>BSBM01000365.1:0-647500 GCA_027924585.1 Larix kaempferi
CATTATTCATGGCTTTAGATGCCTCGATGATTTCTTTAGGGCCAAAGGTGTGGTCTTCAAAATCACCTAATGGCACCAACATCCTCAATCATAAGATAATAATGTCGTTGGTTGGTGGAGGCAACCTTCTTACCATGTATGGCTAGAAGCTTCCTTAGGGCCCTAGGTTAAAGTCTCCTCCACTTACCATGTTGAAATCCCCAAGGCTACAAGACCTAGACACATAGTGCCATGCATACCCCTACAAATTCATGTGTGGTGCTTTGAGGCATTATTCATGGCTTTGGATTCCTCGACGATTTCTTTAGGGAAAAGGTGTGGTCTTCCTCCCTGGAATGCCATTCCCAAGGCCCTAAGACACATATATACTTCTCAAAACCACCGAATGGAATCAACATCCTTAGTCATATCCCAACGATATCCTCAAAAGGTCATGCGTGGTTGGTGGAGGCAACTTGCTTAGCCTTAGATGGCTAGAATATTCCTTTGGGGCTCGAGCTTTAGGTCTCCTCCCATGACCATGACCATGTCCAAGACCTAAGTTCCCAAGACTTGGATAAATAGTGCCATGGATACCCCTACAAAGTCATGCATGGTGTTTTGAGGCATTGTTCATGGATTTGGATGCCTTGATGGTTTCTTTAAGGATAAAGGCATGGTATTTTTCCCTAGAATGTCATTCCCAAGGCCTTGAGACACGTACATATTTATCAAAAAACACCTAATGGAATTGCCATCCTCAATCATATGCAAATGATACCCTCAAGAGGCCAAGCGTGGTTGGTGGAGCCAATTGTCTTAGCGTTGGATGGCTAGAATATTTCTTTAGGGGCCAAGGTTTAGGTCCCTCAACTCATTTTGTCCAATGCCTCTAGACCCCAAGACACATATATAGAGCGCCATGAATGGCCTTGCAAAGTCATGTGTGGTGCTTTGAGTCATTGTTCATGGCTCTATATGCCTCAATGACTTCTTTAGGGCCAAAGGAATGGTCTTCTATCCTGGAGCATCATTCCCAAGGTCATGGGGTATGTACATACTACTCAAAACCACACAATGTCACTAATATCCTCAATCATGGGTCAATGACACTCTCAAGAGGCCATGCATGGTTGGTGGAGGAAATATTCTTAGCCTTGGATGGCTAGAAGATTCCTTTATGACTAGAGTTTCAAGTCTCCTCCCCTTACCATGTCCAAGGTCCCAAGGGCCCCAAGACTTAGATACATAGTGCCACGAATATCCCTGCAAGGTCATGCATGGTGCTTTGAGGTATTGTTCATGGATTTGGATGCCTCAATGGTATTTTTAGGGCTAATGGCATGGTCTTCTTCCTTGGAACATAATTCCCAAGGCCTTGTGACACATAAATACTACTCAAAACCACCTAATGGAATTGACAACCTCAATCACAGGCCAATGATACCCTCAAGAGGCCATGTGTGGTTGGTGGATGCAACCTTCTTAGACCTATATGGATAGAAGATTCCTTTAGGGATTAAGGTCCATGTCTCCTCACTTTACCATGTCCAAAGCCCTAAGTTTGCAAGACTTGGATACATAACACTATGGATACCTCCGTGAAGCATGCATGGTGCTTTGAGGCATTGTTAATGGCTTTGAATGCTTCAATGGTTTCTTTAGGGCCAAAGGCATGGTCTTCCATAGAACGTACCAAGGCCCCGAGACACTCTCATATTGCTCAAAACCACCTAATGGTATCGACATCCTCAATCATAGGCCAATGATACCCTTAGGAGGTCGTGTGTGGTTGGTGGATGTAACCTTCTGAGCCCTAGATGGCTACAAGCTTGCTTTAGGGCCCAAGGTATAGGTCTCCTCCTCTAACCATGTTAAATGCCCCAAGGCCACAAGACCTAGATACATAGTACCATGGATACCCCTATGAATTCATATGTGGTTCTTTGAGGCATTGTTAATGGTTTTGGATGCCTCATTGATTTATTTAAGGCCAAAGACATGGTCTCCTTTTCTATAACATCATTACCAAGGCCTTGAGACACGTACATACTACTCAAAACTACCTAATGGAACCAACATCCTCGATCATAGGCTAATGTTACTCTCAGGAGGCCATTTGTAGTTGGTTGAGGCAACCTTCTTAGCCTTGGATGGCTAGAATATTCCTTTAGGGACCAAGATTTAGGTCTCCTCCATTGACAATGTCCAATTCCTTAAGGTCATAAGACCTACATACATAGCACCATGGATGCTCTAGCAAAGTCATACATGGTGCTTCGAGGCATCTTTCATGGATCTAGATGCCTCAATGGTTTCTTTAGGGCCAATGACATGGTATTCTTCCCTAGAAAGTCATTCCCAAGGCTCTTGGACACCTACATAAAGATCTTGTTTTCCTTCAATGACTCCAGTCAAGGTCTTGAGATCCATTCCTTTATGCAAAAACTCTTGATTGTGTCCATATCCAAATTTTATGCAAAAGATCCAATTTAAAGGGGGTATTATATGGTCCATGGCCTTGATCATTTCCCATTACCTCAATAATCTTATGTTAGGGTATAATTCTCTCAATTTCTTCCCCAACCATGGTCCAAGACCCATTCCTAGTGCACCAAGCCAAATATTGCCACCCATATCCCACTTTAAGGATATGATCTCCTATATAGTGCATTTTCTCTCATGTGATAGCTTGAGTCATCTCTCTTAGCTCAAAATGCCTAAAACCTTCCTTTAGGGACTAAGTTATGCGATTCCTCCCACAACTATGTCCAAGGTTCTAAGACCCATACCTAGTGTTTCTTATATCAACATTCAGATTCCAAGAATAGTGTTGTGAGTTCATGGGTGTATGACAACCAAACTGGCTGTAGAAGAGCGACGTTCCTCCCAGCCATAGGTTCTTTGCAGTCCTTTTCTCTTAGTACAGGAGCCACCCTCGAGCCAGGTCCATGAAACCACCAGGGCAAAGCTGGGTGCTCACTCAGTCCCTTCCACAGTTTCTCCTTGTCTCTGGATCACCCTTAGAACCAACTATCAACTTGACTGTCTAGGTACGGGTAAGGGATCCCCTTCTCCAACACAGTGCCTCGGTTAACTCTTTAACCTTCAATACCCCAGCCCAGGTACTTGGTCCAACTCGGTATCCTACTAGGGAGTCTACTCAGTCTTCACATACCTGCATACAAAGCTCAGTCTCTCTCTCGATGGTACATCTCCCGCATGATAGATGAAGAACCAACCACCCCCCCTTATATAAAGACTGCCATGCATCTGCATGGCTTCCACTTGTCACTCTAAAGGCAAACGGGGTGCATGGCTGCCACATGTCACTCTGGGCCCCACTCACTCACTCACAGGTCTCTACCCATTGCTTCCCCTCTCGTGGCGTCATGGACCCCCATTCTCGTTTTGTCCTTCCTTCCGTAGCCATGGTTATTTTTATATTAATTGATATATAAACATGTTACATTGTTGTTGGCCCTTGGCCATCATCCTCTACCCTTCTCCTATATTTGGCCCATGACCTATTCATCATGCATATTTTATTTACATTGATTACATAATCGGGGTATACATAACTGGGGGTATTACATATTTACAGAATAATTATTTGTGAAGTTGTGTTTATAGTGCAAATCATCATAATTAAATCCTTCTTGTATATGTCCATGTGATAAATATTAACTTAACTCCATTTTATTGTACTTTTTTTTTCACTGGAGAAGAGTTGGCGCACGCCTAGGGGCGAAGGTGTCGTGAGAGAACTTGGTCGTGGGTTCAGTGGGGACGGCCACAACTGACAGCCCCTACCACCCCACCTATAGCAGGACCCCTCCATTTTATTGTACTTGCTAACATGACATTTCTCTTAATAGAGATGAGGAAAAAACTCAATTTTCAATAATATTAAGAAGCATTAACACCATCTTAACACCACAAATTATAAGTGGTGTTAATATTACCACATTAACAACACAAAATATAAGTGGTGCTAATACCATCACCTTGACACCACAAAATTGTAAGTAGTACTAATGACACCATTTAATAAGTGGTGCTAAAAAAATGGATTTTATTCTTGTGAAAGTGAAATCTATGAAGACATCATCAATCACTAATAACCACCTTTAAGTGGATAACAAGTGTATTGTTCCTAGATGGGAAAGCTAGAAAATTTGTTAAAAATAATCAATTCGTGAGTTTTTCCTGGAACAAGTAACTGCTTACCATATGAGGCAGTGCAGGCCGTGACTGTAAAATACTTGTCAATCCCAAGCTTGATATCGTCTAAGGCTGTGATGCAAAGGGGATCACTGCTAATCATAAGCTAGAGTTTATACAATGTGAACATTAAAACCTCTTGCGAGCATGACCTCATCTTTTAGTTTTTACAATGTTCTCTGGACGTAGTTTATGGATAAAGCGTCGTTGTCATCAGTAGCAAATTTAAATAGTTATGATTTCCCAACTGTATAGTATAATTTTTGTGGTGGCATTGTGTATTAGCTTATACAATTAACAATGTTAATTGTACTGGAATGCAAGTTACGATGAAGCAAATACCAAGCATATTCTGTAAAGAGAATTTCAATTCTTAATATTTTCCATTGAAATGATGCCATATATTTGTTTGGAATTCAAAAACCTTTACCACCAGAAAAATGCCAAAATGGTTCACATAAAAGAAGATAAGAAAATCACTACTTTTGTTTTATTCTTGCAGGTTCAGGTATTACAACAGACAAAGAAACTAAAAAAGTCTCCCAAATTATGATGTTGTCAATCGTACCTTTCATTATTGTAGAGTTCGCAACAGTTATTCACTCATCTTCGGGCAAACGAATAGCAGTTTTAGTAGCATGTATCACAGCAATTATATGCCTACTATCGTATTGCATGTATCAGGTAATGCAACATCACATAAGTAGTGTTTTGATAAATTTCCAAAACCGTTATCTCAGATTGATCTTGATGAGGTAGTTGCATTAATCTATGCATAATTTTGGTCAATTTTTTTATTGTTTAACATGTAAATTATAATAATGTATTAAAAACCACCGTCACACAAGTTTTGGCTTCAAACATATTCCTCTTCGAATTTAGAAGTAACAACTAGTCTCCCTAGTAATTTAGGACAATTATAGCATACCTCTTTTACCTTTTAGTAAAGGTTAAATTAAGAGGCACCGTCACACAAGTTTTGGCTTCAAACATATTCCTCTTCGAATTTAGAAGTAACAACTAGTCTCCCTAGTAATTTAGGACAATTATAGTATACCTCTTTTACCTTTTATTAAAGGTTAAATTAAGAGGCTTCTAGATGGCTTCGTTCTTTTCTCGAGAGGTATATATTATACTTGGGGCTATGGAATGAGTTAGATTGGCATAATATCCATATTCATCATATATGCATATTAACTCATTCATTGGATAATTGGGATCTTCCACGTGGTATTTCATTATGGGCTCCCTATACAAAATGGCAAAAAATACCTTTTGCATGCTGGAATGTTAGCATATGAAAAATCCATATGAAAGCTGCCTCCCAAACTTAGATCATTTCCTTGATAACAACATCCTCCATGCATTAGGGACACCACTAACCACACCCATTAGCACAATAATGTTCGGTTAAGATGCTAGTTTAACTTGCATATCATTGAGCGAACCACATACCTTGATTTCTCCTAAATTCATCGCACACACCTATCTCAATTTTTGGTCGCATGCAAGTTACCAAAGACTCCATGTTCACTGATGTATTTACTCAATTTCCTTCCTACTTGAGCACACTCCTCAGATTCAAGGACCAACTTGTTTAATGCAAACATATACCCATTCTACACCTTTGGATTTGTCTGTGGTTTTCTCTGAACTCCATTCCCAGGTTGGGCCAATCGAGATAGAGAATAATATTTTGGTGTAAGGACATATTCTAGAGCGTGGATTGGAACATTAAGATTATCCCACCTTTTGACCACATGCTTATGAATATGATCATACAATATTGCATCTCTTGACTGAACAATGCCTTTGATTTGGCCAAGCATGTTATCCATCTGCTCACACACCTCCCCAATCATGGTTAATCTATATCTACAGACCGAATCATACTATAGATGGGCTTGGTGAACTACAAAATACACCTAACCTGTGCCTAAAACTAACCATGAAGAATAATGTCCTCCACCTCCTGGATGTCATGTCTATTAGATGTTCTTGTAGCCCTATCTTTCAATTCTTTCCATGAATCACTTGACACCATACTAGCCATTGCCTCTCTTACCTTCAAAAGCTGCTTGAATGTGAGGTATTAGCTAGCAAATCTAGTCTTTGCAATATTTAGTAGTTCCAATCTAGAGTGATTGCGAAAAATGTGGTGGGCCATACTTGTTGAAATATTGTAACTTCAAAGAATATTATATTTGTATATTATTTATTCCGGAGATGTTCCATACCTCCGATGTGATTATACTATAAATCCGGAGATGTTTATTCCTCCGAGTTGGATGTGGTAACTAGGGTTATTAGACCCACCATGTGGGGGTCGGCCCAGTCAGTTATAATGGGGTATTTAACCTAATGGTTAAATACGAGCCTACATGTACTTGTGTAAAATACATATCAGAGTAGTGTATAAATAGAGGAGGTGTGTTCCTCATTTGATACACTCACACACTTGAGGATAGCGCACTTGTGGAGGAGAGGTCTGCTATTGTGGAGGAGGAGATCATGTCTCATGGTTTCATCTTTGTATATTGCTGGTCATCTATATTGAGGAAGCTTTGCTGGGTTTTCTACCCCATGAGGGTTTCCCAGGATAAATCTCTGTCTCTTGTGTTTATGCTGTGCTTGTTGTTTCTTCAGTGATCCTGTATATGCTATTATTGTGAAATGGAATGTAATGCTGCTATTTTCTGTCTTAGCATATTAAATCTTAACATGGTATCAGAGCTAACCTGAAGGAAGATAAGGTATGGCACTAACGACACTTCCTTTACTTACGACAATTTGAAGGTTAGGGTTTTATATAGCAAAAACCAGTCATCGTAGAACTTTCGCTATAAATCCGTTTTGGCGAAGTTTTTGGATCTGAAATTGTTACAGGACGAAGATTAAATCTCCAGGTACCTTGTGTCCAAAGGACAACCTCTAATTCGTTGTACTTTGTGATTTATGATCTGTACAATATAGGGTTTCTGCCTCTTCCAGATTTGAGTCAAAATCAGGTGACCTTGGGAAAAAGGTCATATCTTGGGCTAGGAAGCTCCAAATGAAATTTCGTAAAAAGTGACAGGTAGTACACAGTCTATACTATCTCAGAAAACTTTTTCAGAGGCCAAAGTTGAACCAGTGACACGTGGCACTCCGTACAAGTTCGCCCTCCTGTATTATCCCATAAACAGGTCATGTTGCGACACTTGGCATAACTCTCTCTCAGAGAGTCCAATTGAGGTCAGACCTGTCAGGATGGAAATATAACAGGCCGAGCTACCTCAGGAAAGTTTTTCAGAGGCCGAAGGTCAAACAGTGACACGTGGCACGCCGTACAAGTTCGCTCTTCTGCTTTATCCCAAAACAGGTCACGTTGCGACATTTGACATAACTCTCTCTCAGAGAATCCAATTGAGGTCAGACCTGTCAGGATGGAAAGATAACAGGTCAGGCTATCTCAGAAAACTTTTTCAGACCCTGTGGATTGAAAAGTTTGGAGTTACACCAGAAACAATCAGGTACATATTTGTGTCAAAACAGAATTA
This sequence comes from Larix kaempferi, assembly GCA_027924585.1. Lineage (NCBI taxonomy): Eukaryota > Viridiplantae > Streptophyta > Pinopsida > Pinales > Pinaceae > Larix > Larix kaempferi. Next base: position 7,743 of record BSBM01000365.1, read on the forward strand.
TTTTTGAGTACCTTCATTCATGGCTTCCGGAATTTAGGGCTTTGAAGAAAGTTGGAATTTTTGTAAACGGAGACCACGGCTGAATGCTACTCATCAAAATAGAAATTTAGAGACCAAGATCAGATTTTTTGGTTGGGCAGAAGGCCGGGCTTGATCAAACCCTAGTTCTGGACTTTGATTAGAAAAGTGGAAAATTAGGGCTTCTATAAAAATGGGAATTTTTGAAATCTGTGACCATGGCTGGAAGCTCCTCAGAAAAATAGAAGCTTAGAGCTTTGGATCAAACATTTTGATTGGGAAGAAGAGTGGGATTCACCAAACCCCAGTTCAGGGTCACGTCCAGTGAATCCAGAAGTTTCAAAGGCAAAATTGAGGAGTGAAACTTTGCAGTTTTCAAATTCTAAATATATCAGTTTGATCAGCTCATCAAGGCGCATATTTCTATCCTTTCGGAAGTTTGAAATTCAAAGTTTGAATTTTTGGGGTTTCTCTGACAAACCCATATCCAGCTCCAGGTCCAGTTCTTACAAATCAAGTGGATAGGGTTAATCCTAGAAGAAGATGGATTGGTCACCTGCATAAGTAAAGGAGTTCCTGTTTCAGGGGGAGTTGAGGCTAAGGCCTTACATAAGAAGACTACAAGAAGTCTCGACAGGTATGACTTAAGGAGGCTAAGGTATGTCTTGAAATCTAATTCTTGATTAAGTTCATGATGTGTTTGTCTTCATATTATTTATTAGTACAATCTTGATTAATGTTAGAATTGTCTTATCACCCTAGTAACAGTATGAATGCATGTGAATGATCAAATACATTCATTGATTAGGGCTATATGATTGTACTAATGCATTACGATGTTGTGTGAGGTTGATGTTGTCTGCTAACAAGATACAGGTACATCACAAAAGACAAATCAGGTTCCATGACCATGAAAACATGAAGACAAAGACTCATCCGTAATCTTTGTTCTACTTATGAGGTATGTATGACTTTGTTATATTATGCTTAACCTATGAGACATGCAGGTTCTACCTCAGGATCTCTAAATCATTGAAGAGATTGTTTAGGTATGTTGTACATAACTAAGTAGGTATACTAATCCAGGTATGTTTCCCATGAATCTTACCTTGTGTTAGGATCCCTAATATAAGTATACTTGGTATGATTGGTTATGCTTATTCATAAAGTTAGTAATCAAGGGATTATGCATATTATGTCTTTTATCTTGATTGATGATATGCATGAGTAAAAGAAGACTTCCCTGAAATCTTGAATACTAATGTTTATTAACTATAATCATGACTATACATTCTCAAGATTATTTAGAACTATAATGTTTTGATAACATTTAGAACATACTAATGGGTGTATGTTGTGTATGAGATCATGAGGATGACACTTGAACATGCACAATGGTACAGAATGAATAGAAGTTCAAAAGACATACAGAAGATCAAGCGGGAGGCAACCACACAAACATAAAAGATAAGTATTTGAGTTGTTATTTGAAATAGTAAATGATATTGCCCGTAATAGGTTGTATGCATATTTGTATTCCTATAATATATCATGCTAAGTGTAAATATTCATAGAACATTGAACAGTATACTACTAATATGCATATGATTGGTAAGTTGGACAAACATTCCATTGTTGCTTGTCTAGAATGAAACCTCTTTGCTGACATGCTGAGAGTTGTGCACACTCTCGATGGAATGTTCTGGTAGAGATGGAAGGCATCTAGATAGCCACTGTATGCATACAGGATATGGGAAAGTGTTGTGCCAAAGTATTGGTTAAGATAGTTGCATAACTATGTAAATGATATCTGTATGCATAATAGGTTATCATGTCAATATGATTTGATGATTATGAAGTATTACTAATCATGTACCTAATTTTGATTTGTAGGAAAAATCATGATGAATGATGAACAAGCGATGGATGTTCAACAAAAGGATTTACAAATCAAACACACTATAGAAGGCTTGTGGCCAGAAGATTCTCTTAGAAAAGAGAAAGAGAATCATGATGAGATGTTTGTTCCAAGTGGATAGATAAAACCATTCTCTTAATGGTGTAATTAAAGAAGAAGTGTGATTCAGGTTTTGTATGGGTACCCAGGATCGATAATCAATTGATGAGCTTAATGATCACCACGGGTGATGTGGATCTCAACCTTTGCTACAAGGTTGAATATGGTTTTTATACACAGATGACATGGATGCAAGAAGGAACTCACCACAGAGTTCGAATAATATTGAGGCTCATATCAGTAGACCCATCTATCGAGAGATGGCACAGATAGATATGCAGAAAATCATTCAATGCAGAGTGTGAATGATGTTCAGTCACAAAGGGAGAATTGACAGTTTCTTGATAAGCTTGGGCTTTACCAAAATTAAAGTTGTTCCTAACCTTTACCTTAAGGCTATGGATCATACTATTATTATGATATCCTTCTTATAGGGAATGAGAAACAGATCACGAAAAGAAAGAAGAAGATGGCTGCAGAAATGAAAAATGAAAGATCTCAGATTGATGCATTACTTCCTAAGTCTGGAAGTATGGCAAGGCTTAGAAGGAATCTTTCTCAACTAGGGAAAGTATGCCAAGAAATATTAAAAGGTCTTGATATGTTGGAATGTCCACTCTCATGGATTCCAACTTGAAGCTGTTGGTGAATGAATCATCAGAGTTAGTGTATATAACTCTGTACAGACAAATTATTGGGTCATTGATGTATCTATTAAATACTAGGTCAGATATATGCTTTGCTGTGAATACCTTAAGTCAGTATCTAGTGGAAACTAGATGTGCTCACCTATTAGTTGCAAAGCATGTGACCAGGTACCTAAAGGATACGATAGAATTTGATCTATGCTATCTTGAAGATCATGACTTCATATGGCTACTCAGATGCTGACAGGAAGAACACATCGAGAGTATGTTATTGTCTGGGATTAGCCATGATCTCATGGTTTAGCTGGAAGCAGTCTAGTGTGGCTCTCAGCACAAGCGGAATATATGGCTGCTTGCTCTGCTAGCTGTGAAGAAGTTTGGCTTCAGGATTGTTTGACTTAGAGATAGAACCAACTGTGATCCTATGTGATAAATAGAGTTGTATCAAAATGGCAAAGAATCCAGTGTTCCATGATAAGTCAAAAGCACATAGAGATCTGGCATTTCTATATACGAGATATGGAGCAGATAGGAATTAAGGTTCGAATTTGTAACAAGTTACCAATGTACTAACCAAACCTCTACCGATCCGATGTACTAACCAAACCTCTACCTCAAGTAAAGTTTTCCGAGACAAACTTAATATAGAAGGACCCTCCTCGAAAGGGGGAGTGATGTGATCACTTATGATGAGATTGCATGCATTGATAGTGAGGGCGATGATGTGAATACCTATATTGGTGATGCCGACAGAGAGGTTGGTGGATGGTCCTTAGACAGAGTCTAAAGTGGACATGCTAGGATTGCATCATCCTCAAGAGAGTCGTAGACGTATGTCTTCGAGAATGAAGTCCTTGGTGGACATGATAGGATTGCATCATCCTCAAGAGAGCCGTAGATGTATGTCTTCGAGAATGAAGTCCTTGGTGGACATGATAGGATTGCATCATCCTCAAGAGAGCCGTAGACGTATGTCTTCAAAAATGAAGTTCTTGATGAACATGTGAAGGGATTGGATCATTCCTGGACTTCAGTCCTAAAGAGAGCCGTAGACGTGAGGTCTCCGAGAATGAAGTCCTTAGTGGACAGTTGAGGGGATTGGATCATCCCTGGACTTTCAGTCCTTAAGAGAGCCGTAGACGTGAGGTCTCCGAGAATGAAGTCCTTAGTGGACAGTTGAGGGGATTGGATCATCCCTGGACTTTCAGTCCTAAAGAGAGCCGTAGACGTGAGGTCTCCGAGAATGAAGTCCTTAGTGGACAGTTGAGGGGATTGGATCATCCCTGGACTTTCAGTCCTAAAGAGAGCCGTAGACGTGAGGTCTCTGAGAATGAAGTCCTTAGTGGACAGTTGAGGGGATTGGATCATCCCTGGACTTTCAGTCCTAAAGAGAGCCGTAGACGTGAGGTCTCCGATAATGAAGTCCTGAATGAACAGGCAGGGGATTGCATCGTCCTCGGACTGATGTCCCAGAATAGAGCCGTAGACATGATGTCTCCGATAAATGAAATCCTGAATTAACAGGTAGGGGATTGCATCGTCCCCGGACTGATGTCCCAGAATAGAGCCGTAGACATGATGTCTCCGATAATGAAGTCCTGAATGAATAGGCAGGGGATTGCATCGTCCCCGGACTGAGGTCCCAGAATAGAGCCGTAGACTGGGTCTCCGATAATGAAGTCCTGAATGAACAGGCAGGGGATTGCATCGTCCCCGGACTGAGGTCCCAGAATAGAGCCGTAGACTGGGTCTCCGATAATGAAGTCCTGAATGAACAGGCAGGGGATTGCATCGTCCCCGGACTGAGGTCCCAGAATAGAGCCGTAGACTGGGTCTCCGATAATGAAGTCCTGAATGAACAGGCAGGGGATTGCATCGTCCCCGGACTGAGGTCCCAGAATTGATCCGTAGACTGATGTCTCCGAGAGTTGAAGATAGGACTGCATCGTCCCTGGACCTCGGTTCAAAATGTACGTGAGAGGACTGCATCATCCATGAACTGGGTTCAAAATGTACATGATGGGATTGCATCGTCCCTAGACATGAGACTTGTCTTAAAGTGATAAGGATTGATCATCCTGGAACTTGATCTGGATTGTATCATCCATGGACCTATGTCCTAAAGAGAGCGGGATTGATCATCCTGTAATATGATCATGTGTGTTGCAGGATATGCTGCTATGTATTAGTGAGAATACATGCTTTTAGATGTATTAGTGAGAATACATGATTTTTGATGATAGATGTATTAGTGAGAATACATGCTTTTGATGATAGATGTATTAGTGAGAATACATGATATTGATGATATACTTGTATTGTGTGAATACTTGTATGGATGATGTGTATACTTGTATTGTGTGAATACCTGTATTGATGATGTGTATACTTGTATTGGTGTGGATACTAATACTGTTGATCTAGATAACGATTGTGCTGATCTAGATGACAATGATGTTGATCATGTAGATTGAGATGATCCAGATGCTGTAGAACGAGATAAACCAGATGCTGTAGATCGAGATGATGTGACGATGCTGATGATCGTGTGATGACGATATTGATGATCGTGTGATGATGATGTTGATGATCGTGTGATGACGATGCTGATGATCGTGTGTGACGATGCTGATGATCGTGTGATGACGATGTTGATGATCGTGTGATGACGATGCTGATGATCGTGTGTGACGATGCTGATGATCGTGTGATGACGATGCTGATGATCGTGTGTGATGATGCTGATGATCGTGTGATGACGATGTTGATGATCGTGTGATGACAATGCTGATGATCGTGTGTGACGATGCTGATGATCGTGTGATGACGATGCTGACGATCGTGAGGATTCAGATATTGATGTTGCTGTAGCTGTTTGAGTGCTACAGAAGATAAAGACTCAGTACTGAAGATGTTGATGTTCCAGTATTGAAGATGTTCTAGTAACTGCCTAAGTTACTGATGATGTTGAGAAAGCTTCCAATGATTTATAGATGTATCATGTATGATGTTGATGATTCCTTGCTCGCGCAGATACTGTTATAATATCCTTCTCGTTAAGGGGGAGTGTTGAAATATTGTAACTTCAAAGAATATTATATTTGTATATTATTTATTCCGGAGATGTTCCATACCTCCGATGTGATTATACTATAAATCCGGAGATGTTTATTCCTCCGAGTTGGATGTGGTAACTAGGGTTATTAGACCCACCATGTGGGGGTTGGCCCAGTCAGTTATAATGGGGTATTTAACCTAATGGTTAAATACGAGCCTACATGTACTTGTGTAAAATACATATCAGAGTAGTGTATAAATAGAGGAGGTGTGTTCCTCATTTGATACACTCACACACTTGAGGATAGCGCACTTGTGGAGGAGAGGTCTGCTATTGTGGAGGAGGAGATCATGTCTCAGGGTTTCATCTTTGTATATTGCTGGTCATCTATATTGAGGAAGCTTTGCTGGGTTTTCTACCCCATGAGGGTTTCCCAGGATAAATCTCTGTCTCTTGTGTTTATGCTGTGCTTGTTGTTTCTTCAGTGATCCTGTATATGCTATTATTGTGAAATGGAATGTAATGCTGCTATTTTCTGTCTTAGCATATTAAATCTTAACAATACTATGATTGGTAATACATTTTATCATTTTATTCCCTCTCTAGTACAATGCACCAATTCATCTATAATAAGGGATCTTCATCTTAACAATATCATGCATCAAAGGGTTGAACGTGTGAACCAAAATACCCGACAAAAATATGTTAGGGTACATATCCTCAATGATTGCTCCTACTGCCCTACAATTAGCAACATTATTATTGATGACTTGAATGACATTGTATGGCCCAATGTCTTGAATGGTTTTAAGTAAAGGTTGTGTGATATTAACACCATTCTTGTAGCGATTCGAGTAGTCATGGGATGAAAGGTAGACCACACTGTTAGTAGACACACTAAGAATACTTATTAATGGCTTTCCTATAACATTTGTTCAATCATTAGGTACAATGGATACCCCATAGTTTGTCCAATCATTTGTAAAATTTCCAAGTGAATTATTGACTTTGGCTTTTTCCTTGTCAATTCCCATGGTTATGCCTTTGATATACCAGGGGGTCCTGTATCCTTTAGGGGCACCATTAATGGATTGCACCATTTCATGCCAATATGGTGAGCGAAGAACATTGAATGGTACACCACATGCATAGAGAAACCTGTAAAATTTTGAACCCATATCATCTCTGCATCTTGGTCATGGAAATATGATAATGTTCTTGTCATAGGTGAGAATACACTACTATTTGGGGATGGGGATCGATTACCAAACATTTTGTGCGAGGCCTTAGATTTGACCTTTCATTCCTTGGATTTGTTTTGAGTGGCGTCTTCTTCCTGCTTTTATTTGTTTTTCTCTTTCCCTAACACTTTGTCATAGGTTTTGACTCCAATAGTGTTACCTTCATTCTGTGGCATAATCCCACTTAGAAGCTTTCTCGCATGGGTATATGAACTTGTGTAAGTTTTAGTACAATGGAAACATATAAAATTTGTGGTTCCACCCCCTTTATCTTCCCCAAGCCTTGCCACATGCTTCCACAAAGCTGTTGTATTTTTTTTGTTTTTGTTCTTGATCACTCTCAACTTCATTATCAGCATACCCTTCCCCTTCTTCCTCCTCTCTAGTGTATGTGCCACTCCCTACTTCTTCGTCCTCATCATTGGTATAAGGGTTTGTGAACACCATCATGATAAGAAGAAATGGAACCAAAAACAAAAACCACATACCCATCATGCTTTTTGACTCAAGATGAGAATAACTTGTTGCATGCAATAGGATGATGGAGAAGGAGAAACCGGGGAAAGAGTAGGAGAAGAGAACAATCAAATTTAAAATTTTAACATAGTGGAAATTAAAAAAAAAAGAGTGGGATTTAGAGCCTATTTCTTTAGCTCTCCAAAGGTGGTTGAATGTCTCTATGGTAGCTTTCAATCTCCCTTCCAAGCTCTCACAAATACCAACCTTCAATCTCCCTTCCAATCTCTCACAAACTTGCTCACAAACAATTAGAAAATCCACTCAAAACCTAACAAAGAGGAGTGAAATGAGAAATATAATGAGTACAAATGAAGTGAATGATTGTTTCAATCCCCCAAATGAACCCTAGCCATGCCCAAAAAATCATGTGGAGCCATGTCTTGGTTCCAAAAATCAAAATAAAAAAAATGCCTTAACCCATGGGACCATTTTAGGAGCATTGGGGGAGCGTTTTTTAAACTCCCAATAGCAACTAGGAAGTGTTGAGGGAGCGCTTTAGGAGCGGTGCTCACTGGTCGCTCCCTGAAAAACCAAAGAGCGCACTCGTTGAAATCCCATAAGGGAGAGATTAGGAATAGCACTCCTATGAGCAATCCCTAATTGCTCCCTCTATGAGTGCACTTCGGGAGTGAAACATGGGGGGGGTGTAACAAATAATTAATAATACATTAATATTAATAATAAGTAGGATTAATAGTTAATGAGAGGATGCATCCCCTCAAATAGGCAATGCCCAAGCTACTATAAAAGCGGGCCAACAATTGTATATTTATCATCTCATCAATCTATCAATTTATATATCATTTTTATATCTACGGATATGTGGGTTATTTCAGAAATTATGGGTTCATCCCGAGTTAATTGAGAATATCCAACTATGGATATTACATTGGTATCAGAGCCTCGTTGGCTGATCCAACCTTTGGCCAAAATTTTCAGACTTTGTCTGATAGGTTTCGGAGTTTCTCTGAGTTATCGATCCGAGATTGGCTTTTAGCCATTCCATTGGCAGCATATCCCCATCTCCCTCTTACCTTCACCTCTCCCTACATCATTCTACCATCCACGCAATTTCCCTCCATAACCTTCCAGCCTTCCACTCCCATTCTACCACAGCCGTCACCCCCCCCTCCTCTATCCTCCCGCCCTCTATGCATTCACTCCATCACTTCCTTCCCCACGCTATCCTTCTCTCCTCGCACAGCTCCATCCTCCCTCCTCCCTGCATTGTTCCTCCCGCTCGCGCCCTACACCACCGCTCTCCATCTCCTGCAACTCACCGCTCCTGCCCTACTACCATCTCTCAGCCTCCTCGACCATCACGCCGGTCTTCTCCTTCACTCCAACGCGGCTCCCTCCCTGCTCACTGCTCGCCTTCCTTCCAACCGCCACCTTCCGCCTGCAAGTTCCTCTCCCTCCCCTTCACATCTCTGCGCCTTCTTCCTCAATGCGCCACCCACCACCACCGCGCCTCCTTCCTGGAGCTCCCACCCACGTTCCATGGCCGCGCCACCACCTGCGACCCCCTCATCCCCACCCTCTGCTGCTACGGCTACTCCATCTCCCCCCCTTCCACCCCCTCCTGCGCTCGTTGTCCTCTACTCCTCTGCACCCCGCGCTCATCCACCTGCCCCACGGTCCTTCGCGTCCCCTCTCCGTCGACGTTCCCTTCGCGCAGTTCCTGCAGCTGCCACCCTACCTTCCCCCTGTCCTCCATTCCGCGGCCACCATCCCGTCCAGCATCCTCCACGCTACCCTCACCCATCCTCCTCCACGTTCCTCTCCATCCGCCACCCCCTTGGCCCCCCTTCCGCCACCTCCTGCTCGCTCCACGTGAGCCCTACACCAAAAAAACAATTATCCATTTCAAAAAATTGTTACAATAATAATATTATTAATTATAATATTTTAATCAACAAAACTATTATTACTATTTAGTAATAGTAATTATCAATTACCCTTTCAATTACCCTTTAGTACTATTAAAATACATATAATATTAATATTATTATTTTTATAATAACTCTTATTATTATTACTTTTAATAGTTGAAAATTCCAATTTTTTTCCCCAAAGAAAATATTATTGAAATAAAGTTTGAAGTAAAAAAAAAGGGGGGAAGATCAAAAAGAAAGAAATAGAAGATATATCTTTTACAAAGAGTGACCACATTAAGGGTTATTACACCTTTTTTGGTGTCTACTTATTGAAAAAAAAAAATTTACTTATTTTTGGAAAAAAAAAGAAGTAAAAGAGAGTCAAAATAAAATAATAACAATAATAATAATTATTTTATTAAAATAATAATTATTTTTTGGAAAAAAAGGGTCATTTGACCTAATTAAAAAAAAAAATTGGTCAAAGAAGTTCTTTCCAAGAGAGACATATTTGGGAATTATTACACATTTTTGGTGTCTACCTATTGTTAAAGAGAAGAAGACGAAATCATGGACCATCTATCGTCGAAGAAATCAAAGTCAAAAGATGACCAGTCGTTGTCAAAGAAATCAAAGAAACACCATCCATCATCGAAGAAGTCGAGGCTATCTATCGTGAGAGAAGTCAAAGACCCTCCATCATCAAAGTCGAAGACTATCTATCGCTGAAGAAATCAAGAAAGACTCCGTTGCCAAGGAAGTCAAGACTATCATCCTTCGAAAAAGCAAAAATCAAGGAAGATCTTCAATCGTCGAAGAGTCAAACGTCAAAGGAAGACCAAGTATCGTCAAAGTTGAGACCAGTTATCATCAAAGAAGACCTAGTCAAGGAAGAAATTGAAGCAAAGTCGAAATCGCAAACTATGGCAAACACATATTTGGGAATGAAGTCTCAGTTGCAAACAACAATGGACGAATTAGAACAATATAAAGTGAGCAGTAAACGTCTACAAGATGAGATTGAGACACAGAAGTTCTTGAAGGAGTGGAGAGACGATGAGAATCGTCGCTTATGGAATCAAAATCGGCAGCTAGAACGAACCATAAGAGATAACAAGAAAATGTTATCTGATCATGATAAAGAAATATCATGTTTAAAAATCCACAATCAAAACCTAGAAGACCAGATTAGAAAGTCAAAAAATGACGACAAGTCACCCGATGGAAGCAATAATGATTTAGAAGAAGAAATAAAGCGTTTAAACCAGCTTGTCAGAGACAAAGATGATGAATTGATGCAAGTTCAAAGGAAGTTACAAAGTCAAGAATCAGACATATGTCAACAGCAACAAAAGAATAAAGAACTCCAACAGACATACGACACTACTAAAAAGACGCACAAAGTGGAAATTAAGAAAATCAATGACATATTAGCAAGCAATACCGAAGAAATATTTCGAATAAGAATTCATAACAAAACATTACTTACGAAAATAAAAAAGTTGAAAAATAGTAAGAAGATGGAACATTCTAATGAAGACCTAGAAGGAAACATACTAGAACAACAAGAAGAAAACCATTATCTGAAAAATCGTAATCAAGAACTAGAGAAACAAATTGAGATGTTTAAAGAGGACAAAAAGTCACAGGACAAAAGGTTCGAGAAAATTCAGAGTAATAACAATCTATTAGAGAGAAAATTAGCGCAACTCCAGGAGGAAGCATCCAGATCCCCGGGAAAACAAAGTCAAGTTGAAGAAGTAAAATTAGTTCTTGACACAATTCAAAAAGAAGTCACTCCAGCAGAAAAACAAACAGTCAAGAATCCTTATCGACACCCCAATTATAAACGTCATTTTGACCAACGACAGGGTCAAAATGAATTTACACAGAGGAGTCATGTTGTAAGACAAGTAAGAACATCAAATCAAAATACTAAACAAACGAGAAGACCCATCTCACAAAGTGATCAAATAGCTCCAATAAAAATAGATTTCGGATGGACCACATCAGAGACGATGCGACAGTTCTTCTTTGGAATTCGTAACTCGTATCGCCTCATTTCATCAAGTATTGCAAATACAAAAAAAAAACATCCAGAGATGACGGTTCAAGATAAAAGAAGACATAACGCTTGTCTTCAATAAGCTTTGAGGACAAATCTTTCCCTTAAGGGGAAGGCAATGTAACAAATAATTAATAATACATTAATATTAATAATAAGTAGGATTAATAGTTAATGAGAGGATGCGTCCTCTCAAATAGGCAATGCCCAAGCTACTATAAAAGCGGGCCAACAATTGTATATTTATCATCTCATCAATCTATCAATTTATATATCATTTTTATATCTACGGATATGTGGATTATTTCAGAAATTATGGGTTCATCCCGAGTTAATTGAGAATATCCAACCATGGATATTACAGAGGGGGGGTGCTCCACTACAGCTCAGGTCTTGAGGCCTAGTTGATTCATCACCTTGAGTGAGATAACATTCATTTAAGCTCTTGAATCTAAGGTGCAATTGTGCAACAATAGGTCATTTATCATGAAGGTGATAAAGAAAGGAATATGATTGTCATTCTTCTTTCCTTGATTCATTGCCTGGAATACTACTAGACAATCTTTATAAACGTTTTTAACATCTTAAAACTCCAAAAATTTCTTTATATTTTCTTCTTATGAAGGAGTCGTTACTATTTGAGATGGAGATGGAGATGTCGCTATCTTCATTATAGGATTTTTGAGCTAAAAAATGGGTCTCAAAACAAAATGTATTGTCAAAATCAACTTTATAAGAACCAATAGGATTCAAGATTATGATCTCAAACACAAGGGTAAATAGATTTGTAGGAAAAGAAAAAAAACTATATTTCTTCTCTCGTATTTTCAACTTATCTCCTTGTAAGTTTACTCAAATTTCAAATATGAGCACTTGTTGAAATTAATTTTATTGTATCCTTTCCATGTGAACCATCCTATTTTGCATCCCAAATACAGAAGATTGGATATTTGAAATTGATGTCTACAACTCTCTCATTGCTTTTGTTATTATTTTTATTGGATTTGGGATAGAGTTTTTATTCTTTTTTTATTCTCTAGAAGTGCCAAACAAGTCAATCCTTAAAGATGTGGCCTATTTTTTCTCAATTTTCATTACAATCTCTTCACCACTTTGAGATTTTGAGGCTCCTTCTCCATTACTAAGAAACCAAGATTCCCATCAAAAGAATCTAGATAATAAATCATGATAGTTCTTGGTGGGGGTTCGATGTCAGTGTGTAACTTTTGCACTTTCTAATTGAACGTTTTGTTTAAGGCCTCTTCAATTTCATTATGATTATATTTTCGCAACACTCAAGGCAGCCAACAATATTTGTTTGCCTTACACTCTCCCTATCTATCTAGGAAGTCTTTCTCAAGGGTGCCCCATCAATCAATATTGTTATCTGCCAAGAACCAATACAATGCATCATCCTCCAAAGATAATGAAAATAATTTCATTGTGACATCCACATATCTAGTTCCCCCTGTCCCAAAAATCACACTTTTGAACTTCTCTAGATGATATATGGTTGAAACTGCACTGTTTCCTTAAAAAGTAAGGAGGCTATCTATAACCTTTTTTGGAATGTCATGTGGAGATCTGGCAATTGCCAAGGGGTCGAAACTTTTTATAAATTTTATCAAACCATAGGTCATAATGCTTGGAGGATGAAAATGATTATATATATATATTCAACAAATTCTAACCCTTAGATTGTTTGTGTTATGCGATCCATGAGCCAACTTGTTCACCCTTCTTCTATAGTATCTTTCAAGTTTAGGAATTTGGTGAACAGTTCCTTGTGAAGAGCTTTAAGAATGATGTTTCCTTCACTTTAACTCTCCATGCTTTAAGGATAATGCTCCCTTCACTTTTAGGACAGCGCCTTTAAGCTTCACCTTTTTCACGCAATTGTCAAATCCATTGTTGTATATGTTTCTAAGGTTTTGGAGACCTAGTTTACAAACGAATGATGGAGCATGATTATAGAGATTCCAATCCATCATGATCCTATGTATAATATGATTATAGAGATTCCAATCCATCATGATCCATTGTTGTATATGTTTCTAAGGTTTTAGAGACCTAGTTTACAAACGAATGATGGAGCATGATTATAGAGATTCTAATCCCTCATGATCCTATGTATAATATGTTTATAGAGATTCCAATCCATCATGATCCTGTGTATAATTTGTTGGAAATAGTTTATTCCATAGGTCATCATCCAAGATTAGTTTGAAGTCAACCCCTGACACCTTGAGAACCTATTCATGATCTACACTTTCGGCGACTTGACTACAAGGAAAGAAAGATATTCATACTTGGTTGATTTGTAATCGTAGGCATATGTCCTTTAATAAATTGTAACTAGAATATGTTTCAATAACCGGTTGTGTTTAACATGGACCGAGTTTTCTTTAACTATTCTAAGAAAATAATTCAATCAATTGAATCACATAAACATTTACGCAAGGAATATCCTATAGAAACCTGTCTTAAGAAAGCCCCAGCTTCAAAATTGCTATCTTCCTTTGATTAATATTAATTCTTTCCTTCGTTGCAATGCTCTCTAGATATTACACAAAGAATACAACTTACAATGGAAAATGCCCTCGTGGCTTCCAAACGTTTTGCACAAATCAGTCAATCGATTGTCAACTAGTGAAGATATGATGTCAACGTAGCCGTGGAAAGTGTTCTTTATTCTCCCAGAGAAACTTGAGCCTAATCTCTTTATATCTTCACAATGGTCGAATCCTTCTTCCTTTGCTTCGATGCCTTTTATGCCTGCTGCTCAAGGGTAAATAAAGGCCAACAACCAGCCATATTTCTCCTTACAATGGCCTTGTCTCCTTCCCTTGCCTTTATCTTGATACTGCCTTTATCTTGTTTATCAGTGTGTCAAGATAGTGAAGCATATACCTGAAGGTGATGGTGGTTTCTTGAGGATTGGTATTGTTTATTGATGCTCTATTTTCTTTTTTTATTAGATCACTTAGGTTGGCTCTGTCCTTGCAGGACTTTGACATTGTTCGAGGATCGCAATTTTTATTAGTTCGTGGAAAATTAGGTTTTAGACAGTTTTTCTCATGAGATCAATTCAATAACTTCCTTTATTCTATGTGGTGGATGAAGTCTTCCCAAGATTATCGCTTTCTTACAGGAGATGGGCACGAAAATTTTCTGCAAAATTCTTCCAAGCTATGGTTTTTCTTGCACTCACAAGATTTTAGTCTTTGCTCAGATCGATCTTCTTCTAATGCTTTGATATCAATTTGAAGGTTGGAGGCAGAATTAAACACAAAGATTATGCAAAACGAGCTACAGCTTTTCAATCTTTATTGATAAACGGAAGATCAAGTGATACAATTACAATCAAACTCTGAAGATGTATTTAAATTTAATTTTAAACACTTATTGAAAACCTAAAAATCTAACCTAACTTTTGCATGCATCCTTTATGCTCTTGCATTCTCTAAGTCACCTGACACGGGGACACGGGACATGCAGGACACGAAAATACGAGAGTCCGACACGGACATGGTGACCCCCGGAATTAGGACACGTTTTACATACATATATATATTTTTTTAAAATATATTAATATTTAAAATATAGACATATAGATCCAAAAATCTTTAGAAACTAGAACATTTACAATTTACAAATATGAAATATTCAATAGAAATTAGAAGAAAAACACATTAATGATTAGTAGATTACACATTGTCATTCACAAATCACGAATCACAACACATTTCACATTTGTCATTCACAAATCACAATGAATTATGAGACACATAGATGCATGTCGGAACCATATTTCTCATTAAGTCATCAAAATCAAAATGTATACATATATGTCAGAATGCCACTAGGCACCAGCAAATGCCAAATAGACTAATAGTAAATACAAAAACAGGTGGATCAAGATGGGAGAATCCCATATGTCAGTAGTCCTCCTCCATGCCTGAATCAACATACTCATCACTGCCACTGACACTGCCCTGATCCTCATCCTCCGCATCCTCCTCCCCCTCCTCCTCTCTGCCAATCTGACGACCTGCATCTGCTGCTGTGGAGGATGACCCCTCTATACGATCACTATCATCAAAAGTGACCAGCTCTAGCACTGGATCATTAAGATCCATGTTGGCTAATGCCAACTCAGTACTGCTGTCCAAACCCATATCATTAGGAAAGACATCCCACATCTTTGTCTTTCCCTTCACCCACTCCTCCCTCTTCCTGTAAATAAGACGAAGGTTGGAGTGCACATACACCATCGACTCTGCCCTGGACTGCTCAAGCCTGCTCTTCTTCACACTGCACAAGTTCCCATATGTGCTCCAATTCCTCTCACAACAAGAGGATGATGTAACTTGAGAGATGACCCTGAAGGCTAACTTCTGTAGAATAAGGGATGTTGCCCCATGAGTTGCCCACCAAGCATAGGGTTTCTTACCCTCCCTATCTCTAAGCACATCATAGCCTCCAAATCTCCCAATGCCAGTGGAAAAATCTACAAAGCCATCCTCCACCTCCTCAAGCATGTCTCTATCCTGAAATAGCCGTCTAAGTGCTATCTTCCTGCCATTTGCAATCTCTGCATCCATGTGAGGAGGGACTCTGTGTGAGGCCCCCGATCCACTAGTGAGCCACTCCTGAGTGTAGAACTTGGGGTTCAAGGAGTGGGCCAAGCAATGCAAAGGTGTGCAATTCTTATCCCACTTGGAGATAAGAATATCCCGAATAATGGTCCATAAGTTCTCTGCCGATGTCCCATACTCGAGACACTCATTCTCCATGACAATGGTCCTCATGGACTCAATCATGGAATCCCACCCCTCATAAACCTCTGCTAGGATGGGCTGGTCCGTGTCTGCAAACCACAACAAAGAAATGATTGGCTCCATGATCTTAATGGTAAGATCCACCGTGTCCCACCAACCATCATTTAACACCATGTCCTTCACCTTTTGTGAAGTAGCCTGATCCGTCTTTCTCCAAAAAGCACAAAACTCTGAAATCACCATGGACCCAAGAGTGGTTTTGACCTCCCTCAACCTCTTGAGCATGATGAATGAGGAAGCAAACCGAGTATCTACAATCTTCAGCAATGAAAGTTGTGTGTACTGTTTGTAGATGGTGAGGGCATTTGTGTGGTTTTGTACAAAGTTACGGATATGGCGTGCAACCTCAATAAGGTTGTCAATCCATGCCACATCCGAAGCAATGGCTTTCAGTGCTAAATTCAAGGAATGGACAATGCAAGGTGTCCAAAAAACCTGTAAGAGCGATAAAAGCATGTATCAATGACTCTACAACACTAACATTGCAATGACCAAATTCAAACAATGAGCAAATTAGAAATGAAAGGTGTCCAAATGAACATACCTGTGGATATTTAGCTTCCACAATCATGCCAACAGCCTTGCAAACAGGTGCATTGTCCGTGATGATTTGTACACACGACTCAACACCTACTTCTTCAATGGTTTTGATGAATAAATCACCCATAAATTGTGCATCTTTGTATTCCCCAAGAGCATCCACCGCTTTCAAGAACAACGGTCCATTTTGGGAAGATACCATGAAATTGATGAGTGGATGGCGTGCGGGATCCGTCCATCCATCAGAAACAATACTCACACCGGATGAGGGCCATGTTGATCTAATTGGCTCAAGAATTTTATCTACCTCCGTCTTTGCTTTAACCAACAATGTGGTTCTAAGCTTCTCTGAACTAGGAGGCACATAACCATTTGGAGCTCGTTCCAAGATAGTTTTAACCGTCTCAAAATACGGTGGTGACCGTGCAACATTGAATGAGATGAAGTTGAGGTAAAAAAAAATGCAATGGTAAGGTCTGCCTCTTCTCGTGCCTCTTGTTGGAAAATCCTATCCATTGGACCACCTGTAGATTGCCTCTTTCTTGTTTGATAAGTATCTCCACGCCCACGCCCATGAATGCTAGGTGGAAATGGAGGCTTGGTGCTAGAGGACTTCCTAAAAAACGGAAGAGGATCATCCTCTTTTTTCTTGCTTGCTGTTGCCACCTTCCCTAAGCCAACATGATCCTCTCTTTCCATATCCCTCCTTTGGTGAACAGTCACCGCTTTGCATGAAGAAATCCCACAAGAAGGAAGGGCCAACAAATGGCCCTTAACTCGGAAATATGTGCTCTTGAACTCATGCTTGCAAAAATTGCATCTCCAAGACACATTGCCTCCCCCACCAAGCTTTGCCCCGGGCCCTTCTTTCCTTGTCACATACTTCCACAAAGGGTATTTTTTTTCTTGGGCTCGTTGTCTTGCTAAAACAGGGTTAAATGGAGCCATAGAATGAGCTCCACTAGCAGCCGATGGAGCACTTGACGGAGGAGGAGAACCGCTTGTGCTTGGTGGAATAGGAGGGGAGGCCCTAGGTGGTGCATTTCTCCCTCTCCTTTGCCCCCTACCTCCTGCCCTAGCTGATTGAGACATTCCTTTTCTTGTGTGATGGTTGAGCTTGCAATTCTCTCCACAAATCCACCGGAATGTACTTGGAATCACTTGGAAACAATGGATAGCCTTCAAATATCCTTCAAATCTCCTTCACCTGCACATACAACTCACTCTCAGCCAACTCCTTCCTTGCAAATGACAAAAAGAAACTCAAATTTTGCTTTTAATACAAAACCGGCTGCACTTTTCCAGATGTAGCGCACTTTACGTGTCCTGTTTTCAGGATTCGTGTCCGACAGTCGGGGATTCGATTTTGCATCGTGTCCCGATTTCGAATTCGCCTGAAGATCGAATCGGACACGAATTGAGATCGAATCGTGTCTGATTCGACTGATTCAGGACACGAGGGGGGGTTAGAGCGAATCCTGTTTCTTAGTGCATTCTTTATTAACTTTGAAGGTTGGAGGCAGAAATCAAACAAAAGATTATGCAGAATGAGCTACGGCTCTTCAATTTTTATTCAAAAACCAAGATCAACTGATGTAATACAAACCAAAATGTAATGTGTATTTAAACACTTATGGAAACCCTAAAAGTTCTAACTTAGCTTTTGCATGCATGCAAAGCATGCTGTTGCATTTATTAACTGAACTTCAAAATAGGAACTAACGTAAAAGCTAAGTTAATTGAAGTAATTACTATTTCTAACACTCCCTCTTAATTACTACTGCTGACTACTGCAGCTTTTACAATGCCTAAATTATTTCTATGGGTTTCAAAAATATATTTTGCCAATGGCTTTGTGAATATGTCAGCCAATTGGTCAATTGATTTACAATGCTCAACATGAAATTCACCATTGTTCACAAGTTCTCTTATGAAGTGATATCTGGTATCAATGTGCTTGCTTTTCTGGTGAAAAACATGGTTCTTGGATAGAGCGATTGCTGAATTGTTGTCACAATAGATTGTGGTTGGTCCTTCTTGTTTCTATTGAAGACCTTCTAAAACTCTGCGTAACCAGACTGCTTGACATGCTGTTGATGTTGCTGCTACATACTCTGCTTCTGCTGATGAAAGTGTCACAATGGGCTGCTTCTTGGATGCCCATGAAATCACCCCTGATCCAAGATGAAAAAAATGACCGGAAGTGCTCTTTCTGTCATTCAAACTTCCTGCAAAATCACTGTCAGTAAAACCTGTCAAAACATCATACTCAGTGCTTGAGTATAAAATTCCATAGCTTGAAGTCCCTGCAACATATCGTAAGATTCTTTTGCCAACTTGCCAATGCGAGTCCTTGGGAGACTCCATGAACCTCAAAATCACGCTGACAGCAAACATAATATCTGGTCTCGTAGCTGTGAAATACATGAGACTTCCTACAAGTCTCTTAAACAATGTTGGATCTACATTGGGACTGTCATCTTCTTTGGTCAACTTTGTACTTGTTGCCACTGGTGTAGGTGTCGTTTTGCAATTAAGCATTCTGAATCGCTTAAGAACTTCACTAGCATATTTATTTTGAGAGATAAATATACATTTTTCTGACTGTTCTACTTCTAAGCCAAGAAAGAACTTCATTAATTCAAGGTCTGTCATCTCGAACTCTTTCTTCATAGCTGCCTTGAACTCATCTACTGAGAGGTCACCTGTAAAAATCATATCATCAACATATAAACAAACTATCAAAATTTGTCCTTGTTGATTTACCTTTATGTAAAGTGTTGGTTCGCTGCTGCTTCTGCTAAAACCAAATTTTATCAGATAAGAATCAATTCTGCTGTACCAAGCTCTTTGAGATTGCTTGAGCCCATATAGAGCTTTTTTCAACTTGTAAACTTTCTCTTCATGTTCTTTTAAATTTCATACCCATGTGGCTGCTCCACATAAATTTCTTCTTCAAGAATTCCATTCAAGAATGCCAACTTGACATCCATCTGATACAGTTTACATTTTTTCTGGGCTGCAATTGCTAGGACTGCTCTTACTGTGTCCAATCTTTCCACTGGTGCAAAAATTTCTCCAAAATCAATTCTTGGTTGTTGCAAGAAACCTTTTGCTACTAACCTTGCCTTGTACCTATCAATCTCACCTTTTTCATTGAGTTTGGTCTTATAGACCCACTTCACACCAATGGGTTTCTTATTCTTAGTTAGGTCAACTAGATCCCATGTATCATTTCTCTCAGTGGAATCTATCTCTTCGTCCATAGCTTTTACCCAATGCTTTTGTTTTACAGCCTCTTCATAAAACACAAGTTCACTAGTAATAAAAGCATAATTGGTATTTGCATCCAATTCATCATAAATATCTTCCAATCTTCTAGTCTTTCTATTACTATGATCAGATTCATTACCTGATTGCGGACTTGATGCTTCACCTCAAACTGAGTTTGTAGTTGTTCTTTTTGGAGTATTTGCTACTGGTGAAGATGCTACTGGATCTTGTTCTCCAATCAACTCCTCTTCTTCTCCATCCTCTGGTTGGGGTATTGCAGCTCCCACACCCTTGTCTATGGTTCCATTCCACGACTCTTCCTCCTTGAACAAAACATCTATGCTGAGGATAACCTTTTTGGTAATAGGGTTATACAGCTTGTAGGCTTTAGTTTCTTCACCGTATCCAAGAAATATACATTTCTCACTCCTGTCGTCTAGCTTTCGTCTAGCTTTTTTCTTAGCTGTTTAGGAACATGAGCATAAGCAACACAACCAAATATTCTGAAATGAGAAACATTACAACTCATACCTGTCCATGCTTCCTCTGGTACACTGTTCTTCACAATTTTGGTGGGAGATCTGTTCATCACATGAACAGCACAAGCCACTCCCCAAAATTCATGGGACAAATTTCTTCCTTTCAGCATGCTCCTAGCCATATTCATGATGGTTCTATTCTTGCGTTCTGCAATACCATTCTGCCGATGTGTATATCTTGTAGTGAATTGCCTTTTGATTCCATGATGTTTGCAGTAATCATGAAATTCCTTTGAGTCATACTCTCCCCCTCCATCTGATCTCAATACTTTGAGTTGATAACCACTCTGTTTTTCAACCAAAGTCCTAAATTCCTTGAACTTGCCAAAAGTTTCAGACTTATGACGAAGGAAATACACCCATGTTTTTCTACTGAAATCATCAATAAATGTAAGAAAATAATAGCTTCCACCAATTGATTGTTTTCGCATTGGACCACACAGATCAGTATGAATAAGTTCTAGAGGTGCATGTGCCCTTCGAGACATACCTTTAGTAAATCTATCCCTGTGTTGCTTTGCAATGATGCAACACTCACAACTGCTTTCTGGCTCCTTCATAGGGGGTAATCCTTTTACCATCTCTTTCTGCTGCAAAAACTTGAGACCACCAAAGTGAAGATGTCCATATCTAAAATGCCATAGCCAATAATCATCCATGCAAGTGGTTTTTTGAGCAAAAGAGGTTACCTTGCTGCTGCAATTCATGACTAGTGGATACATCCTATTCCTAGTCACTTGTATTTTGATAATCAACTGTCTATTTGGGGGTTTGTCATAAATTTCACATTCTGATCCATCAAAGACAAGTCTGTATTTCTTTTCAGTAAGTTGTCCAATGCTTAAGTAGATTATGCTTCATTCATGGAGCATAATATCTGTGATGGTCTTTTGTTGGCCTTGTTTGGTCAGAATGTTGACCACTTCTTTGCCAAGAACTGGAACTACCTCATCCGTTCCAACTTTGACCTCTGTCCTCATTGATCCATCTAGGTTTGCAATTAGACCTCTATCACCTATCATAGGGTTACTGCAGCCACTATCTAAAAGCCAAAGTCCCTTTGGGATTTCGTGTGCAGCATGACATGTAAGAAATAAAATATCTTCTTTATCCTCAGAGGTATTAGTCACATTAGCATTATGATTTGCTTGATCAGACTTTTTCTTTCTACATTCATGAGCATAATGCCCAAATTTATTGCAATAATAACGCTTAATATTAGATTTATCTGACCTTTCTTTGTCGTAGTTCCCGCCTTCATGGTTATGATGGTGATCTTGGTCTTCATTGCCATTACTTCGGCCACTTCTGCCTCTTCCTCTTGATCCTCCTTTGCCTCTGCCTCTTCCTCTACCTTTTGAGAATGAGACATGTGCTTTGAAAGCATTCTCCAGAGAGGACTCTTCATTCCTGTTGATTCTGGATTCGTATGAAAGTAGTGATCCGGTGAACTTGTCTATAGAGAGAGTACTCAGATCCTTTGCTTCTTCAATCGCTGCAACTTTTAGATTAAATGTGTGGAGAAGGGATCTCAGAACCCTTTCAACCACCCTTTGATCTTCGATCTTTTCACCATAGGTATTCAGCTGATTTACAATTCCCATGACTTGGGTCATAAAAGAATCTACTGAGTCTGATTCTTTCATCTTCATATCTTCAAAATCTCTTCTTAGGTTTTGGAGTGTAGCTATTTGTACCTTACCAGCACCCTGATAACTGGTCGCCAAGGTATCCCATGTTGCTTTGGCATGTAATGAAGCTGATATCTTTGGAAATACGTTGTTATCCAAAGCATTCATTATGAGGTGCAGTGCCCTTGCATCCTTCTTCCTGTGTGCTCACAGGACATCCTTTTCTGCGTTTGAAAGGGCTTGAAAAGCTGGTTCGGAATAGCCATTCACGACATATTCCCACACATCTTCTGATTTGAAATAAACTGCCATCCTCGTGGCCCAGACATCATAGTCCTTTTTCCCTGTAAGAGGAGAAATATGAGATTGATTGCTGCTAGAAGCCATAGACGCTGCAGAGTCTTTCACTGGCCTTTTTAAAACAATCTCCTTCCTATTTAAAAAAAAAAAATGTCTCCCTCTTAAATAAAAAAGATTTTTGAAAATATTTTCTTCTATTGTAAAAAAATTCTTACTCAAAGAATCTCGTAAAAGAAAATAACTTCTTGAAAGTCAAAAAACAATCACTCTCATCTTCTTGCTCTTGCCCTAATTGCCGTTGGTCTTCACAAATTATCACGTCTTGGCCTATAGAGAGGCCGTGCTAATTCCCAAATAATATTTTGACTCTCCCTAAATTATCGCGCTTTAGCCTATAGGGAGGGCGCGATAAT
The DNA here is from genome assembly GCA_027924585.1 of Larix kaempferi. NCBI lineage: Eukaryota > Viridiplantae > Streptophyta > Pinopsida > Pinales > Pinaceae > Larix > Larix kaempferi. The sequence goes on from BSBM01000365.1 coordinate 30,722, forward strand.
TTCTGCAAAAACTGTTTTTTTTTTGGTAAAATTCTTCAAAGCTACTGCTTTGGCTTCTCTGGAACTCTCACAATCGATATTCTCCTAAGCTTTGATACCAAATTGAAGGTTGGAGGCAGAAATCAAACAAAAGATTATGCAGAATGAGTTACCGTTCTTCAATCTTTATTCATAAACCAAGATCAACTGATGTAATACAAACCAAAATGTAATGTGTATTTAAACACTTTTGGAAACCCTAAAAACTCTAACCTAGTTGTTGCGTTTATTAACTAAACTTCAAAATACGAACTAACGTAAAAGCTAAGTTAACTGAAGTAATTACCATTTTTAACAAACTCAAGTGAACTGAACTTCTAAAATAGAACTAAAACTAAAGTCAAGTGAACTGAACTTCTAAAATAGAACTAAAACTAAAGCTAACTAGAATAATTACTATTTCTAACAGTAGCATGCGTTACCTAGGCAATGCTTATACTTATCTGCAACTCTGTTGATCTCTGCATGGTGATGCTTATATCATCAACATCTCTGTTGATCTCTGTATAGTGATTTCATGGTTGTATTTTGGAATATTCTTTGTCAATATATTTCAGTGGTGGTGTACCGATATGTCTAGTCACCAGTAAACCGATGACTTTGTATATGAATGGGAACAAACTATTTTTAAGTGTGGAGATTGTTGCATCTTCTAAATTGTCTTGTACGTGGCATTTGCAGGCCCTTCAACCATGGATTCATGAAAGGCGATCAACATATGCAAAGCACAAACTACAGAAGAAGGGAAGGGTTGTCCTCAACATTGTGCGTTGGAGAAGACTAGTACGGCGCGGGGAGGATGGTGTCCTGGAAAGGTAACAGTCAGAACTTTGTTTAGTCACCACCCTGCAAAACATTATGCATCTTCACACTGTAACAACCATGTTTGGCTCTCCTTAAATGCAGCATATTCAAAATCCTTGATGATGACCATGATGGATATTTGACAATAACTGAATTACGTGGGCTGATTGTTGGTCTTCAATTTCAAGATCCACAATTTTCACAAACAGAGGCCATCATTAAAAACGCAATGGCAAAATTTGATTCTTCAGGAGATAACAAGCTTAGCCTAGATGAGTTCAGAAAAGGAATGAGTTCGTGGCTGCCGAGTGCAACCTCCACGGTTGATCATCAGGTATGAAATCCCTGATTTATTCAAGTGACATGCTTAAGGTTGTGATGGCAAGCTTTTATTTATCCTTTGGATCTTTTGTGTGTTTATGCTAATACTGCAGAGAGCTACCGAGCAACGTGATATTCTCGAACAGGGCAATGAAGAAGAAGTGGTTGAAGTTAAAGATCGTTACAAAGTTCTGAGGGCAGTGATGCTGATGCTGGTAGGTACCATTTTAGCAGGCATATTTGCAGATCCCCTTGTAGATGCGGTCGACCAATTTTCTGATACAACAAGCCTGCCTGCCTTCTTTATCTCCTTTATAGTATTGCCGTTGGTTTCAAACGCCACTGAGGGCGTTTCAGCAATCATTTTTGCGAGCAGGAAGAAAAAGCAGTTTGCTTCGTTGACTTATTCTGAGGTTATTAACTTATTCTCTCTGACTCGTGTATCGTTTTCGTTTTGTATCAATGGGTGTATTTCTGTGTGCATTATATAGTAACTTGTAAGTGCATTCTTCAATGTTTCTTTTGACGGATGAAAGCATTTTAAAGCTTAGGAAATGCTTCCACCTAACATTGCAGCCATTTTAAATAATTTTTAACCCATAACCAAAATTTTAGAGTTCCTTTATTCAATGAGTTGTGCAAGTTAAAGTCCATGGAAGTCGTAGAGATATGGCCATGATCAATCAAGTAAGGGATAGAATAAGTGTACCGTCCGCATCACATTTTTAAAATTGGTTAGATGGTTGATATATGAATAGAAAATCCGCATTAATACGATGTGGATGGATAATATGGGTATGTATTGTCGTTCTGATAAGTCAGTCCATTAAAAAGGACCTTATCGGTAACACAGAACTTTACCCTTAAAATTAAATTATCATTATTATTAAAAAATTGGAAAATAATTTAAAAAATTAAAAAATCATAAAAATTATCATTATTATTAAAAAATTTAAAAAATTATAAAAATTTTAAGTTAATTATATTTAAAAAATAAATTATTATTATGAAAATCATACAAATAATTTTTTTATTACTAATTCTAGGTTATGACAAGCCCTTTTCAATTAATAATATAAAATTATTAAAGAATTTTATTTATTTATTAATGAGCAAGGGTGATGACAAACTAGAAAATTGTGTTCATTTAGAAGTTGTCATTTAAAAAGTAGTAAATCTCAAATTAGACATTTCAAGAAACATTTCATTGAAATTTCCACAGTGAGTGATTCTATTTGGACTCTATTTGTTTGTCCAACCCATTTTCATTTTCCTAATTTCCTTATTCTTCCTTGGACTCGTTTTCTAGAAGTTTGGCACTATAGGAACCTTTCATGAGAGATTGCTGAGGTTTGTGTAGAACGATGCACTTAGGCGATCTCTATACCAAATACCTTGCCCGTGTATTTCCCACCAAGAATTTAGTCAATGATCATGTCTGCTTCTAGCTTGAATAGGTATAGGTACCAAGCTTGCGTCAAGACTAGGCATCAACAATCAGACAACTTCAATGTGGTGGGTGGAGATTAAAAGGGGACACGATTATTGGGTGTATTCCCATTGTCTAATCTAGAACCTCAATCCATTTCCAAAATAAAACGAAGTTAACAAATGACAACAACAATGACTATGGGTTAACAAAAATCCACAGCCATGTTAATAATCAATGTAGAGTCAAAATGAAAGCAAACTATGGAGCATGTCTCGTGCTCTTCTCACTATTAAAATGGAAATATATAGGCAATACAAATGCTAAAGTTTTCAACCATGTCTTCTCCACTAACTCCACTAACTCATAAATGCAAAACTACTTGCCCATATGTGGACCAACCCCAACTGTCTACGACTGCTTCAACACTCCCCTTAATTATGACCACTAGCAATTCTACAATAATGATATGACTTCAAAAGTATTATGGCATGCTGGTCTAAGTCTCAGCTAGCCAGGCTTACAAACACTCAAAACTATTTGGAAAACTTATGCTCTACTGCATAATGCTGAGTCCTCTTCCAGTTTTTCTTCCTTTGACTCTAGAATTTAAACTCTGCTAAACTTCTCTTCGTTTTCAACTTCACATTTACTCTGATCTTGTTTTTCAGAGTTTCCTCAAATTCTTTAGACCTGCTTCCAACATCATTTGCAAATTCTTGAACCATTATCATTCCGCAAATTTGTTTAGTGGTTGATCTAAAATGGATCAATATATAATTTGTCATTTGTTTTGGTGCTTTCTGGGTGGAAAGCTTGGATGAATTGGCTTGTAGGGCCAATTTTTGGGGTACGTCTCATTTTGCAGATTTAGGGTCTAAACCCTTCTAAGGCCTGTTTGAGGGATTAAACAATGTTTTCGGGGCCAGAAGTTCATTCCTTAAGCCATGCCCCTTGATGTTATTCTACACTCCGATATTTTTCCAATGGTGCAAGAATTGCCTCAAAATCGCCTCAAACGAAGTCAGTATGGGAAAGTTATGCTTCTCGCAAGTTGACCTATCTTGTTGACCACCATGGTACCAAGTGGATTCCATGTCAACTCTCATTTCTCACACATGTGGAGCTAGTCACGTGTGGACTTTCATGAACATTCTAGAAGGTCCAAAACCCTAACCTTAATCGGGAAGTGAGGCATGCAAAAACCGTAAAAATTAACCCTAAACGACTATCAGACTATGTTAAATACTTGGTCGTTAAGAGAAGAAGGGGTTCCATTCTTATGATGTTATTGTATTGTTGCAAAGTTGAGCAGCAATGAAGGAGTGGCCGATATTAGAGCAGAACAAAGGAAGTAGGAGATCTTGTAGTAGTCGTTATGACCGCAGAGTAATAGGCAACTCAATAGAGAGTACCACTTTCTTTTTATTTGCACTGCATATTGGAGAAGAAAAGAGAAAGGCATAGTCCTCACTTTTGACTAGATTTCCCCCCCTTAGTGGGGTTTCTTAGGGTATATATTTTGTTATTTGTGTGGATGTGCTATTTTGCTCTAGTTATTTTTCTTTCAGTTTCAATTTATTTTAGCACTCAAAGGAAATAGGCTAATAAAAGTACTAACTTGTAAGATCCGTTCTGACGAACTGTTCCAGTGGAATATCCACGGTAGTTTACAGATCATATTGGTATCACAACAGTTTTCTTGGGGGTTTTGTGAGAAATTGCAGGATCTAGTGGCAGAGTAAAGAAAAACTCTTCAAAACCCTAGCCACGTTGGACGAGTCTGGTGAAGAAGTTGTAGGCAATTATGATCAGTGATTTACAAAGCTAGAAATACAAGTCATCGATATCTCACGCAACATGTCAATCCTCACGACATCTTTGGAGATTAAGCTTGGGCCTTTCGGTGATTTTGGAGGCTCTAGTTCAGAGATTGGATTAGAGGGGAAATAAGAGGATAAAGGCAACCAATAAAGGAGTCTAGTAAAGAGAAACCAAGTTCCAGTGCCATTACCCCTCCCCAATCTTTATTTAAGATGGAAGTGAAAGTCAATATCGTCATACTTAGGTGAGATCGATGCTGTAAAGTTGAATCATTGGTTGCAACAATTAGAAGTCTATTTTTGTATCCATTAAATAAATGAGGAGCATAATATTTCATTTTCTCGACTTAAATTAGAGGGCCATGCATTAACCTGGTGGGAAATCCACACGAAGGCACTTAGATTGAAGGGTGATTTGCCAGTAACTAAGTGGGAGGATTTCAAAAATATCATTAAGTCCTAGTTCTACCTTATCGGGTATGTAGAGGACCAATGGATCCGTTGACATTACTTCAAGCAAAGACAAGGGCAGAGTTTGCAAGAGTACACCAGCAAATTTAGGAAGATGGTTATCATGTTGGGTATCTCACCCAAGAATCCAGATGTACTCCTCAAGTATTTGCGGGGTCTACACAGTCATTTATGGAAGTAAGTGATGCTCTTCAATCCATGTACTGTGCTTGCACATAGGCCTCATCAATTGTCCTAGGATTGAAGAGCATCACTTACTTCCATAAATGACTGTGTAGACCCCGCAAATACTTGAGGAGTACATCTGGATTCTTGAACTTCCTCTCTGTATGGTTTTCCACGAGAGCCTTAGATTTCTGAAACCGATTGAAGATCTCATTCTTGTTCTTCATGAAGTACATCCATGTCCTCCTAAAGACATCATCAATGAAGGTCAAAGAGTAGTTGTAACCACTCGAAGACACTAGTGACATGGGACCACATATGTCTAAATGCACTATATCCAATATCTCCTTGGACCTACTATCACTACTTGGAAAGGTCGTTTCGACATACTTGCCAAGTGCAAACCCTTGCACAAATCCTGTTGCTCTACATTGAATTGTGGAAGACCAGTGACAATCTCCCTCAATATCGGTAAATCCCTGTGGTGCAAATGAACCATACTCATATGCCATAACTCGCACAAACTATCATTTTCACTATCATGAACTAGAGCACGTGCAGGATGATCCTTCGTCAAGTACAAGTTACCCACTCTGCTTCCAATTTCTCTCCCCGAGTATAGACTGGAACCCTTCAGCCTAACAAGTACCTATCCATCCTAGAAATAGACTTCGTACCCCTTATCCTTCATGGCTGAAATTGCTAGTAGGTTCTTAGTTAGCCCTGGTACATATAGAACATCCTTCACCTCCAAAGGAATTCTTGAATCTAATTGAAACTGAATAGTCCCAATCTCTTCTACTGCACACTTGGCATCATTACTGAGCTCCACATGTAGCTTTGAGTCCTCCTTTGAAATACTGGCGAAAACATCTTGTAATCCCGTCATATGACGAGAACCACCCCTATCCATGAACCATGCATCCTTCACTAAGGTGCCAGAAAAACAAGATAACAAAGAGAACTCCTTCTCGAACTTAGCAGGGAACTCACTAACTTGTGTGTTTGTTGATGTTGCAACTTGTTCCTTGTTGTTTCCCTTCTTGTTCAGATGCCAAACTTGTGACATGCAAAGCATTTGACTTTGCTCATCTCCTTGTTTTTTCCATCCCGAGGGGTATCCTCTCCACTAGTATTTTTCTTAGCTTTCGCTTTGCCCTTCTTTGCATGACTTACAAGAGCAACATTCTACTCAGCATCACCTTTTGTTGGCTTCCATGTAGAGATTCCTCTTGAATCTCCTCTTGGATGAAGTCATCTCCTAGTTAGGAAGATTTTTGCATGCAATGATTCCTTTGATAAAGGAATCCCATGGCTTAGTGAAGCCCTTCAGAGCCATCCTCACCAATTCCAAATTTGTTATTGTTTCCCCAACTGTTGCCAACTCATCACAAACCTATGTGATCTTGGTGAGATAAGAAGATATTGTATCTAATTTGGACATCTTGGTGTCCCTAAGTTTGTCCCTCAACACTATCTTCTTGTTGTGGTTATCACTCTGATATAACTTCGTCAGACCCTCACACATTTCCCTGTCTGTCTTCTTTTTGGATAGATGAGGGATCACATGATCCTTTACTGCATCCAAAATGATCCTCTCAACTTTCACCTCCTTTTGGTTATGGGAGGCCAATTGTGTAGCATCAGTAGGAGGTGTAAGTTTTTGATTTGCAAACTGCTAAATCCCATTCTCCATTAACACTAATGCTATCGTCTCCTTCCAGGGACTATAATTGGAGGCACCCTCCAACCAGTCCTCAAATCTCAGTCCAGTTGTTGCCATCCTATCCAATCAAATACCTTGACCAAAGAATATTTTCTTTTGTAAACCCTTGCCAATCGATTTCCTTCTTTCTCGGAGTTTAGAGCTCTGATACCATGTTAAAATTCTCAATATCAGATCTAATTTTTGTTCTCAAATAATATTTAATGCATAGAAATAAAATACTGGTGTAGGCTACCATTGAAATTTTAAAACAAAAATACACTGATATTTAACCAATAAAATGCAGTGGAACAAAACTGGAAATCAACCACATCGATACAAGTATTTCCCCTAGAAAACACCAATGAGGAAAAACCAACGTTCAAGTTCTCTTTTATTATTTCTTGGCTCACAGATAAATTCAGATTTTTCACAACAATAGAACTTGCAACTCAACCCTCTGGAAAATCGACCCACTTGGAATAATCGACCCCTCGGAAGAAATCGACCTTCTTGGACAAATCAACCCCTAAAGAAATCGACCCACTGGAGAAATTAGCTCATTTTGTAAATCAACCCCCTACATCACCCTGTACAAAAGCTGTACAGATCGCTACTAGCCGTATGGATCATCCCTCTTAGATCTGCTGAATCAACCTCTCTCTCTCTCTCTCTCTCCTTTGGATCTTCTTGTTGCAAATCACTTCTCTCTCTCTCTCTCTCTCTAGCCATCGAGTCCCTCACTCTTCTCTTGAGAATATCACTCTCTCAAAATGATATTGTTTTGTTGGTTCTTTCTCCTCTCCTTAGGCTTTCTTTTATAGTGTTTTAAAAACCCTAACCCTTAATCTCCAAAGTGATGGATGGCTAAGATTAAATCCCACGCCTCACTTAAGAACAATAGTCATGACTTAATCTAAAGTTCCCTTAATTTTTCACTTTAGAAAACCTTAGTCATTAGCCAACATTAATTAATAAAATTAATCAATGTGCTTTTCCTAAGTTAGACTTAGGAAAGAAACATAAAAGTCACTTTACTTACTCAAGCAAGTACCTAGAGAGGTATTTGGACAACTTCTACATGCTTGACACCTAGCCTCTGCAGAAGCACCTGTCCAAGCTATAATCATCAACACAAATTACTTCAATCTTATTAAGTCCTCGCGCTTACAAACAACAATATCTTCAATAATCTTCAAGGAACAAGTGATTCATTCCTTCATGGAGTCACCAAGTGAGCTAGAGGCATTCAAATATAACTCACCCACCAAGTCAAATGTTGCAAAACTAAAAAATTCTAGTAAATAAACTTTATCCTTGGTAACGACACAAAAATGTTACTTATTACACTAGCACTTGAGAGCCAGACTCCAAGATTAGTGCTAGACAATGGGCAACTCAAGAGGGATTCCAATGTTACTGCACAATCCTCTTCTCACTTTAGATCTCTCCTCTAGTACAAAGGGGTGGCCTTAGAATAACATTACTAAGAGTCTAAGACAATAAACAAATAGGGCTCATGATGTTGTGAAGAGTAGCCTTAGTAAAACATATTTTTATGGGTTTATAAGATTGATTTTAAAGGCTATTGGTGGGGCAAGACTAGTGCCAAAAGACCAAGAGGGCAATGGAGTCGTAGATTAACAAAGTGGTCTGCAAGTGAGGGTAGACGTGATTGTTTGGTTTTGTTACAAACATGCAAAATATCACTAGTGGTGGCATATTTATATGGCTAAAAATAAGATGAAAGGCCCCTTCTAAAGGGGACCTTGTACATACAAATCAATAAGATGTGATCTTCCTATTCAGCTGAATTTCAACTTGCAACCTTTCACTAAAATGACATAACATAGAAGCATCAACTTGGAAGCAAAAAAAAAGAACCTTGTAGGGATTTTATATCATCCAAAGTTCTTACTCGAGAGACATGATTGTCATGTTCTCAAAACCTTTATTCCAGTAGAATTAGATTAATATTCCAACATCATAAATCATCATAACATGAAAAGATGGACAAACACATATAAGAAACTCCAAAATCACATAGCTTCAAAAATATATTTAATAAAAACCAAGCCAAAAGAGTGTAATGTGGCATCAATCCATCAACAACCATTACAAGAGGATCTCATCTTATATAGATGAATAGCTCAAAACCTCTAATAAAATAATAATATACCATTCAAAACCCTATATATTTCCTAGGGTGGAGAAAACAAACAACATCCTCCACCTAACAAATGACAAGTCAAAAATGCCTAAGAATAAAACAAAAGACTAGAATGGACTAGATAAAGGGGGTGCCAAGTGTCATCCTCTAGTGTAAAATGCCCTCCATGCAAAACGACACTGTTCCTTGGTGAGTTCTCCAATGTAATCCTTCAAAAATCTCCTTAAAGTAAAATGTTAAATATTTCTTTGTCAAAGGGAGAGGTTACTATTCAAGAAGGTCTCTCAACCACTAAATAATATAAAATATTCAAAGGGAATGGTGTGCCCTAGATAATTGTGCAAGGAGTCCTTGGGACACCTTGACTTCGCTGTATAATATAAAATAATCTATGAGAAAGGGTGCCCATGAGAAATCCGCAAAGGGACCACACTGACCAAGAAAGAGAATGATAAAACAACCCTTGAGGAAGTGTTGGAGATCTTTACTGCTTTTTACTGCTTTAGTGATTTTAACTGCTTTATTGCCTTATACTGCTTTACTGCTTTTTAGTTGGGCACAACACATGGATTTTATTGCTTTTACCAAATCTCTTTAGAATCACTACTATGGAGGATATCATGAGTAATTTTACTCATTCTATAATAATTTTTCATTCTTTTTTGTCAAGCTTGTCTTGCTTCTTTTCTCTCTCTCGCAAGCTCAATGTGAATTTTCTACTAGCTAGGTTCACTGTGAAAACTTCACATGGTATCAAAGCTGGGCTACTAGGAGAAAGTGCAACGACACTTTATTTGCAAGTTCGGGAGGAAGTTGCAATCATCAAGAATGGAGTTTTCACCATCAATTCTTCTCACACCACATACTTATTTAGAGTGGAAGCTAATTTTTTTGCATTAGCTAAGATGCAAAGGCTTGTACCAAATAACAATGACTACAAAAGTTGAACCAACATCAGCTATTAAGAAAAATAGGTATCTCAACAACATGGATGAGGCATACGGACAGTTATTTGCATGTCAATGTTTCCAGAGCTGTTGTTTCACATTGAAGCTTGTACCACTCCAGATGATATTTGTACAAAGTTGGAATCTCTCTTTGGAAAGAAGGACGAAATGAGAGGCCACATGCTCGAGGTAGAGTTGAATTCCTTGGATCCGAGAAGCTTTGAAGACATCCAAGACTTCTTTACGAAGTTCAAGTCCCTTCTTCATCTAAAGGGATGTGGTATTGACAAATCAACTCAAACACAATTAGTTGATCTTTTCTATTTTGGCTAAACTTGGTCTGGAGTATGCTGTGTTTGTTTCAACATTCCATACAGTGGGATACACTTCAGGAGCAACGTGGAAAATTCCAACATTGGATAAATTTATTGAATCTCTAGCGCACGAGCAAGATAAGTTCATGAAAATGGGGACAATCAAGGGTTCCAATGCGTGTGCACTTGCTATGCATGAGAGCTGCAACACATTCAATCCAAATTCCAAACATAAAGGAAAGGGCAAGGTGTTTTCTGAACAAAAGAAGAAAGGAAATTACAAACCCCTTGATGATTCCTTCGACTCCATTGGTAGAAAGAGAAAGAAATGGATGTCAAAAGGCAGTTACTACAACTGCGGCTATCACCTTGAATCATCATGATAGAAGAAGACAATAGATATCATGGTGAAGGAACTTCAACAGAACAATATTGGGGATGACATTCCCGAGAATTCCAAGAAGAAGCCAATAGATCATCTGCCAGACAAAAGAGGTAATTCTCATGCTTTAGTTGTTATTCATTCTTCTCCAGATGCATGGATCTTGGATTCAGGCGCATCTTATCATATGGCATCCACAGGAAATGTTTTTTCTTTTGGTTCTACATGCATGGGTCCTCCCATCCTCATGGGTTATGATACTCCAGTAAAAGTCACTGGACAAGGGAGAGTAGAACTCCAACATGGAAGTTTTTGGAATCTCTTTCATATTCCAAAACTCTCCATGAATCTACTCTATTTATCAAACAACACATTCGGGAATAGGAAAAAGGGTAGAATTTACACATGATTCTGCAACCATATATGACATCCATGATAACTACACAATTGTTGTTAATGAGGCAAATCATCAGTCTCGTTTATATACGTTCAATAAGTTTATTGCTAAATCTGATTCTAATTTACTACTGATGCGTGTTGATGATGATAGTAGGCTCTAGCACGAGAGGTTTGGTCATCTAAACTTCAAATACATGTAGCAACTTTGCAAGCAAGGAATGGTCATCGGCCTTTCCAACATACAATTTTCCAAAGGACTTTGTCAATGATGCGTTCTTGGCAAACATTCCCAAGAGAAGTTTGAAAAAGGGAGGGCTTGGAGGGCCTCCTCTTCTTTGGAGCTCATCCATAGTGATCTGATGGGACCCTTTCCTCATCCATCAATTAACAAGGTGAGGTATGTGCTTACATCTACTGATGATTTCTCACGATAAACTTGAGTGTATTTTCTCAAGAATAAGTTTGAAGTTTTTAAGCATCTCAAAGACTTCAAAGCACTTGTAGAGAATCAATACAGAAGAAAGATCAAAATTCTTCACACAAACAATGGGGGGGAATATGTGAACAAGAATGTCCAACATCTTTGTTCAAAGGCCGGTATACAATTGCAGCATATAGTGCCATACACTCCACAAAAAAACAGAGTAGCTGAGCGGAAGAATAGATCCCTTAAAGCCACTTGCATGTTGCATGCAAGGTCTTTGCTTTCCAAGCCATGGGCCGAGGCACTTAACTATGCTAACTACATTCATAACATATCTCCTCACAGATCTGTCAAGGACAGGGCTCCCTTCGAGGCATGGAGCAGTAAAAATCTGGAAGTCAACCACTTTGAATTATTTGGATCACGTGCATGGGCCTGCATACCCTCTGGAAAGAGGAAAGCATATGATCCCAAGAGCACTGCATATATCTTTGTGGGATATCCTGATGGTGTGAACAATGAAGGGTTTAGATTGATTGGTCCGTCAACAAACAAGATCTTTATTGAGCGAAGTGTGCAGTTTGAAGAAAGTCCCTTGTATACACCATTGGAGCCACTTGCAGAGACCTATGTTCGACTTCCTACACTAGACATCAGAGATGATGAGTCCACTCATTTAGATCAAGGTACAAATCTGAGTTCTAAACCTAATTCAAAAGAACATGAGCATGCATGTGTCGATCCACATCCTTCCAACGATGATTCAGTATCCCCTGTGAGAAATCATAAAATAAGGAGCATAGGAGAGATATATGCACAAACCACCCTACAAGAAGCAGGTGACCTTGTGGGGGATCCAGTGGATCTGAGGAGGACTAGATCCCAATTTGATGATGCCCCTCATGCACTTTCAGCTACCAAACCCATCATTCCCATGCATGCTTATGTGGTTCTAGCATCCGACCCCCAGACTTATGTAGAAGCTGTAGGGAATCCTTTTTGGGAAGCGACCATGGAGAAGGAGTACAACTCCCTCATTGAGAACCAAAATTGGAACTTGGTTCTGCTTCCATCTGATTGTAAGCTTCTAAGCATTAGAGAAATTTTGAGGTAAAAAATGGGCCTCAAAACAAAAGAAATGTACTATAAAAATCAACCAATAGGATTCAAGGTGATGATGTCAACCATGTGGGATGAATCACCATTTTTTGGGTAAAAGGGTAAAAAGGTAAAAAGGCCAAAGTAAAAAAACTACCTCTTCAACTCGTATTTCAACTTATCTCCTTGTATATTCACTCAAATTTTGATCCGGAGCAGTCGTTGGATGGGGGATTCAATTCCGCATTCAATTCATCATCACGTTTTTTAAAGTATTTCTTGTTTTTGGGGCAGTGGGGTCCATCAAAAGTATGCCGAGTGGGTAATCCTTGGATGTGGAATTGAATTCCCCATTCAACAATTGCTCCGGATCGAAATTTGAGTGAATATACAGGGAGATAAGTTGAAAATACTAGTTGAAGAGGTAATTTTTTCTTTTTTCCTCCAAAATTTGATGAGATATGCTAATATTATTTTATTATTTCCACTATTATTTTATAATTTTCCTTAGGAGGCCCATTTTAAACCTCAAAATTTCTCTAATGATGCAAGTGGGTCTACATGACAAAGCAACCGATGGACTTGTGAGTAGATACAATGCAAGGTTGGTGGCTAAAGGATTTCAGTAAGTTCATGGCATTGATTATGATGAAACTTTTTCTCCAGTGGAAAAAATGGACTCCATTCAGTTGGCTCTGGCCATTGCAGTAGCAAGAAGGTGGGAGGTTCACCACATGGATATGAAGAATGCATTTCTTCATGATGATCTTGAAGAGGAAATCTACATGGAGTAGCCACAAGGGTATTTACAAAATTCATCACTAGTATGCAAACTCAAGAAATCACTCTATGGCCTCAAGCAGGCACCTAGAGCTTGGTATGCTAAAATGGATTCATTTAATGTCTCAAAGTTTCATTAGATGTAAATCTGATCCAAATGCTTATCTTCGTTGGAACATATGAATCTTTGTTGATCATAGTGCTCTATGTAGAAGATCTACTAACAACAGGAAGTTTAGCCTCAGCTATTGATACAATCAAAACCACTTTGCATGATAGGTTTGCTTTGACAGACATAGGTCTACTACACTACTTCCTTGGACTTGAAATCAGCCAGAATGATTCAGGAATCAAAGTTGCTCAGTCTAAGTATGCGAGAGATATCCTGGTTCGATTTCATATGATTGACTGCAAGGCAGCAACCACACCTTTCCTATTAGGGGTAAAGATTGAGGATGGCAAGGATACACCATTGGTGGACAACACTTTTTATTGACAACTTGTGGGGAGTCTTCTATATCTTACTCACACCCGAAAAGAACTTTCATATGCAGTGGAGGCAATTTCCAGGTACATGCAAGGGCCGCATGAGTTACACTGGAAGGTTTCCAGCGCATCCTCAGATATGTCCAGGGCATTGCCAGTTATGGGATCCACTATGCAACAGGTTATGCATTGGATCTCATGGGCTTCACAAATATTTATTGGGCTAGTGATAACACAAATCGCAAGTCCACTTTTGGGTGTGTGCTAAGTTTAGGATTTGGTCCCATCTGCTAGTCAAGCAAAAATCAATCAACAATTGCTTTATCGTCAACAAAGGCCGAGTATCGAGGAGCAGTCAACATCTCTATTCAGGCACTTTGGCTTCAAAACTTCCTCACTGAGCTCGACATCCAGTTCCATCGTCCGACTGTCATTTGGTGTGACAATCAAAGTACTCTCAAGTTTTGTAGAGATCCAATGCAGCAATAGCGAATGAAACACATTGAGATCCTTATGCATTTCATTAAAGAGCTAGTACATGACCGGATCATCGATTTGCAGATTTGTCCATCTGCTAAATAGATTGTCAACATCTTCACCAAGACATTTCCTAAGAAGAAGTTCCACTTCCTGTGCGATCGTCTTGGAGTGAAGGACACAGTTGCTTAGCAACTACCTTTCTTTCTTCTTCTTTGATACATTGTACTTTGAGGGGGGGTTTTCCCATGAGGTTTTCCCTCTTTCCTCTATTTTTCAGTATTCGTTCTTAGATGCATTATAAAATGGGTACCTATCATGGCGTTGGTTACCGGGACCCATTAATCGTTTACACCCTAGTAGTGTTGAGGTGGGGTTGTTGGATATTTTTACGGCTTTTTACTGCTTTAGCGATTTTCATTGCTTTATTGCCTTTTATCGCTTTATTGCTTCTCAACTCACAAAGCATGGATTTTACTGCTTTTACCAAATCTCTTTAGAATCACTACTATGGAGTATATCATGAGTAATTTTACTCATTCAATAATAATTTGTCCTTCTTTTTTGTCAAGCTTGTCTTGCTTCTCTTCTCTCTCTCGCAAACTTAATGTGAATTTTCTACTAGTTAGGTTCACTATGAAAACTTCACAGTGCATCCTTGAAGAGTGTGTCATTAGTTGTTGGATCTCCTCAATAGATGTGCCAAACAAAGTTCCCCCAAGAGGAGCACCCCAGGGAAGTGTGCAAGGTAGTTGCTATGGGACCATGTTGACTAAGCCAAAAATATATAAAATAGGCAATGAAGGATGGGCCCTTGAAGAGTGTGCAAAAGTGATTTGGGCCCCCCATCAACAAACAATATAATACTCCCCAAAATGGAGCAACCTTGAGATATGTGCAGTAGAAGTTATGGTCTCCATCGGATCTAGGGCCTCCTTTAATATATTATTCCCCACTAGAAGTGCACCCTATGAGAATGTGCCAAGGTAGTTGGATGCACATGTAGCAATACCATAAATCCCATGAATAGAATAAGAAGATAGAGCATTATCCCCAAGGCTCAACTAACATGCCACAATAGGAATCCCATGGAAACGTGTGCACTAGTTGTCCATAAAGCTTCCATAACCTCAAAGAAGTAGGGCGGCCTTAAGCCATGGGCTAGAGCATGTGTGTAATAACCTCCCAAAATGGTGTCAAGAAGGGTATGCACTAGGAAGATCTGAAAGGGAAGTGGGATAATTCCAATTTAGGGTAAGAAGGCCTTAAAACCACATGCAATCTCATGAAACCATGTGCATATACCATAATGAAATGTCGAATACCATGGGAGAACAAGTGGAGTGACCTAGAAATCTATGCTGATAGGTCCACATGCGTCCAAATATGTGCCAAAGGTGTCAAGCAAGGGGAGCAATCCACAACATCAAAAAATCAACCACTCCAAGAATGCCACCTCAATTCCAAATTGAAAATATCTTCATGGGCATTCACACAATTAAACAAAAAGAGATCAAGGTCCACCAATCAAACTAATGAATGAATAATCCAAGCAAAACCTTAGGAACCCATGCAAAACATTTAAAGTAATTGATCCACCACATTAAAGAGCAATAAGTAACCAATGAAACTTAGAGAAGCCCTTAGTTGATGGGTATCACTCTCCTTAAATATGCCAAGGGTCAATCAAATGTCTTAGCAATGCTATGCAAGACCTTTAAACACCACATGTGCTAGATATAAGCCTCCAAACAAGAGATGATGATACCAATCATAAGACAATACACATCATCTAACCATGGCACACCAATAATAAACCATCAGAAACAATCCCTCCATGGTGATGTTCTTGAGAGGGCAAAAACAATAGGCAAACAAGTGTCCATATGAATAACTCTCCTCAAATAATCTTGCCTCTTGTTGTTAAGAATAGAGGAAAATGTTATCTAATAGACTTTGATATCTGTGTATCTGATAACAAGATATGGCTCAAATCCAAACTATTTCGAGCACAACATACCTAGTAGGGATTTTAATTGGATCAAATACCTCATGCTATATGAGGGGCAACACAACCTATGCTTTTTGTTTGACTAGAAAACAAACATTATGCCATATACCCATATGGATTTCCTAGAAATGCTGCCACTCATGTTATCCTCCAAATTGTTTCCGCCTCTCTCACTTTGGGGGCTCAATTTCGAGGCATAATGTGGAGGAGCACCTTCTTGCATCACTCAAATCCTTCGAGCCAGTACTTGGGCTAGAGGGGGGTGGGGTGCCCTCACTTGTCCTAAAGTATTTGTGCTAGCCTATCTCACTAGCAAATCTTTTTCAATGAAACTTCATCTATATTTATTGTAGAGAGAAATGGTGCATGAAAACTATCTCTTTAACTATTGTGATTTATGTTTTCTTTATATATGGTGAAAGGTAAAACACTTAGATATTACTAAAAGTAGTGCTCATTAACCCAATGCAGAAAGGTGCCTTAATCATTGTTAAACTATAGAGCAAGCAAATAAGATACAGAGTGGAAGAAAAGGATTTAGCCATCTTCTACCTTGATCTTCATAGCATTAATGATGATATTATATAGTACATCACTCAGTCACCTCTAGATCTAGATCTCACTAACAAATCATTAGTGGATAGGTATGACAATTGATCACGTGATAAGAATAACAGCTCACATGAGAGGTGATATCTAGGACATTGTGATTGCCTAGGGACTTATAGTTTAACACTCTCCCCCTCAATCACATTTCATAATAATTATACCAATAAAGTAACACATAGTGATATCATCTTTGATCTGAAACTTCTGAATAGAGCTTCGATGAATATATGCCTGAAAAACTGCCATTCTGGATGTTGAAATTTTGGAAGTGAATAGTTACCATGTTTGAACATTCCCTAATTTTCCTAGAAGAATCCCATGTCTTTTGCTAATTTGGTAAACAAATAGGATCATCGAATGCTCTCTGAATTTGAACAATTAGGTGTCGAACATCCCATGAACAGTTGAATAGTTTATTGAAGAAACTAGTTTACATGCTATAATTCCCAAATGATTATTTGAAGATGATTTGAAGAGGAGCTTAGATGCAATGTTGAACTTCCCTGATTTGATTTGTAGATTGTTTGTTGACCAATTGTTTGACAGAATTGTTAATTGATAGGGCTTTGAATCTTGAAGCCTGACTATCATCAATGATTTTGGTGGTTTTGGATGACACTAACCTTTTCCATCAATGGATCTTGTTCCTTCAATGAACTCACCCCTTGAGGTGCAAGAGAGTACCTACCTTCTTTCATTTTTGTACTTCCCCCCCTTAAGGTACAAGGGAGTACCAATTCAGAATGAGTCGTAGTCATGCATACAATTATTATCTTCAATAACTGATTGAAGTTTGTTTGCTTTTGTAATTTCATCATTCAAATATGTCTTTACCCATGTTTGAACTATACGGTAAGACTTCTGCAACTTCTTGACTTCTTGGTTCCATCACTAAGAACTTATCCATTCATAGTGAATTGTTCTTTTGTTTTTATCCTTTTTCTTTCGGCATTTATCTGAGTGATGATTTGTCTTTCCACAATGAAGACAAGGATGGAGATCAAAACACTGATCATCCATATGACCAACTCTATGACAATGCTGGCGTTCAAAATTTTCTTCCATTTGTTTGACATCAAGTGCTTGAATAACTTCTTCATTAGCTTTTGGAACCTTCAAATCTTCATTAATGAATCCTTCACTCACAAATTGAACTGGTTTTGAGTAATCCATGATATGAAAGATGTTGTCTTTTTCATATCCTAAACCACGTTGATTTCTGTTGGATTGTAATTCTTCCCAAGTTTTGACAATCATTTTGGAAATATCATTTATTACTTCTTGATTTTCTTCATAAATGTTTTCTTCAAATTCACATTGACTACTATTGCCACTTTGTGCTTCTACTTGTGTCTCATCATCAAAACTTATCAATTTACTAAATGATTCCTTCTCATGGCTAGTTAAGGAATTCTCAATCATATCATGTTTTCCATTTTTGTCACCGAGTTGTACTATGTCATGTGTGTCACATGTAGCATCAAATTTTGGCATTAGATCACATGTATCACAAGATGCATCAACCATATGCACTCTTACCATTTCCTACTCATGTTCAATTACCTTTAGTTGGAATGCTTCAATCAATTTATCCTTGAGATCAATCTATTTGTGAAAATCAACTGAATCCAGTTATCTAATGCATGTAATGAGTCCCGTAATTCTTTGATTTCTCGATTTGCGTTATGCTAAACGCGCTTGAATTTGTGTTTTCACATTTGCTTGTACTTATGTCACTCTTGCTTTCTTGTTTTTATGTTAACTTTAGGGTGTCGGGTACAACCAATCATGAACCCCAAAGTATATCAACTCCCCTTAGACTATAAAAAAAGCTAGAACTGCATGTGGGATTCGGTACAAAATTTAAAGGCCAATTTGATCAAACAAATTTCCGTTTATATATGTCGATCACTCATTTGTGGTGATTTGTCTACACGTTTTTAAATGAGGACCATATAGAATTTTTGAATTTACGATTCTCCAGATAGATTTGAATTCTCTTAAAAATCCACAGCTTGAATTTGCTAAATCCAATGAAATTATAGTTGCAGATTTCTTTCTAATGTGAATCTGGAATTTTTATGTATTGTGGGTGCAGATCTACAATCACATCTTTGTACCATATTTTCCACAGCTGTGCAATAAACTAGATCAAAACCATATCTATGTTATTTTGAAACTAGATATATCATGCCAATCCGATAGCAGATATTTAGAGGAGATTTAGAGTAACTTTGGTGGCGGTGGTGGCCTCAATTGGATGCAGATTTCTGTGCTTATCTCTTTCCTGATCAATCTCATGGATCCTTACCATGGATTCACATTTTCAATAATTCTCATAACGAGCCTCATGGATGACTACCATGGAGGCATTAGACCCTCAAGACCAAGGCGGCTTTGATATGCTCGATCAACTCTTCACCATGGTTATGATACCATGTTAAACTATAGATCAATCAAACAAGATACAGAGTGGCAGAAAAATCTTTAGCCATCTTCAACAACATTGATATTTATACTAATGATGGTATTATATAGGACATGGATCATAGTTACCTTTAGATCTAGATCTCACTAATAAGTTATTAATGAATATGCATAACAACTCATAATGTGATGAGAATAACAACTCAAATAAGAGGTGATCTTGGACATTGTGATTGTCTAGAGACTTATAGTCTAACAATCATAACTTCATATTCACAAGACATTGTGTTACAAAATAAACATGCATGATAAGAAGAAACATTATATTATTTTCTTATTTATCAAGTACATTTCACTCTTAAAATGAAATGAGCAAAGAAACATAGATCCATTAGTTTATTCAACATAAAATATAAGATAGAAGTTGAAAGAAAACATGAATAACTTGCTTGAATTCTATTATTTCAACAATGACAATGCCCATTGGTCAACTTTTCGTTACAATACAATGAAGACACTAGATGGAAATTATAAAATCTTATTGTTGGGCTTTTATTTCTCTCCAAAATATGACGCTAACAATGGTAATTAGAAATGATAATGAATCCCAGCAAGGGGTTAGGGAACCATACCAAAATGAGAAGGATTAACTCTCCCAATAGTAATATTCTCAATCCTTTCTTGCTACTTGCTACTTGATTCTTTCTTTTCTTTAAAAATGCCATTCTTCCTTAATCTTGTACAATTAGGGGCATATGTTGTTGAATTTTTAATTTATTTTCAGATCTTCACAATTATTTTACAATGATTTCAAGCATTCATTTCATCCCACAGTTTCATTGAATATTTGCACACTGAAAATTTCAACTTAAATTGCATCAAAAACAAAGGATCATAGAAAGATAGTCAGGCAAAAGAGGCACTAGAATTTTATCCTGGAAAACCAAATAGGGAGAAAACTCAGCCAACTTTCTTGGAAGAAATCAGTCCAATTCAAGTATAATACTATTCATGAAGAGAAATCCTAGCATACCATAGGTTCGCCCTTCGTCACATGAAACCCTAGCAAGGGTAGAAAACTTCTAGAGACAATGAAAGAAACCAAAAATTACTTTTTGTGCCTTTGATACGCCTTGTTGGAAAGTGCGCATCAATGGGGAAGAGATGGATATCGATGATGAGTGAACAAATGAATTGCTGGAGCACTTTATTTAAATTCTTCAGTTCACTTGACATTTTCACCACTGGGGCTGACTTGTCTTCTTTTGGTGAGGCCGACTTGCTATTTCGAGCTTCATCTTGGTTTTATCTTCAGGGCCGACTTACACTTCTAGTCTTCCATCTTTCTTGAGGCTTCTTCAATGCTATCCAGGACTTCTTCAATGGTTGACTTGACTTATTGGTTATTTCTTCATCATAGAAAAGTTGTCCTTGTTGATGTTCATCTCCTCAGATGCACGTCTATTCACCCATAGAGCTCTAATGTCTATTTGACCCCACTCTAAGAAGTCCTGAACACTTCTTAGGGCCTATGTCAAATTCAACATTAGATTAGACTTGTGTATTCCACAAGGGGATGAAATCCCCTATCAAATAAACAAGTCAACTCACTCTAATATAGAATAGATCACTCCGTCCTGCAGCAGGAAATGTGAGAGCACCCTGGGGCCAATCTCTCCACATCATATGGAAGATTGTCTAACCGCCCCTGCCAGAGCCATTCACCACTAGCATAGCCTCGTGATTGAATGTATCATTCCCCCTTGGTCAAGTCAACAAGACCAATCCAGGAGAATGTTTGCCCGATGCTGCAAACTCTAGAAACATCAACATATGTGAGAAGTCTAACCCCAAAAAATTGCTTACTATTTTGGTTACTTTCCTTTTCTAGTACTACATCTTATTTTGATTTGGGGAGGTGGCCCTACTTGAGATGAAGTTGTTGTTGTAAGTGATTGAGAGGGTACTTGTTGTCCAGTTGTTCCTTGGGCAAGAAGGGGAATTTCCTAAGGTAGACCTCTCTAGGTTTCTCATGGGGGAATTTCTTGAGGTAGACCTCTCTAGGTTTCTCTTGTGAAGTAGTCATATACAATGTTAAGGAATCACCACCCTTGCTCATTGATTGTTTTACCACCCCTTAGGATTCAAAAACACTTGTCCATTTCTTTTAAGGAAATTAACTTTCTTGGTAAATTATTGTTTCTCTTCGACCATTTGCCAAGTCAAAGGAAAAATAAGGGCCATCTAGATGTTCTCTAGAGCCTCAATTCTTGCATATCTCTAGAGTGTGTTTGTGTATCTAGAGAATTGTGACCATGTGGGTGACTTGACATACCGCCGTCCACAACTCCATTGTTAACCCTTTAACCTTTTAATATTTATTACTTAGTACTTAGTTCAATTTCAAGCTGTATTTGATGCAATCTAAATAGACATCACCTATTTCGTTTTAGATTAATGGATTAAGATACTTTGTAAACCTAATAACCTATGGATGCCACTTGTATTCGAGGTGTTAGTTGTGTGTTGTTTCGCGTTGGATAATAGACATCCTATTTCTTACCTAAACCTTTCATTTACTTGTCGTACAGTTCATTCCATATTTCCTAAATTTCTTTTTATGTTTTAGACTGGCCATCAATAATTATAATTATTTCCAGAGTTTATTTTCTACTACCCCAATATACCGTTCTTAGGAAAGAATAATTTCATACATTTTTTCTTTATTGTGCATAACTTAAGTAACAAGACACAACCCCCCAAGGGGACAAGTGTTTGTACCCTGTGTATCAGACACAAATACGTTGCGACACGTGTTTGGTACATGTCCTGACACATTCCCAAATCGTTTCTTGTGTGTCTGACACATGTAGCGTAAATAGAGACCCGTGGGTTGCCTTTTAAAGGCAATTTCACTTTCATTTTTTGGTTTTTTATCCAAGGGACAAAGCTGTGAGGGTTTCTTAGTGATAGGCTAACATTTTTTAAGTGCATTTGAAGGATTTGAAAGTTGATTTGTAGGTGGATTAACAAATATAATTTTCAGGTTGTTTTCTTCATGTATTCCATAGTTTTTATGACTCAATCATCAAAGGCATCTTCTAGAGGTCAAAGGAAAGGGAGGAATGTCCCTATTGGCGTGACCCCCTCTCCTCCAAGCCCATCTATCTCTACTAATGCTAGTGCTCCTTCTGTTGCAAGTGGAGTTACTTCCAATCTTGAAAGAAACCCTATTATAGCAAGACAACGAGCTCAAGAAAAAAAATGCATTTTGGAAATATGTAACAAGACAACAAGGGCCCGGGGCAAAGCTTTTTGGGGGAGGGAATGTTCCTTGAAAATGTAATTTCTGCAACAATACATACAAGAGGACCTACTTCAAAGTTAAGGGCCATTTGTTGATCATTGAATGTGGACTTGGACCATGTAAGGGGTGAGTGCTACTAAACGAAGATAAATGGAAGGAGCAGATAAAATTGTCTTAGGGAAGGTAGCAACAAGAAGTAAAAAACAGAAAGAAGATGATCCTCTTCCATTCTTGAGGAAACCTACTAGTACTAGCAGATTTGTGAGTGGAACTACAAGCCAACAACCAAGAAATAGGTTAGCTCCAAGTGGTGGTCCAATGGACAAGATATTTCAGCAAAAGAAGCGAGAGGAGATTGATCTTACCACTAGGTTCCTTTTCTATCTCAACTTCATTTCATTTAATGTTGCACAATCACCTTTGTTTATTGAGATGTGTTGAGATTTAGTTGAAAAAGCTTCAACAAGGTATGTTCCTCCTAGTTTAGAGAAGCTTAGAACCACATTGTTGGTTAAGGAAAAGGAGGTGGATAAAATCATAGAACCCATTAAGTGATCATGGCCTTCATCCCGTGTCAGGATTGTTTCTAATGGATGGATAGATACAACACATCATCCACTCATCAATTTCATGGTGTCTTCCCTAAATGGACCAGTTTTCTTGAAATCAGCGGATGCTCTTGGAAAATACAAGGATGCACAATATATGGGTCTATTGTTCATTAGCTTTCTTTGAAGATGTAGGTGTTGATTCTTGTGTGCAAATTATCACAGATAATGCACCTATTTGCAAGATTGTTGGCATGCTTGTGGAAGCTAAATATCCAAAAAATAGTTTGGACACCTTGCATTATTTATTCCTTGAATTTAACACTTAAATATATTGCTTCCGATGTGACATGGATGGGGAGTCTTATTGATGATGGACAACATATCCACAATTTTGTACAAAACCATACCAATGCACTCACAATCTATAAAGAGTACACACAGCAATAAATGTTGAAGATTGCAGATACTCGATTTGCCTCCTCATTCATCACGGTTAAGAGATTGAAGGAGGTCAAGACCATTCTTGGTTCCATTGTTATTTCATAGTTTTGGTCTCTTTGGAGAAACTCGAATCAAACTTCAAAAATGGTTAAGGATACAAAGTTGGATGATGGTTGGTGGGAGAGGGTGGATCTACCATCAAGATCATGGACCTATCATTTCTTTGTTGCAGTTTGTAGGCACAGACCAACCCATTTTAGGAGATGTTTATGAGGGGTGGGATTCCATGATTGAGGTGGTGAAGACAATTATTTTATAGAATGATTGTCTTGAGTATGGGACAATAGCAGAGAGCTTATTCATCACCATACGATATATTCTTATCAGTAGGTGGGATAAGAATTGCACACCTTTTCATTGCTTGACTCACTTATTGAATCCCAAGTACTATAGTCACGATTGATTCAATGGTGGGCCTTCACATAAAGTCCCTCCTCACAGGGATGGTGAGATTTCACAGGGGAGGAAGGCAATATTTAGAAGGATATTTTAGGATAGAGTATCCATTGATGCAGTGGAAGGGAGCTTCATAGAGTTTTCCACTAACACTAGGAGATTTGGAGGTTATGATGTGCTCAGAGACAAGGGGGGCTAAGATTCCCTATGTTTGGTGGGCATTTCATGGGGTAGCATGCCCTATTCTATAGGGTTTAACCATGAGGATCCTCTCTTAGGTTACGTCATCATCTTGTTGTGAGAGGAATTGGAGCACATATGGGAGTTTGTAAAGTTTGAAGAAGAGCAAGCTTGAGCAGTCCAGAGCAGAGACAATGGTGCATGTGCACTCCAACCTCCGTCTTATTTACAGGCAAAGCAAGGAGTGGTTGAAGGGAAAGACAAAGATGTGGAATGTTTTTCTTGATGATATGGGTTTGGACAATAGTGTTTAGTTGGCATTATCCAACTTGGATATTAATGAACCGGTGCTAGAGCCAGTCATTTTTTATGATGGTGATCCTCTTGAAGGGTCATCCCCCACACCAGCAGATGCAAATGTTAGATTGGATATAGTAGATGAGGAGGATGGAGGAGATATCAGTGGCAATGGATGAATTTGATGACGCTGACATGGAAGAGGACTACTGAGTCTTGGCAGTGACGACTTCGAGCTATGACATTCTTCTATGTATGGTTCTACTTTCTAGATTCTACCGTATTTTGTATTTTCGATTGACATTCCCATTTACGGTGTTTTACTATCATTATGATGACTTAATGAGAAAACTGCAGTGTATGAGTCACATTCTAAGTTTTAAACTTCCATTTTACGATGTGTATGCTATTGAATATTTTAATTTGTTTAGTGTTTGATCATCAGTGATGTTACAATGTACATGTAGTTAATAACTAGTTGGTATCAAGATTTTCTAAATATTCTAATTTCTTAATTTTTGTGTATATTTTGTAAGTGTAGCAGTGTCTTGTAAACATGAGGTCACCGTGTCCCTTGTCAGATATTCGGATTTCCCTGTCCTTAGTGCATAACCAATTCTTTTCTATAATCGATAAAGTCTGGGATTTAATAATTGTTGTTCAAGTAAGCATGAACCAGTATTTCCATGTTTGTTGTCCATTTGTTGATCTCGTTAATTTGTCAAGATTTTCCTTTTTTACTAATCATTTTATAATCTTTGCAGATATATGGTGCAGTGACCATGAACAATACATTGTGTTTGGCGGTGTTCTTGGCCATTGTTTATTTTCGCGGCTTGGATTGGGACTTTTCGGCTGAAGTGTCAGTAATATTACTCGTTATTTTAGTGATGGGCATTTTCAGCAGTTTTCGTGTCACTTACCCCTTGTGGATGAGTTTCCTTGCCTTCCTTTTGTATCCGCTATCTCTGGCCATAGTTTATGTCCTAGACTATGTACTAGGCTGGTCATGAACAAAAACGAGCTTGAGCTTGTCAGATTGAACACACTCCACAGAGTTTCTGACAAAATTTTGTGATGTATTTGCAATAACCTATTTGACTTGAATGCAATGAAGTGTTCGGAAAAATAGTTGTTATCTTAAATTATACATGGTTGCTACTTGCCGAACAACTTCAACACTACGAATATTTTCCTCTGTGCATGTTACTTATTGTGATAACTGTCGGTCACTTTTCATAATTCTTTACATTTTTCTCTGTGCATGTTACATATTGTGATAACTGTAAGTAATATTTGAGAATTCCTTACAAATCATTTGGCTTTACATTCATCACAAGTGTGGTGTTTATTATTTTCGTATAATAGTTTAAGTGGTGAATATGTAAGTTTGCATTTTCCTATCTCAATTTTAAATGTTGGATGAGACATTGGTTTATTGTGATAAGGTTAAAGAGTTAGGTATTATTATTTATTTTTATTTTTATTGTGTTTTTGGCACCTCCTACTTACCAATGTAGTTGGTATTTTTTGGTAGGTGCGATCATTTATTTTTATTGTGTTTTTGGTACATACTGTGAATGCTGGTTACACTTACACTTTGAGCGCATTTATCAAACCAATGTAAATCCATCTTAATTACAGATTTATAATTCACAAAGACATCAAATCTTTTAAAATAAAAACATTTTTAAAGCAAAAAACTTGAAAAAAGATTTATAAAATACCCAAAGTATTACAAATAAGTTTAATAATGTCTCTCATTATATAATTTTCATTAATAACATATATTCATCACATCTTTATATCTAATAATATTAATTTTATTGAAATCATTTTATGAACATTTTATTTTATATCATATTCTTATTACAGTATCCCATCTTTTGAATATTCTTATTATATTTTCAAAATATTCATTTGCATTTTAGCCCTTGTTGTATACATATTAATCATAACTTTACATCTAACAATAAATATCAATCCTATTCCATCTTGTATATATGTTAATCATAACTTTATATTTAACAATAAATATTAATTTTATTTCCATTTATTCTGCTCATTTTACCCTTTTCATATTTGTGAATGTTTTATTTATATTTTATTCTTATTCTAATTATATTTATTTTATTTTTGTTTTAATGTTTTAAGTTTTTTTTTTTTATTTTTTTAGAAGTTTTATATCCTCGTTTATACCATATTAATAATACCTTTGTCTAATGATGCTTAAATCTATGCAACTTGTTTGCTTTAAAATGCATTATCATTCAAATCATTCAAATTATTTTTTAATGTTATGTTGTTTAATCTCCATATGTAATGTAATTTAACCTTATACCATATTAATAATTATACTTCATCTAATGGTGCTTAAATCTATGTAACTTGTTTTTTTAAGTGCATTATCATTAAAATTATTTTTTAATGTATAGTTAAAATCAATATACCAAATCATTTTATAATACATTGTTATATATTTTTTTGATATTTTCTCTAAAATTGATATTAAAATATTTACATAAAGTGGGCATTGAAATCTTTTATTAATTGATAACATTGGTTTTTTTTGTTTTTTTTAATATTTTGTATTTCTTAAATACCACATGTCAACTCTATGTTGAACACAGGAGTTACACATCTCCTTTATCACACACCACAAAAATGTTTAAACCAAGATCCATTTGAAGGGCGCTACTCACAGGTATATCATCTCAACCCTGCATATATGCAACACATATCCTCTGTTTACATTGCACTTATCCCATAACCCCAACACATATCCTCTATTTACATTGCACTTATCCCATAACCCCACCGATATCCATAAGGCCCCATTCCTTGATAATGTCTCGTCATCACTTCCTTTACCATGAAATAACATGATCCCCCATGGGTATGCACACAATTACAACCCCCTTTTCACTTTTGACACTCATGATGTCAAACCACCAAGTCCACGGAATTTGATAAATCACTAAATTTTTCAAGTTGAAACCACATCTCATCGCCATGCATTTTTCCAATCACAACCCTCAGATTTCTCGGCTTATGATTACGATCATGATTCACAGGTAACCTCGCATCTCTTGCATGAGTAATATACCTCTAAGTTTCCATTCGAATAATTAATCTCCTGTTGAAATATTGTAACTTCTAAGAATATTATATTTGTACTTTATTATTCCGGAGATGTTTCATTCCTTCGTGGAGACCCTATTGTATATTCGGAGATGTTTATTCCTCCGAGAGACTGTGGTAACTAGGGTTATTAGATCTCCCTTAGGGTTATTAGATCTCCCTTGTGGGGTCGGCCATGAGTTAGTTGTTTAGGGGTTATTAGACTCTCCTAGGAGAAGTCGGCCCTATTAGGGTGAAAAGTCAGTCAGGAGTTGAGTATAAATAGAGGAGGTGTGTTCCTCATTTATCTCATTCATTCACTCACTTGTGATTGGCGCATAGGAGAGAGAGAGATCTGCATAGGAGGAGAAGGAGCTCTGGTTTGGTGGCTACATCTTGTCTTGGTTGATTATCTATATTGAGGAAAGCTTTGTTGGGTTTTCTACCCCATGTGGGTTTCCCAGGGTAAATATTTGTCTATTTTGTGATTGTGTTTCTTTCAGTGATATTGCTTGTGAAATTAGGCTAAACTGAACATGGTATCAGAGCTAGCCTGAATAGGACATCTTTCACAAGGTGAAAATACCTCTCTCTCTTCCTCCGGTGAAACTTAGGGTTTCTGCAAAAGTTAAAATTTTTGGAATCTGATTGCATGGCTGGATAGCCCTCCTCAAAATCGAAGTTTTGAGCCCTAGATCGAACTTTTTGAGTGGGTAAAACCCCGGGCTTTGTCAAACCCTAGTTTGACTTCTGGACCAGAAAACTAGAAAAACCAGAAAACCAGTCAACCAAAAAAAGTGCACACCTGTGTACCAGAAAACCAGAAAAGCTGCGAACTAGAAAACCAGAAAAGTTGCGAACCAGAAATTTTGTTGCAGATCCGAAAGTTGCTGATCAGATTTGAAGGGTGAAAAGTTGAAGTTTCCAGAAGCAGAGTTCACTAGTTATCTCAATTCAATCAAGCACATCTCCTGGTAAGTGTTATTCTATCTTCTGAGAAACTTCAATTTCTGTGACCTCCTGGATAAGATGGCTCCAAGCACTAAGCTTGAAGACAAGCTAGAGGGTATAGAGAATTTATGGGCATGGAAATATAGGATTGGTCTCATTCTTGAAGAGAATGATCTTGTCCAATATATCAAAGATGAGGTTGCAGAACCTAAAGAAGGTGAAGCCAAATAGAAGTATAAGAAGGACTTGATTAGGGCAAAGAGAATCATTGTTGATTCTATCAAAGACCACTTGATTCCCCAAGTGGCATCCAAGAAGACTCCAAAGGGAATGTATGAAGGAAGGAACATCAACAGGAAGATGAATTTGAGAACTCAATTGAAGAGTACCAAAATGAATAAAGGAGAATCTATTCAAGATTACTTCACAAGGGTCTCCTAGTTCAAAGAACAACTAGAGGCCATTGGAGACATCCTTGATGAAGATGAACTAGTCATGACTGCACTCAATGGTCTCTCTAGACCTTGGGAGTCATTCATCCAAACTATGTGTGCAAGAAAGGAAAGTATGAAGTTTGATGTTGTATGGGAGGATTGCATTCAAGAAGAGGCTAGGGTAGCCAATAGAGAAGCCCTGCTCAAGGAAGATGACCAAGCTTTGGCCACTCACACCAGAAGAAGAAGGAGTCACTTCAACTCCAAGAAGAATGGCCACAAGGAGTCTCAATCTCCTCATAGATTTAAAAGGAGAGGAGTAAGTTCAAAAAGAAACCTCTCCACAGTTCAATGTTACAATTGTCTCAAACTATGACACTTTGCTAGAAATTGTACTTCACAGAAGAAGAAGAAGAATATTCACAGAAGACATCATGCACATCTTGCAAAAGATGATAGTGAAGAAGAAGAGGAAGAAAAGCCTCAAAAGAAAAGAGTTAAAGTAGAAGAAGACGATGAAGAAGAGTATGTTCTATTCTTTGCTCTCTCTGGGACAGTAACACCTGGAGAAGATACATGGCTCATTGATAGTGGTGCTTCAAAGCACATGACAGGACAAAAGAAGACTCTTTCAAAACTTGAAGAGAATACATCTCCACAAAAGGTATCTCTAGGAGATGACTATCAATATCCCATCAAGGGAATTGGTGAAGCAAACTACAAGTTTGATTCTGGAACTCCATTGAAGATGAAGGAAATCTTATATGTACCAGGTTTGAAGAAGAACTTACTTTCTATCTCAGCTTTAGATAAGAAAGGTTATAGGGTTGCATTCATAGATGGACAAGTACTCATGTTGCCCAAAGGAAAATCAATTGAGGATGCAATTGTTATTGGTGAATAGGAAGGAGGTCTATACAAACTCAAGGGCCATCTAGAATCTGCCCTTGTTCATGAAGCCACTAGCCTAAGTGAGCTATGGCATAGGAGGCTTGCTCACATTAACTACAAATCACTACCTCATATGAGTAAGGTAGTCATAGGACTACTAGACTTAAAGATTGATCATGATGGCACATGCAAAGGATGTGCAAAAGGGAAGAATATCAAGAACCCATTTCCAAAGAGTGAAATAAAGACTAAGAGTAAATTGGAGTTGATTCATTCAGATGTATGTGGACCAATGCCATCCACATCCTTGAGTGGGTATGAATATTACCTTACATTTATTGATGACTACTCAAGGAAGGCTTGGATATATTTCCTAAAAGGAAAAGATGAAGTTTTTGGAAAGTTCATAGGAAGTGCCATATGAGGTAGTGATTTGTAGTTAATGTGAGCAAGCCTCCTATGCCATAGCTCACTTAGGCTAGTGGCTTCATGAACAAGGGCAGCTTCTGGACTACCAGACTTAAAGATTGATCATGATGGCACATGCAAAGGATGTGCAAAATGGAAGAATATCAAGAACCCATTTCCAAAGAGTGAAACAAAGACTAAGAGTACATTGGAGTTGATTCATTTAGATGTATGTGGACCAATGCCATCCACATCCTTGAGTGGGTATGAATATTACCTTACATTTATTGATGACTACTCAAGGAAGGCTTGGATATATTTCCTAAAAGGAAAAGATGAAGTCTTTGGAAAGTTCAAGGAATTCAAAGCCTTGATAGAAAATCACTCAGAAAAGAAGATCAAGATACTCAGGACAGATAATGGTGGAGAATATACTTCAAAGGATTTTGAAGTATTTTGTAAAGAAGTTGGAATCAAGAGGGAGCTAACCACTCCCTACAATCCTCAACAAAATGGTGTTGCGAAGAGAAAGAATAGAACCCTCATGGAAGCAGTAAAGACAATGATACATGATCAAGACCTACCTATGTATCTATAGGCTGAAGCAGCCAGGACAACAGTCTATGTGCAGAATAGACTATCTCATAGTGCTCTTGATTTCAAGACCCCAGAAGAAGTGTTCACAGGGAAGAGGCCTGAGGTAAGTCACCTCAAGATATTTGGATGCCGAGTATACATTCACATTCCAAAAGAAAAGAGGACCAAGCTGGATCCTTCTGGGAAGAAGGGAATATTTGTTGGATATTGTGAAGCATCCAAAGCATTCAAAATTTACATCCCAGGATTCCATCATATGGAAATAAGTAGAGATGTGACATTTGATGAAGAGGCAGCTCTCAATAGATCTAGGAAGTGCCAGTATGAAGAAGTAT
Organism: Larix kaempferi; assembly: GCA_027924585.1. Classification (NCBI taxonomy): domain Eukaryota; kingdom Viridiplantae; phylum Streptophyta; class Pinopsida; order Pinales; family Pinaceae; genus Larix; species Larix kaempferi. The sequence continues at coordinate 61,971 of BSBM01000365.1, forward strand.
ATGAGGAAGATGCACCTTCCAGAATTACAAAAGCTGTACCCACCTCTGAAGCTGTAACACCTGAAGACCATGACATAATAGAACCACAAGAATCCCCTACCTTAAACATATCAAGAAAAAGAAAGCCAACATGGGCAAGAGACATTATACTAGGAGCAGAAAAGTATAGAGCTCCTAAAGGCTCCACCAGAGTGAGCAAGAAACCAAGTCATTTTTCAGCTATATGGATTTGATGTGTGATCTTGTAGATCAAGAACCCACTAGTTATGAAGGGGCATCTCATAAGAAAGAGTGGGTAGAGGCAATGACAGAGGAGTACCAGTCAATAATGAAGAATGATGTTTGGGATATAGTTCCCAAACCAAAAGACAAGAGTGTGATATCCAAGATAAAGCATGCTGCAGGTGGCAGCATTCAAAATTATAAAGCAAGGTTTGTGGCCAGAGGATTCTCTCAGAAAGAGGGAATTAAGAGACATTTGCACCAGTTGCAAGGTACACTTCCATTAGAACCATCATGGCACTTGCATCCATGATGAAGTGGAAATTACACCAGATGGATGTGAAGACAGCCTTCCTGAATGGTGTGAGGAGGAACTGTACATAGAAAAACCACAAGGATTTGAGGTTGAAAATAGAATAACTCACGTATGCAAACTGAAAAAGGCTTTGTATGGATTGAAACAAGCTCTCAGAGCTTGGTATGGAAGAATTGACAGTTTCTTGACAAGCTTGGGCTTTACTAAGAGTAAAGTTGATCCTAATATTTATCTCAAAGTTATGGATGATGAACCTGTCATATTGTTGCTATATGTGGACGATCTATTTCTAACTGGAAATGAGAAACAGATTGTCGAGTGCAAGAAGAAGCTCTCTTCAGAGCTTGAGATGAAAGATCTCAGATTAATGCAATACTTCCTAGGTCTGGAAGTATGGCAAGGCTCAGAAGGAATCTTTCTCAACCAGGGAAAGTATGCTATGGAAATCTTGAAAAGATTTGATATGTTGGAATGTAAAGCCATGGCCACTCCCATGGATTCCAACTTGAAACTATTAGCTGATGACTCTTCAGAGTTAGTGGATGTGACTCTGTACAGACAGATTATTGGGTCATTAATGTATCTAACAAATACCAGGCCAGATATATGCTTTGCGGTGAACACTTTGAGTCAGTATCTAGTGGAACCTAGACGAGTTCACCTGATAGTTGCAAAGCATGTGATAAGGTACTTAAAGGGTACGATAGATTTTGGTCTATGCTATCTTGGAGATCACGACTTCAGATTGTATGGCTACATAGATGCTGATTGGGCAGGAAGTGTATTAGACAGGAAGAGCACATTGGGAGGATGTTATTGTATGGGATCTGCCATGATCTCGTGGTTTAGCAGGAAGCAGTCTAGTGTGGCTCTCAGCACAATTGAAGCGGAATATATAGTTGCTTGCTCTACTAGTTGTGAAGCAATATGGCTTCGGAAACTGTTATCGGGATTGTTTGACTTAAAGATGGACCCCACTATGATCCTGTGTGACAACCAGAGTTGTATCAAGATGACAAAGAATCCAGTATTCCATGATAAGTCAAAGCACATAGAGATCCGATATTTCTATATACGGGATATGGTGCAGAAAGGAGCTATCAAGCTCGAGTATGTAAGCACTGACGAACAAGTTGCTGATATATTGACCAAACCTCTGTCTCGAGTAAAGTTTGAGTATTTCTGAGACAAGCTTGGTGTGGTTTAGAAGGACCCTCCTCGAAAGGGGAAGTGATGTGGTCACTGATGATGAGATTGCCTGCATCGATAGTAAGGTCGATGATGTGGATACTTGTATTAATGATGCCGACGATGCGGTCGATGAGTGGTTCTTAGACTTGGTCTAAGTTGATGAGTGGATTGTATCATCCCTGGACACATGACCTAAAAGAGATCCGTATAAATATGTCTCCGAGAAAGTGGTCCCTAGTGGACGTGATAGGACTGCATCGTCCCTGAACATTTGGTTCAAAATGTATGTGATAGGACTGCATCGTCCTTGAACATTTGGTTCAAAATGTACGTGATGGGATTGTATCGTCCCTAGACATGAGACTTGTCTTAAAAGGATCACAGATTGTATCGTCCCTAGACATGAGACTTGTCTTAAAAGGATCACGGATTGTATCATCCCTAGACATGAGACTTGTCTTAAAAGGATCACGGACTGGATCGTCCCTAGACATGAGACTTGTCTTAAACGGATCAAGGAATGCATCGTCCTTAGACATGAGACTTGTCTTAAATGGATAAGGATTAATCATCTTGGAAGTAGATCTGGATTGCATTGTCCATAGACATGAGACTTGTCTTAAATTGATAAGGATTGATCATCCTGGAAGTAGATTTGGATTGCATCATCCATAGACATGAGACTTGTCTTAAATTTATAAGGATTGATCATCCTGGAAGTAGATCTGGATTGTATCGTCCATAGACATGAGAGATGTCTTAAAGTGAAAGGAATTGATCATCCTGTAATTGGATCATGTGTGTTGCAGGGTATGCTGCTATGATGCTGTTGATCTAGAGATCCAGATGATGCTGTTGATAGAGAGATCCAGATGATGCTGTTGATCTAGAGATCCAGATGATGCTGTTGATAGAGAGATACAGATGTTGATGCTGTTGATCGAGAGGATCCAGATGTTGATGCTATTGATCTAGAGATCCAGATGATGCTGTTGATCAGGAGATCCAGATGTTGATGCTGTTGATCGAGAGGATCCAGATGTTGATGATGTTGATCGAGAGATCCAGATGATGATGTTACTGTAGTTGTTCGAGTGTTGCAAAAGATGAAGACCCAGTACTAAAGATGTTGATGTTCCAATATTGAAGATCTTGAAGATGTTCCAGTAACTGTTTGAGTTACTGATGATGTATGAAGAAAGCTTCCAATGATTTATATATGTATCATGTATCATGTAGTTGATGACTTCTTGCTCCTGTAGATGTTGTTATAATATCCTTCTCATTAAGGGGGAGTGTTGAAATATTGTAACTTATAAGAATATTATATTTGTGCTTTATTATTCCGGAGATGTTTCATTCCTCCATGGAGACCCTATTGTGTATCCGGATATGTCTATTCCTCTAAGAGATTGTGGTAACTAGGGTTATTAGATCTCCCTTGTGGGGTCGGCCTTGAGTTATTTGTTTAGGGGTTATTAGACTCTCCTAGGAGAAGTCGGCCCTGTTAGGGTGAAAATTCAGTTAGGAGTTGAGTATAAATAGAGGAGGTGTGTTCCTCATTTATCTCATTCATTTACTCACTTGTGATTGGCGCATAGGAGAGAGAGAGATCTGCTTAGGAGGAGAAGGAGATCTTGTTTGGTGGCTACATCTTGTATTGGTTGATTATCTATATTGAGGAAAGCTTTGCTGGGTTTTCTACCCCATGAGGGTTTCCCAGGGTAAATCTTTGTCTATTTTATGATTGTGTTTCTTTCAGTGATCTTGCTTGATTAGGTTAAACTTAACACCTCCAAGCAGACCATTACGAGGCCCCACCCTCTAAACAGGCTAATATCATTTAGTCATTCCCGCATGAAAGTTTGGCATGGAATCTATTCATTGGGCACTCGTCTCTTCGTCTTTTCAAAACCACCACATGATTGTTTTGTATAAATTGATTCTCCAACTCATTCAAAATCGCGGTAACCCCATTACATTATTATTGATCAATGTACTTGAGTCCATTTAACCACAACACCTTCCATTTTTTCATTTAGATACATTACCCCGGCAATGCTACATCTATGATATACATTCACATGCAGTTTGTTCCCATCCATTACACCCTGCATTACCACTTGAAGTATTCTCTCATCAGCCACTCACCCCGGTTTACATCGATCAAGAGAATTCATGAGCCCCACACTTATCAACCATTATTGTGTTAAGTTCTGTCAACATTCCAGTTGGTTACAAAATGATCTTGGTTTTAGTGATAATATTCTTGTCTTACCAGTCGCTTCAACTCTCATCGATGTCATATCACTTCATTCTGAGAGTTGGAGTAGTTATGATAGTACATCGAGGTCCCTTCTCATCAAAATAAGGGCTTACCTTTGTAACATACTCAACAACCTCATTCAACCATAGAAACCACAGGGTACTTAACTTATGTGTCTGAATTTACTCATTCATATCCAATTTCGTTTTCTTTAATTTAACAATGGGATATAAACTTATATGGTGACCCAAATGATCTCATGGATTCATCATTAAATAATTACATGTGATATATATTTAAGCATAAACACACCCAAGCCATGCCAATCAATTCCATGCATTTCAACATTCATTTACACAATCGTAAAACAATAATTTAAACAAAGATCATATCACAAATATATCCATGGCATTTATACATAGGTAGATACTTATCTTTTAAATAAAATGATCTTCAACTGGTTGTAGGAGAAGGACGTTCCTCCTAGCCATAGGCACTATCAAGCCAAATCTTACTTTGGTAGGTCACCCCTGAGCTGGGGATATCAATCCACAAGGGCTAAGTGTTTTCCCACAGCTTCTACTCAACTCAATATCTCATGCAACTCACTAGTGCAGAAAGCCCCTCCACAGCTGTCCCAATCCTTAATTCTCCTTCCCCATCAACTTGCACAATGCCAAGAACAAGATCCCTTCGCTGAGCTAACAGTGCCTCGAGCAACCTCCAGTTCCCTTCTAGCGCTCCACATAGGCTAGACAAGAAGTATTCGAATTGGGAATCTAGGGCACCAGCTGCAGGCTAGGTTTCTCTCACACACACCAGTCTACTCGGGTTAATGGCATGTAGTATTCAGATTCAACAATGGTTTCTCGACTCTCTATCGCAGTTACCAAGCTATGTGGTTCAAGGTGATGGCAAGGAAAAAGAAGACAATTCGAATGGTGGAAGTTGGATGAATGAACGAACCCCCCTTAAGCTTCATTTCTCACTTGTATAAGCATAGGTCATGTTTCCATGTGGCCACTCCACATGGAACCACTTTTCCCCTCTTAATCCCCTTCTTAAGCTAATTAAATAATGCTTAATCAAAACATGGCTCTTAATCATGGTTTAAGTATATGGGTTAAATGGCTAAGGATAGAAACACAAGCTAAAGATTATTAAGGTAATTTCCCTTAGACCACTGTCACTTCCCCACTTGTGGATTCATAGCCCCCCATCTCTTCTTCATCCTTCTTCCTCTGCAACCATTAGATTTTTTATAGTAATATCAAAATGTACATATTTACATAGCCTTGGTCATCCTGACGATTTGTTTCTGGATTTTATCCTTTTACAACAATATTTACAAATTTACATTGTGGGGTCAAAATGGGGAGAGTCATCAGTGCTCCCCAACTCAGTGGTGTCCTCTATGCTCAAATCAACAAGTTCATTGCATCAAGAGGAGCCGTACGTTTTGACGATAGCAGTGTTCACATTTATGATTAACAACAGTCATTCATCTAGTGTAAGGAAGCTACCCACCCGACAACTTCATCATTATTTAGGTCCCTCGCTCTCATGGGTTGTTTGTAATCATCAGTAGTTCCACGTCTTTGGCATCAACAACATAATCAATAGTCTAATACCCATTTACCCAAATAGGGGTTGAGGCTTCCTTCATCCTTGTCACAAGAGTTCATAGAGTTGACCCCTTTGGTCTCCTCTTATTGTAATACAGTTTGACAAATTTTCATGAACATAGGGATGTCTGTCTTGTTTGTATAAACCACCATTCATTCTTTTCCACTAACATACACAAGCTCCAACAGTCATCACCAACAAACTCCCCCATGGACAGGACGTTTACACACAAGGAGAAAGAGTTTTTTCCATTATTCTAAGTTTTTTTCAAGCATTTGTTTGGAAAAAAAGGGAGCCTCCCTAATGGATTTTGTTGGATTCCATTGAAGCCTCCATATCCTAGGTAACACACTTGTAACAAGCTTTACCATTGGGAAAATATCATTTGGTTTAGTACACTCTTCCTCTTTATTTTATTTTTCTTAGCACTTGTCCATATTTTCTTTTATTTTGGTTATTTGAGTTTTGCTTTTCCATTTCATGTATGGAACACTAACCCACATCTAAGAATTGTTTCATTTTTGCAACCTACAAGGATAGAAAAGGGAAGACTACTCACCCTTGTGAAAATTTTCCCTCAACAACCTCAAAAGGCAATTTGTTAGTGGGAGCGGCGGAAGGGTGAGATATGAGCGTATGTTGATGGTGTTAATTCTAGGTATAGAAGTGTTCTTGTACCATAAAATTATCTTGAGGGTAAGTCCTAGTAGGGTGAGGATGGCCATGAATAGTATGCCCTTAATACCAAGTGGAGGGAAATAAGAGGTAATTCTACGATAGACACAACTAAAGGGGGGTGCATGATTTATTATTTAGGAGGGATTTGTATAGTCAATGATGATGGTGTATAAGTCGAAGAAGATGAGAGTATTTGATTCACAGAGGAGAATGTCGTAAACATTAGGTTATTATCCGTCAGTAATATGATAGATGGTGGCCATGCATATGCCCATAGTAGTGAGGAGTCTCTGTAGACTCCCAAGACTATCTTGTTCTAAGAAGGAAACTTTTAATTTAGTACCAATTGTTGGTAAAATATTGTTGGGCTTACCAGTGGGGAGAGGTTCATAGTACCTAATTTTGTCTAGAGTGATGAATTTACCATTACATGGGAACATCATAACACAACAAAATGAAGATGCGACCATATTCATGATGTACATGTGACTACAATCAAGGAAAATGTTATAGTCGATTTGGGAATTCACTGCTTCTACATCAATGAGAACCATCTTGCTCCCCATTTAAAAGGGGAATTTTGGTAAAGGCCTTGTGGTTGTGATGGATGACCATCATAGAATCAAATGGTAATTCTGCATAAAATGATATTAGGATATTTCAACCTCTTCCAAAATGAGGTAGACATGAAACAAGTGGAGGAACCCTCGTCAACAATGTAGATATGAATGGTGATATTGTTATTACGGCATGGATTTGGAATGTGATAGTTGAAGGTAGCCTTGACTCACCTTGGTCTAATTCAAAGGTCATTAGGTGTGAATTAGATGGGTCACTAACACTTAATGTTGACTCTAGTGACTTATTTTGGGAAGGGAAAGACTAGAGGACCTTCGGATTAGACATGGCGAAGAGGGATTGGGACAAAACATCAACGATGATATAACTACAAGTATCTCTTGCATGGGGGTTATGGGTCATACATTGTATAGGTGGCTTGGGTACATGTGGGGTAGAGTCACTACTAGGGTGTTGAATTTGTTTGAAGCTAGGGAATCATCTTGCTAGATGGAGTATATTTTGGAATCCCATAGGCTTGATTGTGTGTTTGGAGGGAGGTGAATCTCTGCATATTTCATGTAAACTCTTTGGTAGGAAGAATCCCCAGTAATGGGGAGAGGGGGTAGGTGGTTTCTGTACTTCTTGTTGGTGAGTTATGGCCCCTTGTTCAGGTAAATAATTTTGTAACACTACTTGTTGTTGTTGGGAAGTGTTATTCCCTTGGGGGATTTTACACCAAATTGATCTTGTGTTTCCATCTTATGTTTACAATTGATGATTTCGAGGCAATGGTGGATGTAATGGCCATACTTTCCACAAATTGTGTAACAAAAATTGGTTCTAAGGTTGTTTTTTCCTTGCTTGCGTTGGTTTTTATTACTAGTGTTTTGTTTTTGGTTATTGTCATTATGATTTGGTTGGTTAGGGGGGTTACCTCCTTGCCCTTGGGGTTGGTTTTGTTGTTTTTTTTTTCCATTTTCTCTTTCCCTAAATCTATGGATTAGGATGGATTTCCATGTTCAACTATTCAAATACTTGGAACCGTTAAGACAAAGAGGGTTGAATGAATTTAACCCTTGCATGTGGTGGGGGGTTAGAATTGGTTGATGTACCTAGTGGAGGACCAATGAAAGGATAATATGGGTTGAGTAGTGGAGGTTCTCCATAGGATTTTTGAGACTCATATTATGTGATAGTACTACTCAAGAAATTGTTGGGATTAGAAGAGGTGTTGTGGGTATGGGGGGAAGGTGTAGGGTGATAACCTACACACTCGTGTTGGGAAAGGTAGGGTTGTATGGTCTATAAGTAGGTTGGTTGTATGATGGGTTAGATACATAGTCCACTTTGTGGGAATGTGGCCCTAAGGCATGGGGCACAAAGTTATCCATATGGATGAATTGGGGGTAGGACCCATAGGGGTTTGGTTGGGTCCCTTGATGAGTCATGGACCCAATGATACCATCAACAGAATGATAAGTAGCGAGGGAAATTTTTTTAATATACTGATGTCGAGGGGCATTAAGGATTATCTTGTAAATATACCCAGACTAGCAATAAATTAGATCAAATTGTTGAGATTTTAAAATAACCTCATCTTCAGTTTTCATCATAGTGGTGTCTACATCATTGGTGATCATGGGTAGGAGTGATTCGAGAAACCAATCCAATAAGAATTCGAGTTGAATTTTTATTTTGCACAATGTGCACTAGTGGTGCCATTCATGGATATGATATGTGATGTGTGTGAAACTGAAAGTACTCTATCAAAATTTAGAAAGAATCTCTAACCTAAGGTCCTAGAGAACAAGAGGCTAAAAATATGTGAGGAAAGTTGTGGAAATGGACTCAAAGGTGGTGTGAGTGGATATGTGAAAATTATCATACCATTTGGTGGTTGACCAAGTGAGATTTCCTTGAGACAACCTAAGGTGAATATTGTCGTCAATTATATTGTTGGGTGAAAACCATGTGAAATGACATAACGTGGTTAATGAGATTATCTCCTTGCTTACTTTCCAATTTACTAGGGATGTACAAAGGTGACATTGTTAGTATATTCGGTAAGGTAGGGTTGTGTTGGAAGAGTTAGGCTAGACATGAATGGAAGGGCAGCTTGGGGAACATTAGTCCTAGTCATGGTTTGTGAATGGGATTTAGTTCTGCTAAACATGGATGAAATTGAAGGAGATGAATGAGGGGGGGTACTGAGCAAGGTGCTCCCAAGAACAACTGATCTAAATACAAATGCACATGTGTGGGTGTTGAGTGATGGTCATCCCCACCTAAGAAAAAGGGTTGGTATGGATAGAACCCATCCTCTAATTGGATGAAGGTCTTGTAGCCTCAAGGAATTCCTAGATTGTGGTGAGTTTTCTATGATTCCAAATTTGAGGGAAGATGAGGTAATGGGATGTGTAAAAGATAGTCATTACACTAAACTAACAAATGCAATTATCATTGAAATGAAAAATGCATGTGTGATGTAAGTATGTATGATTTTTGAGAGAGTGCCTATGTTGTTTACTATATGTAGGATAAATTACATGAAGTTCCTTGAAATCAACATAAACTAATATGTCCCTCTTGTTGGATGGTTGTGAATCCACCGAAATCAACTAGTGAAGGTATGATAGAATCAATTATAATGAGGTGCATTTGGGGCATGTTTCAAAAGAAGAAATAGCATTTCCATAGGCCAAAAAATTTGATGTAGGTGCAAATGCATCCCACAATCACCACTTGGTGAAAATTGTAGGTTTTGGCCACTAAGTTACTTGCCTAAAGTGTGGATACATGCTTTGGCCTCAAACGGTCAAGTGTCATCTCTACAAAGAGATGGGAGACCCAATGTGATCTAGGTGGGTATCGGTGGCCACCCACCTCTTCTATTGACTCACAATGGTTCTTCATCTCCTTGGAAATTTTATAGGGTTTTTTGTGTTCCAAAGTTCTAGGGTCGTTTTAAGGCCCTACATGATTCTAGAAACTCTAAAATCTCCTTGGATCCTATGAAAGTTGTTCTTTTATTTGAGATAATTCCAATGGGCTATCATACACCCAAAATGGAATTTGTATGTGGAAGTTGTGCCCCTGGGTAGATGACTTGTCAGCTAGCCAATTTAGGGCCCACAAATCCTTTTTGGTGCTTCATTTCCCAGGGTTAGGTTTTTTGGCTATTTAGAGCTTCTAGGACCATTTAGGGTTTTTTTCCTCTTTGTATCTATGCTTATGATAAAGGGCCCTTTTCGGTCTCTTTGTAAGGAGCTATTGTGAATGCCTGTAGCTAGCAGGTCTCTCTTTAGAGATAAGCTACCACCACTTGAGCTAGTTTATATTTCTTTGCACTTTACATGGTTTTTTCCATTCCATTCATTAATAGAATATGTGTTTTGTTGTACTACTGTGCTCTTTGAAAAATATTCGTGTGTGTGTTTCCATTTTATATTTTTGCCTTCATTTTGTTCTCCAAATAATCTAGATCAATGGCGTATTAGAGCAATATGTTATTCTTTCTCAGTGCATATCCCCAAGGAAACCTGGTTATCAAAAGTTGGGTCTTGAACTAATTGAGCCTGGGGACAATAACTCTCGTAATCCCAACCAACCTCACATGGAAGTATAGGAGAAGAGAGAGATGACATAGCAAGATTTCATATGAAGTTGTTGCTTGAAGAATCCCTTGCGCAACAGAGGAACAAGATGATAGATAATTTCGCTCAGGTCCTTCGATGACTGCCTAAGGTAGTGGAGACACCTTCAATGAATAATGGTTTCAAAGGTACAACTCTCTTCAAGGTACACATTAACTTTGAAATTCCTTTATTTTAAGCCCAAATAGATGCAATGATTTGGAGAAGTGGTTAAATTTATTAGACTGTTACTACATTCAAAACAATTATGACAATGGAAATATCACCTTCGCAGTCATTAGGTCCCTCCCCCATGTCAAAGATCTGTGGGACGGTTACCATGAGAGGCATGTTGGAGATGAGTCCGAAACATACATGATAGAACCCATTTAGGTGGACTTTGATGATGTTGTCAAGGAGGAACTATTCCCTGTCGGAAACTATGATGACTATCACACGAGATGGACAGCGTTGCGCTAGGAGAGAGACCAAACAGTGCCAAGTTTACCAATATATTCCATACCTTGCTCTCAAATATGGGTATCATAAAATCTAAATGACACTTTGTACTATAGTACCGCAATGTACTACACAGGTACTTATAGACAATTATTGATTTCTTGGATATATCCTCACTGGGACCTAGTTATCAATACGCTTTCAATATTGAGCAAAAGTTTAAGCAGAAGAATAAGTGGGAGTTTGGGTTTGGAAATCAAGCGTAGTAGAAGACTGTTAAATGTGGCCCTAACTTATAGAAGAAATGATAGAGGAAGGATGGCCAAAATCATGAAAACGAGGCCAAGTCATAGGTAAAGAAGGGTAATCAGAATTCGGAAAAAGACACCAACAAGTGGTGTGAGTTCCACAAAATCCCTTGGCACAACGTTGATGAATGTCGCTCAAAACAATTATTGTTAGCTTAGATGAAATCCTCAGCTATGGACTCTGGCTTAGAATCTAATTCAGATCAAGATACGGTATAACATATCATTGATGTGAAACCTAGTGGCACCATCACAGCTACAAATATCCAACTAGAAGAGTCAGAGGATCTAGAGCAAGGGGAGCGCCTCTTCCATTCACAGTTGTGGGTGGATGAGAATATGTTGCATTTTATTTTTGATAGTGGTAGCTAGAAGAACCCGATCTTAGTCAAGGTCGTCAAGATATTTAAGTCGTTAACAATGCCACACCCCCAACCATACACCATCGATCGGTTGAGCCAAAGACAAGACATCGTTTGGAATTCTTGAATATGTGACGAACAAGATTTGTTACTAAGAAAACTTCCAATGTAGATAAGATAAATAATCTATAGAATATGAATATAATATAATATGATATTGATATGAGATGATGTACAATAGAATAAGAGTTCCATATTTATATAATTCCTAAGGGCACCTTTTGTGACTGTTCATGAAGGGTTGCATCCCTTAATTACTAATGTTTAAAAATTAATTATTATTATTTACTAATTATGAATATTTATGACTTATTTAATATTATGTTTGTTACATTGCCTTCCCTTACAAATGCTTTGTCCTCAAAGCATAATTAGTTGGAAGACTTATCCCTTATTCTTGCTTGTAATGTATTTTTGTGATATTTTATGCTGGTAGCGGCGATACTTGACAAAACGAGACGATATGTTCTTTTAAACATTGAGTAAAAATGTTGCATCATTTGTGAAGTGGTTCATTCTAAGTTAACCTTATTGGAAATTTTTGTTGATCGATTTATTGGATGAAACTTGTCTTTTTCTACTTCTAAATAGTTTGTTGATTTTGTCTCCATTCTTTTTTGAAATCATAACGAATTTGTTTATGTTCCTTTTGACCTTGTCGTTGGTCATAACAAATTTTGTGATTTGGATTACAATAAGGTATTATGATCTCTTGTGATTGTTTGTTGGAGACTTCGACGTTTGATATTTTTAGTAATAATTCAATTGGATCTGTGTTTGTTCCTTTTTTTATATGTTTGTATTTTTAACTCCGATGACTTCTTTATTTCAACAAGATTTGTATGTGTTTCTCTATCAACCGATGATTCTTTGTAGGAAAGGTGATCTATCTTTTCTTGTAAGTAATTATTTTTTTTTAACAGAAATTGGAAATCGAAATATATTAAAAAGGTTGTGCACATCCATTCATTACAGAGCAAAACAATAGTCTAAATTCTATAGTTGTCTGAGAGGAGAAGACTAAAACATGGACAAGCTTGATTTTACAAAATTTCCTAGTTTGCTTCATAGAATCCACCATATTATAAGAGGGATAAACTCTTATGAACTATTGACTAAGCAACAAAAAAACACAAAAAAACATTTAAGAAACCTGAAAATAGACATTGCAATTTCTCCTTGCCTAGAAACTCGTAAACTAGTTGCAGAACAGAGGTTTCTTCCATCGGATAGATGCCATCAGCTGGGGATTCTTGACAATGACTACATTGAGACACTTTTGCCATTTTTAGGATTTCTTCTTTTATGATCTCAACTATTCCCATAAGCTCCTTCAAATTACCCTCCAGATCATTGATTCTGTAATCCTGACAGGAGAGTTGGTACGAGATGTATATGATGTCTGATGCAATTTACCTGTTCTCCTAAAATCCCTTACAAAAAACCTCAAAAAACTTGCACAGATGCACTTTGAAATATTCCATACTACCCTTCATACATGCATAAACATCTTCCCAACCCGCCATTGCTTCCTGTTTTGAATCCTGAGGAGAACTAGGTTACCTAAGACTGAGCTCCAGAAGGGGAGTTCTCCAATTATCTCACAAATTCCTTGTGTATCCAAACCGTCTTCCAGAAACCCTGTCTCCGCTGAAAACTGCACTGACTAAATGAGAAGGGGTCTCGAAACATTCTCCCTGTTTAATTGCATGTCTTCCAATCCTTTCATATCACTTGTGTGGGATCGTCCTTTGAGTTTAGCAGGCTCCTAGCCTTTGTAATGTAGTGGTTAAGGAACATAATACAAGAGGCGTTAAGGAACATGCTTGACCACATTTTCTCCACTAGCATAAGTTACAATCCCTTGGGCATTCTTTGTACCTTGGTTTGCTAACTTGTCCGCAATGTAACATCCCTCTTTTACTCTATTCTTTTGTAATTGAAAATGTAACTATATAAGTTTATTTCTGGTGAGGAGCTCAAGGCCAAAGCCCCACCAGTAAACCTCATAATTTTATTTATTTATTCCTAAGTTGTAATTCTGAATTTAGACTTAGGAGTGTAATGTCCCCTCCTACCATACCATCATTATAGAGAGGATCATTGTGTTAAACCGGGCATCTAGCCCCATGAACTATTATGTAAGCATTCATATAATATAAAAGACATACAATAGACATATGAAGATGCTTAATTATTTTAAAACACAGCGGAAGTAATTTCAATACACATCCATCATACATTCCAGATTTTCATGCCATTCATCAATTTAAGCAATATCAAATTAGCAAATGAGAATACTTATCTTAAACCAAGTAATCCTCGAGCAACCAGCTACGCTTCTGCAACGTTCCACCCAACCGTAGGCCAGTGTGCTCCTTAATCTCTCAGCACCACTGCCACCCCCCGAGCTGGGCATGATCTCCACAAGGAAAAGGGAAAAACAAGCTCTCACATAGCCAAAGATACACCAGAATCAGCCAAGCCAGCCAGCAGTTGGGTTTCTCAGGCTGCTAAGAGATGGGAAGAGGTGAATTACTAGGCTAGTGGCTCAACCATGGAGCTATGGATACTCATTGGGCTCATCAAGCCAAATCTGTCCTCTTCCACTCTTGAATCTCCTGCTCACAGGTTCAAACTAAACAGTGAGGGTCATAACAGCCAGAAATGCAGGTGCTAGGCGTTTTTGCAGTAGGGTGCCCAACGATGGGAATTCCACTAGTTCATAGAAACGTGGGAAAGCCCAAAACGAAATTTGGAAAAAGGGAAAACAACCCCAGGAGCATAATCGTTTTCAGAAAAAACGTCCATGGGAAATTCATGGGCAGAAACGGCCTCTATAACCCCAGAAAATCGTGGTTCTCTTCTCCCAGCCATTGTGCTAACCAAAAACGAGTTTGCAGGCATGGAAAAATGTAGGAAATGGTGAAAAACGTGAAGGATAAAACCCCAATAAGCTCAGACTGCGTGAGAGGATGAATGCCATGGGTGAAGAATGGCTTTGGGCACAATTTCGTGGGGGTTTTCTTGCCCAGAAAACCAAAACTCGATTTCCTATGTTGCTGTCTTGCCCATACACGAAAATTGACAACCATACCTCTCCCATCCCTAGGCATTAATTGTCTCAACCAATTCTTGGAAGAATTAAATGATTGGGTGCATGAGACCAAATGGGTAGTTGAGAGTTCATGGGTTTCCTCAATGAAATGGCTTAACACCATGGCTCAAGGGTTTGGTTATTTTCCCTCCCTATTCCTTGTAAAGATCATGCCCCCATCTCTTTGTTGCATTGCATAGCTGGTTGTGGGTTTTTCATTAAAATTGCATATTTACATGATGTCCGAATTTTCATTGTGCACGGCTAGCACAAGAACCATATGCATCTATTCTAATTGCCGATACATAGAACGATAAATCAATGGCGGGGCCTTGGCCTTGAGCTCCTCACCATGACTAAATAACAATATTTACATCATTTACAATATTAATGCAATAGGGTCAAGATGGGGACATTACAAGGAGACTGAGGACATGGTGCAACTTAAACGATGAGGGAACGAATCCCCTAGGGAGGTGGAAATACGAGGTGGCAGGGTAGCCATAAGAAGTTATTAATAGATGACAGGTGTCAACTTAGTTCCACAAGCACTTGAAGGAAAGTAAAATTATTTACCCGTTGACCTTAAGTTTATAAGGGTTGTCATAGGCTGAGGAGAGAGGCTACTCACCACAAGCTTTTTTTAAGAATCTAGGACTTATATTTCAGTGTGAAGATAACCACTAATAAGTGATCCTAAGTAAGACTAAGATACCATTCAATATATATATATATATATATATATATATATATATATATATATTACCCTAACCTCGGTAATAGATACCAAGAAAATATATTATGAAGCTCTTAATTATTACCATTAACCTATCTATGGAAATATTATTTAGCATTACATTGGGGATGCTATATAAAGGTTATTAGTGGGAACCTTATTAGAAAAAAATGCAAAAGAAAATATGGATGCTACGTTACAAATATATGCAAATGAAAAATATTCATATATATATAAAGGAAATAAAAATATAATAATAGACTATAAAGAATGACGGTTTATTATTCTTTATATCATATATATTATTAGTTGTTTTTGTTTAGTTTTCCTTACCACTTGTTGCTTAAGAATAAAGAACCCATCTCCTACCATGATTGTCTTCGAATGAATGGAGAGTGGGAGACATGCATTTAAACTAATTTTTGGTTTGTCACAAAACATGTACGTTCAAGCCATCCAATGGACCAACAGCGAAGCCAACGGTTGACTTCGATGCTTGTCTATTGGATGGCTTGAACATACATGTGTTCTAAGCTCAGGTGTTTGTCACTCTTCGTAGAGAGGAGTTAGGGAGCCAAGCCATTGATTTCGGCGATTTCTGTTGGGCAATCCCTCTCAAAAGAGAGTCGATCCTCTTAATAGGGTGGCTGGTTTTGGGAGATCTCTCTATAAATTTTGAACTGACACTTCTTGAAGGGGGATATATCTCTTTGGAGCATCAAACCAGTGGTAAATTCTTCTAGGTTGAGTGGGAGGATGGTTCATAAGGAGCTCAATCACTCTCTCTGCAATATATATATATATATATATATATATATATATATATATATATATATATATATATATATATATATAAATGATTATATTTAGAATGGGAGAGGGATAGGACAGATCGACAAGAGCTCGACCCCTCTCTGCAGTAATCTACATTATATAGATATATTTACATTTGGAATGGGATGGGACGGATCTTAACAAGAGCTCAATCCCTACTTTTATTTCTTAATCGTTGCATGAAATGAAGGCGTCTATGTCATGTTCGTCGTGTTTGGTTACAATGTAAGGGAGGGCATCTCTCTTTTGTGCTCTCATAATCCAATTTATTGGTTACGCTCGTTGAGTGAGAGCGCAGTGAGGGAATAGCCCTAGTGCCCCTCTTTTAGACTGTTCTTATTTTTAGTAACTATTTTGTTCGCATTTATCTGAGAAAGATGGAGTCTCACTATTGATGGTAGCAGTTTGGTTTTATTGATATCAAACTGGCATTTCCCTTGTGGAGAGGTTTAATGAATAGCCTAGCTTGTTTGATGTTTCTCTTGTATTTTCTTTGTGTAGCAGCCTTTTTATCACTCTTGATTAAGAATCGTTCTTGTGTAGTACTCATTAAACTGGATTGCTTGAAATGTTGCTTGAATTGTTACTATGGCATATATATATATATATATATATATAACCAACTAAATAATAAATTTTTTCACTTCACTCTTTTTTTTTCCAGAGGAAAAAAGCATAATTTTATTAATATAAATAAAATTACATCCGCATAATGTCTGTTTCCATACATTTTCAAAAAATGCCTTACAACTTCATAAAATATATAGACTTTTTTTTTTTCCAAAAAATATCAAGATGTCTTCCTACTTTTGGTAGGACAAAACCATTTCATGGTATTTCCGATCCTTTTAGTCCTGATATAAATTTGTTGCATATTCTATATAACGCTGGGAGAGAAAATAGTTTCCCATGGAATCATCATAAAAAACTGATATTTTCTTTTGCCAAAAAATGGAGCTCATAAGTGTTAAAGAGTTTATTGCTAAGCATTTGTTATGACAGGGTTCTCTATGAAGGGTTTGCAATACTATTCATAGTGTGAACCTTGTTGATATTCCAAAAAATTCCATAATCTGTAATGCAACTTTAGACTGTCTTTTGAAAGCTTATCCACAACGGAGTTCCACTCCCTGTATACATGACGGAAAATTAAGGAGTCAAAATTTTCCATGAGCCTGCATACCTCTTCGTATAAAGAGAAAAGATTTATGTTTCTTCATTTTTGAACTTTATTGACCTAGTTTACAATAAGCATTGAGTCACCATAGATATGAAGATTCCTGCAATTTTTCTCTAAGTTAAAACATAGGAGAATCTTTAGCAAGAGTAGTTCATCTAAATTGTTTGAGCTCCTCCGAAGCCTCATTTGCATATGAAAATAATGATTTTCTCGAAAGATGAAGAATTGCGCCACCGCCACAGGCTTGTTCTTGAGAAGCCTCGTCAAAATAAGCCCAGGGGATGGATTTGTTTATCTCTTCTTCAGTAATGATCCTTGCAGGTGGGGAGTCTTTGATTTGAGGAAAGAAGGAAAGGATATCCAGGCCCTGTTTTGCTATGAGTTCCGGAACATATTGTTTGTCTTGAAAGATGGCTTTGTTTCTTGCAATCCAAATGCCCCAGGTAAGTATAAGGGGAAGAGCCCTTATATTTGCAGTATTATCATAATTTGTCCAAGATTTCCATGCATCCTCAATGCTCGTTCCTTGCCATTCAAAGTTGTTACTGAGCATGTGTTTTGAATCCCTCTAGGTGTGGATAGAAAAAGGGCAGGAAATGAAAAGGTGAATTGTAGTTTCTGCAGAGGATGCACCAGCCCGGTCTCTCAATAGCTCTATTTTTCATTTTATCCCAGGTCGGGACTCTCTTCACCAGCACACACCACATGAAGATCTTAGCCTTTTGTGGGAATTTTGACCTCCATATGCTCTTCCACCACCATTGGCAGGCTCCTTTATGTGCGGGCATGATCAAGTTTTGGTATCCAAGCTTCGGAGTGTAATGACCGTGAGCGAAAACATTCCAAATTAGTTAATCCATGGAATCAATAATGCATACATGAGTACTTCTGAGGGTATTGAGATATGAATTCCAATCAACAACAAATTTTTTTGGGATTTCCAAATTGTTTGCACCTTTCCACCCTTGATGCCAGATGGTAGTGGCTTGAGGGTTTGCAATTTGATTCAGATGGAAGATTCCTTGTTGGTGCAAATATTGTATGAACTGGGGTGGTAAGATGTGGCTATTTTGACTTCCATGCCAGGTATCTGCACCAACGCACAGCTAGGAACCGTTTCCTATTTTCCACGCTAAACCATCTTTGATAACTGGCATTGCTTTTAAAACAACTTTCCAAATGATTGAACACGATTGTCTATTATTGTTGGGGGGGTTTCTAACCCAATCTTGCAAAGAATTTGGAGCAATGTAGTTTTGACAAATTACCTCAGTCCATATACTATAGGTAGTAAGAAGTCTCCAATCTGCTTTTGTGGCCAACACTTTAGCGAACAAATGAATATTTTTGAGCCCCCATCCTCCCAAAATTTTTGGTTTAGCCGTTTGTTCCCATTTTACCCAGGGGAGCACATAATTTTCACTTTTCCCTTACCAAAGGAAGCTAAAGTAGATCTTACAAGCTTTTTCCAAAGTGTATTTCAGAATCTAGGACAGATACATCCAGTTCATTGGGATGGCTTCTAATACTGATTTTACCAATACCATTCTTCCAACTATGAAAATCCAACGATGGCTCCACAGGTTGATTCTTTTCTCCAGTTTTTCCAACAACCAATTCCATTCCTCCTTTCTGTACTTATTTGGTTTTAGCATGAAGCCCGAGTACTTGAGTCCTTATTCTATATTTTTTATGCTAAAGGGAAATAGGAAAGAGTACCTTTGAGATATCTACACTTCCATATTGATGGGCGTGAGAGTGGATTTATGAGTGTTTAGAGTCATTTCTGTAGCTCTGCCGAATAGGTCCAAGATGTCTAAGAGATTTTATGCATCACAAATTGACCCATCACAAAATATGAGTATGTCATCCACAAATAGTAGATGAGTGATATTGATATTGTTTGAGATAGCAATCCCAGAAAAAGTCCCTCTCCTTTTGGTGTCTAAAAATGCTCTGTTGAGACCTTGAATGACTAGTTAGAAACGAAGAGGGGAGAGTGGACATCCTTGTCACAGTCCTCTTTCCGATGTAAAGAAAGGGTGTGCTTAACCATTTACTAGGATTGCAAAGGATGCCGAGGTTATACAACTCATTACCCATTTTATAAAAGGGTATTCAAAACCGAGGTGTGTCATAGGAAGCCTTAACTACATCTAGTTGACTCTGTCGAAATATTTAGAGAGGTCAATTTTGATCACAACTCCTTTTAATTTCCTAGTTTTGATGTTGTGCATTCCTTCCTGAGCAACCCCTATGGCCTTGTGGATTTGTCTATTCTCCAGAAACCCAAATTGTTCATGTGAGATGATTTTTGAAAGCACCTTTTTTAATCTTCTTGGAATAACTTTTGCCACCACCTTGTAAGTGATATTGCAGAGAGAGATTGATCTATGGTCTTCTAAGGTGACTGGATGATCCGATTTTGGGATAAGGGAAATAAAGGTGGAGTTTAATGGAGAATGCATGTAACCCCTAGAGCGAGATTGCTCAACCAACTGGAGAAGGTCATTTCCAATTGTGTAGTATAGAGGTAGGAAAAATTCTATAGTCCATTCGTCTGGGCTTGGACTTTTATCCTTCTGAAAGCTGCGAAGAGTTTCTTTTATCTCATCTTCCAGGATTTCCTCCATAAGCTCCTTGTTATCTTCTTTTGTTACTAATCCAGGAAAAATTTGGGAGATTTGAATTACCTCTGCAATGGTTGCCCGGTTTTCTGCCTTGAAGAGGGACTCAAATTGAGTTTTGCTCATGTTTGAAAAATCTTCGAAAGAGGACCTCTTCATTGTTACCATTTTTTAGTCGCCAAATGGTATCCTGAATCTTTCTTCCTTTTGCAAAGGATTGGAAGAATTTTTTGTTATCATCCCCACTCTCAAGCCAAATGGCTCTACTCTTTAGCCGCGAGACTTATTCCTTCTCCTTCGGTATATGTCTCTTCCTGGATTCCAGATTTCCCAGCCAATCTTTTGCTTCTTGTGATATATAGCCTCCTCCTTCAGAATTCTATAGTTCTTTAAGCTCTAACTCCACATGTTTTAATTCCTGATCCTCTTTTTCCTTATTGGTCTTGGGCCAATCTTTTAAAATGTTCTTTACTTTGGATAAATTATGGGAAAAATGTAGGGTTGCATGACACCCCTCCTACTGATTATAGGGAATCCAATTTGTTTGGATGAGCTGCATGACCTCCTCATTCTTTAGCCACGTTTCACATAGTTTAAATGGACTAGCAAGATTTTTTGGATTACTCATAACTTCTAGGCATATCGGGTAGTGATCTGATTCCCCTTCCGAGTCCACCCATTTTTTGATCATTAGATTTTGGTCTAGAATCCCTTCAGTGATTAAGAAGCGGTCCAATCTCTTTGTGACTCTGTTTTTGCAAATTCTCTTATTTGTCCACGTGGGATTCAATTTGATAGGATCAAGGTCCAAGAGGTGGCATTCTTGGAATTTTCGAGAAAAATAAATCACCAAAGGATCCACCCTTTCTCGCGCACCCCAAACTTCATGGGCACCCATAGTAAAATTCAGTTCCCCACCAATGATTACATTTTCTTCTTTGAGGAAATAAAATTGGGTGAGCCTATCCCTGAAAGGGACTCTATATTCATAAGGCCTGTAGATGTTTAGAATTGTGAGGTGTTTTTTCGCATCTTCCCAGTGAATCTACATGCCAGGGCCTGAGGTAAAACCCCAAGAGCGGATGCAATTTAAAAATTTTGGGTTCCAACCCATGGCAAGGCCCCCTGAGTGCCCTCTGGCTTCCTAAGTAACAAACTCAAAATTTTTTAAGGTGTTTTTCAGCATAGATGTGACTGCTTCTTTCGAGCCAAGAGTTTCCTGGAAAAGTACAACTTTTGGTTGGTGAATTGTTAGCAGCCTTCTGATGGAAAGTTTTTTTCTGGGCACTTTCTAGGCCCCTGCAATTTAGGGATAAGATCTTCGTTTAGAAACCCCATCCGGGGCTTTCATGGCTATAAGTTTCCCAAGTATGGTTTTTTGTTTTCATTTTACCCGTTCTTTCAAATCCTTCGATTGAGCCGAGGAGAGGTGTGAGGGTCTACCACGACCTTTTCCTTCTGAGGAGGTGTTAGGGTTTTTCCCTAAACCAACATCCTGTAAGGAAGGTTATGACTGCTCTAGAATATGTCTGGGTCTCAGATGAAAGCGAATAGATGTGTTTGCAGAAAGGAGAGAGGAATCTAGGTCAAAGGGTGCGGGGGATGGGGTGGGAAGGGAGATTGAGTTTGGGAAGGTCGAATCCAAAGGCCCCTGTGGAATATCTAGAGGAGGGGTGGGGGAGGTAAGAGGTGTAGTGTGTGAAGTGGAAGGATTCAACACTGAAATGTTGTGTTCAAAGTTCAAAGCATTCTTGGAATTTTCAAGAGAAAGAATGCTATGGGGGTCGTGGTTGTTGCACAACTTCTTCCATATATTCTTCCTAACCTACTGAAAGTGGATGCTGCTCTTGTTTGTTTTAACATACTCAAAATTTGTATAAGAAAAATAATCTACTGTAGTTTTTAAATAATCATTAATACGATCAAACAATAAAACACTTACTTGAAACAATGCAAACGAAAACTTGGAGAATCAACTCCTCCCAACCATAGGAGAGAGAAACTCAATCGTTTTCCCTGCTCCACCCCCGACTTGGATCACCACCATGCACTAGAACATCAAGCGATCACTTCCCTGCAACACTCTCTCAATCAGAGTCTGTCACAAGCAATGATGTACTTATGAATTGAGAGAACACTCAACATAGTTCCCCTATGCACAACATGACATCCCATGCTATCTCAGTGCACCATTATATAGTTTTTCCCACGTCTTATGCCATCCCAATCAAATCTCCAATCAATCCATAAATTCCTATGATTTAGGATCTTGTCTGGTTGTTGAGTTTTAGATTGGATTTTATTGGTGGAGATCAAAGCCTTACCCTCTATGTATTCCTTGAACTCATCTAGATATTTGCAAACTTAAGAGTGCCTCATTTGCCTCTTTTTGGACAACACACTTAAAGTGGCAGCCCCGTTTGCAAGATTCCACACATGATATTTAGTAACAACTACATTACTTTACCATGATCTCATATTAGCTTACATGTTACTAGTAATGAGTATCCATTATGATTACTTTATAATATGGAGTTATAGCTAGTCAATAAACGAGATTTATACTAATGAAAGCTGATGATCTATTAGTATTCATAACTCCTATGAGTCACGTATTTAACATAATAAACGTGTATGATCATAGTTATACTGTTTCCATTACTTGTAAGAGATTACATGAGGTATAGATAGCTTCCACTTTATCATAGCTATGATAATAAGGTAAATCCCTATGCCCTTTGTCTATGCGCTTTATACTGACTTAGCAGAAGTCACCATGAACTGAAACAATAATGATTCCAGCTAGCAGCAGCCTGGGAGGAGCCCAACACCCTTGACACCCAACCCCGCTATGACTGGCAGCTGTATGGCAAGGAGTACCCTATGAACAACAATTTGGTGGGTTACATATGTACTGTGATTTTCAAAAGAAATAGAATCAAATGATACAAATGAATGGCAATGGAAAGTGAAACGTATATATGCCAGTATAAGATATGAACAAATATGAACAAACCAGAATAAGCCCTGATCATATGAATAAGGGGGCAATCTTCCCGGACCCTATATTTGTAGATGCCTTACATATGTTCTCTTGTGCCATGGTGGTGTACCCTCATTTAGCTGAGCTCTCCAAGTTCCTTTTTCCTTTTATTTAATAATAATAAAACAAAAATAGTTTTGTTGTGCAAAGTGTCACTTTGTGTTTTTGAGTTTTAATAACTCTTACATAAAAATAATTGTCACAAAATATCTATAAATAATAATATTTATGGGTATTACATTCCACCCCCTTATTTTTAACACCATCCTCGGTGTACTTTATTCCGAGCTCTCTTGCTCATTCTTGAACGTGGAGGGATATGCCTCTCGCACTTTATCATCCATCTCCCAAGTTGTCTCTTCAGGGCTGAAGTGATTCCATTGCACTTTTATTGAACGATGGCTCGATTCTATAGCATACATTCCCTCCTATCTAGGATGCAGAAAGGTTTGGTATGGAACTCACCCTCGGGTTCTACCTGAATCATATTCCAATCAATTACATGAGTATCACCATGCATGTTTTTTTTTAACAAAGAAACATGAAATACTTTGTGTATTTCTATCGTAGGGGGAAGTGCAAGATAATAGGCCACCGGGGCATTTGATATCAGAGAACATGTAGTTTAGTTCCAATAACCTTATCATGGAAAGTTCCAAGACTCTTTCCCTTATAACCTTTGCAAACTATTTTTCTAAATACTTGATCCTTGACCACAATGTAACCATCATCAACTTTAATGCATTAACGTTCAAAACAATAATCATAAAAGGGTTATTTTCTTCATAAAAATGGTCATCTTAAACAATGCAATGAATACATCTATCTGTTATCTCCATAATCAAGAGTGAAATGTTATAAAACTCGGTATAAATTTATTAAAAGGGTACTTATCTGATTCTTGAAGGCCTTTGCGATTGAAGATGTGACTATAACTTTTGGATCTTTATCTTCCATATTTTAATCATCTTGGATCCTTTACTCTTCCTGCATGTTGTTATTGTTCCTCTTCCTTCCATAACCTGCACTTTACACATCTGATAGGAGGTCTTCCAAAAAATTTAGCGTAACATATGCATAACATGTTTTTTTTCAATTTCAATATGAATGTAAGTAAGAATTTCCCTTGTAACATACTGTTATTGTTGTTAATGGTAACTCTTCAAGTCTATTTTCATCGACACTTGTGTTCTCATCATCGTAAGAGAACATAAAACATATATGTGATGATCATTTTTCAATATAACAAAAAGAATGCATAGGTAAAAGAACCATTTACTTATCTTCTGGAGTACCGTCCTTCATTTCCATTCTCGAATGATAGTCCTCTTATCTAGTCTTTAACTTGCTATAGACATATCCTTCATTCACAGGTTAGTAGCATTATATCAGACATTTTCAAGCAACTAACCTCAAAACTTGACATTCACCCTTATTTTTGGATGAGTTTTTGCACTACCTATGGTGATATTTGCGTACATCATACTTAAACATTAGGGAATCAATTTGCTTGGAAACATTTACCCCCATGTCCCATTTTTATACCATGGGTATGAAAGACTTCAACAATTCTTTGAGGTACACAGAACTCTCCCTTGAGAAATGTCACCAAATTACAAGTGGTCTTAAAGCTTTTGAGATTACTCCTTTTTTTATTGCCAGTCACAAAGTTTTCATCCTCAAAAACATCATGGTCGTCTTGTTCCCCTGACGTTATTTTTAATTTAGTTGGCCTAAGTATTGTCATTGATGATCACCTACCTTCTCTCTTTTCCACTCAAGCTCACTTGCTTGAGTCTAGGAATTGACTTTCTTTTCCACTCAAGTTCTCTTGTTTGAGTCCACGGGGGCTTCACTCAATAAAATGCTATCATAGCACCTTTGATCATGGCATATGAAACAATACCCCTAATTTCACTAAATATTGGAAAATACCTTCCAAAATCATTTTTTTAACCCCCTCCCAATATGCCTTCCCAATTTAAAAAAAACCCTATTTTCACTAGATATTTTATGTATCAATTTTTTCATTAACATTTTTTATACCCCTTTATATTTCTACCTAGTATATTGATATGATACGCCTCTTATGACCCCACATGCATTCTACAATGCACCTTGCTTCTTTCGATGTATATTGTGAATGCACATTACTTCACCCACAATGCAATTACTCAACCACATATCATTATGATTTGCAACATCTAATGGTCTAATGAAGAGATAGGAAATCACTTCATGTATGCCACTAGAGCCAATGCACATAGTACAACATTTAGATTGCATGTTGCAGTTCCTCAATCACTGACTAAGCCTGTTGTGGGCTAGGGATCCAAGCCCCAAGAGCCTGTAACAAGCTCTAGGAGGCTGACTAAACCTCCCAAGGCTTGTAATAGGCATGAGTGGTTGGGTATTCAAGCCCACAAGGCCTGTCGAGGGCCTATAACAGGCCCTGGAGGCTTAGAGCCTCCCAAGGCTATTGTTAACAACTGGCTGAGTGTTATTGGTAACAATTGGTTGTCAATGACAACTGTCTCTCGACTATGATCGACTGGAAACCCACTTCACCATGAAACCCCTGGCCTCAAGCATGCCTCAAGACACGATTTCCCTGCGTACTGGTAAGCCCAAGCCTTGCCTCAACCCAATTTCTCATCCGGTAGTGATCCCGCCATCTCCATTTGGAGGATATTTGTCAGCCTGCCCATATAAAAAAGACCCCAAAGTATTTTTGTATTGTTACATTAAATAAAAAAAACTTTTGCCCCTTAATATATAAGAAATTATAACTTTTAGGTTTTCATGAATATTTAATACCGCAATATGAATGAACATGATATTATATTGCCTTCTAGTGAATCCCCTGTGTTTGAGTCTAGGAAAATTACTTTAGCATGTTAGAGCTAAATCATCAATTTTGTCACTTGGTGTTTTTCCATCTCTATATCGTCTTTCTCCATTCATGGATCAACAATAATGACCATATTATTAGTATTTATTGTCAATCACACCATTTAACTACTTGCAACTATTAAACTTGGTTCTCATCATGGCTCCATTATTTATTGCCATCACCAAGTTCTTTGAATCTGTCATAACTTCACAAATATTAAGTAGCAACACCATATTGTTATCATATCAACCATAAGTCCACTGATCAACTTTGATCAACTTCGAAATCAATTATATATCAATAGTTATTGCATTTCGTATGCTTTGATATTTTAACCACATTAATCAATAAAGTATAATAATATAAATGATTAGGAATGTTATAGTCAAATAAGGGTTGAGATAAGTTTCTCAAGCTCTAAGTATATATAGAGGACATTTCCTCATATTTAGTCATCTTCTAATAGTTTTCATGCAATAAATTTGATATTCATCATTTATGAATTTACTATCATAGGTAACAAATAAGAATTTAAATTATTCTTATAACCACTTATATTTCACTCAATATAATTAATTGACCAATAACCCCCGCAAAAAAAAATAAAAATAAATAAATAAATAAAAATCATAATACCAGTTACAAGTTGATATGATTGATAATGATTTCTAACACAACACTTACATATTTGAGACCTCCTCTATTTTGAAAATGAAGGTTATGAAGAATAGTATTATGTCAAAAGTAACACTTAAATTTACTATAAGTACACCACTTCTTATCAAGATGATGCCAACCAATCCATTCTTATCATGATGATGCCAACCAATCCATGTCTATAACACTTATTGGAAAATAATCACTCTATGTAATTTGACATGTACAATATCCACCAACATGGACATTATGTTATTTGCCCCTAATTCATTATTCGAAACTAGTTAATTAGTCCAAACCATCTCAAGGAAGATAAAGACAATCAACAACATTATAACACTTATTGGACAATAATCACTCTATGTAATTTGACATGTACAATATCCACCAACATGGACATTATGTTATTTGCCCCTAATTCATTATTCGAAACTAGTTAATTAGTCCAAACCATCTCAAGGAAAATAAAGACAAACATTATTTTCGAAATTTCTAGCCTATTGTTAAAGTGTGAGAGCTAACTTGATAGTCCAAATTATCACAAGGTATAAAAATGTCAAGGTTCTTCTAAAAAACATTTATTCACATAATCCAATATTCTATACCATCATGGAATAATTCAGTTGCAAACATCTAATATTCATTAGATATTATACCCATTTTATTCACAATTATCGAACTAAAACAATAGCTATCTAACCATGGTAGCACTTCGTCATATACCCACCATGAATGGTTAATGTTAACATATCAAACAAAGTGCATTTATACATTCCCAATTTCATAATTATTTTAACACAATTTGATAAAGGATCGACTATTAATACCCAGCTTGGCTATTAAATGTTCAAAGTAGAAAAAGCACTCAGTTTCCTAAAAGGTTCTATTTACTCTGCAGCAAATCGTTGCATGGGTCGATTCCTCTAAGGGGGATCTCCCAGCTCCCTCGTGATATATTCTTTGACTGAGTGAAATATTCATAAGAAAGACCCACTATATAAACACTGTAAATACAACTACGCAGGTTCAAATCACTTTATGCAGAGTTTTTCGATCCATAAAAATTACACAGGACTAAACCATTTTAAACAGGGTTTTAAACCACGAGTTTACAAAGGATCTATTGTTTTACTACAGAGATTTAACCGATACAAACGAAGGATTCAACATTTTCTTATACAGATCAAGTGTGCATGGGACGAATATCAATAGAGATGGCGCTGCCATTTTAACAATATAACACTCAGGAAGGCATGGTAGGGATCGATTCACAGTGGGTTGGATCTCATTAGACCCCCCTTCGTCTATTGCACAAAATTAAAACAACAACCCTAAAAAGAATGGGTCATATCTCCTATGAATATCGGCCCCCTAGATCTATAGAAAAAAAATGAAAGAGAGCTTGCTGCGTATCCTTCACGTCGCTTGAGATTTTCTGTAGAATATTTGCTAGCTCCTGAAAAGAGAACTTCTATTGTTCCACTAAAAGTTTTCACCATTGATGTTGCAGTAAAGGAGGTACCCAATTTGAAATCCAAAGGTCTAGATTATTCAAAAGCGATTACTATAGATATTTCTTCCTCAGTGAATAAGAGACAGCCTTCTCCTAGTTCAAATAGTTACTTTTCATCACCACAGTCTGAAGAATCATTCACTACAGAGTACCATTTTATTTTTATCGTCAGATCACTTGATCGGTTGGTTGGGATCTTTTCTTTCTGGATGACACACTATCGTTCGCGGCTGAGGAGTTGTCGTGGGCACCTGCTGAGGTTTTGGGGAGACGCAGTCATGGAACCTATTATAAAGCCACATTAGACAATGGGCATGTTTTGACAGTGAAGTGGTTGAGGGAATATTTGGAAAAACACAAAAAAAAACAGAATTTGCAAGGAAAGCAAATAATTTTGGGAACATAAGACATCTGAATCTAGTCTCTTTGAGGGGTTACTATTAGGGACCAAGGGAGAATGAGAAGCTTATTTTATCAGATTATGTGAGGACATAAATCCTAGTGAATCATTTGTATGGCATATTAATCTAACTAGCATTCCTAGCATATTAATCAATTGTAAACAAACAATGTTGTCGTGAATTGTTTTGATGAATCCGGTCTATTATCCTCTACTTCATAAATCTGACTTAACTTTCATTATTTTAACCCAATATATATAGCTTGAAAGTGACGTTAAAACAAAATATTCCCCCTATTACACAATGGTTTGAGTGCCTCGGTCTGCTCGCCATTTACCATTTTAAACCATTTATTAAACTTAATTAAAACATTGAATCAACAAGATATACAAAACATATTTTTATCGTGAAAGCCCAATTGGGAAAACCACCAACTCTTTCTATAATGCAAAATTGTATTTACAATAAATTTTGCAAGCTACCACATGTTGGAGACAACAATCCCCAAGTTTCTCAACCACAACTGAAGGATGCACCAACACCTTGGTTTCTGCCTACCCCTACAAACAAGGATGCTACAAAACCCTGGTTTTCCAGCCACTACTGGAAGAAGGCTACGACCCCCTGGTTTTATCAGCTGCTACTGAAAAGATGCTTCGACACCCTATTTACCAACTACCACTGGAAGGAGGCTACAACCCCCTTGTAGGCCTGTAGCCTGCCCTAGAACCACCTTACCTCCCTATTATGTTTATATCAAGCTTCCAGAGCTTTCTTCAATTCTGTTCCATATAATTTCTTGCTTCTTCAATCTTTGTCTTCTTGTTGCTACACGAATCTAGGATACAAACAACTTCAATTCTTTCCTTCTACTCTCTTACTTTTGTTATGCCATTCTTCATCTTGAATGTGCACACTTTCTGGTCTCTGTCTTTTCTTGTTGCTGCTGCTATCTAGACTGCAGAGGCACACTTTGCATTCTTTGACTTCTGGTCTTCTTCTTTATATATTCATTATTCACCCACAGAGTCACCCTTCTTACATAATTAAATTATGTTTTATATGTTCATACCCTTCACTTGAACCATAGTGTCTTTTCATTATGGTCGTGCTTCTTCATTCTGGAAAAACGCATCCTTAATAGAAGATTAAATCTCTGATTATTCTTTGTTTTTATCATGCATGTAGCCTACTATTTCTCTGTTTAATTTTTGTCTTTAAACAATCACTCCCTTTCATGTATTTAACTCTATTTTAATAACCATGTTTTATGTCTTCAATTAATATCTAGCATTCTAGTTCTTTAATCAATAATAACATACTCCTTTTTGTTATTTATCTTTGTCTAGTTAAATCTTTGTTTTGTTATAGCTATGTTTTTCTTCTTGTAGAATTTATTCCTGTAGGTTACATCTTTTAAATTCATGTTTTTATGTTCTTGTAGCTTGTCCCTGTAACAATAAACATTTATATTTTTTTCTCTCGATACTATGACTGATATTTTTTATCATATTCTTGCAGGTATAGTTCTCTTCAAATTATTACAACCACTAGTTTGTTTTCTTCATTATGCTGGAAATGAGTTTTTCTGGTAATACTTCATTTATTTATACTGTCATAATTTTCTTGTAGATACACTAACAGATTGCAAAGGCTTCATTTCTTCTTCTGGAGTTCCAAGCACATCCACATCATGCATAGACTTTCATACAAGTCTTAATCATATTTTTAAAAAATATTTTCTATAGGCATAACGTTCCTACTGTGTAGTCATATTTTTTTACATAGTCATACTTTATTTTTTTTTAACTTGGCAGGTTTGTATTTCGCACATGTGACTACCAGATGGAGAACTCAACTCATGGCTAGATGGACAAGTTGTCAAAGACCATATCCACACCATTAGATAAATTTATCTACACAACCACAGCCTCTGGCGTGCATTTCAAAATGGCTCCTTGAACTTCCTGTGACTAACATTCAGACAACAAAAAGATACTTTTTATGATTTGGCATGCCTATATTTTGCACGTGTGAACACCATATTAAAATATGAAACCATGGCTAGGTGGAAAATTAACCAAGGAACATATCCATGTCATCTGATAGATTTTATCATCTCATGAACACCTCCTTGCGGGCATTTCCAAATGGCCTCTGAGCCATGTGATTTTGACACTTTAGACATTTTTTTGTCTTTGACGTGTAAAACACTTTTTCTTCACTTTGGCAGATTGATTTCTTCCTCATGTGATCACCATAAAGAAAAATACAAGCATGAATGGATAGCTACTTCAATGATGAACAGGACCATGTCAAAATATGAACTAAGTAACACACACCCATCATCTGGTGGGCATTTGAAAGTGGCCTTCCAAAATGCTGATTTTCCACTTAGGCAAAATGATCAAACCCTAGGTTAATATAATGAGATTTTTATTTTCATCAATTTTGAAGTGTGAGACATCCACTGGAGGATTCTATCCAAACCAATTTCACCCCTTGAAACCTCTTTCTCCCTCCTTGGCGGGCATTGTAGTGCAAATCTGGCTGGGAAGCACTTTTGGCAGATCCATATCCTTCTCCTCATAGACTCTTTGGACAATATGAGACCATGGTTGGATGCACCAAACAACATTCTAGAGATCCATGCTCTCAAACTGATTTAAGACATCAACCACAAAATATGGCGGCATTTTTCTGAGTTCACTCAAACATTTTTTACTAGTAATTCTACACTTGGACAATTTTTTCTCTTTTCTAGACTTGGTCCAATCTTCCTGAAACACTATTTTGGCAGATCCATAACTTCTTCCTCAGGCACTTTCAATTCAAAGTGAGAACATGGTCAGGTAGAAAAAACAACCACCTACAAGATGACCATATGGTGCGGGCATTTTATTCAACCCACAAACTATGGTGGGCATTTCCTTGAGGTCACTTAGGCAGATTTGTTACTTTGGTGTAAAAGCAATCTGAAACCCTGTTTTGGTAGGTTGTTAACTTTGTCATCAAACACCTTATGTGCAAACTAATACCATGGAAATATAGCCTCTTTGACAAGCTAGAGCATGATAGTTCTAGATAATTTTTATCATTCTCCCATGAGGTACGGCGGGCATTTTCCCAAGGCCACTTGAGCCAGTTTTCCAACACTTAGTCATTTTCAGGAATTTCTCCAAAGTTTATCTTGAAACCCTATTTTGGCAGATCCATAACTTTTTCTTCAGACATGCTTAAGGAAAAATGAGACCATGGTAAGGTAGACAAATCAACAGACTACAACCCGACCATATGCCGTGGGCATTTGCTTTAACCTATCATTTATGGTAGACATTTTCCTAAGGAAGTTTTGACTAATTTTTCCATACTTAGTCAATTTCATGATTTTCACCAAATTGCCATATTTGTCAAAATGTTGTCAGAATGCAACAATGACTTCTTGATAGCACCAGAATACCATCAGATGTATTTTCAACTTCATTCCACATCATCATACATGCCATGCCATGTCATCATATCTACCACATCATCATACAGGCCATGTCATCACTCTCTTTGTTATTCCTTTGTCTTTCACTGAGTTTTCCTTGCCATCATGTCCTTGGTTATTTCTTTGTCATTTCTGAAATCCTTTGACATCAATGACAACCACATTCAACAGGTGTATATACAGAATCTGTTCCATATCCAAAACCCTGTGATAAACAGGAGATTGAGGGAGCAGTACTTATTACAAGCTCGAGGATTTTAATAGAGACATCACATCGATCACAGGGGTAAATACAGGAGAGTTAAAGATTGAAAAGAAATGATGAACTCACAAGAATGAGATAGAGATACCAAGTGTGGAAACATAAGGTTTTGGGGGAGACCACAAGTTCACAAATTGATCAATTTCCCGACAAGAATATCGAGCCGTTGGTAAACTACAGATTGACGCCCTTCATGCATTTACGCAGTCTGTATAAAAAAATTCAATTCGACCAATCGAAAAATGTATATACATATATATATATATATATATATATATATATATATATATATATATATATATATATATATATATATACAATTTGTATAAAATATACATATTAAACAACTTAAATGCATAAATACACTATCTATACAAAAACAACTACAAATTACCGCATATATATACAGTTTGTGTAAAACCTCAATCAACCAGTCGTACATATACATAGTCTTGTATAAAAACTTCAAATCAACCATTCTTTAAAATGAATAAATACACAGTCATTATAAAAATTATAGATCTACGCAAAACTGAAGTTGTGTCTTAATAGGATATCTAACTAACAATCATGACTTATAATTGATGCATACAAAAACCAATATGCCATAGATCGCTTAATAACTCAGACTATTATTTATTGCATGCTTTTAGTGCAAAATCCAAAAGCAATACTGTTAAATCCAAGAACATCACTACTGTAAATTATTTTGATAGATCTAAGCTAATAACCATTACTTTTCCTTGATTTACACAAGAATAATATTACTCTACATATGTTTAATAAATCCGATATCACGTGCATAACTTAAATCTAATATAACAAAATCATGGATACTATCACGAATGATTAACCCATAATAAAAAATTTAATAAAATACTTGTTGTAGCTAATAAGATCATCTAGAGGTTTCATAAATAGATTCACATCCCATATTTTGAGAACTTCCTATGAACTAATAGTAAAAATACTCTATCATGAGAGATATCAGAAAGTAAATGAAGAACCCTTAGATCTGAGTATTTGAACTTGGCTCTGATACCACTTTGTAACATACCCAAAATTTGTATAAGCAAACTAAGCTACTGTAGTTTTTAAATAATCATTAAGACGATCAAACAATAAAACACTTACTTGAAACAATGCAAACGAAAACTTGGAGAATCAGCTCCTCCCAACCATAGGAGAGAGCAACTTAACTGTTTTTCTTGCTCCACCCCCGAGCTGGATCACCACCATGCACTAGAACGTCAAGCGATCACTTCCCCACAGCACTCTCTCAATCAGAGTATGTAACAAGCAATGATGGAATTATTAATTGAGATAACACTCAACATAGTTCCCCTATGCAGAACATAGTGTCCTGTGCTATCCTAGTGCACCATTATATAGTTTTGTCTGGGTCTTATTCCATCCCAATAAAATCTCCAATCAATCCACAAATCCCTATGATTTAGGATCTTGTCCGGTTGTTGAGTTTTAGATTGGATTTGATTGGTAAGGATCTCTCTAGCTTGCTTACACATGTTCTCTTGCGCCATGGTGGTGTCCCTTCATTTAGCTGAACTCTCCAAGTACCCTTTTCCTTTTATTTAATAATAATAATAATAAAATAGTTTTGTTATGCAAAGTGTCACTTTGTGTTTTTGAGTTTTAATAACTCTTACATAAAAATAATTGTCACAATATATATATAATAATAATAATAATAATAATATTTCGGGGTATTACATTTGTCTTGAGGAATTCTTTTCGGTTCAACCTCCAGTGATGGAGCAACCAAGCCATGATTTACTTTTCCTTCTTTTCTACCAATTTTGGGTCTATCTTCTTCTAGTTCCTGGTCGCCGTGAAATCCCCACCTCTTTCTTGTAAGATTATTTGAGAACTACACATTACAATTTCTCGCTATATGCCCAGGCTCATGACATCTATGTCATCGAAAGGGAATCCCTTCATATTCCAACTTGACTTCTTGTGCCTTTCGTTTCCCCAAATTAAATTTAAATCCTCTCTGATCAAGGATACCCGAATGTGGGCCACTGACATTCTTCTAGCACTTTTAAAGGACATATCAGCATCAATAAATGCACCAAGGGATTTTACGATGTCCCTGAAGGAATCCATGTTCCAGAATTCCTGTGGGAGTCCTAGCAGGCGAACCCATACAAGTTGTGTGTCCATCCTTTCGCAATCAACATCAAACATCAATGCCCATTTTTTGAAGAGGATGGGGGTGGGTCCAAAACTCCAGTGAGTCTGAAGAACCATATTAACATCATCTACACTGTTGAATTTAAATATGAACCAACCCTTTTCCAGAACACTGGTATCTGGCACATAATTTATCAACTTCGCCTAGTTTCTTCTCGTCTACTCTTCCATCACTTCAAGGCTAGGGTACCTTCCTCTGAATTTGCCAACAATTTCCATTTCATCCATCTCTGTGGCTTGGGATAATAAAACATTTAACCCCCAAACTATATTGAGCGGGCCTTTCATGATGTTAATACACTTATTCTTTCTTCATTTCCGTCCTCAGTCCCTTGACGCTCCATTGTTACTTTTCGACCCTAATTTTCCCTCGTTGTTTCTTTTTTTTAGCACGACTCAATAGGATTTCCTTGATGTTCTGTTGGCCTGATAAAAGAGGCGATAAACCCTTCAGGACTTTGTTGAAAATCCCCTTCAGCTAGAAGATGCAACTGTTTATCGTGATTTGCATGCTCAACCCAGGGCCAACCTGCTTCCAAAATCTTGAAGCCTGTGAAGTGGGCGAGGTCAGTGAGAAAGGAAGCCTGCAAGATCAGGTCCATGGAAGGGTCAGAGTGAAGAATAGTTCAGTGTGTCAAGTGCCCAAACGCTAATTCAGACGGTTGTTGAGAAGAGAAGAGGGAAAATGGGTTTCGACCTAAATCTGGGTCAAGAGGTCTAACTGATAGAGAAAGCAGTGAATTAGAAACATTCATCACAGAGTGGTATTCAAGTGTAGGGGAGCTGACAAATGTGGCGATTTTTCCAATGGAGGGAGTTGGAACCCAGCTTTCACCCCAAGAATATGTCGGGAGGAGCTCACTGATTGAGGGTTTTTGGGCATCCCAGAATTCTTACTAAGTGAAGTAACACAAATTTGTTGACCTTACCACGTGTCCTCCGAGTAGTCAACTTCTTCCTCGCCATTGAAATCCATGTGTCTGCCTCATCCGAACGTATTGCTGATTAGACCTCCTTCATCTGAGTCAGCAGAGACAAAACCGAAAAAAAAAAGAGGAAAAATGAGGGAAGAAAGGTGGAGGGTTTAGGGGCTGCAGATGCATCCCCCTGTAACCATGAAAACCCTCATGCGAACCTTCGCAAGTTAACCATAGAGGCCCCCCCCCCAAAACCCCTGCCTCTTTCCTTCAAATCTCATTGTTCAACCAACAATCTTGTAGAAAACCTTTTGGCTTTTCTCCATGGCTCATGTATGATAAATAGGACAAACTATCAACCCTTACTACACTTCACTCTTATATACATATATAAATACATATCAATATAAGAGTTTCCTTATCACCCTTTTTCTTCGTTTAGGATTAAATAAACCCTTTATACTTTTAACTTAGGGAAACCTTTAAAATTGTTTATTATAATAAAATCATTTCTTAGCCTCCTTATAAACTTTATAATCCACTTAATAATTAGCACTTAGTATATATATCTATTTTTATACTCTTTATACTTTTTTAGGCTTCCATGTAAATTACATTTGACTTTTCTCTTCAACGCAAAAGGTAACAATTATAAAATATATACTTAAATTAATATATCCACAAGTTGTTAATGTGCTCAGTCTTTAATGACGTGCTTTAAAAAACTTCAATTTACACATGATGCGACCTTAGTAAATATTGTTTGAATATTTACATAGTGGATAATAAGCTTTAATTTAAGTAATGTTTGACCTTATGTTTAAAAAAAGATCGCCCACTATGTTTCTTTCAAACGAGATGATGCTTCTTATGATAGCCTCATTCAATGGCTCGTTTCTTCCATTCGAGACGATACTCATTACGATGTTGTCGTTCACTGGCATCTAATGCTACTCTAACAATCAGGAAGCATCCATGAACTCATACCCTCAAAGATGCTTGTGTGTTGAGGTTGATATTCCAACTAGTCAATGGCTGACCACTTCTTCTTAATGAACTGTGCAACCCACTATCATCAATTTGATCACTTGTAAATTGATTGGAGCGACAACCACACCACATTAGCACATACATTTTTGAATAATTGTTTGAAAAGAACCGACTCTCACTATTCGGATGGACTAGTTTGACCCGACTACTTGGATGCAGCGCTGAGATTCACCTTAGTTTTGTAGATTAAAAATATATATAAAGTGTTGTGTTAGAAAATCTTCCCTATGGATAGTTCAGACTTCTCATGGACATAGTAAGGCTCCTTAGACACCTAATCCAAGCCAGAAGCAAAAGACAAGCAAAAATCATCCAAAATAGGGCTAGGAAATACCCTAAACATGTGTTTTCGCTACTGTGATCCTGCTGATAGAGCAATAGAGTAGAATTTTCGCTCCCTAAGAAGTTATAGGGGGGTGAAAGACTGGTATTTTTATTTTAGTGATTTTTCCCAAATCCAGGGTTGGATCAGGTCTGAGGATCCCTATACTTCTCAGTAATGATTACTGAAGGAAAAAACTCAAAAGAAAAACACATCTAAATAGGTCTCAATGGTCCAATCAAAAGATCAAAGGTTTGAAAACTAGGGAAAGCTTCCCCAGTGGAGTCGCTAGTTTCTGTGTTAGAAAATATTTCCTACGGATAGGTCAGACTTCTTATGGGCATAGTAAGGCTCCCTAGACACCTAATCCAAGGTAGAAGCAAAACAAATGGTTCCTAAAATCTCCTAGATCTAGTTCATACACAAGCAAACCCAAATAGACATAAGCATAAAAAGGATGAGAAGGGTAGATGTCCTACCCCTGTCCTGAAGGTTGTCCTTGTTGCTCCTTGTTGATATGGATCCTAGCTTGCACTTGTAATTTTCGCTCCTTGGACAACTGGGAGGGACCGACACTCTCCATCAAGGCTTAAGATAGGGTTTGGTAAGGTGGTTTTTTGACCTCCAAATGTCAAGGGACCTTCCCAAACA
This sequence comes from Larix kaempferi, assembly GCA_027924585.1. Taxonomy (NCBI): domain Eukaryota; kingdom Viridiplantae; phylum Streptophyta; class Pinopsida; order Pinales; family Pinaceae; genus Larix; species Larix kaempferi. The sequence goes on from BSBM01000365.1 coordinate 99,542, forward strand.
TGTCTAGGGACTAGGTGAACCACAAGAGGTTGGACCCTAAAACACCTAGGGAACATCACAACTCATGCTTCTCATGGTGATGAAGCATATCAGGTCATAAATGACAATTTGAGGTACAACGGGTGCCTCCTAAAGTGTGAGGTCAGAAAAGATTTGATGGTTGAGATACTTTACCAAGACATAGGTGCAAAGGGTATCTGGAAGAGAACAGGAAAGAAGCTACAAACAAAGATCAAGCAGTGCAACTATATCATCCTCGAGGCGGGCATACCAATTCTAGGAATAAACTTACTCAATGTATGGATGTCAACCGATACATTGAAGAACCATGACAGTGCTGTCTTAGGTTACATCCACCGACATACAATGTGGATCCATACCTAAAAATGACTGAAGAAAGATCATGGCTACAAAAATACAAGCTATATCCATGATAAAACAATGACAGAACCATGGACCAATACAAAGTGGATCTATGTGATAGTACAACAATGAGGTCTCCAACATGATTTCCATGTGGGAACCTACTAAAAAAATCTCCATTGCAACCTGGGTAAAGTACATGATAAGAGTCCCCCAAGGTCTTCAACATGATACAATTCTAGCGATGCAAATAAAGGTGTTGAAGTCGAACATGGTAGAAACCACTTGATTATCAGTCAATGATGTAAACTGTTAATACGTGTGAGGGGAATCTCCAATGATGGAAATGAATCCCAAGGTATCCTAGTACATTCCAACGAGTGTGAGTAGATTAGTTGAGGTCAAACACTAGCGGAATCATCCGATCAGAGGTCAATGATGTAAGCCTACTGTTGAAAGCATGGAAACCTGCCATTGAGGCATGCAGGACCCAAGGTACCAAAATGGTTTCTAAGTCTCCTGGATGAGGTGTTGGAGTTGACAGGAATAGACTCGTTGAAGGAGGGACATGATACATCCCACATCATCGACATGAAACCGACACAAGAAAGTGATGTAAAATGGTAGATCAAATGAGTATTTACTGACATGAGGATGGAAAGGTTGACAATACTGCAGAGAGATTGGCTCAGGTTAATACTTCCCTTGAACATTGGATGGAATTAGAAATCACTTGGAAACACTGACTCAACAAGGAAAAGACCAAAACATAATGTGACAGTGACTGAGGCATTCTTCAGATAGTACAAAGAAGTTAGATTACTCATGGAATTGGTATGACTCAGAGGAAAGCAGATTACCCAACTGTAAGACAAGATGAAAACATGTGCCATGTTCAATGGCGACAACAAACTACCATAAGAATTTCCAAAAAGACTGACTTATTTTCTCTATTTCCCCCCATCATGATCGATGAGTAACTCTTTGTTTTTTAACGAGCTTGACAAGGATAACATATGCTCGGTATATCTCATCTTAGATGAGTCCCTAATCATATATTTAACAAACCTGAAGAAGGATGGGTTTAGTCCCATATGGGCCCTTCGATGCATTGTTCTACGATTCCAAAGAAGGTAAACTCGGTGATCTTTTCACATTTAGAGAGTCTAAAAACGATTGAAAAAAGACTCCACAATGGTCATTTTTCGTAAAGTTAGTCTCCTCACCCGAAAAAGGATAAAACAATGTGAGAGAGAACTCTTCTAGCTAAGGTTGACTAGAGTATACCTTTTGTTGAACTTTGGTTGTCATTGATGGCAATTGATGTCAAAGAGGATGTCAATCGATTCAGTATGAGTCATTGATGGCAATTGATGTCAAAGAGGATGTCAACCGATTCAGTACGAGTCATTGATATCACGTGATGTCAAAGTGGATACATCATTCCTACAACAGTGTGAAGAAGTATATGGAAGCCACTTTGAAGAAGTATATGCGCAAGATAAAGAAGAACATGAATGCAAGAAGTATATGCACAAGATGGTGAAGGTGACAGACATGGATGTTAGTTTAATGAAGTATACCTAGAATTGCATTCAGTCTAAAGAAGTGTGTCCAAGGAAGATACATCATGCAGATCCAATTCAAAGAAGAACACAAATAATGTATACTTCTACATGAGGTCTTTGCACAAATACCAAGTCCACCAAGTCATACTCTCTCATTGTAGCAATCAAAGGAGTTGGTTGGACAGTGGTACATGTGCACAAGAATCCAAGGTGTTGGTTGGACCATGGTACATGTGCACAAGCATCCAAGGATTTGGTTGAACAAATGGTACGAGTGCGCAAGCAAGTCTAAGCATTGCTTGGTTGATGGTCGTAAGTGTGCAAGTAGTCAGAACCAGCAAATGGTTGGACAGTCCTAAAATCACACAAGCCTAGACAATTAGAAGATGCTTTCAGTTAGTGGAATGCACACATGTTCCTAGAAAGGTACTATGGTTGAAGCAAGTCTATGAGCAAATTCCACAACCGATGGTACAAAAGGTGCACAAGATTCACAAGAGATGACAAGGAAAGGGTCATAATCCCACCAAGTAGAAGTTGGAGTATGCACAGATTCCGCGAAGCATCATTACCAAAAGGGTACAATAGCCAAAAGGGATGGTACAACAAAGGTTATAGAATAATCAAGATGAAGTGTATGGATGTGCACATACCTCAAGGAAATGGTACATCAAGGGTGCAGAGGTATACCACCAAGGTGTAGAGTCCCACAATGTTGTGGACCATGAAGGTGCTTAACACCTAACAGCTGACACATCAACAATGCAAAAGATGACATGTGGCATATGCACAATCCATGCAGTATGGAGGAAGGGATGGCATGACCAACTTGTGAACATACAATCCGTGTAGGACATGTATAAATATAGATGCAAGTTGGAGAATGGATGTAAGCTTGATGGCGAGAGCATAAGAGCCTCAAGTGTTTGTTGGAGTTTGATATTTGGGGCATCAAAGGGCTCTCAGATAGAACAATAAGATCTAGCGAGGAGATGAATGCGCACATGCAGCTGAACGAAGTTTTGATGGTGCACAGAAAGATGTTGTAGATTTGTGACAGATGCGCAAGTACTGAAGGGAATAAATATTGAAGTATGTGCAAGTTCTTGATGTTTCGAAGGACAACATTACAGTCAGCACTCCATTAGTCACATATGTTTTAGAGACAAAAGTGCAGATATAGAACTGAAGTTTATCAAACAATGCACAGATTTATTGTTGATGCATATGAACATGAGTGAAAGTGTGTGAAGTTGAGAACTCCATCTAATGCGCAACGATAGAACAACAACGGGATCTGATAGGCACATCATGAAGTACTAGATGATCTGGGACAAGTGCGTTAAATGAAACAGACGAATCATTAGATACAGAGGACATCGCAGATTGTCTAAGAAACTGTAGCACTTAAACATAAAGAACCCATTAGTAAGTGTGCATTTCTATCTATTACTAGTGCTTTATTTCAGAACAACAAAATATCAATTGAAAGCACAGTATCTGTTGCTCATTGCAGTCGCACAATTAGCATAACACAGAAATAATTAGTGACGCCTAATCCAGTATCAGCAAGCACACATAACATGGAGTAACTCATTAGTAGAAGTGTGATTTGAGAGGAATGAGAAGTCAAGTGAAGTATGCAGCTCAGTGATAGAGTATAGAATGCGTACGAAGGTAGCGCACATCCAAATTATAATCAGAAAATCAGAAGTGTGCGTAGAGTTGAATTTCAGTATGGCAACAACATACATTGGACATCAGGGCATTCGGACGGGGAAAGGAGACAGGGAGTTGGAGATTCCTTAAGGTTGGTGCCTGTGAAACAACAAGGAGACAAGGGGGTTGATGCCTCCTTCCAGTTGGTGCTGGAGAAACATAGGGATTTGCAGCTTCCTTCAGGTTTGATCCTGTAAAATCAGGGGGTTGGTGCCTCCTTCCAGTTGGTGCTTGTAAACATGGGAAGTTGGTGCTTCCTTGAATGTATTCTTTCTCATTATAAAGAAGCATTCTGCGGTTTTCTCCCATTTGGGTTTCCACATAAAAATTCTATGTGTTATGTGTTGTTTATGTTGGTGCATGTATGTGTGGATGTTTATTAATTGATGCATAACAGAAAATAAGAATTAAGTAAAGGCTAATCTGTTTTAAGAAGGTAAAAATTGTTGATAAATGCACTAATACTGATTCACCCCCCCCTCTCAGTATTGAATCGATTCCAACAATTGGTACCAGAGCGGGTGTCTTCAGTAACATATTAACATCTCAAAGACAGATTCTTGTGTAGAACTCAACATACATGGATTCAAAATATGAACAAATGGTTGAATTAGATTTTGAAGGAGAACTAGTCAATGCACTAGATGAACTAAAGAAGTCAAAGAAGAAAAGCAAACTGATGTAGGAAGCTATTCTCAGATTAGAGGCAAACACTAGCAGACAATTAAAATTGAAGGATGACAAGTGTGAAAGTCTAGAAGATGAAGTTGTCTCTCTAAGAGGTGAACTCCAAAAATTAAGCTTTCAGCTAGAGCAAAGACGTAGAAGTAGTATTGATGAAGAACCTTACTTCGATAAACGTTATGTAGATGCTCTCAAGACTCCACATTTAAGAACAAATCAGAAATTTGAGAGAGAACATCGAAGGCCATATTTTTTAGAAAACAAATCTGAGTAGCCTCGAAATTTTTATCCTATTAGGTACCAAAATCTTTTCTTGGGAAATTGCTATTACTGTCACAATTTTGGTCATAAAGCAATAAATTGTAGATCTCGCGCATTAGCTTATGCCAGGAAGAAAAGTTTGTACATTAAGAAAAATTGTAAACAGAACATCCTCAGGAAAATTGCCTAAAGTTGTGTTTGAAGATTCCAATCCTTTCAGCATTTTGAGTTTAGAAGACGAATGTTGTGAAAACTTAGAACATGATACTCATAAATGAGAAAAAAAACAACAACCTATGCAATCCACTGAGATAGTTGAAGATCAGAAAGATCAATATCATCAAGAAGCATGCAGCCTAGCTTTACAGAAACAAAGTAAAAGGGGGCAATGGCTATATATAAACAATTTTTTTCCAGGAGATAAAAACACCTTTCTAAAGTTCGGAGAAGATAAGGGAGGTAGTGTCTACTTTGGGGATAATGGCTCAGCTAAAATTTTGGGTAAATGCCTAGCAAGCCTAGGAAATAAAAGAACCAAGGCAGATAATGTTCTATTAGTCGAAAACATGAAACACAATATTTTAAGTGTTAGTCAGATGTGCGATTAGGGACACACTCTCACCTTTGACTCAGAAAGGTGAAAAATAAAAAACAAGAACATAGGTAGAATAGTAGCTACAACCTCCAGAACCCCTAACAATGTTTACATTCTGGATGAAGAAAGAGAAGAAAAATGTTGTATGGGACAAACCGATGAAAGTTGGCTTTGGCATAGAGGATTGGGACACATCAATTTTGACAATTTGGTCAGGATCAATAGGAAACAAGTAGTGAGGAACATTCCAAGGATTACTAAGCCATCGAACTCTTTCTACAAACATTGTCTACATGGGAAACAAACTGGAATCAGGTACCCAAAAAAAGAATATACTACCTCAAGATCGTTGGAATTAGTTCATTCAGATCTTTTCGTCCCGATGATAACCAAAGGAATGAATGGTGAGGAATACTTCCTTATGTTTATTGATGATTTCACTTGAATGACATGGGTGTTCTTTCTTAATGCAAAATAAAAAACATTTGAATTTTTTAAAAATTTTAAAGAAGCGGTTGAGAACGAAAATGATTTAAGAATAAATTGCTTGAGGACTGACAATGGAGCAGAGTATACATCAAACAAGTTTGATAACTACTATGATAAATATAGAATTAGAAGACAATTTTTAGCAGCCAAAACTCCACAGCAAAATGGGGGTGGCAGAAAGAAAAAACAAGATTGTTCAAGAGATGGCCAAGACAATGTTAAATGAATCAAAGTTGTTAGACATGTTTTGGATGTATGCCATTCATACAGCCGTACACAATCTCAACAGATTTTTGATCAGAACAAATAGTTGTGCAACACCATATGAACTCTAGAAAGGAATAACATCTACAGTTAAGCATTTCAGAATATTTGGAAGCAAATGCTACATTAAAAGGAATGATGATAAACTTGGAAAATTTGACTCCAGATTAGATGAAGGGATATTTCTTGGTTACTCCTGCAAGAGAAAATCCTACAAGTGCTATAATTTGTGACTTAGAAAGATAGTTGAAAGTTCTGAAGTAAAAGTCGATGAAGTATTGACTCATATAAGAATTGAAGAATATGACGATCTACCCTTATTGAAACAACCAAATGAATAAAATCAATATATTGAAGTTCCACAGGAGGAAGTGTATTACCACGAATTAGAATAAGGAAGTCCAGACACAAAGGGCCCCTCTAGATATGTTCAGAAAAATCATTCAGAAAATTTGATTATTGGAGAAAAATATGTTGGTGTAAGAATTAGAAGGAGTCTGAGCAATCCAACTGAAGAAGTGCATTTCTCAGTACTGTCTCAAACAAAACTAGAAGGAATTAAACAAGCCAAAGATGATGAAGGTTGGATGAATGCCATGGATGAGGAGTTAGATCAAATTAAAAAGAACAATACTTGGGAACTGGCTCCAATACCTAAGAATAAGAATGTAATTGGAATAAAGTGGGTATTTAGAAACAAACTAAATGAGGAAGGAAAAGTAGTCAGAAGTAAGGAGAGACTAGTGTGCAAAGGGTATGCGCACAAATAGAAGGAATATATTTTGAGGAAAAGTTTGCTCCTGTAGCACGAATGGAAGCAATCAAGCTATTCCTTGCCTATGACTGTGTAGAAAATGTCAAAGTATATCAGATGGATGTTAAATCAACATTTCTAAATGGATATTTTGAAGAAGAAGTATATATTGAACAACCAGATGGATTTTCACTTTCAGGAAACAAAGACTATGTGTGCAAGTTGAAGAAAGCATTGTATGGACTCAAACAAGCTCCCAGGGCCTGGTATTCAAGGTTGCAAAAACATCTACAATGTCAAGGTTTCAGAAGGGGCGGTGTAGACAGTAATATCTACATAAAAATTAAGAAAGAAAAAATGATAGTGGTGGAGGTATATGTGGACAATATCATTTATGGGAGCAATGATGACAGAATGAGTCAACAATTTGGAAAAGACATGCAAAAGGAGTTTGAAATGTCCATGCTCGAGGAATTATCCTTTTTCCTTGGATTACAAATCTCTCAATTGAATGATGGAATCTTCATCTCTCAATCTAAGTATGTGAAGGAAATATTAAAGAGATTCAACATGGAAGACTGCAAGCATGTCTGTACACCCATGGTCATTGGGTGTAATCTAAGTAAAGGAGATGAGGCTAAGGAAGTTGATCAAAGGCTTTACAGATCTATGATCGGTAGTCTAATATACGTAATTGCTTCAAGACTCGATATTATCCAAACCATTGGACTTGTCACAATATTCTAGTTAGCACCCAAGGAAACACATGTTCAAGCAGTCAAAAGAATCTTTAGATATTTGAAAGGGACCATGTATCTTGGCCTATGGTATCCACGTAGAAAAAACCTAGACTTAATAACGTACATTGATGCAGACTGGGCAAGAAGTATTGATGATAGGAGGAGTACTAGTGGTGCTGCATTTTTCTTAGGAAATTGTCTTATGCCATGGATCAAAAAAAAGAAACTATCAATGGAATTATCCACAGCAGAAGCTTAATATATTGCTGCAGTTTCCTGTTTTTCACAAGTTTTATGGATGAAATAGACTTTGAAGGATCTACAAGTAAATATAGATCAACCAATACAAATACTACGCGACAACACAAGTGCAGTTAGTATCTCCAAGAATCATGTTATGCACTACAAGACTAAGCACATCCACATCAAGTATCATTTTGTAAGAGAGCAGGTAGCTGATAATGTGGTCAAACTAGATTATGTTGACACTAAGGAACAAATCATGGACATCTTTACAAAACTTCTTCCACGAAGTACATTTGAATATATCAGAGATAAGTTGGGGGTGGTTCTCAATCATCAACATAATGAGAACCTAAACAAAGAAGCATAAATCTAAAGGGTATCGACATTGTGTAGTGGACAAGTAAGGATGACATCATGAATCACTTCGCAAGGAATGTTACAGGAACAGGAGATCAAGATGAAGGAACAATGCAACATCTATATCAAGAAGGAAATCAAAGATATTAGGAAAATATACAAGTATAGCAGTTCTGCAAAGAAACAAAGCATAAATATGAGGGGAGTTATCCCTAAATACGGTTAAGGATGATGCCAGCGCAAAACATACAGAAGAATGCACAGTGCGCAGGTAATGACACCTCCTTTGCATTGATGTCAAAGGGGAGAGATAGATGAAGCCGAGGCATAAAATGAACGTCATGAAGCTGAAGAAAGATACATGAAGTTGAGAGATGGATAGATGCATGAAGTCAACAGGACAACATGAAAGGAGGAAAAAATGAAGACAACAACAGATACACGAAATATGAAGCTAGAACAAACATGAAAGAGCATGAAGCAGATCACTTGAATAAATGACATGAAGATGACTGGTAGCATGGTTCACATAGAGGTATCAGAAGAACAAACAACATAAGGCACAACGACCAACAACCCAAAGAAATAAGGGGGAGGATATACATAGAGGGAGCACTGCAACTAGGTACAGATGAAGCATACAGTCCAAAGCAAATTAGGCATAGCTTCATAAAGTGTTGACATCAATGCCAAAGGGGAAGATTATTGAACTTTTTGATGTCAACTAATGTCAAAGAGGATGTCAATTGATTCAGTATGAGTCATTGATATCACCTTATGTCAAAGTGGATACATCATTTCTATAGTAGTGTGAAAAAGTATATGGAAGCCACTTTGAAGAAGTATATGCGTAAGATAAAGAAGAACATGAATGCAAGAATTATATGTGTAAGATGGTGAAGGTGACATACATGGATGTTAGTTTAATGAAGTATATCCAGAAGTGCATTCAGTCTGAAGAAGTGTGTCCAAGGAAGATACATCATGCAGATCCAATTCAAAGAAGAACACGAGTAATGTATACTTTTGCATGAGGTCTTTGTGCAGATATCAAGTCCACCAAGTCATACTTTCTCATTGTAGAATCAAAGGAGTTGGTTGGACAATGGTACATGTGTACAAGTAGCTAAGGTGTTGGTTGGACCATGGTACATGTGCACAAGCAACCAAGGAGTTGGTTGAACAAATGGTACGAGTGCGCAAGCAAGTCTAAGCATTGCTTGGTTGATGGTCGGAAGTGCGCAAGCAGTAAGAACCAACAAATGGTTGGACAGTCCTAAAAGAACACAAGCTTATCCAATTAGAAGATGATTTTAGTTAGTGGAATGTGCACATGTTCCTAGAAAGGTAAAACGGTTGAAGCAACTCTATGAGAAAATTCCACAGCCGACAGTGCAACAGGTGTGCAAGCTTCACAAGAGATGACAAGGAAAGGTTCATAATCCTACCAAGTATAAGTTGGAGTATGCGTAGATTCCATGCAACATCAATACCACAAGGGTGCAATACCCACAAGGGATGGTACACCAAAGTTTATAGACTGATCAAGATGAAGTGTATGGATGCACACATACCTCAAGGAAATGGTACATCAAGGGCACAGAGGTATACCACCAAGGTGTAGAGCGCCACTATGTTGTGGACCATGAAGGCGCTTAACACCTAACATATGACACATCAACAATGCAGAAGATGACACATGGAATATGGAGAACCCATGAAGTATGGAGGAAGGGAGGGCATGACCAACTTGTGAACATACAATCCGTGCAGGACATGTATAAATAGAGATGCAAGTTGGATAATGGATGTAAGCTTGATGTCGATAGCATAAGAGCTTCAAGTGTTTGTTGAAGTTTGATATCCGGGGCATCAAAAGGATTAAGGACAGAACAATATGATCTAGTGAGGAGCCGAATGCACACATGTAGCTGAACAAAGTTTTGATGGTGCGCATAAAGATGTTGTAGATCTGTGACGGATGCCCAAGTATTGAAAGGAAGAAATACTGAAGTATACGCAAGTGCTTGATGTTTCAAAGGACAACATTATAGTAAGCACATCGTTAGTCACAGATTTTGTAAATATAGAAGTGCAGAGACAAAACTGAAGTTTATCAGACAATGCGTAGATTCCTATCTAATACATATGAATAGGAGTGAAAGTGTGCAAAGTTGAGAAATCCATCTTATGCGCAACAACAAAACAACATCAGAATCTGATAGGCGCATCATGAAGCAGATGATCTGAGACAAGTGTGTTAAATGGAACGGATGAATCATTTGATGCACAGGACATCGTAGATTTCCTAAGAAACTGTAGCACTTAAATAGAACAGAACCATCCGTAAGTGTGCAATTCTATCTATTACTAATGCTTTATTCCAAAACAACAAACTATCAATTGAAAGCACAATATCAGTTGGTCATTGCAGTCACGCAATTATCAGAATGCATAAATAATCAGTGACGTTGAATGCAGTATCAACGAGCACACAGAACATGAAGTAAGTCATTAGTATAAGTGTGATTTGAGAGGAATGAGAAGTCAAGTAAAGTATGTATCTCAGTGACATAGTATAGACTGCATACGAAGGTAGAATACAACATAATTATAATCAGAAAATTAGAAGTGTGCGTGGAGTTGAGTTTTAGTACGACAATAACATACAATGGACATCAGGGCGGTTGGACAGGGCAAGGATATAGGGAGTTAGAGCTTCCTTGAGGTTGGTTCCTATAAAACAACAAGGAGATAGGGGGTTGATGCCTCCTTCTAGTTGGTGATGGAGAAACACGGGGAGTTGCGGCTTAATTTAGGTTGGAGCCTGTAAAACCAGTGGTTTGGTGCCTCCTTCCAATCGATGTTGGTAAACACAAGAATTTGATGCTTCGCCGAATGTATTTTTTATCATTATAAAGAAGCATTCTATGGTTTCTCCCGTTTGGGTTTTGTTGATGCCTCGAAATTCATAACATCAATCAGCAAGGGATTCTCCACGATAAGCAAGCCCAATTAGATCGCTCACCGTTTGGTGTGGGAAATCCGTCCGGTTAAGGGTCTGGCTCCCGTATAAGATTTAAAGATTTGTTTTCTTTCACCGGTTGCGGCTCGATCCACCATTTATGTATTTTATGTTTAAAGATGATATGCAAGTGCTCTATCTAAATGCATGCAAATAAAACAAATCTGATCTAAAATTATCTAAGCTAATTAATCTATCCCTGCTAGGAGCAAAACTAAAATATGAGTAATACACTGGAAATACACCTAAGAATCTCACAGATAACTGTTTAATAACGCAGGTGCATTTACAACAGAAATTAAGAGATATCAAAGATAGCTTTGACAGAATTTAAAGCATTCCATTACTCATTTAACACAACATATTTGCACAGGAAATGAAAGCATTCACAACTTAGAAATAATTCAGAATAGTCAGGAACGATCTCACAATATATGCATCAAAATTGCAGAAATAATCCAACAAACATTCAACATATCCCAAGCAAGACGTAGTGCTAGCTTTTCCTAGGCAAAGTGGAGCTTCTTTATTAATGCAGCAAAATAATTCACGTACAGAACCAGTCCGTCCTTTCACCTGCCAAAAGTCCTTTCTCTTTTATTCTATTCCTATATTTATAGCTTTTACAAAATTTGTCTCTTCACATACCCTAACCCTAGGGAATCTCAAAATTTTGTCTTCTAGTGCCTAAATGAGACAAAAGTAATTTTGAGTTGTTTTATAAAATTTATACAATAAAGCAGTCTCCAACTGTCTTTTCTAGATTTACAATAAAACATAATTTAATTTCCAGCTGGATCTTCTACTTCAACTGGGCGCTCTACTGCAGCTGATTTATCTACTTCAGCAGGTTGGTCTTCCGTAGCAGGTTTTTTGACTTCAACAATGCAGCTGATCCACTGGATGATTTCTCGTAAAATAGTATTAGCCTGCGCAGAAATCATCATTTTCAGTGCTATCTCATGCTTACGCAGATCTGATTTTATTTTTGCTACTCCTGGCACTGTTTCCTAGGCAATGTCCTCCAGAAAATAAGCATGGATGGAAGTTTTCCCAATAAACCGGTGGAGGTCTTCCGGTGTCGGGATATCTATTTTCTACAGGTACTCAGTTTCTGAATTCAGGTCGCCCTGTAGGTCTGCCAAACGTTGATCTCTGTTAGTAAAATCGTCTATGGATTGAGGTAAAATCATGACGCATTTCTCATGGGTCTCCCGGATTTTAGAGTAGAAGTCAGTACACTTTCCGATGGTTTTCTGGATTGCAATACTTATCCTTGTACCACAGTCCCTACAAAACTCAAGGACTCCTAAATCCACATATGACTCATGTGCGGACTTGATACGCAAGTGCATTGGGAATCCTGATTTCCCTTCCCTCCACTCGAGTTGTCTATTGGCTTCCTGCAAGTGGCACTCATACCTTTTCTTGAGTCTTATTGCCTCACCCTCTATTTCCTTCATCCTTGTGATCATTCCCTTTACTTTACACACCTCCTCCGTGATCAACACTAGTGACTGATGAACTTTCTTTAGCATATCGCGTGCTTGCTCATGGAATGCAGTGAGATCCTGCTTCTTTTCATTTGCAACCTTTAATTTCTCTAACAACTGCTCCTTTTCTTTTGTAAACCTTTCTAACTGAGTTTTGTAGAAGTTAATCTGTTGCATGTTGTTGGCTTCATGTTTCTCCAATTCTTGAATGTGGGCTTCTAACCCTCTCTTCTCCCCTTCTGTGGCTATCAGTTGTTGTTGCCTGCTATTGGCCTCGCGTTCTTCCAATTCTTTTAAGCGAGTTTCTAATTCCTTCTTCTCGGCCTCTATGACTGCAAGATATGTGTTTAGTGCATCCTTTTCAATTTCAAGCTTTTGGGTTTGTTCCTCTATCTCCCCTTTTTCCTCTTGAAGTTCACTATACTTTCTTTTCAGTCTATTGCCTTGATGTACCTCACTCAGCAGACTATCCTTCACCTTGGCGAGCTTGTCCTTGTATTTCTTTACTTCCTCCACCAGTATACCTACATTATCGGCACTTGCCTGATCCAAATCTACACTGCATGCTTCCGTAAACTCAGGGTCACTATTAGTCCCTTGAAAGAGCAGAACTTAAGTTATTTTGACTTCCTCTCGGCTTTCTCTAGTTCTCATCCTCTTTTCAGACCTACTTATGATAGTCTTCCTTCTAGAATCAAAGAAGACGGAATCCATCTTTGACACTAGCCACTGCTTCGAGGGGGTGTATGGGGTGAGAGAGAGTTCTTGAGCTGAGACAAATCCTTCAGAGGTTGTCGTTAATGCACCTAAGTCCATATCTTGTGTTCTTGATCCCCCTTGATCCACATCTTCTTTGGACTTCTCCGCTTCTTCTTTCTGCCTCTGCAATTCTGTTGCTTCCGCTTCCGCTTTCTCCCTTATTTCTTGCAGCTTTTCATCCATTTCTCTCTTTATCCTTTCGACTTCTTCTCTTCGCAATATCTCAGCTTGTTTTAGCAACTTTTGCATCTTGATGCTACTTTTCTTCTTCTTCCTTTTGAAGCTTTTCTGCTTCTCTACTTTCTCCCTTTGGAGCCTTTGATTTTCTTCTTCTTTAAGCCTATTTGCCTCCTCTTTCTTCTTTCTTTCATCTTCCTCTAGTTGCAATGCCATTTCCTATTGGCGCTGCTTTTCTGCTAGCTCCTTTTGCATTAACCCCACAGGTTTGGAACTGGAGCTGGTTCCACTTTTAGAGCGGTAGTGTTTTCCCAACTCAATCAAATTTTTGGCACTTCAAAAGAACTCTTCGTCCTTATCGAAATGGTGCGCATACTCAAAGGTGACCTTCAGTTTGTTGCAGTGAGTAGCAGCTTTGCCTTTGGGGTCATGTCTCCTAAAGCTCTTTGTCCCAAAATGGAAGGCCTCTAGATATTTAGTGAATTCCATACCATCTTTTGCCTTAGGGAGCTGGTATTCTCCAATGATATATGGCATTGGTGGGTATGCAACCTTCTTCTTGTCACTGAGTATTCTACTGACTCCATCTATAAAGAGTTTCGTTACAGCTTCTTTATGTACGACAAAGTCTGTGGCATATCGGGGTAATAGGGACGGGGCACAACTACCTCCATACATTCTGAAGTATGTGCCCTCCACAGAGAAGTAGTAATCTTCGTATGTTTCTATGATGGGCATGGAATTTTCTGATAGGAAATTTGGTTCTTCCTTAAAGAGTAGCTTATATTGGGCATGATGAACCTTTCACAGATTTGATTATAGTAGTTTTCATACTTGTGGGCCCATGTTATTTGAAAAGCTACATGGAGGGGGGTTTTTTTTGCTTTTCCAGATGCATCCCAAATTAGGGAAAGGATGATTGACGAGTAAGCAGTCCACTAGATAAGAGGACATGAAGAAATCAGCTTTGTTTTGAGTCAATCCTCCCTGAGCAGCGGTTATGAGTCAGGCCATGTAATCTGATATGATGTCTGCCCAATTGAAAATTGCTCCATGCGTGGCCATGTGGAACATCACAGGCACCCAACTGAGTTTGTATATGTTCCCATTGGGCATGCCAAACACCCGACTCAACATCAGGGCGATGAGTTTGTACGGAGTCCTTAGAAGATTGCTCTCGTACTCTCCACTGTTTCTTTTCCTTATTTGCCTCTCGACAATTGTCATATTTTTAGCACATTCCAAAGGGTCTATCTTTAGCCAGGATAACCATTCATCATTCAAGAAGGTCTTAGGGTAAGGAAGTTTGTATGCTACCATGATATGTTTTGGCGCAAAGGATACAAGACTCATCCCGGTGACATCTTTGATGAACCTGGAATCAATATTCACCTGGGGTAGGATCCAACCAATGACCTCAGAGCATGGGAACAACTCAGGGCAAGTTGTTTCCTTGTGGAGACCAGACTTCTTTATGTTCTTGTATACCATTGATTCTTCAAAGGAATCTTCAGAGAAGTCTTGGTCCTCTATGTCTCTGTATAGTTCGCCCCATTGATATTCTGGGGTACCTCCTATGATAGCCTTCGTGTCATCGAACATCGTCTCAAGCGCGGTGTCCAAGAGGATTTCCACGTCTGATTCTGACTCGGTTAACCTGGCTTTCTTTTTGGCAGATATCCTGTGCATATCAGACTTGTGGTGACAATGAGGAGACAAACGATGGATGTCAATTACTTATGAGCGGTACAATGTCCATATTCATTATATTACAATGGAACTTGAATTGACATGAATGCTAGCTTCCAATTAAAACTGCCTATTAGAGTTGAAAACAATGAAGATCAACATTGATGCAAAAATTATTCATGTGGCAGTTAAATAGTGCGGTTTAAACAAACGAATGCTTCTCGCAATCAACCTTATCTTATTATCCTAACTAGTGAGCAAGTAAGTACCACCAACATTATTTAAAAAAAATGAAATGACTATGTCAATGGAAGCAAACAATCTTTGAAGCGAACCAAGCGTTTTCTCATTTGCAAGCCTAACTTTTGAGTAACAAACAAAGGGGTGAGCAAAATTTTCTTTTTAAAAGTATGAAGTAATTACGACAGAAAAACCAACTATGCAAATAGCCCGGGTGGAATGCCGAACACAATTGACGGGAACGCTTAAAGGGACGCGTATGTGAGCGACAACGCTCAAAACATACAGCAACTGCGCAGAGCCTTCCCATTATGACATTTCTGGTGCAAAACAACTTAAGCTGGCTGAAAGGTAAAACTGGAACACACATTTGGCTTAACTATCAAGATTTTAAAACTGTAGTGAAGTTCAAGGGTAGAGAGCTTGCGGAACTTAGGACCGGGTTCATGACTTGACCGAAAACGAAGGGAAAATTGCGACGAAGCATGGAGCACGTGAATCACTGGCAGGGATACCAGGCGTGGGTAATAATAAAGTTGGGGCAGAAAAATCTCTTTCGATGCCGTGAAGCACGAGGGGTTCTTGCTATCTCAAAGAATTTCGGCCCTTCAATCAAACAAACGGAAATAGCTTTAAAGCACCAGGAAGGCTAACTCGAGACCCCAAATGGGTAACGAAAAACGGAAAAGGGGGTGCTAAAGCCTACATGTCAGCACTGGAGAGGTTGCTGGAGCTGATATGTGCACCTTGATTGGTGACAGTCCGAATCTTCCAATGGCGATTGACGACACTTCTCGCTCTTTACAAAAGATGGAGTGAAAACAACCAAAACTCCGTTATGTATATATAACCATGAGCACTTATGACTCGCGGAGTTTGCAGTCGGGAACATTAACTGCGCGCAGGGCTCAATGGGGAGGCTCATAAGTTTGCATGGAGGAAAAACAAAGTCCCCACCTACTAAACCTTCACATTTCCCCAAAAAAGAAAATGCACTGAAGAGCAGTGACTAAACCCTAACTCTTGCGCCACGATTGGTGAGAAAGGAGCTAAAGGATTGCGACAAGGGGAGAACAGGGTTCTTGGCAAGGCATCCAGCAGTGCAAAAATAAGATGAATACTAACGCAAAGGTCAGCAAGCCTAAGCCTTAAGACCGCGACGAAGCAGGTGGTGAAATGACTGACAGACCTATTAAAACCAAAACCTACGCAATGGTCGGAGGGTTTGTGGATAATAATGCGACCAGGTGTTGCGATGGGGATCGGTGGAAAATATCGGCAGAGATAAGCCTAAAAGGTGTGCAACAATTGGAGGCAAAAGGCTTAAACGCTGCGCTCGGTCAACGAGAAATGAGCTAAAGGATTGCACAATGGTCGGCGGTGATGGCGTTAAAAGCTGCGACCGATCGACGGGTGATAACTCACAAAGGTGCGCACTTGGTCGGTGAAAGGTAAGATAAAAAGGTGCGCAATGGTCAACGGATTTAACACTAAAATCTGCGCAACGGTCGGCAAAAAAAAGGCATAAAATTTGTGACTAGGCTTGTGAGAAAAACTTTAAGCTTTTGCCTTAGCCACAAAAACAACTTCTTTTGGAGAAAAGAAAAAGGGACAACTTGAAAGGAACAACTTTAAAGGGTTACAAATATCAACTTTTCAAGAGACCACAAAACTCTCTAAGAATAAAAGGAGGGGCCCTATAAAATTCAGAAATTTATGGGGATTAGGTTGCAGCAGCAAAAGGTTTCCACATAAAAATCTCGTGTGTTATGTATTGTTTATGTTGGTGCATATATGTGTGGATGTTTATTAATTGATGCATAACAGAAGATAAGAATTAAGTAAAGGATAATATTTTTTAAGAAGGTAAAAATTGTTTATAATTGCGCTAATACTGATTCACCCACCTCTTAGTATTGAATTGATTCCAACACCTTTTTCATAAACAGTCTACACGGTCCAAAAAAAGGGGTAAAATATCACTGTATAAGCATACTTTCAAATAATTTTACGAGCGTGAAAAGGACGAATCTTGCTTGGAAATCTTTTCCTATTTATGGAGTTTGAAAATATCTTAAAGGAGAATCCGAGGGAGTTCCTTTCTTGTAATTAGTTTCATGAGGCCGAAAAAGGGGTAAACTACCACTCGACAAATGACTATTTCATGGTTTAAAGTGATTGAAAAGGTCAAACCATGAACACACGTTCCAGGTCACTAAGACTTAGAAACATCCTTCTCCCATAATCCTGTAAAGAATCATCAAATCTAAACATAATCGTGTAATAATTTTAGGATGCAATATCCAACTAGGTGAAAAATAGCTTGAAAAGACATTGCTAGTGTGAACATGAGAAATATAACAAGCTAAGTGAGGGTAAAAAGGAAATGAATGGTAAAAACAAAGTCATTTTTACCTTGATGTTTACCTCAAAGGATATTTCACCCTTGTTAGAGGCTATAATTGCATTGTTGATTGTGGGATATCCGGGACACCATTCGACTCACCCTCTGAATCAGGTTAGTCATCTCATCTAGCTCTTTCTTTTCATGGTTTGATTTTTCAGTTTGATGCAAGTTTGGGTAATATTTGGGTCTCCCTAGGGATTTATTTTCGCTCTAGGGAGATTGTGACTCCCTTAGAGGCTCGAAAGGAACAAAAAAATTGACTTTGTTGCTCCCTTGGATACTGCAGGGGGGTGAAAATTAGGTATTTTTGCTCTAGTATCAACTGCAAGGGGGCGACAAGGCATAGAGAGGATTTTGTTTTTGCTTGTTTCTCCTTTATTTGGAAATATATGAAGCTAATATTTTAACCATTCCTTTTCTTAGTGATTTGCAGGGGATTGCTTACCCAAGAAGTCACCATGATTGAGTGGAAAGAAAGAGAGCATGAAGCCGATGACATGGAAGCTCTCCATGACCAAGCTACCCTAGATGCACTCAAAGAGTGTGGCTTGTTGAAGTTTTTCAAGATGCAGTGCATGAGAAAACACTTATTCCTTATCAATCATTTGATAGAGATGTGGGATCCCAAAAACCAAGTCTTCAATGTGGGACTAAACATTCCTGAGATTGAATTGGAAGGCATCTACTTCTTGACTATGCCCTCCAAACGAGGAGCATGAGTCAACTTGGTCGGCATCACAATATTGATGAGAGAACTGATGGCTATATAGCTCAATATTGTAGGCCTGGGACTCGGAAGAGCAGCGAAAAATATCGATCAAGGATGTAGCGGATCATCCTCTACGGATTATCTTGTTTTCCATCACAAGACTATCTGGGAGTGCGGGTCCTCATCATGCCACAAAGGCACAGATGAACTATTCCATCGAGTGTATTGATCCAAAACTCTTTAACTAGTGCGGGGGTGTACTAGCCAACATGAAGTAACATATTACAAGGTTTGGGACAGGACGCCAAAAACATTTTGGGTATGGAACCATCTTAGTCTCATTTTTCCTATAGAGGGTACCATCGCTCCATCCACATATTGATGTGTCGATCCGACCTCCATCTGATCCATGGATGGAATGTTGGACCAACCATGTGGGCCGGTTGGGGGTCCCCAAATGTTATCGTATGATGCTGGTTTCTTCTCATGGTGGAGAAACCATATTCCGATGATAGAAGACTACCCTTATCTAGGGGTGGACTTCCGCAGAGACAGGAACTTGGTGATCTCAGAGGGAGCATACTGGGATGATATAAGTATGTCTCTTGGGAAATGTGACCTTGGTTTGTGATGTGTTTTTGTATTTTTGAACATTTTCATTTTTTTGTTGTATAAGCGGATCTAATATATACATTTTTGTTATGTCACAGATCGAGGACTGGCGCCACCAGCGGGATCATCTCCACTATATCGGTGCATAGAAGAGTATCATTTGGCAGTAGAGTGATGCTGGAGGGATCTGAGATGTGGAACAGAACCTGGAGGGTCTAAAGATGGGTGTCCCTCCAATGAGGTTGCATGACATCCCCTACCATCTATAGAAGCATAGTGTAGGGGCACCAGAGCGGATCAGACGCTTACTGCATCAAGTAGCTCGGGAAGTCGTTATCTATAGTGAGAACCACGTACCTCATAATGAATATTAGTAGTCTAGGTATTATAGTGGACCTTTCTTAGTGACTTTTATATGATGTACGAGCCTTGTAGCCCAATTTTTCCCCTATATACTTTTTTGGACATATGATGTGATAAAATTTTGACATGATATATATATGTGTGTGTGTGTGGATCTTTGTTTCAACTATTATTCCCTAAATGTATTATTTACACTATATGTTTTGTGCATTTTGTATGTATATTCCATGATGAAACGTTCATGTATGCGTGATGTGCCAATTCAATATAAAATTAGCTAGAGAATCAACAATTGTATTTAATTCTCTCGATATATTTTGATATTGCACGAAATCAAATGATATCTCAAGAAGACGTATCCTCCTATATAATTAAAGTAGCATAGGATCATGGATAGAATAGATTTGGTTCAACTAAGAAACCACTAGTTGGGATTCTAGGTAAACATTGATATGGCATATTCCAAGGCGTTGGTTAATAGGCCTATTACGACATGGTATTCAACGATGTTATTGGTCGTTGGACCTAGGAAAACCCCTCTTGAACTGACTAACTCGCCATTGGGAGACTAGATTACCCAAACTGTAGAAGCAAGGTTTCAAGTATGTCTACTAGCGTCGTCCGCTAACCTAGAATATACCGTCATTTGTGCATTCAAGCACAAAGTGGGATAGGTAGTTGTAGGTGAAACAA
This sequence comes from Larix kaempferi, assembly GCA_027924585.1. Lineage (NCBI taxonomy): Eukaryota > Viridiplantae > Streptophyta > Pinopsida > Pinales > Pinaceae > Larix > Larix kaempferi. The sequence goes on from BSBM01000365.1 coordinate 119,749, forward strand.
GACCCTCACATGCAAAAAAGAGGAAAAATCACACCACACCAAAACACATAAAGCTATATCACAAATATGTTCATGTACATATGTAGGATGGACCTAGGCATAGTAATTTTTTAGGTAGATCCCATTTCATGGCTCTCTTATTTAGGTTCCATAATGATCAACTAACTCATAGGCACCCTTTTCTAACACTTATTTGACGATGTAAGGACCGTGCCACTTGGATTCAAATTTTCCTGCCCCCAGTTTGTCATGAATTTAGTCATAAACCAATACTAAATCACCTTCATTGAAGATGAGAGGTTTAATTGATTTATCGTATTGGAATTTGATGCGTCTCTTATGTGCTTCATTAGCAAGATCAGTATCACCTATCTCGTCGAGTTTTTCCAAATATAGAAAATGCTCTTCCTCAGCAGAGATGTTTGGAAGGAGTTCCACAGCTAGTTTAAGGGATGGAGTCTCGCATTCAATAGGTAAAGTTGCCTCCAAAATAGAAACCAATTTAAATGGAATGAATCTAGTGGCATTTTTTACTAAGGTCCTATAATCCCACAAGGATGAAAAAAGTGATAAGTTCCAGTTCGATCTACGTATCCCCTCCATGCGTTGGATCATAATTTTCAATACCTTGTTAATGGCCTCTACTTGTCCATTCGATTAGGGGTAATCAGGTGACGAATATTCATATTGAAAACCCAATTTGGCACTTAGTTCAGCCATCATATGGTTTCTGAATGTGAACCATGGTCAGTGACAATGGCTTGCAAGACCCCCAAACCTAGCAATGATATGGTTGAACACAAAAAGTGTTTTAGTCTTGCCGTCATTCACATATGTAGGCATAGCCTCGACCCATTTAGTAAAGTATTCTATTGCAACTATTATATAACCATGCACCCCAGCTGAGGTGGGATTACAATGCATAAAATCAATGCCCCATTTTGAAAAAGGGCCTACAACAAAGACTAGGTGAAGTGGAGAGGGATGTGTCCACTTCTTTGGATGAAAGAATTGACAAGGAGGACACTTCTTGACATCCTTCGTACAATATTTGAAGATCAATGCCAGAAGTATTTAACGTGGAAAAATTTCTGGGTTGTAGCCATGCCAGAAAGATGGCCACCACATGCTCTGAAGTGGCAATCATTTAAAATGTGTTTGGCGTCTTCATGTGTTAAACATCGTTGGAGGATAGAGTTTGGGCTGTGGTAGTAAAATATATCACCAACTATGAGGTAGTCCTTCGCATGATGGAGAACACGGCGACGATCCTCTCGAGATAATCTGGGCTGAAATTATTATGTTTGGATATATACGATGATGTCTCCATACCACGGGTCATACGTGACAATGAGGAACAAAGACTAATCCGGAAGGGAGTCAATGAGATTAGTTTCTTCATCAACACGGGGAATGTCACACATAAGCTCTGCAAATACCAAATATTTCTTGGATTTTTCCTTGGAAAATTCTAAATCGAACTCCTTGAGAATTACAATCCATCATGAGTATTTGTAATGTCCCTTGTTAGGAATTTTATTAAAATTGCAATTTTCCACTTTTTTCCTTGGTTCGACCTTTGACTAGTTTCGATCTCTAGGTCCCAAATTTGCCCCAAATGATCCCAAATCTTCTGAGAAGGTATATGAATGATATTAGAACATAAATATGTGTTTCAGGGATGCCTTTGTACCTTTAAAACACTTCTGCAAATACTCTTTCAATTCTGGTCAATGTAGGTAACTCTACTAGTGATTTCCCTTTGACTAGTATTGGTCTCTAGGTCTCAAATTGAGTCCAAATGCCTTCAAATCTTCAAGGAAGGTTTATGAATGATATTAGGAATTGAATATGATGTTCAGGGATAACATATGGCCACCAAAAGACCTCTGCAAACTCTCTTAAGATTCTGGACCAAGTATGCAATTTTACTAGTAATTTGGGGTTCAAATCCCCCTAAGGTAAGTACTGAAAATGGCTTCCCAAATGCCTCCAAACCCACTCAAATTTATGAACAGAGGTATGTAATGTGTTAAGTATGTTATTAAGGTCTCATATGCACCATTAATGGTTTATTACAACTGTTCTCACCCTCTCCCATTCAACTGCAAAAATCCCCAATTCGACCCTTGGGGAAATGGCACTATTTCTTCTCCCAATGCAATTAAACTGAGTAAAAATGCTTCCAATGCTCAAGTAAAGTACATGAAACTTGTATAAGACATGGAATTATAGGATGTAGGAGAATGAACCAAATCACCCAAATGATCAAAAAGTACAGAAGTTTCATCATGGGAAGGATCCATATGGGTAGTATCATGCAGCTCCTTCAAAAGTGTGAACTCTTTGTCATAGTTTGGTTCCAATGTAGAGGAATCATGCTCTTCTTTAAAAATTGCATAACTTTCATCAAGAGGCAATTCAAATTCCTCTTCCACCACATCAAGTGTTTGGATCTCTTCAAGTTCATCTTCAAACACATCAAGAACATTCAAATTTTCACATTTCTCATGATCCACCATGTCATGAGAATCCTCCAAACAATCTACCATTTGACAATCTGAAACATAGGAGGAAAAACAAGTATCTTGCAACTTTTCAAGAAGTTGCTCATTTTGAATTGTGAGCTTATGAATATCCTCATTATTCTTCAAGTATGCATCACGTAACAATTCATTAAGCTCAAACAAATGGTTTCTATCAAAAAGCAAAGACATGAAATTACCTTTGATGTGGCACATTTCTCTTTGAATCTTCTCCATATCTTCAAGGAAGGATGTTTCCTCCAATGAAGTAGCTCTCCAACAAGAATTTGACACCAATGCTTGAGTGTCATGGAGAATGATGAGGGACTCTTGGATCTTCTTTTCATTCATCTTTAAAGACCCTTCAAGAAAATGAGGCTCTTGCAAATGAACCTCCTCATCTTCTTCATTTTTGCTTGGACCAACTTCATGAAGCTCAAGTGGTGATGGGGAAGTTGATCTTGGTTCTTCTTCAACTGCTACAAGGTCTTCATTATCATGCTTAATGGAACTTGGGCTTGCAGCAACACTTTCAAAAGTGATCTCTATGTCACCAACATAGAGGTGTGAGCACCCATCAGTAGGTACTCCTTCATAGTTTAAGCATCCATCAGTAGATGCTCTTTGGTTCATGTCTAAGCTAGAAGGTGTCTCGAAATGATCTTCCATATTTTCAATAGAATCTTCTTCATGCTCTTGTGATGTCTCATCATTTTTCTCCTTCAAGCAAGCTGATTCATTTTGCCCCTTGTTTTCCTTAGGATCGGTATATTTGGAATCCCTTCTTGAATAAATATCAAAAGCTCTCCTCAAGGAGGACATCATTTCATGCACACATATATGATACTCGCTCCAAGGGTTCTTACAAGAAGGGCATAAACCTTTCTTCACTAACTCCACATCTTCATTTTTGGGCCTATTTTCAAAAACATGTTCAGCATAGTACTCAAAAGACATGGCATTTTGTGTATTTTTGGTCGAAGCAAGATATTCTTGATATTTTTTATATTGTTGGGGCAAGGTTTTATATTTTGATCTCCATCTTTGGAACTCACTCATAGAATTATCCTTGGTTGGTGTGACACATTCATATTCATCAGATTTAAAGTCATAAGAATAATCTTCATTTCTCTTGAAATTGTAAGAAGTGTTGCATGATGGCACCTCTTCCTCATACCATTCACATTCTGCTTCATATTGCTCATAAGCATCTGCATATTCCTCATAAGAATTGTACTCATAGGATTCACCATAATAGTAAGACATGGCTGCCAATTATTCTTGAATGTATGTACCTAATACACAGGTTCAAGGACCATGCTCTGATACCATTGTAATGTCCCTTGTTAGGAATTTTATTAAAATTGCAATTTTCCACTTTTTTCCTTGGTTCGACCTTTGACTAGTTTCGATCTCTAGGTCTCAAATTTGCCCCAAATGATCCCAAATCTTCTGAGAAGGTATATGAATGATATTAGAACATAAATATGTGTTTCAGGGATGCCTTTGTACCTTTAAAACACTTCTGCAAATACTCTTTCAATTCTGGTCAATGTAGGTAACTTTACTAGTGATTTCCCTTTGACTAGTATTGGTCTCTAGGTCTCAAATTGACTCCAAATGCCTTCAAATATTCAAGGAAGGTTTATGAATGATATTAGGAATTGAATATGATGTTCAGGGATAACATATGTCCACCAAAAGACCTCTTCAAACTCTCTTAAGATTCTGGACCAAGTATGCAATTTTACTAGTAATTTGGGGTTCAAATCCCCCTAAGGTAAGTACTGAAAATGGCTTCCCAAATGCCTCCAAACCCACTCAAATTTATGAAAATAGGTATGTAATGTGTTAATTATGTTATTAAGGTCTCATATGCACCATTAATGGTTTATTACAACTGTTCTCACCCTCTCCCATTCAACTGCAAAAATCCCCAATTCGACCCTTGGGGAAATGGCACTATTTCTTCTCCCAATGCAATTAAACTGAGTAAAAATGCTTCCAATGCTCAAGTAAAGTACATGAAACTTGTATAAGACATCCATGGAAGTATATTTATCACAAATATATCAGAGAATCATCCATTCATTTGAAATCATCATCAATACTTTGGCTCACAACAAGGTAGTGGGGGAAATGGCATTGTTCTTCCATTAAAAATGAGATTTATACATTTCTACTTGGAATTTCGACCTGAAACTTTTTGGAGATGAAGAACAGAGTATTTAATTCATATTAAAAAAGAAATGGGGCATTAGAAGCTCCCCCAAAGAGTACAATAGCTCACCAAAAACGCCCTCCCTCAAGGATCAAGAATATGCCATCAAAACTGGAAATGGTTGAAGGAGCGAGCTGCAATAGAATAAACCATGAGCTGCCCTGTAGATTACACCTGCAAATAAAGACTCCATTAAAGCTCCAAATGAAAGGTCTGAATGGCCTTTCCAATTGCCAACTTGGATGGGAATCTTTCACCCTCGAAATTGGCTAAGGCAAGAAACTAGTCATCCACTGGCTCTCCCTCTTCACAATTGCAATTGCAAATTCTACAAATGATCAAAAAGTTGGTTTCATTCTTTGTTATTGAAATTTATAAACTTCCAATGTCCTCCATGGGTCGAATTCCTTCCAAGAGACTCATGCCAACTCAAGTTAGGAGGAGATTCCAAAGAACACCACTTGTACAACAATTCCTAGTCTCCCACTTCCACCAAATCACATGTGGAAGCATCTTAGCTGCCCTAACACCCTTGAGCGCCCTCTTGGAGTCTATTTTTAGACCTGACATGTCATATATGTCATATGTCAGCCTTCAGGTCTGATTTGTGTCATAGGTGTCATAGCATCTTCATCATTGTTGTCATCGAGCTAGGGAATCTAGCCCAAGTGTCTCACTAGCTCCAAATTGCCTCTTCCTCTTCCATGGGAGTTAATCTTCCTCTATATTTCGACCTGGGATGAGTCATGCAATGAATAATACCTTTTGGACTCCCCCAAGTATGTTACCATTCACCTTGAATTCGAATTGGTGAGAGAATGATGCCAAGTGTAGTGGGAAAATCTAGCCATATGTGGGTCCCACTTCCTCCATGTGTCTTCATGATCAAATGCCACTTTGATTTTCACTTGTACATATTTATTTAGCTCCTTTATTAAATATTTATGCCATTCTAATGTTCAAACATCATTTATTATCCCCATTATTCCAAATCCCAAAGCTTCCACCCCCAAACCTAGGAAACTAGTAATTTTCCTCCTTGGCAATTATTTGACCTTTAGCATCAATTTGACAAACTCTAATGAATAGGGCCAATGTGATTAGGCCATTGTGACCCAATGACAAATTTGGGACATGACAGTATTTTCCTCCTAGTACTTGATGGGTTACTATATGGTACATAGGGTTAGCATCTGCTATAATCATTTTTTTGTAGAGCAAAATGTAATGACAAAATATTTGGACAAAATGATAGCTTCCAAAGCAAAATTTTCAACATGTGAATATCGGAGTTCGATGCCTAAAAGGATCTTAATCAGATAGTATACTACATGTTCCTGGGCGTTTTCATCCTCCTGAACAAGCACCATTCCGATGGTGGAAGTGGATGCAGAAAGATAAAGTGTGTAATGACGCATATAGTTGGGGGGATGCAACAATGGTGTGTGAATTAATGTGTTTTTTAAAGCATCGAACAATCATTGAGCTTCGTCGTCCCAAATGAAGGGGACTTCTTTTTTTAGTAATCACATATATCCTTTAATAAGTTCTACGAAGTTGCAGACAAAATGACATACAAAATTTTCCTTACCTTGCAAACTTTGAAGTTGGAGAAGATTGGTAGGTGCAGGTAAGTCCAAAATGGCCTCAACCTTCAAGGGATTGATTCTGATTCCCTCCTTAGAGACTATGAATACTAGGAGCCATCCATATTCAACAAAAAGGATGCATTTATGTGGGTTCAAGCATCTGTTGTAATACCAGCATCTAAGGAAAATAGACCTAAGATGTTCGGGATGATCTTATCTATGGGTTGAGTGGGTTGGTAGATCATCAAGGTATGGATCACAAATATGCTTGATGTCGTGAAAAGTGTACGACATGGCCCATTAAAAAGTATCCCCATCATTTTTGAGACTAGAGGGAATTTTTTGATAGTCAAAAGTTCCCCAAGGGTAGATGAAAGAAGTTTTATGTTGATCGGATGGGAGTATTTCAATCTGATTGTAGCCATAAAATCCGTCTATGAATGAAAAGACAACGCTTCTGACATAGTTGTCAATAATTTGGTCGATAAAGGGCGTGGGGTAATTGTTGTTGGGACAAGCCTTATTTAAATCCCTATAATCGACACAAAATCAAATAGTTCCTTGTTTCTTTAGAACTGGGACAATATTGGAGACCCATTCGGTTAACGGTAATGGATAAATGAAACACGCTTTCAAAAGTTTCTCAAACTCTACCTTCATGGCAGCGGTTTTGCGGGGATAAACTGGGAAAATTTTCTTCCATGACTAGAAGTTCTCGACTCCTTCAAGCTTATCTTCAAGCTTGTTACAATTTTTTATCTTGATATAAAGAGAACCTCAAATGGAAATAGAGATAATAGTACTTACCAATGAGAGTGACTCAACTGGATGCTTGCTTTAATGCTTTTCTGGAAGACTACTTCAAGTGGACCTAGGGTTTGACAGAGAAAACCTAATTTTTAAACGTTGGTGACTTGAAAACCTGATTGGATAGAAATATGCTCCTCCTTAAGGCACGTTGAGAAATGTACTCCTTTTCCCAAATTTGTGGACAGAACTGCAAAATATTTGATTCCCTAGTTTCTTCAATTTCTTCTATTGAATTGTCTGGTCTTAATTATGATGTATCTCAGAAATTTCTGCTCCTCAAGGTCTGAAACTTTTTTTTTGAGGTAGTATCATATTTCCTCTATCCAACCCCACAAGTTAGAGAAACATTGGACTCACCAAGTGGAACTTATGTTAAGTTTCCCAAGGTGACCTATTTATGGATTGTTTCAGTATAGCAAACTTGTATGGACTTACACATGTCAATGTTTCAGCTTAGGGTTATAAAACTCACAACAGAGAAACTACAGTCTGTTCCCTTTCTGGAACATCTTACAAAATTTGATTTGGATCTTTCTATATCTATATATATCATTTCTTCGTAGGCCACTTGTTTAAAACTGAATTTTGGAAGAGGTTGGAACCGTGATTTGTATGGATCATATCTCCTAAAGTATAGTGAATCTGAGGCTGAAAAATTGCACACAAGGTACATAAGCATTTCATCTTTGGCATTTACACATTTAATATCCTGTACCTTTACCAAAAGCGATTTGTAGAGAAAATTTCCATATGACTAGATTTTTCCTTCTAGGGCTTCATGCTTGAAATCGGAAATAGAAACCCTAGTTTCTGCAGTTGCAGCAGCTACACAATGTTTTCTTCAAGCCAGATATGAAGCCATGTTAGAATTTTAATGGTTATACAATATACTAAAACATTTAGCATCATAACATCATAACCATATGCAATAGTATCACTGATACAAAGACAAGCACATCAATATAAAAGAACACAAGAATTTTATCCTAGGAAAACCCTCTCAGAGCAGAAAAACCTAGCAAACTTCTTCTATATAGATTCATCAGAATGTATAATAGTACCCCTCATACAAAGACCCAAAATAAGAAGACTCCAAATGAAGCTACACACTTTGTGAGATTTTGTGAGATTCTCACAGAGATCTAGAGACAAAGATAAAATTCACACTAAGTCTAATAGAGATCAAAAGAATTGAGCAGGGAAAATAGAGAAGAAAAAATTGTGTTACAACACAGAGAATGAAGAACAATTGGAAAAAGTTCCATTACCTCTATTATTTAGTAAAATGTGTACATAAATAATACATATCCGAAGGAGAAATTCGTGAGCCCAAAGAGGCAGTTGGAATCCACACAAGTGGCAAGCTTAGTTTGCATTGGAACCATCTCCTGATAAGGTCCAGTGGCTATCGATGATGAATCTCTAGTCAAATGAGGTGGATTGGCATAGGAATGAGTCATTGGGGATAGAAATTAGGGGATGAGATTCCAAGGAGGCGCAATAATGACTTGTAGTGGTCAAAATAGGCACTCATACACACAGTGGCAGTAAAACTAGGTGTAACATTTAGTTAACTAGGCAATTAAGGCGACAAGGTGCCCTAAATCATGGAACTGACTGTGCTAAATCCTAAAATCATGTATGAGGGTGCCTTTGGAATTCTGTGATGTAACCAAGGACATCTGAGTGGATAATATTCATAATGATGGCCAAATTTAAGCTCTAGGGGGCCAAAAATAAGGACTAGGTGCTAGGAGACTCACCTACCATTGCATGGAATGCATGCATGCATGAAAAAAAAAGATTAGATGGTTAGAATATTCCAAAACCCCCCTTCAGCCTGATTATGTGAGGAAATATTAGAAATAGGGTCCTAGTAACTGAGACCAAAGGTCACCCTTTACAAATTTATTAGTCCATTTAAGTGAGGGAAGAGGGAAAACCCTATGGGAAGAAAACCCCCCCTCAAGATGGGCATAAAACACACCAAAAATTTAACTGCTCCAAAATCAAGTAGGTGTGATGGTTGATCATATGTATGCAGGCATCTTCCTCTTGGGAAGAAGTGGATTATGCTCCAAAAACATGTGCTTGAATTCTCCTTCAGTGGATGCAAGTGAATCTGTAAGCTTTATGAACTTGCTCTTCAGACCAAACATGGTGAGAACAAATCCAAAAATATGAAGATCATCCTGGAACTTGTAATTTGAACTAGGTGAGGTAGGATCAACTCCAGGAATGTGTAGATGGTTCTTTGATATGTCCTTTGAACCAACAAGGGTGAGATCAAAACCAAAATCACCAAAATATGCTTGATACTTGGACCCAAGTGAATGGTAGTGTCCTCCTCTTTGGTGAAACTCCGAGAACATGTGTAAATGATCAAATAGAATTTCATAGGAAGCATGTGATCAAGGAGGGCGAATGCATCACCCTCCAAAATCTAATTCAACCTCCAAAACATTCAGTAGATCATCATTTTGCACACCAGTAGACACATGTGAAAGAGAGGATTTAAGAACCTCTTCATATTATAGAGCATGAACTGGCTTATCTTGCTTTGAATTTAGAATAGAAGATATTGTGAACATGAGTGAGGAATGGATAATATCTCCAAAATAATTAGATTCATTAGTTGTATAACTTTCATCTGCATCAACTACATGGGAAGGGGACAATTCGAAATTGTCTTCAACTTCTAGAGTAACAGAGGAAGGAATGTCTTCAACATGAACTTTCTATGTTGATTCTGCAGCTTCTTCTTCATATTGAACAACTTCATCATGAGAAATGCTTGAGGCCGAGAATAATTAGAGATAACACTTGAGGAGGTATCACTGGTCTTGTTGTCCAAATCATTTGCACCAATCTCTTCATTCTACTTTGGAAATGACTTGTCTAGTTGGGCCCATATATCACTTGGATATTCAACAGTTTCCATGAGGTAGCGCATACTAGGAGGCATAGCAATACACATTGCTCCAAAGGATTTGTCACAGTCATTTATCCAATAATTCTCCTCTTCATAGGAATAAAAATCTCCCGTAACACAAATACACATATCAAAAATACCTTGTCTCTTCAGATATGTTATCATCTTTCATTTCCACTCATCATAGTTGAATGGAGAGAGAGGAGGAACTGCTTTTGAATTCATTGAAGCTATTGTAGAATACCTGCACAAAAAATATTTGAAAAACTCCCTGGAATATTACTTTGCTCAACAAAGCTCTGATACCATGTGATATTTTGTGATATTCTCATAGAGATCTAGAGACAAAGATAAAATTCACACTAAGTCTAATAGAGATCAAAAGAATTGAGTAGGAAAAATAGAGAAGAAAAAATTGTGTTACAAAATAAGAGAATGAAGAACAATTGGAAAAACTTCCATTACCTCTATTATTTAGTAAAATGTGTACATAAATAATACATCTCCAAAGGATAAATTCATGAGCAAAAAGAGGCAGTTGTAATCCACACAAGTGGCAGGATTAGTTTGCATTGAAACCATCTCCTGATAAGGTCTAGTGGCCACCGATGATGAATGGCTAGTCAACTGAGGTGGATTGGCACATGACTGAGTCATAAGGGCTAGAAATTAGGGGATGAGACTCCAAGGAGGTGCAATACTAACTTGTAGTGGTCAAAATAGGCACCCATACACTCAGTGGTAGTGAAACTAGGTGTAACTGTCAGTTAACTAGGAAATCAAGGGGACAAGGCGCCCTAAATCATGAAACTAACTGTGCTAACTCCTAAAATCATGCATTGAGGGCGCCTTTGGAATTCAGTGATGTAACCAAGGTTCTCTGAGTGGATAAGAGAGCTAATGATGGCCAAAGTTAATCTCGGGGGGGGGGGGGGGGAATAAGGACTAGGTGCTATGAGAATCACCTACCACTGCATGGAATGCATGCATGCAAAGCATGCAAAACCAAGATGAGATGGTTAGAATATTCCAACACACTTGACTCTATCTCTCCTACTCATGCAAACTCAATGAGTGAATAAGGTGACAAAATGAGGAGGGTGAGTTCCTCATTTATACTAATCAAATGAATTGACCTTTTTACTAAACATGGTCGGATTGACTCACCTAACTGGGCCGACCTGTACAATTTACAATAAAATATTATTTTCTAGATCTTTCCAATTCGACCTAACAATTAGGGCTTACATTGAATCTTTCAATGACTTTTACATGATCAACTACAATAATAATAATCCTCGTAGGGTGTACAATACAAATAATACAAATTACCCAAATAATACACATAAGAATATCTTCTAAATTTACATTCTTCAACATTTTGGAACTATGTCAGGGCATCCGTAAACTTGTGTTTGTATTTGAAGTTTTCTGCTCGAATAATAGAGATATAATATTTCTAAATATTTATGGTTTGATTGAATTACTACTCAACATGACATGAGAAGTACAAGGAAATAAACGTGTTGGGAATCATTCTTGACATTACAGGCGGAGGTTATGAAATGAGAGAATGAATGAAATGGAAAAAGGTATTGTAACAAGTAAATATTAATTCCACAATAGAGAAAACATACTGAGCGAAATAGAATTCAGTAGTTCAACAAAAAATGTAACTGTCAAGATATCAAGATTCTCACAGAGACAACACCTTTATTTCAAGTAAGATATCATGATTACATCACAACACATTAACAAGAAAGAAAAGAACATTCAACACAACATTTGATCCAAATGTGGGACAGTGGTTTCCTCAAAGGATTTCATTATATATCATAATGGCATAATTACATGAATATGGAAGGTCTTTAATCATAGAAGAAAAACAAGAATAGGTTGCAATGCTCAAAAACTCTAAATCCACCAGATTTCGTATTACAACAAGCAAAATATATCTCATATCCTTGATGCCACAAAATATTTCAGAAGTTACACTTTATCCCAAACAAAATGGTGACTCTTTAACAGAGGTCATTGAATCTATTTATATCACATGGCTTTACAATTTATTACAACAAAATTTTTGTTACATAACAAACTCCTCTTTCTATTACAATTATTAGCTGGAAAAAACTAATTACAAAACTCCTTTAGCTATCTAGGTTGCTACTCTGGAAGGCAATATTGTTTGCGGTCCTCCTTGTTGAGGTGGTTGTGGGGTTTTCTCAGGAGGTGGTTGAAGTGGCTGCTGAGTTTTCTCGTAGGATGATGCCCCAGTGGCTACTTATAATATTGTCTTCCTTTCATGTTTCCTAAGAGCCAAGAAGCTTGTAATGCTTTTCCAATCCTTTCCCATGGGGTATTGGAAAATATTCATCTCTCTTAGAGCAATATCCAGTTCCCTGTAATGCGCAAATATGGGATTGGGAAGAGCATGAAAAATAGTCTGCAAACCCACGAGAAGAACAAAATCTCCATATAAATTTCTGAAAACTATTTACCCATTCTACTCTTCAACATTAGCAAACTTGGAATCAAAACTCTATACAAAATCCATGATAGTATCATAATGTTCCTTGGGGTACAAGTCTTTGTTTCCATCCCATGGAGAGGGAAGGCCCTACTTGACGACATTCCCAAACATTAATTTGAAAGAAAAAACGTCCCTAGACAACTAAGATGCCAATTCATGTACGTTATGCACCATAATATTTTTATTTATCAACTTATTAGCTTCCATGACAATTTTGGTTATGTCCCTAATGGAAAAATACTAAATCTCTTCATAATATCTCTCATTAAGAAGATCTATAATTGCCTTTGAATTTTATGGGTTCTTATCAAGATGGACATGTACATTTCTAGCATCTTGGGAGGATGTCACATCCAACTCCCACTCATCCTGAGAGATATTAAAGTATCTCCAATGCTGAGTCATTAGAATGGTTATTTGATCCTAGACTAGAACTTTAGCATATTTCAACAAAGGCTTCCCACTCATCTTTTTGGTCAATTGTTCAATCTCTTGTTACAATGTTCCTTTGGATTACTACAGCTCTATGATGATTGCATTTCACTTGACAGCCTCTTCATTGAGTGTCTGCACCTCATCCACTTTTTTCCCTAATTCATCTTTGATCATATTAATTTGATCATCCTTGACGCTCATCTCAACCATGGTTTTAGTCAACTGGTTTGTTGGGTCTGTGAAGGATGCAGCTTGCAAAACTATATCCTTGGCTAACAACAGATCTTGATTCTATTGTTTCAACTCAACAATCTCTTTTACAAGAGTTTCAATTATTTCCTTATGCCTCTGATTTTGAGTGGTCAACTTGTCTTGCTCTGCTTGGAATACTAACAATTCAACCGTCTATACATGCTCAATCACTGGCATTTTCAAGTTTTGGTTCAAGGTTGTGATTTCTTTATATTTCTCTTTCAACATGTCATGAACAAGAGTTGGATTAGTAGGATATTTTCCCAATTTCGCTATCTGCTACTCCATCTCACCAATATTTAATTGCTTAGCTTTAATTGATGTTATTTCGTTTTTTAGTACATGCCCTAGTCTATTTGTTAGAAAAATAGGATCGCAAATAAATAACATTAAACAAGATGCAAATGTAAATCACATAAACACAATACATGAGAGACACCAATATAACGTAGTTCACCCAATATAGGATACGTCCACGGAGAAATTGCTAGCCCTTTTATTATTATACCATCCAAAAAATGAAGGGATACAACCTACAACACAATTTCCTCTTCAATCTCTCTCAGTCTCTCTTACACAATTATAAGAACTTTACAATGCTACAATACATTACACAACCGTATTACAATGTTTTCCTTTTAAAGGGAATTACCATGGGAAAATACTACGGGCTAATCAATACCATGGGCCTGTAAATTGTTGGCCAACAAAAAGACCCATAAAATTTCTTTAACCTTCGTGTGGGGGAGATCCTCCCCCGCTGGGATGAGTGTACATTCCACCTGCATATCATATACAACTGGGGTACAAAATTGGTTGAAACAACATCTCTGAATTAAGAAGATCAGGATCCACAACCAACACTATTGACTGAATTTTGCAACTTATTGGCATTCATAGTATATTTGAGGACATCACATTATACTCCTTCACCAGTTTTCCTATGAATATCCATCTTATCTATTAAGTGGAATACATCTAGATTAAGTGTAACCTGAGTGGTTTTGAAATTTGAAGGCTTTCTTTTCCCACTAGGCACATAGGCACTAAAGTTTCCATTTTGAGGGTGCCTTGCTTCAAATATAGAGCTAATAACAATATTGATTATTCTCGAGTAGCAATTTCCTTTTTGGGAAACAATACTTTTTGAAAATCAATGTTGTCGTTCTTTATCTAAGCATAGACACCAAAAATCCTAGACCTAACACGAGAAGTCTGGGTTGCTGCCAATGTCTCTTGTTGAGAGGACAAACCTTGCTGTTGTGGCCATTTGGTTGGTGGAAAATTTTCCAACATGAATGGATTTAGTGAAACTAGAATCAGCCTCTGATGGTTCAAAAGATATAATTGTTTCCCAATTCTAACACTTTTAGTATGGGTCCCAATGCTTTTGGACTCTTCCATTTCGGTATCAATAGTCAACTCTGTTATCAATCTCTTTCCCAATGCACCGGTCTTATGAGGAGTAGGAATGACTTGTGATGTTTTCTGAGGGTTTGTATACAAGACACTTTTTACTTCCTCCCAGCTTTCCAAGTTAGCCATTTTGTCTAGGTCATGGTGTGGCTCATGCTTATACTCAGACAATCTCACCGACCTCATTTTATCAGGAAAAATACCCCTTGGGTCATATCTCCAACCAAACCTTGTAGGAAGATTCAAGCTTACCAACATCTCCTCAACCATAGACTCTGTCATCTTAGTTCTCACTATAAATGGACTTGCTTCTTGCAACAATCTGAAATTTTTGGTCCTATTATGCTTGATAAAGTGCAAAGCATTAGAGTCAAACCTATGTTGAATATATTCTAAGGTAAACAATCTAGGAGTCAAAAAAATAGGGAGATGATATGGAAGCTACTCGGACCCATAAATCCTAATTTCATTGTACTCCTCATAAAAGAACCAATCACCTACAACAACTTCTAGACTTAATTGCAGCAAATTTTTACACTCTAAAAATATTATGGGGGGCATCAAACAATAGAGTATAAAATTTAGACATGACGGTATTTGAGAATTCCAGGAATCCTTCATTGGTGGGATGAGTTATGCACTTTTCCAAGCTAGTTTGGTGAAAGAAATATTTGTTATGATATAAAATCATATATAAAAGATAGGATTGATACCTAAGACATTTCACAAAGGGGAAGTTCTTCAATTGGTTATGCATCATATCTACTATAAAAGAGACAAACTTGATCTTAATAGAAGATTCTTGGAAAGAGAGATTAATCATTAACAACATGCCTAGAACTGTTTCATCAACTATCAAGTCATAATTATAACCCAACACCTGGAATTCCATGGAGATCACAAATTCAGCTTGCTCCGAGAAGATTCCCAGCTTATAGGGTGATGGTCTAGATGGTATCTCTTCCCCTAGATGTAACAATGATCTGAGGAAGAGCTATTTTCTTTCTACGTACAATTATTTGAGCTTAGAATTCAAAGCCTCTTCCTCAAATCCCAAATGAGTTAGTTCTTATTCTATTTCAATTATTTCTTATAGGAATTCTTTGGTGACAAGGCAAATGACAAAGTCGAGTCTAGAAACGATGACCTTTTTCTCCAGAGCATACAAATACACAAACCATGTGACCAATTCTTGGAAGGGTCGAGCTCTGGGTAAAATCACCTTGGCCAACCAAGAACTCTATAGGTTAAGGTAATCATCTCCTTCCTTAGCTCGTGTTTCCACCTCGCTTGAGGCTTGGTGAAGATCTGCGATTGATAGTACCGGATCATAAACATTGAAGTGGTTATGTGCAAGGTGCTTCTCTGGGCTGGATGGGTTAGTGGTTGATTGAGATGGTGCAGATTTAGAAATGGAGGCCATGGTGATATTACAACACTCTTCAGGTGATAAGAAAGCATAGTAGAACAAGAGAATTGTGGAGGAAAAAGACTGAGATTGGGGATTTCTTTATATGGCTTGTGAAACCATACTCGAAAATTTGAATACTGGCCCTTTAGAACGAAGCATTTGAATTTTGGTTCATCCAATAGGAGGAACACATGTCAAGAGCTCATTGGTCTATACAACGAGGTGTGTGGGTCATTAATTGGACAAAGATGTTGTAGGTATAGTCGTGGCTCTCAGATTCATTGGGACCATGGGGGGTGGGTCCTATTTGCATTAGCTAAGAGGTGGTATGATTGTTTTAGGGTCAAGGAAAAGTATAGTAAGACTGCTTTTGTGAGCGTGAAAATCCCTCATGATGACGTGTGTCTGGGTGGTTTTAAGTTCAGGATCATGAGGTAATATTAACTTTCATGCACCTCGATAGGCCTGAAGTGCTCTCGACCATCCATCATCTGACCCAAAATCCCTTAGATCTCCACCGATCATGTTATTTTCTAACAGTGGGACCCAATCTCCTGTCCCATCAATCGGAACTTTCCAAGATATGATATGCTGACCCAAACTTCCAAATGCGGTTTCAAGGCTGATAAAAGGTGTTATGTTGCACCTGATTTTGTGAGCCTGAGGTTCCTTTCTATTGACATGTTTCCATGGCATTTTGGCTTCAGGATCCTACATTTTAAATAGCTCCCTAGCACTTTGTGGATCCTGATCATTTTCCTGCCGTCGATCTCATCTTCCACATTATCTATGTCATTGATTGTTGATTGCTTATTGCTTTCGCAATTACTTCCAACAGACTATCCCCTCCACTATTGCTTTGATCATAGTGTTTAGTCATCATCGCCTCTCTTCTGATGCAGATTCAGTTTAACAATACCCTTGATGTAATGAATGCATGTTTCTTTGATCACCCTCCTTTGATCTGACAACCTATTACTTGCACGGAGCTGAACTTTTATCACTGCCAGGGTCGATTTATTCCAAGCTTTTTCTACGAACCGATTCTTCTATTCTTAGATAGGGTCAGTATTGGTACGAACATTGGCTTCAACAGGGATAGTATTTTTATTTGGAAGAGGCTGAGAACTATAGACTAGTGTCCTTTTCCAATGGTTTATGGAGTCTTCTCAACCTTAGCAGTTCCCCTTTTGTCGTCTCTTTTTCACAACTTTCAGAAAGAAAAGAATAAACAAAAAACATTACATTACATGAAATGAAACAATTTTTTTTGAAAAGAAAAGTGTTGATAAATTACTTACATAATGTTAAAATTCTTCCAAAGAATCAGTAATGAAAGAAACGTTTGAGGAAATTTCCATTTACAGGATTTCCCAACAAGTCACCATCAAGGTTTTGGTAATTCATAATTGTTGTTGTATTCTACTGTCACAACTTTGAAGGGACCAATCGAAATATTATCAAATTTTCCATGCTTGGACTTCTTTTCTCTTCCGACATCCCATTTCAGGACTAGATCTCCAGGTTGAAAATATCTAACCGCGGCCTTTCTGTCAAATGTAGCTTTAATTTGATTATGATGGAGTTGAGTTTTGGTATACAATTGCTCTCGGATTTGTTGTACTTCTATCAATTGGTGAATTATTATCTCCATATCATTTGTATCCTCCTACTCTAGTTGCAATAACTTCATGACTGGCATTCCAAGCTGGATAGGGAGGACTTCCTCTTTACCATAGACTATTTGGAAGGGAGGAGTGCCTAAATATCTCTAGACACTGATCTTGTTAGCACATAATGCATACTTGAGATTTGAATCCAAATCTTTTTTATTATGATCAAGCATCTTCTTGATGATGGTAATCAAAATTTATAACCTATTTCCCTGAGGGTAGTAAGCTATTGAGTGGACTAGATCTATGTTGTAATCCTGGAAGAAACTTGTCATTTTGTTAGACTTAAAATCTTGTGCATTATTTGTGATCACTTTTTTAGGGCTTCCACTTTAATAGGTTTAAGTGGCAATGGCATGAGCTTTTGCTTCCTTGCAAACATCTGGCATTCTGCACAAGCTCTAGCAATTTTGTTGGAATCAATGAACATAGTGGGCCAGTAATAACCTACCCTGAGAACTTTATACATAGTATATATCCATGCATGATGTCCTCCACATATGCCTTTATGGAATTCCATTATTAAGCCTTCAGTTTTCTTCTTCAACTACACAATTGAGGAGAATCCCAAGAGGATCCTTCCAAAAGAACTAGCCATCAAGGATACCATACTTAATGGATTTGAGCTTGAGAGATCCCATCTTAGCCTTATCAAGATTCGGAGGGCAAGATATATTTTGAAGGAAATAGACAATATCTTTATACCACTCAGATTGAATAAATTTAGTAGAAATGTCAATTGGTAAATTATAATGATTACCTTCCTTAGAGTCATTTTGTAGTTGATCTATCATATTGATATCCAAATCCAGACAATTGGACGATTTTATCCAGACCTTGGCCTTTCACTAACTTAGTTGGATTTATCTCAAAATCATATTCTTGTATTTTTAGATCCATTTTCCTCGTATGTCTTCACTGTATAGATAAAAAAGGATGTCCTTGATTGTACTACTTGGAACATAGGTAATGACTTTTGAGTATAGAACATAGTCCCTAAATTATTTAAGCAACTTCACCTAAGCATAATATTTCTTATCCATGGTACATTTTAGTTCTATTCTCTCAATGATCTATTGAAAAAGGAAATGGGTTGTTCTTGACCCACATCATTCTTTTGCAAAAGGACAGTTGCACTAGTTACTTCAGAAGCAAAAGAAAAGATCAAAAAATATTTAGTATAGTCTGGGTTAATCAGGACAGGTGATTGACCCAGTGTAGCCTTGGTCTGCTTAAAAGAGTTTGTTGATTTAGTGGTCCATTTAATCTTAACTTCCCTTTTTAACATATCTATGATTTTATTTAGCATTTCTATAAAATTAGGAATGAATCTTCTGAAAAAATTGATCTTGCAATTAAAATATTGTACTTCTTTCTTATTCCTAGGGAGATCTATCAAATTTATAGCAGCCACTCTATCTAGATCAATTCTAACCCCATCTTTGGAGACACTATGGACAAACAACTTTTGTTCCTTCTTAGCAAAGAAAGAGTTTTGGGGATTCAATGACAAACCAGACTTCCTACACTTTATGAAGGTATGTTCAATATGTTTCAAGTGATCTTGATCATATTTTGAGAAGACAATCATATCATCAAGGTATATAACAATGAAATTATCTTTATCTCCCATGAATGCAATATCCATGGCCCTTTGGAATATTTCTCTAGCATTTATCAAATCGAAAGTCATCTTGGTGTACATAAATGTACCTTAGGGTGTAGTGAAAGCAATTTTCTCTATGTTGTCAAGGTGCATGGCTATATGGTTATTGCCTAAAAAATCCACCCATTGTGGATATTCTATTTGATCCTACCAACTTATTTCTACAATATGTGGCCCATCTTTGGCAGGGGATAATTGTCCTTTAAAGGGCACTTGTTTAGGTTTCTAAAATCTACACACAAGTGAATTTCCCCATTCTTCTTTCTTACTAGTACAAGATTAGAAACCGATTTCGAGTATCGTAGGGAATAATGATTTTAGCATCTAGAAACTTCCTAACCTCTTTCTCAATGATGGAGAGTAAAATAGGATTGACTTGCCTTAGCTTTTGGTTCACTTGTTTGGAATCTAGTTTGAGGGGAATCCTATGTTGTATACCAACAGTATCGTAGTTTTAAAATATTCATACTTCTAGGAAAAAACATCTAGATACTCTTTGAAAAGGGATACACACCTATGCTTTTGTTCAACTGACAGAAATTTAGAGAGCTTAATGTATTGTGGATCCTCCTGGGTGCCAAGGTTGAATTCTTCTACATATTCTGTCTTTGGATGGATGGTTGGTTTGATAGGGACATCATTTTTATCAAACAGTTTCTCCAAAGGTACCAGACCCTTTGGGATAAAGTTACTCTTCAAATAAAGTATCTTGTGACCAACAATTTGATGTACCATTTTCGGAACAATTGCACCCTATGTCTGAGTTGGGTTATCGGCATCTTCTTCATCGCTTGAATAAATATTGGTGGCTGAAAACTCATCAACTAGTTCCATAAATAGTTTAATTTGCATGTCATCCTGAAAAACCTGTCAGCGCTTTACATTATCTGGGATGGAGGGACGATATTGCATCTCAAATCCATATTTCAACTTAGGCTTCTTAGGTGGCTTGAAATTACTGGCTACTAAAGACAAGGAATCAACTTATTGATTGAGATCTCTGGGGACAGGGGTTATGTTGTAGGAGTCAAAAATGTTTTCTATGAGATCCCAGACCAGGTTTCTATAGGCCCTCATTTTTGGGTGCTTCGTTTGATAAACACCTTTGATATGATTTATGACCAATTCAAAATCCCCAAAGATATCCAATTTGGTGAGCTTTAGATTTTTGGCAACTTGCAGACCCAGGATGAGGGCCTCATATTTAGAAACATTGTTAGTAGTCTCAAACTCCAACTTGTAAGACACAGAAATATTATATCCAGATGGAGGGATCAAGATTGCACTAGCTCCTAATTCATCCTTTGCTGAGGCCCCATCAAAATATAATTTCTATATGTAATCAACATTATCGTCAGTAATCCTAAGTACATCATATTCAAAATATTCCTATTCGAAAGCATCATTTACTGAAAGAATGCAACATCCTATGTCTTCATCAGTGATGTATAGAGGGTAGTTATTTGGAATATTTTGATCACTTATAACATAAGTGCTTAGATTCTCGATATAACCTTCTAGTCTCCCTGCAAATAGAGGTACGTTATCATACTTCATGTCCATTTGCATGGTACCTCCCATCTTTTTAGCCCAATTCCTGGATAATAACATCTCATATTTTACAGGTATATCAGCGACCATCACGTCCATCATGATGTTTTTAGTTGGGAGGAACTTGTTCTAGGGTTACCACTAGATCCCTTATTGTTCCCACACATTTCACCTTTCTAGAGACAAAACTGTAAAGGTCATGGTAAGGTTTGGTTATCTCTGGGCCAAGTTGCTCCATGATGATATTTGGCATCAGGTTATGTGAAGCCCCAAAGTCCAACATACAATTATGTAATAACTTATCATGGATACTGAGAGTTACATAAAAAGGATTTGTAGGTTCTTCTTTTCATTCACATGGGGTCCACATTGGACAGTGGGGGATTCATCAGTCATATTTATCGCATTCTTCTACTCTAATGACTCAGTGTGATATAGCAGTTTGTCAATTTGTATATGGTATATAGGATTTTTTTCCAACTAAGTAAAAGGGAAATGAATTTTAATCTTGCACGGTTTATGCTCTAAATTGAAAGGTGTAGCATTCTTATCAGGATCCTTTGGATCATGATCTGAATTTTTGGGAAATGGTTTATTTGATTCTTTAGGAATGTGATGGGTTTTGGCCTCTTCGGTTTTGTCCTTTGACGGGTTGCTGGTTTTGGATGAAGGAAAATCATAGGGAATTTTATCGATAGGTTGTTTTGCAGGAGACTTTTTCACCGAAGGATTAGTGGGTTGACTATTCGAAGAAGTTCTCGGCCTCAGATCATACTTTCTTTGATGTTCATCCTATAAGGTATCTGCAAAAAGATGATACTCGGTTGAGGACTGATTGAATCCATTATCACATTCTTGGTATAATTCAGCCCCATTGTATAGTAATGAATTTTCATAATCATCCTGAGTTAGGTGCATAGTATTGGATTCATCTCGCAACCAATTCGTGTCTTCTTTAGTGTCTAAATACTCTTCTTCCTCATGCAGCTCAAGATTATTAGTATTATTATTATTCTCTCTGACATGAGGTTGAATGGGATGCTCCTTGGTCCTCTTCTCTCTATACATCATCTGTAGATTATAAGGTCTTATGAATTGAGTGGAATTTCTCGTTGGAGGAGGTCTATTTGGACTATTGTTCTCCAATTCCATTCTGGTCACTTTAATGGATAAATTATTAATGATACAAGACATATCCTCAATCTTGGATTCTTGAGATTATTTGGTTCCCCTAGAGGTACCTCCATCCTATTTGTACTTCCCTTTATACTTATTGATCTGGACCATTTATGGGCTTAATTTTTCCCCCAACCCTCATATTACCTTCAACATCAATTGCATTGTTCTGCGTAATGAGGAGGGTGGCTAATCTTCTTTCCCTCAACATGATGGAAAGTCCGATGGGAATGCCCTAGCATAGGTAACCCTTGAGGTTGCTTCCATAGGTCTTATATCTATGGGAATACAATTATACAACTTGTTAAATCTAGTCGTAAAATCAACCATAGATTTATAATTGCTTTTCTTGAGGGTAGAAAACTCAGGTAAGTAATACAGGTTATCTCGTTTTTCTCCCCATTTTTCATTAAGTTGGTTTCCAAATCATCGATTTTCCTGATTGAGGCATCAGGGAGTGGTCTAAACCATTTATGAACATATCCCTCTAACGTTTGAGAAAATACCCTCATATACACATCATCATTCTAAATGAAGATATTATCAGTGAAATCTTGAAAGGCATCCATATGATCTTCTGTAGAGGTCCCTTTCCCACCATCATACTTTGGTAACAACTTAAGTTAGTGATTAGGCATATCACTAAGAATTGAAGCGAGTCTTAAGGGTCCATGCTGATTTGCAACCCAATAGTGGATCCGTGGTCGGGGTGGTGGTGGTGGATTCGGTCCTTCTCCTCATCCTCCAAGCCATAATATGTTGAATGATTAGATTCTCGACTTTTAGGGTGATGAAGGTTCTTGCTTTATGCAATTTAATCTATGAAGAGGAATCTCCACTCTCTATAGTAATGATAGGAATATTGGGAACATATAAGGGGGGTACCAAGAGTTATGAGGGGAGAATGACGGCTAGGAGTTTTAAAAACAAATCCAGACTCTGAAAATATAGGACCAAAAAGAGGAGAGGATATTTTGCGAGGATTACTTGGCTCTATGATGATTGATACCTTTCAGGACTGTTCCTTCAAGAAACTAAACTTCCAGGATCTTGCACGGTGTAAAATTCTTCATGATTTGGATTAGCTCTAGTGTTCCTTCACTTAGATGGCATATTTTCCTTCGTGGAGTCACCAGGTGGATTTTACAGCTAGAAATTTGATTCTTCTTCACCTCATGAAATCATAGCATATTATTGTTGTTGTCCCCAGTGAAAAATAACTTCGTTCCTTCAATCCCTGGCAATGGCGGAAAAAAAATATGTTAGTCCCTGAGATGTTCCAAGGCATTAGTAAACTTGTGTTTGTATTTGAATTTTTCTACTCAAAGAGAAGAGATATAATATTTCTGAATCTTTATGATTTGATTGAATTGCTACCCAACATGACATGAGTCGTGTGAGGAAATGAAAACTGCTAGGCATCATTTTTGACATTACAGACAAAGCTTATGAAATGAGTGAATGGATGAAATGGAAAAAGGTATTGTAACAAGTAAATATTAATTCCACAATAGAGAAAATGTACTAAGCAAAATGAAATTCAGCAATTCAACACAAAATGTAACTGCAAATATATCAAGATTCTCACAGGGACAACACCTTTATTTCAAGAAATATATCATGATTACATCATAATACATTAACAAGAAAGAAAACAAAATTCATCACATCATTTGATCCAAATGTGGGACAATGGATTCCTCGAGGCCTTCATTATCTATCATAATGGCGTAATTACATGAATATGGAAGGTCTTTAATCACAAAAGAAAAAGAAGAATAGATTGTAATCCTCAAAAACTCTGAATCCACCAGATTTTATATTACAACAAGCAAAATATATCTCATATCCTTGATCCCACAAAATATTTGAGAAGTTACACTTTATCCCAAACAAAATGTTGACACTTTAATGGAGTTCCCTGACTCTATTTATAGCACTTGGCTTTACAATTTGTTACAACAAACTTTATGTTACATAACAAACTCCTCTTTCCATTACAATTATTAGCTGGAAAAAACTTATTACAAAACTGCTTTCACTATATGGGATACTAACTGGAAGTAAATACTATTTGTGGTCCTCCTTAGTGAGGTCATGGCTACTAAGTTTGCTCATGAGGTGGCTGAAGTGGCTACTGGGTGACTCGGAGGATGATGCTCGAATGGTTGCTTGTAATATTGTTTTCCTTACCTAATGCCTAAGAGCTAGAAATCTTGTAATGTTTTTCAAATCCTTTCCCATGGGGTATTGGAAAATATTCATCTCTCTCAGAGCAATATCTAGTTCCGTGTAGTGCTCAATCGTGGGCTTGGAAAGAGCTTGAAAAATAGTCTGCAAACCTACGAGCAGCACAAAATCTTCATCCAACTTTCTGAAAACTATCTTCTCGTTCGGCTCTTCAACGTTAGAAAACTTGGAATCAGAACTACATGCAAAATCCAAGATAGTATGATAATGTATATTGGGGTATAAGTCTTCATTGCCATCCCACGGAGAGGGAAGGCCCTGCTTGATGGCATTCCCAAACATTGATTTGAAAGAACCAACGTCTCTAGACAAATAAGATGCCAGTTCATGTACGTTTAACGCCAGAATTCTATTTATTTGTCAACTTATTATATTCCATGACAATTTTGGTTCTCTCCCTAATGGAAAAGCTTGAATCTCTTCATAATATCTCTCATTAAGAACACCTATAATTACCTTTGCAGTTTATGGCTTCTTATCAAGGTGGCCAAGTACATTTCTGGCATATTGGGAGGTTATCATAGCCAACTCCCACTCGTCCTGAGAGATAGTAAAGTATATCAAATGCTGAGTCATCAGAATGGCTATCTGATCCCAGACCAGAAGTTTAGCAGCTTTCAACAAAGGATTCCTACTCAGCTTTTTGGCCAGTTGTTCAATCTCTCTTTGAACTGTTCCTTTGGATTGTTGTAGCTCTGTGATGATGTCCTTTCTCCTAACAACCTCTTCGTTGAGTGTCTGCACCTTATCCGCTTTTTGCCCTAATTCTTCTTTGATCTTATTAATTTGAGCATTATTTATGCTCATCTTAGCCATGGTTTTATCCAACTACTATGTTGGGTCTCTGGAGGATGCGGCATACAAAACTGTATCCTTAGCTAACAACATATCATGATTCTGTTGTTTCAGCTCAACAATATCTTTTTCAAAAGCTTCAATTCTTTCCTTACGCCTCTGGTTTTTAGTGGTCAATCTATCCTATTCTTCTTTGAATTCTAATAGCTAAGCCATATGTACATGTTCAGCCACTAGCATTTTCAACTTTTGCTTCAAGGTTGTGCTTTCTTTATCTTTCTCTTTCAGTATGTCCTGAACAGGTGCTAGATTAGTAGGATCGTTTCCCAATTTCGCTATCTACCTATGCAACTCCATCTTATCTCTTGGGAGAAATGCATCCAGATTAAGTGTAACCTGGGTGGTTTTGAAATTTGAAGGAATTCTTTTTCCACTGGGCACAATAGGCTCTAAAATTGCCATTTTGAGGGTGTCTTGCTTCAAATCTAGAGCTAATAACAATCTTTCCTATTCTCTAATAGCAATTTCCTTTTTTGGAAATAGGACTTTATGAAAATCAACGTTTTCGTCCTTTATCTAAGCATAGACACCAAAAACCCCAAACTTGACAGGAGACATCCGGGTTGCTGCCAATGCCTCTTGTTGAGGACGAACCTTGCTCTTGTGGCCTTTTGGCTGATGGAAAATTTTCCAGTATGACTGGAGCTAGTGAAACTGGATTCAGCCTCTGATGGATCACAAGATATGATTGATGCTCAGTTCTAGCCCTTTTATTTTGGGACTCAATGCTTCCGGAGTCTTCCATTTCAGTATCAGAAGTCAACTCTGCTATCAATCTCTTTTTCAATGCATTGGTCTTATGAGGAGTAGGAATGACTTGTGACGTTATCTAAGGGTATGGATACAAGACTCTTTGTACTTCCTCCCAACTTTCCAAGTTGGCCATTTTGTCAAACTCATGGTGTGTTTCATGCTTATAATCAGTCAATATCACCAACCTCCTTTTCTCATACAAAATACCCCCTTGGGTCATATCTCCAACTGAACCCTATAGGAAGATTCAGGCTAGCCAACATCTCGTCAACCATAGACTGTGTTGTCTTGGTTCTCACTATAAATGGACGTATTTCTTGTGGCAATCTGAAATTTCTGGAGCTATTATGCTTGGCAAAGTGCAAAGCATCAGAGTCAAACATCTGCCGGATGTATTCTAAGGCAAACAGTCTAAGATTCAGGAAAATAGGGAGATGATATGGAGGCAAATCAGACCCATAAATCCTAATTTCATTGTGGTCCTCATAACATAACTAATCACCTACAACAGATTCTAGAATTAATTGTAGCATATTTTTACATTATAGAAATATTTTGGGGGAGCGGCATCAAACAACAGAGTATAAACTTTGGACATTATGGTATTTGAGAATTTCAGGAATCCTTCATTGGTGGGCTGAACTATGGACCTTTTTAGGTCAGTTTGATCAAACAAATATTTGTTATGATATAAAATCATATACAAAATATAGGATTGATACCTAAAAAATTTCATAGATGCGAAGCTCTTCAATTGGGCATGCATCATATCTACTAGAAAAGAGACAAAGTTTATCTTAGTAGAAGATTATTGGCAAGAGAGATTAATCATTAACAACATGCCTAGAACTGTTTCATCAACTATCAAGTCATAATTATAACCCAACACCTGGCATGCCATGGAGATCACAACTTGAGCTTGCTCTGAGAATATTTCCAGCTTGTAGGGTGATGATCCGGATGGTAGCTCTACCCCTGGAGGTAGCATTGGGAGCTCTCAATATGACTTGCAAAACAATACTTAGAAATTTGAATACTATGCATTTATAGTGGAGCATTTGAATTTTGGCGCGTTCAATAGGAGGAACATGTGTCAAGAGCTCATTGGTCTATACAATGAGGCACGTGGTTCATTAACTGGACAGAGACGTTGCTGATATAGTGGCGATGGTCAGAACCATTGGGCCCATAGGGGGGTGGGTCCTATCTGCATCAGCTAATATGTGGTATGGTGGTTTCAGGGTCGAGGAAAAGTGGTATAGTGAGACTGCTTTTGTGAACCTCAAAATCCCTCATGATGACTTGTTTCCGAGTGGTTTTAGGTTTAGGTGCATGGAGTAATATTAACTTCTGTGCACCTTGATAGGCCTAAACGCTCTCGATCGTTGATCATCTAACCCAAAATCCATTAGACCTCCTTCGATCATGTTATTATTTTACAGTGGGACCCAATCTCCTGTCCCATCAATCTAGCACTTGTCAGGATGTGATGTGAAAACACAAGCTTCCAAATGTAGTTTTAGGGTTGAGAAAAGGTGTTAACGGAGTGGGATATGGGCTAACCAAATCGCCCCGGTTTTCTCTCACAAAACCATTCCACGAAACCATTTCAGGCTTCCTCACCGGCGATTGTTTTCTGTCCTTGATTTCCACATCAAGCGATTGTTTTCTGTCCTTGATTTCCACATCAAATCGGTTCTGCAGGTAAAGTCGTCATCAAATCGGTTCTGCAGGGCCATCATGATTTCTAGATGATCCATTTCATGTAGGCAATTAGGGGAGGGTTATCTATTCTTGAGCGGGAAGACCACTAATTGAGATAGGGTGATCAGTGGTAGACATAGTAATGATGTTGGTTGACCTCAATTTTGAAACAACTATCTACTATAAGTGGTTCATAAAAACACTTTATGTACAAGTAATTCTTAATATTTTCATGTTTTTAAAATTATTTATAAAAAAAATTAAACTACATTTTGAAATAAAATGCATATTTGAAATTGGAAAATCATTTTAAGTCACATCTACTTTAAGTCACATCAATGTTTAAGCATTGGTTTCAATCAAAAATACACTAAGGCACATTAAGATTAGACAACTTGGAACTTTGTGGCTGACATGGCATCATTTTGGATTAGTCACACCTCGAGATCAATATGGTTTGATAGAGAACACGACAAAGCATATGTCATAAAAATTTGGAGAAAAAACAAGCTCGGGAACATGGAGAATTACGCTGCACTACTACCAGTAAAAAAAAGCTCACTTGCTGGCATCCCTCCCCTAACGCTTCACCAACCTCCTCAGTCCTCATCCCTCCCAATTTCGCTCCACCTGCATCTGCACATTCATTGAATCCCACATTCATCATCCTCTGCTGCCTCTATCTCCGTTACAGGGAAAGTCAACGAAACCAGGCTCTGCTGCTCTCCCACTCCATTCTGTGATCCGCTACCAGACCACCAACTGCGGCAGACCGACTTTCGAACAGGTAAACCTCTTCAATAAGAAATATCTCTTCGGTTCTATGGTCCGTGATTTTTGGGGTGAATCTCAATATAATTGAGAATATGTTAAACTAATGCATTCTGCTATTTCTTTTTCTTTTTAGTAGTTAGTACTCTCGTCCATAAGTAAGATTGGTAAAAAGAATTGCTAGGTGCGAGGAATAGTTAAATAATTACTGCACTAAGAAAACGTATGGTAATATATGCATATATGTGCAATGGATAGAATATTTGTCAAATGGGTTACGTTGGAAGCTTTGGATGATCGCAGCTATGTGTGAAAATACTGGGTTTTAAATCAGGGCTACCCAGAAAAGCACAGATTAATCCCAATAATGAACGATTTCTTCACCACAACAACTCAAATTTGGACTCATTTAAGATATCCCATACTTCTAGCTCCCACCGACCGGCTGATGGAAATGGACTGACTACCGGAGATATTCGTGTTATTTCGATACACTGGTCTGTACACGAATGCGTGGGTTATACCGAGTACTTAGTGAATTATAAACCACTTCAAATCTTCGTTTTCGAGGGATAATCCACTCCAACTTCCGGTAAGGTCATCGCCGTAGGTTTGGCTGATCATACACTGCTAAATTTAACTTCCGCTAAGGTCATCGCCGTAGGTTTGGCTGATCATACACTGATCATGTTAATGCAATGCTGAACTCTAGTTTAATGTTTTACTGGTGTAATTTCACAGAGTAAAGTCAATCCATTTGAATATGTTTTGAAAAGTATTAACTAAAATTACACAAATACACTAAGAAATAAATCTAAACATAATCTTATACTAATCTATTATAATACTAAATTCTTAATTGTATTGTTTTGTAAAACATTTTCACATAAAATGCCACTTCTACTTTTCTTAAACTATGGACGTGGACTATTGTGAATTCAACCAACATTTATTACCTCTTTGACCTTCAGTTTTTGTAAAGTTGGTGTGATCTATTTTTTCTGAACCATTTCACCTTTAGGTTTTTAAAGGTAATTAGTGCATCACATCGGTTGTTGTGATTTACTTTTTCTGAAACCCCTTGACCGTCAAATTTTGTAAAGGTAATTAGTGCATCACATTGGTTGTTGTGATCTATTTTCTGGACGTGAAAGGAACAACATATCATCAAAATTGATCTCTTTCAAATTTTTTATGATTTTTTTAAATTTTTAAAACAGTTTTCATTCAATTAAATTTTATAATTTGTTGTCTTTAATTCCTTTAAACAGTTTCATTATTCAAGTAAATTTTAAAATAGAGAATTGGTTAAGGTCAAACCTCCCCATTTTTTTGGGGGGGGTGTAATGATCTAAATTAATTTAATAATTTTGTAAATGGAAAGGATTGGTTAAGATATCAAATATATATATAGGACCATCCAAACTCTATTACAAAAAGAATATCCATATATAAAACTGGAGCAAGATGCTTCAGTTCTCAACATTAGATTTAGAAAAACATCACCCATCAACTGCAAGGACTGATCCTGTCCTTGGCTATATTTTCACTTTTGAATCTGTCTCCTAGTTCCAACAGAATTTTGAAATGGAAGGATGTCCCAAAGTGATGGCACGAGCTTGAGGTGGATTTGAAAACAAACAAAGAGACTTGTGTTCCTAATTTGAAACCAGATCTCTAAGAAAATAAAAATAAAAACAGTGTGAGGACTAATTTGATCATAAAGGCCGGTTCAAGAAAAAAACAATGCTTACTGTGATGATGAATCTAAATGCAAATGAAGGGTTTTGAAAAAATGATCTAAAACGTAAATGGTTGGAATTACACTTGGATGTAGAGACAAACTCTGAAGAAACACGGAGATGAGAGCCAAATCAAGAACACACTATTAACTTATATGACTAAAACGTAGAAGAGGGACTGAAAGGCTTATGTTATTCAAATCTATGAGTACATAATTATAATATGTTTATTATAAATTTGGATAATAGAGATAAACAAAAACTTTCTGTTATATGTGTATATTGAATATACAATAAATATCAATACAGTGTCTGATCATGGCAAGTACTATATTTGAAACATTAGAATTCACCTCATATAAAATCAAGAAGACAACAAATATCCTTCAATTTTCTCTGCGCTATCTGAGGCATGGCAGGTTTCAACATGAATTTCAAAAAATATATGTAGGAATAAATAAATGCCATTTTTCCTCTCTGCATTACAGCACAAATTCTTCGCTACTTGTATCATCCAAAGTGTACTGTGGAGAAAGAGAATATGTAGGAGACTGAGGAAGAGGGAAAATCTTCTCAAGTTTTCTTCTCACCTCTTTGATATCTGGTCTAACAGAGGGAAAAGGTGCAAAACATCTCATTGCAAGCTGAAGAACTTGAAGGAGCCCTTCCTCCATTGAGTTGTTCATTCCTCCCCTCCTAGAATTGCAAGGTCAAATAGATCTGAAATTCTTTCTTCCAGCATTGTATTCTTCACAACTGCTGGTAGATCAATAATTTGATTTTTGTTTGTGTCTTCCTTGTTCATCTTGAGCAGTTCAGGTGTTTTATAACCTTGTGAATCTTCGCTTCTAGCATCACCAGTTTTGAACGTAGGTTTTCATGTTGGCCCCCTCCTTTAAATGATAGAAAAATTAAAATAGCCTGAATCTGATAAAACTTCCAAATTAAACAATGTTTAACTTTGAGGCTATATATTATGATTTTCTGATTATTTCTACCATGATTTTGTTACCGATATCTTATTAATCAAACAACCGGTAATCTAATGGGTTAATAGATCAAATTGATTCACTAGATCACCACATGTGCATATACTATGGGTTTTGTCCTTCTACTGCAATATCTTC
The DNA here is from genome assembly GCA_027924585.1 of Larix kaempferi. Taxonomy (NCBI): domain Eukaryota; kingdom Viridiplantae; phylum Streptophyta; class Pinopsida; order Pinales; family Pinaceae; genus Larix; species Larix kaempferi. The sequence continues at coordinate 151,141 of BSBM01000365.1, forward strand.
AATAAAAAATTGATTGAAATTATATCAATAATTGAATATAGATCAATCATAACTTGGCTACCTGGAAGGAGTTGATAGATTCATTGAAACAAGATCAATCCTTATGATCCTCTCATGTGATTTGCTCAAGGCACAGAAAGTAATAGTGTCACCAATAGCACAATTCCCTAATACGTAGGGAAAATATCCATATGACTACATCAATTTTTCCACAATCTTGACTGCAGGATCGTGATGCTGCCTGACTGCATCAATCTCCTCGCCTCTCCATAAACACAAGTTCTTCACAAACCCACATACGTTTGGCCATTGTTCTTGAGATCTGCCAAGTCTTGGTATCCTAATTTCTGAATCAACTCAATCTCTACTGCACATAACTTATTAATCATAATATTGATGCAGTCATCCACAATCCAATGAAAGACATTCTACCAATCTTCTGCTCAAAGGCCTGAGGAGGGGTCCTGCCACCTCATACATAAATGCCCTGCAATTTGTATCCGAGGATGAACATAAGAAAATCTCCTTGCCCGTTGGGAGATCCTCGTATACATCGCGCCCGACAGGAAAATGCATGTCCTTTGAAGGTGGCTCCTGCAGATGTGAGGAGAGCTCAAATATAATCGGAAGAGTGAAAGAAGGAACACTCAGATAATCAGAATTTCTACCCATCGCAATGAATTTCTAACCAAAATTGTCCTCTCTATGTATTTAATCAGAATTAGGTTTCTATATAGGCATTGGAAAAACCAAGATGATAATTATCTTATATCCGACAACCATTCCAATTATAATTCATAACACCACCGGAAGTTAAGGTCTGATAAAAGTTGGAAAATCATCAAACACCATGACACCTATGCAATCATCAACTGTACTGTTCAAAAATGGAATTTCTATTGCATTAGAGGATGGGATCCCTTACCTACGTCCTTAGCATGGTCAGGGCAGTCAAGTTCATGTCACGAGCCGTAGGTTTAATTTATATGAAATCTTAAGGCTTTTGGATGTGTTGTTTGGTAATATATTGGCTCCAAACAAAATATTACAGAAATTATCATTGAATTGGTAAGACTATACATAACTTGTTTTAAAGACAATAAGAGAAGGAATCCTCAGAATATTGCAAATATCCTAACAGTAAGCCAGACAAATGGACTAGCCTTCTAGGCATCATCAAACAGTCTAATAACTTCCATCCACGAATCCATATTCCCTAAATGATTTCAAACAAATGAAGATCGATTTGACTAAAGCCTAGGTTTCCACGAAACGTGGGTGCGGGGATGGGGACACCACTTTTTGAAATAGGGCACTTGGGTTCGTCGCGGCACTATATATATATATAGAGAGAGAGAGAGAGAGAGAGTTTATATATAGTTGTAGCAAAACAATAAAATTAAAAGTTAAAAACATGTCACATGCATATTTCTTCATAATTCAATGATTCATATCCCATTCAACATTCACATTGGAACATAAAATTTGATATCAAGTGGAAGTTATATTATGATTCCATTGTCATAATACATTCAAAATTTGCCTAATGGGCCAATAGCATTTCCAGACATGAAATACAAAATTCAAAATTCAGAAAACACTCAACAGTTCACGGTTTCACCAAACATTGTCGTCGTGGAAATCCCTTCACCAAACACTACCGCTGCTAAATGAAATGATTATGAGATGTTTGAATGGCAAATTATGATGTTTGAAGAGTTTGGGGGTCATAATTTTAGGTTTGGGAGGGGGGGCACCTTTCCCCCCTTAATTTTATTTATTTCACTGTTTTAAAAATCAGGGTACGTCATTCCCTCTAAGCTAAATGAACCCATTTTTTCAAGCCAGCGTCTCGGGTTCTTCAGTCAAGAACCCGGTTCAAATGGGTTCTCCAACCAAGAACCCGAACCCGAATTGGAGACGTGGGTTCGTGAACCCTACCCCTAGGTACGTGAACCCATGCAACTAAGACTAAAACAATCTAAAATAGATTGCTTGGCATGGATTAGTTAGTACATCTCCAATATTATTCTGCTTTGTGTACATCATCTAGTGTTCAACCCTAACAAGCCTAGTTGGGGACCCCTACTAGCTTATTCATAAAATTGAAAAGAAAAAACATCCAACAGACTACATCCTGCCTAATAAACAAACAAAAATATCTTCCTAAGGATCTCAATCAACAAGGTCATATGAAGCAAATAAGATTCTAACCTAGAAACAAAGGAACCGTATCTAAGAATCCTCAACAGCAAGAATATAGTGGAAAATTCTTTGAATTGCATTTTATATGTTTGCGTGTGTGTAAATCTATATTTGTGTGTAAGAAAGGAGATTCTTGAAATGTAATTTTTATTTTTGCTTGCAGAAAACCTTTGTAAAATTCTTAAGAAGCGAGCAAAGCTGGAAAAAAGCATGTTTGAACTATCATTCAAACTGCCTTAAACTTTTGCGGTTCAATTATGGCTTCTCTTCCCCATTAGTATTTTTTAATTGTTGTAAATGTGTATAATTAAACGAGTTGGTAAGTCTCTAGGGTAATAACTCCATAGGGTAAAGAATTGGGACAAGATCTGCTTTAAAATTTAAATTAACTTTTCATCTTTCCAAATTTAAATTGAGACACTCTTTCCCTTTTTGTTGAAAAGATCAAAGTCATATTTTGTATTTGGAAGCATATCTTCATTGTTATTTGTCATATTGTTATATTCATTAGAAGTAGAATCAGTAGTATATCAAATCCATCTTGAAAGAAGTAACATTAGTTTGGCATATTTAAAAAAGAAAAAAAAATTGAGTGATTTTTTCATCTTATTGAAAACGTTTGTGCTTGCATTGATCGAAGAACTCTCTCCTTACATTAGCTAGCATTAATTGAAAGGAAAGGTTTATTTGATTCATATTCATTTGCATGGTTTGAATCAGTCATCACACCACGAGTTGCACTTCCATCACCCAACTGAGTAATACAACCATTAAAATTTAAATCGCTAACTCAACACACTTTAACCTCGCTTGAGGATAAAATGAATTTGGTAGTTAGGTAGGACACCGGGGATAGGCATCCAAATAATTCCCCCTTGTCATTTTCATCTGATACATAGTTGTTTTCCTCTAGGGTACTAAAATCCTCTAGTACTTATTGACACAGTCATCGACCAGTTTGTGGAGAGGCCTCCCGTTTTTTCGGGGGTTAAGCCGTGAGGATTGATTCCAGATGGACTTTGTGGAATGCCGCACTCCATTTAGTGCCTAAGTCATATCGATCCATTGTCGTCCTTATACTCTACCATGATGGTGACAGGGGCGATAAGACAGAAGTGGCAAAAACCTTCTCTGATGTGTCATGAACGAGGTAGCTTAGTGACTTTTCTTCTAGGGCTCTTTTACCTAGGATCCCTTTCGGTAGAGGGATATCCTTCCATTATTGGTCTCTCATTTCGTATTGTTCGACTTGGATTTCATCACCTTGTGAAGGATACGATTTGTCGAGGTCTCCAACTCCTAGTTAGGAAGTTTGCTTGCTATTTCACCTTTTTAGAGGGTCTTTTTCTTTTTAGTGTTGCTTGTTGGCATTCTGGCCACTTTTGTTTCAGCTCACTTACTGTGACGCCCTAGAAGAACGAGGTAGCTTCTCCGACGTGTCATGAATGAGGTAGCTTAGTGACTTTTGTTTCAGCTTTCTTATTCAGATCAAGGATTTAGTTCTTGTGATTGCTTATGGGCTATCAAAGGTAATTTTTGTAAACATGTCATTAAAATATGCATGTTGCGTGGAGACTTTAATGATTCTATGGACATCAATCAATTAGATAAGTTTGATGTTGATATTGATATCACAAATAGTGGGTCTCTAATCATGAAACATGATTATGACATTGTTGATGATCAAAACATTTCAAATACAAGAAATGAAACTTTCCATCCTATCATCAATGAAATTGATGACTTTGATCTTGGGAGATGCCAAGATATTTTTTATAGATGCAACAAAAAGATCCAAGAAACAATGATGCAACCTCCACGTTCTATTTCAAAGGCATTATTGATGGAAGTGCTTGTGGACAAGTTTGTTGCTGAAATGAATAATCAATGCGTAAATGATTTTCATTTCAAGTATAATGATAATGAGACCACATTGAAGCGAGGAAAAAGCTTTCTAAGTCCGAAAAAGAGGTCTTTCCAACGACAAAAGAAACATCAATTGCTACAAGACTTGAATGTGGATGTAGAACAATATGAATCTTTCAACTTCCCCTTCACTGGGAAACGCAAGTTGGTTTCCTCCATGAACACTACACCCATTCAAGGTCATGATAATGCTTCCAAAATTATTCCCAATGCTGATGCAAGACAATATAATTTTCTAGTAGCAGATGGAGCTCGTTTGAAGAAGAAATATCTTGAAGAGGAACTAGAGGCAATGTATGCAAAGAAGAGGTCAACAACAACTACTCCGGGTATTATTTGAACTAAAATGTCTTTAATGGAGTGATAGAAAATAGACAACCTTATAATTGTAATATATTGACAGGTGGAGAACGTGTTTTGTGAGCCACACCACAAAGGCTTGCAAGGCATAGGAATTGCATTAAAAAAAATTCAAATGCAGCTCAACTATCACCGATCAATCTTACACAATCACAATTAGAGTCACTTCCAACCATGAATCTATTAATAGGTTTGTTTGTATATGAAGATACTTTTTTTTTATTACTCGAGAAACATTATAATTTTTAATGGTTTGGTATGTGTTTGTATGTGTATATTTTCAGGTGATGTCTCGCATGTTACACAAACACCATCTACAAGGAGAACAAGGTTGACAGTATTCCCTAAATTGGATTGATAAAATCAAGGTAATTTTTTTACTGTTGCAAATTTATTGTAAAATCATTGGTAAAAAAATTTACTATTGTAAATTTATTGCAAAATCTACCATTTTGTGTTGCTATCTTTGTCGCTATATAATGTATGCTTTAAATAAATTAATATTATTTTATAAAAGGTGCAATATTGCCTACATTCAGAGTCCTTTTTGAAAGCAATCAGATGGAAATTTTTATGTAGCCCAACTGTTTTGAAATTCAACTTTTTGCATTCCATGGTCAAGCTACTTTTTTATCTTGTTGAAAATATACTTTTGTGGAGTCCATATCAGCTTCAATTTTTTAATGAACAAACAACTTTAATGTCCCATAAATGTAGGTTCTAAGTGTGCATTTTTGTTTTGCAGGAGATTTACAAAGAATTTAAAGAGCTTAGTGACATCATTGGGTGACCAATTCTCATTACAACCTAGCAGGAAGGTGCTCAAATTTTGTAAGCTTAAATCAAATGTTGGCCAAGAATAACTTAAGAGGCTATATTTAGTGTTGATAAATATGGTAGCTGTCATAGACAAGACAAGGGTCTAATGGCTTATGGTATCTTGGAGTGATGGTTTTAAAATTACATGCAGTATAGTTAGAAATTGGAAAATATAATCTTTAAATGTGATGTTTTTTCGATTCTTGTCTTTCGTTTCTATGGATTGCAACTACTCATCAACCTTTCTTTTTCTAAAGTATATGTATGAATTAAAAATGAAGACAACGAGAGAAGTTAATGATATGGATCTCATAGAATTATTGGATAGATTTATGAAAATATTGTTGGAAATGGTTGAACAAAATATCTTACTATAACATGTTGTGATATTGTTATGGTCACCTAAATTTATTTACAAAAATAATTATACAATAGAGACACAAATGGAAATGGATTAATTAAATAGAATTTCCCCTTCAAAGGGTTCTTGAGCATAAACTCATTGTGTCCGTTGCTTGATATATGATTGAGTGTTGTTGATGCTATATCATAAATCCAACATTTGGTATCAAATCTTAATGGTGTGACCCATGGGATGTGTTAAGAGGATTGATGGGAGGACACAACATGGCCAGTTGCAATTTACTCCTTTGAGCTCAAATTTTCAATGCATTGTTTTTTTTTCCGCATAAGAGATTTCTTGGGAACTAACCTTCCAAAGTCCAATTGTGATTGCTTTTTCCAAAGATTCCTTTCAATCAGATTTGAAAGGAAGTTACTTAGTTAAGAAAATTTATAAGTTATCTAGAGTAAAATAAAATTTCAAAAATGTTTTAAAAATATTTAAAAAGAATTGATTAAAAGTATTTATTATTTTAAAAATGTAAAATTAATTACAAATTTGGTTAAAGAGGAAGATTCAAGTAGCTAAGAGTAAATTAAGAGTTTTTAATTTTCCTTGGATTAAGAATTTTTAATTAATATACAAGTCTTAAGAATTAAAAGGGTAAGGCTCATAAAATAATGTGAGGTAATTATTAGGAGGGGTGGAATGGGAAATACTATGGGTCAAAGGGAATGATTCAATTAAATACAACTTAATTGGAACTAGAAAAGAAAAATTCAAATTTTCAAGATAATAAATAAATTAAGGTTAGGAAGGTAGGGCCAATTTTAATTCAAAATTAAAAAGATTTATAAAGATGGAGCTAGAAGTTGATGTGTTGAGAGTCAAGGGGATTAGGGGAATAAATTAGATGGTAAATTAAAAAAGAAGTATATTTTTAATGTGTTTCCATTTTATTTTATTTTAATTTAATGTTTTTAAAATACTATTTAATAAAGTGAAAATTTTGAAAATTAAAAATACATTTCAATTATTGCATTTTTATTTAATAGGTTCTATTAATGGAATGTAAATTCTTGAGAGTATGGATTTATTTTTAAAACCCAAAAAAATTAGAAACATTTAATATGAAATTTTGTGAAAGTGTCATATAGCAACTTGGATATGTCCTTGTTTATTTTTGTTTTTAAAAAAAATTATTGCCATGATTTATTGATTTTGATGTTAAAAATTTAATTTTAATTTTAATGTTTTTATAAAGACAATCACTTATTGATGTTGCAAATTTTATAATTTTGTTTATATATCTTTTTATGAGTTTTCCTTTACTTTGTTAATTTATATATTCAACACAAAATTTAATTTTTTTTATAATTATCTTTCAAATATATGTCAATTAGTTGTGTCCTTATTCTCTATTACAACATAGACATACATATTGCAAAAAATCTTTTTTTAACATAACAATACATCACCAACAAACAAATTTTAGTGGATACACACCTTTCTACTTAATTCTTTCCAACATAAACATCCATCTCTTGTTTTGTTTTCTATTAAGAAATTCAATATTTAAATAAAGCTTTTATATTTTATTGGGCTTACTTTAATATGGATAAATTCAAGATTTAATTGTACAAAATAGCGCATTTAAAACCAATATATTTTCTATAATTTTTTAGTCACTTTCATATTTTTTTTCACCGTATATCGATTGTGTGCACATATTTTCACATTCGTATGGAGTATGGCACATTGGACATTATAGATTCACCCATAAAGAAACCCAGGAACCAACTCTAACATTAAACATTAATGTTTACAGGGTGGACACTATTAATTCACCCATGAAGTAGGTTACAAAGATTTGGAAATCAATAGAAAGATCGAGAGGTTGCAATGTTCCCACATAAAGACATGATAGGTACCTAAAAACTAACCTTAGCATTTTAATTCACATGGTAGACGTTATTAATTCACCCACAACGAAGGGTTCACACTGGTTGGAATCAAAGTTGGAATGTAATCCAATGGATAGAACCGTCAGAAGCCAATCCAATGGAAACTAATTTTTTGGTCAAGCCTTGCAATGTAGTAGATGTTTTGGTTGGAACAAAGAGATTTAACAACTACTTGTTCATTAATAAGATTTTTCTTGTAGTGTATGGATGTTTTGCCCATACATTTTACTATTGGATTTCGATGTATGGCATATATTTGTCTTTATTGGCATCTCTTTTTGGGAAAGTAAAGAGGTGTAATGTATCCATTAGCCTTTATTCACTCTCAAGGCTATGGGGCACCTTAGTTTTTATCTCAATTTTTTTTCTCCGAGGTTATCAACATTATTATTAATGGTTGAATGTGAATTATATGAGCCGAAGAAAACTATAACAACTTTCATTAATCAATTACAATGCCAAACATGAAATCTGTCATTAATAATTCATTCATTTTAGGAGGTGAAGTCAATATCCAAATCTATAATATTTTCTTGAAGAGTAATATACAATGTTTCGTATGTGTTGGGAACATTGTGGGGGGGGGGGTTCTGTTGGCACCCTAACAACAGGACCCCTTTGGAATCTTTAGGGGGGCCTGCATTTAAAATTTTGTAAATACATTGATTTTGATTGGTTTTGTTTGATTTCATTATTCATTATGATGGTATGCTTTGATAGCGCTTGCTTGATATCTTCCCCCCTATTGATTCTTAGGCTTATGTGACGATCATTTGGTGAGTCGGTCAATCTATGTCACGTTGGTTTTGTTGCTTCTTGGTGGTTAGATGGTGTTTACGTATCCTTAATTGAGCCTATTTGATTTGATTTTATGCTTCCAATTCTCTTAATTAGAATGGATTTGATATTGATATTTTAATCTAAAATTCCCCTATAATTTTTTATCATAAAAATTTGACTTATTTTATTAAGCATTAACTACATAAATATTTTTATTATTTATAGATCTTCATGATTTAATTCAAATTAAAATAAAAAATATTATACATATTCTCATTTTTCTTTTGTTTTGAACAATGCATAAATATTTTTATTATTTATATATCTTCATGTTTTAATTCAAATTAAAATAAAAAATGTTATACATATTCTCATTTTTATTTTGTTTTGAACAATAGCAAATATGAAAAACAAATATATAACTTCAATCTCCAATTAACTCTTAAAGTTATATATTTTTTAAAATTTAGATAAAATTAAAACATTTAAAAATTTAAATAAAGTTAAAACATTTAAAATCTAATTATAGATGCTTCCATTTATTTCACTAAGAGTTTGTAAACAAAAGGGACATGAGAAGTATTGAAATGATTTTTTTAATGCAATTGCTTGAGATTTGTGCTTAAATTTTTTAATGCAATTTGCTTGAGATGAGGAGTGTTTTATTGTAGGGTTTGGATCTTTAAGCATTTGAACTATGTTCTCTTTTAAAGAGGAGAGGATCCTTAAAGCTTCGGGTGTCTGGCATTTTTTATCTTAATTTATTTTTATTAAATCTAAGATTTTGATATTTAATAAATTTAGGGTTATGATGAAATTAATATAGTTGTTTTCAAGAATTATATTCGGATCATAGCCCTGAAGCCGTCCAAACATCAATCCGTGGTTGAACAACATCCTGCCCCGGACATCAAAATCCCCAAAAAAAACATCGATGCCTTTTTAGAAAAAACCCTCTTACGCAGCAACCGATAGTCATGCTGTGAGTGTTTGGCACATATATTCAGAAAAGGATATTAGTTCGAAAAATGTTCTTCAAACAAAAACAAGAAACGTGCCATCATTTGGCAGAACAAACCCATCTGCAAGTTCAGCCCAGAAAAACACAAGAACATGGTACCATTTGGCATGACAAACCGATCCGCACGAGGACGCCGTCACAACAAAGAAGGTAATCCATGCTGATATGAACAGTTTTGCAAATATTTCCCAGATGATACCTTGTCTGCTATATAACTATAGCTCGGTATAACAACTTCACATTAAAAACAACATCAACATAAACGTAATCTCAGCAAATGGCACACATAACTACGAAAGTATGTTAGGGGAGAGTTGTCTATTCTTGAACAGGGACCAGTAGTTGTCATAGTACTGGTCCCACACAACCACCATATGATGACACAAATAAACCCATAAATTAAACATACACATTCCATATTAAGTGCAGAAAAATATTTAAATTATGTCCAAAAATTGCCCATTAACTGACTGGGCCAATAGGTGTCAATAAATAGTCTTTATATGACAAACTGTACAAAACATCTTGTCCCAACCAAGTACAGATCTGCTCAGGGATCCAGAAGTACATGAACAGCTAAATAACCCAACTCGTTTTTGCCACCTACTGCAAGGTACCTATCAAAGGAGGACCCACGAATATCTATTAGAGCCTAAATATCCCAGCATTCATTAAAACCTGTTCAAACATTCATTGAAACCTGTTCAAGCATCAGAAAAGATAGTGTCAGCCATAACTGCAAGATTGTTCAACATTCCAACCCACTGTATTCAATAAATGACACCTACCCATTAAATGCACCCATTAAACAGATGGAAGCACACAGATCATGAAACAGATGAAGGCACAGGGATCCACAATGACAAGCTCCCAACCATTGGATCACTTTCAAATCAATCCACAACTGTCACACATTCAAATTTGAGAGATTGCAATCCATGTGCAACCTTCTTACCAACCCAATTCAATAGCAAACAACTATAAATGAACCACAACCCTTATGAAGATGCATTTCATAAATTCGACCAGCAGAGTGTGTGCACAGTTGAGATTCAGAAATTCGAACAACAGAGTGTGTGCACAGTGGAGGCATACCATCAGAAGTGTGTGCACAGTGGAGGCATACCAGCAGAACTGTGTGCACAGTAGATTCAGGTTACTGTTTATGTTATTTATGTTTCTGTTTATGTTATTTCCAGTTATGTTATTCATGTTATTTATGTTTCTGTTATTCATGTTATTTATGTTATTTATGTTTTTGTTTCTGTTATTTACATTTTTGTTATAATAAACTTCCAGTTTCTTCTACATAACCAGCCTCCCTTCTAAATGTGCAGGTTGTTGTAGGCATGGCAAGAGTCAGCAATGCAAGGAGAAAAAGTCGTCGACTGAGTAGGGGTGCCCAGCTACGCTGCACCTCATCGGATGAGGAGAGGCTCGATCATTCAAATGCCAACAATGCTCCCAGCAATGTTGTTGAGAATGACAATGTGGTGGAAGAGGACATTGTTGTCCCACCACCAACCACACAGTCACTTCCAACCACAATTCAAGGAACAAGTTCAGTCACCAAAATCAGTGCAATAAGAGGTTGGACAAAAGAAGACATGCTAGCTGTTATTGATGATATAGAGTTCAATGGATATTCCATTCATGCTGCTGCTAAAAAACATGGAGTTGCTACCTCTTCAGTACATTATTGGATAAATGGACTCACACATACAAAGTGCAGAGGGCCTGTTACAGTTATGAGTGAAAAGGAGGAGGCCGAGGTGGTTCAGTGGTGTAAGGAGATGGCTGAAATGGGACATGGGCTAGAGCTGATACAGCTAAAATCCACAGTAGCTCAAATCTGTGAAGGGAGGCCAAACCCCTTCAAAGATGGGTTTCCTGGTAAGTCATGGTGGTTTGGGTTTAAAAAAAGGCATCCAGACCTTGTGTTGCGTACAGCTGAGGGCCTAGATAGAGACAGGGCTCTAAATCTACGGCTTGCAATTCTGACTAAGTTCTATGCCACCCTTTCTAGTGCATATGAGAACCATGGGTATGCTCCAAACCATATATGGAACTGTGATGAAACAGGTTTACAGGCAGGAAGGAACTGTGGCATGCATGTAATTGCCAAGAGAGGGAGTCGTAATGTGCCAAAGATTTTTCCTAGGAGCAGGGAGTGGATCACTATTCTATGTTGTGTCAATGCAATTGGTGCTTCAATCCCAGGATTTTATCTATTTAAAGGTAAAACTCAAGTCAAAAATTATATACAGAATTGTGAACCAGGTGCATGCATGGCTACACATCCCCATGCTTGGATGACCAAAGAACTCTTTTTGAATTGGCTTACTCACTTTGCTGCATCTATACCAGGCAGTGTCTCACCTGTAAATAGACACCTGCTGGTTTTAGATGGTCATGGAAGCCACATTGCTGTGCAAACAATCGAGGAGGCTAACAATTTGGGCATCGACCTGTTGACACTGCCTGCTCATACCACTCACAGATTGCAACCCCTAGATTTCAGTGTGTTTGGGCCTTTCAAGAACTATTTCAGGGGTGAGCGAGCTTCGTGGATGGCACAGAATCCAGGGGTGGAGGTAAAAAGGTTTGAGCTAGCCGAGCTTGCAAGTAAAGCCTTTAAAAGGGCTCTCACACCTACGAATATCAAGGCTGGGTTTAGGAGGAATGGAATATGGCCACTGAATTCTGAGGCTCTCATGCATGATACTAGTTGTAGCCTGGGATTTGATCTGAATGGTCAGGAAGAAGGGGATGTCCAAGCACATGTTGCTGGCCAAGAAGATGTGGAGGTAGAGGAAGATGTTGTTGCTGCTGATCATATGATATCCCTCTCTCAAGGAGGACCATACTGTGGTGATGAATAAGAACAGGTAAGTGAAACACAATATAACAATGAACCAATTGACAGTAACATGGAGGTACATACACCAACTGAGACAGCTGCAACTTCTGCTTCTAATCTTCTTAATGTCTCTATGCAAGAAACAGTTGCAAGTTCTGCTTCTGTTCATGTCAATGAAAACGTTGACCATGCACCAAGAAGCAGCAATGGAGAATTGACTTTGCCAAGCCAGGTTACCCCACCATCATGGCTGGTAGAAGCCATGATGAATTTGGACAAAAATATTGTCTCAAGGACAAATGAAGAAAGCATGAACATGCCTTCACAGCCCAGAGAATTGGAAGAAGAAATTGTTCATTATTTTGTGGACAATGGAAACCTGGAAGAAGATAGTGTCCACAACGAGGTTCCAGCTGAAGAGGACAATGTGGTTCAGATAGAGCAGGAGAACATTGACCCAAATATTGAGAGGCAAGTGTCAAGCAAGGAGCAGCAAGTGTCAAAGAAGGGCTAGTTGCTTGGTCGGTTTCTAAAGCTACCGGTAGAGAGAGTGTCAGCAAAAAGAAGGCAATTGACAACAGACAATCTTCGTCTATGCCGAAGTTCACAGTTACTCACCTCAGAGGACTATATAAAACTATTGGTTGAGTCTGAGCAAAGGAAACTTGAACTCCAGGATTTAAAGCAGAAAAAGAGGGACTTAGCTAAAGAAAAGAAGGCTGCAAGGATTGCTGCAACAGAAATTCAAGCACAGGAGAGGCTTGAAAGAGAGAAAGAAAGACAAGAAAAGGCTCATAAAAAAAAAATGGCAAGGCATGAAAAGGAATTGAGAAAGGCTCAACAATTGCTTCAAAAAGAACAAGGGGTGGCAAAAAGTTCTGCCATTGATGCAAACATAGTGGAGGGGAGTAGGATGATGCCAAACACATTGGAACATCTGGCAGATAATACTCCATGTTTCCAAGACCTCCTAAACATCCAAGTCCCCCGCTATCAACAAGTGCGCATGCCCACTTTATTCCCTCCTACAAGTGCAGGTGTCAGACATATGTATGATTATTGGGGGGCTCAACCCAATGCAGGGGTTAGTAGCACAAGTGTGCACTGTGGCTACTCAATTCCTCCATGGCTACAAGAAGCAAATTGGATATCATATGGAGGCAACCAGCCACAACCTAATCAGCCATTGTTAGGTATGCCAACCAACCTGGCTCAAGCAAGAAACTCAACAATATTGGGAAGTGAAGATCTTGGACGACATCAAGCATAGGAGTGTCATATAGGGATGCCAAAGTTTTTGTTGTGACCACATTGCATTGTGGATTTTGTAATCACTGGGTCTAACTACTGCAACATGGCCATTTTGTATACAATCCTATACATTTTTGGGTACAATCCTAGGTCATATCGTTCCCTGATGTTTGCGGCATTGTAATCAGGGGTTTATCATAAGGTTTAATATACAATTTCATCATTTCAACAGTAAGCTGTAATGTACTCCGATTAAACATTTCATTAACATTTTTTAGGGATTATGAATTTAGTTTGTTGTTGGTTTATGTTGCAATCATAGTTTGGGCTGAATTATTGAAGGTTCTAGGGTTTATGCACCTACAACCCAAAAAAACTTATTGTCATCACCACCATTATGAAAAACCAACACATACACACCAAAATGATCAATCATCATTATTGATGGAATCAAAATATCTTCTACAACCAAACAAACATTGTTGTATTTCTATATAAGGGAGGGATGCCAGTTGTTGGACACCCCACGTGGCTCCCTCCCCCATGCCACGCTGTCGAGTTGACACGTATCCAGCTTGGGCCCAGATGGCACCGCCACCTGTATTGTTGCTCGGGCCCTGTCTGTGAACGCTCCGCCACCCAGAGGGTATATGGCTTATGTTGCAGTAGTATGGGCTGAATTATTGAAGGTTCTAGGGTTTATGCTGTAGCAGGGTCCATGGCTTATGTTGCAGTAGTATGGGATTACAACCATATGCCCAACCATTGCAATCATAGTTTATTGCTAGTTTATGTTGAAATCATAGTTTGTCCTGAATTATCTATCTTCTATGGTTTATGTGGCAGTCGTGTTTGTAATTTTTTTAGGGTTTATGAATTTAGTTTGTTGTTTGTTAATGTTGCAATCATAGTTTCGGCCGAATTCTTGAAGGCTCTATGGTTAATGTTGCAGCAGTGTTTATAATTTTATTGGGGTTTCTGAATTTATGAATTCTATGAATTATTGAAGGCTCTATGGTTAATGTTGTTGCAGCAGTGTTTATGAATTCTAGGGTTTATGCTGCAGCAGGGTCCATGGTTTATGTTGCAGTCATTTCGGCTGAATTACAACCAAATGGGATTACAACCATATGCCCAAAATTCAAAGGGAGATAGAAGAATCCCAAGACCACTATAATAGCTTCATCCTAGATGATATTGTGGGCTATGGTTTATGTTACAGCAGGGTCTAAGGTTTATTGAAGTTTCATAGTTTGGGCTGAATTATTGAAGGTTCTATGGTTTATGGTGCAGTTGGTTCTATGGTTTACAACTCTTGACCCCTATATTCCTAAAACTAGCAGTTAGGAATGGGGTTGAACCATTGCATGGGTGTGATACCCATCCATTCGATGCTAACTGTACTGCAACATGGTCCATATTTCTCTCCTATTATTAATAATGCTTCTATAAGGAATGTTCCATGGAGGGCTCTCATGCATGACTTATTACAACTTAATACAGTATCATACTAATCAACATAACAGGCCTAAATTAGATCTAGTGTATGTACATTCCTATAAACAAATTCAATATCCTTTTGAAGGCTAGAACAACAGACAACAATAATCAAGCACACAAACTGTTTAATAAAACTATGTCTATATAAATGCCCATAATGCAACAACTAATTTACCTTCTTCTATTTTGCCCATAATGCAACAACTAATTTAACTTCTTCTATTTTGCCCATAATTCAAGTTAATAGGTAAAAGTAAAAACTGCATCATACAACAGCAGATAAGATGCAGCAGATCACTTCATGTTAATAGGTAAAAGTAAAAACTGCATCATACACTTGTAATTTAACAATAGCATGCAACTTGTAAACTGCATCAACAACAAAAGATCATAAGGCGGAGCAGATCGCTTGTAAAATGCATCAACAATAGCCAATTTGGCAAACTTGCTGATATCAACAACTGAATTATGGGTATTCTTCTAATAAGATGAGACAATGGAAAAGTCATTGTTGTCAACTGCCATCCATCCCCTGTATGATGCAGTTTTGTCTTTTAACTATTACCATTCTACTGCGACAAAACCCAACAACATAAACCAACAACAAACTAAATTCATAAACCAGATAAAATTTAGGGACACTGCTGCAACATAAACCAACAACAAACTAAAATCATAAACCATAGAACCTTCAATAATTCAGCCCAAACTATGATTGCAACATAAACCAGGAACAAACGAAATTCATAAACCCCAATAAAATTATAAACACTGCTGCAACATTAACCATAGAGCCTTCAATAATTCGGCCAAAACTATGATTGCAACATTAACAAACAACAAACTAAATTCATAAACCCTAAAAAAATTACAAACCCGGCTGCAACATAAAACCATAGAAGATAGATAATTCAAGCCAAACTATGATTGCAACATAAACCAGCAACAAACTAAAATCATAAACCCGAAAAAAATTACAAACCCTGCTACAACATAAGGCAGCATAGACCATAGAACCTTCAATATTTCAGCCCAAACTATGATTGCAACATAAACCAGCAACAAACGAAATTCAGAAACCCCAATAAAATTATAAACACTACTGCAACATTAACCATAGAGCCTTCAATAATTCGGCCGAAACTATGATTGCAACATTAACAAACAACAAACTAAATTCATAAACCCTAAAAAAATTACAAACCTGGCTGCAACATAAACCATAGAAGATAGAAAATTCAGGCCAAACTATGATTGCAACATAAACCAGCAACAAACTAAAATCATAAACCCCAAAAAAATTACAAACCCTGCTACAACATAAGGCAGCATAAACCATAGAACCTTCAATATTTCAGCCCAAACTATGATTGCAACATAAACCAGCAACAAACGAAATTCATAAACCCCAGTAAAATTATAAACACTGCTGCAACATTAACCATAGAGCCTTCAATAATTCAGCCGAAACAAATACATAAACCCTAAAAAATTTACAAACCCCGCTGCAACATAGACCATAGAACCTGCTGCAACACAAACCATAGAACCTGCAATAATTCTGCCCAAACTATGATTGCAACATAAACCCTAAAAAAAATTTAAATGCAGCTGCAACAAAACCCTAGTTCATACACCCTAAAAAAAATTTAAACGCAGCTTCAACATTAACCACAGAACCTTAATTATGATTGCAACGTAAACCATAGAACCTTCAATAATTTAGTCGAAACAAATTCACCTCCAACCTAATAAATGAATAAACACTAAAACATTCATAAACCCTACTGCATCATAAACCATTCATAAACAAATTAACAGGAGCACAATAAACCATTCATAAACCCTACTGCATTATAAACCATTCCTAAACCCTGCTGCAACATAAACAAATTAAACCCCTGATGCCACATAAAAACCCTAATGCGAAATGCATTTCACCATTGCCACCAACGCAACGTAAACCCACCATACACAATTCAAAGTGCGAGCAGGAGGGCACCAACGCCACCGCCGAGAGCAGGAAGGGACCAAACCAATTCACCAACAGAAATGCACAAATTCACAACCCAGAAATGCACAAATTCACAACCCAGAAAACCAGAATTTAACCTTTCAAAGTAGCAGAAATGGTCCACAAAATCCCCAGAAGGTTGAGAGTGTTGAAAAACACTGATGCAGGGAATGGCTGGTAGGAAACCTACCGGCGCCACCGAAGAAGCGTGAAGGGACGAGCCACCGCTGTGAGCAGGAACAGCCATCGCCACCGCCATGAGCAGGAAGGGACGAGCCACCGCCATGAGCAAGAAGGGATGAGCCACCGCCGCGAGGAGGAAGGGACCAGCGCCACCAAAGAAGCACGAGCAGGTCGGGACCAGCGCCACCGAACGAAGGCAACGAACGCCTGATGGAAGCCACCATCACCACCAGTGAAACCAACCGAGCAGCAACCCAACAACACCACCACCGAACCGATGAAAACCTCCAACGGGGTCCGCCGCAGACTACTTTGAGGGCCTGTGGTGCGCTATGGGCATGGAGAAAGTGTCAATGTCGGGAGAGCTAGCGGACAGAACATACCGCAGCGGCGAACGCCATCCGTCGGGGGGTAAGGCAACAAGCGTCCGCCATATGACAGTAGCACAGCAGGATACCGGCAGAACTAGAGCGCCCATGGTGCAGAACCAGAGCGGGGGTGGTGCAGAACCAGAGCGGGAGTGAACAGGAAATGGGGTGGCGGAGCGTTCACAGACAGGGCCCAAGCAACAATACACGGGAGGAAGGAGAGGTCGCGGGAAAAGCGCCGAAAAAGCGAGAAAAAGCGTGCCATAAAGGCCGCTTTATGGCGCCCACCCACCACGACAGGTGGCGGTTCCATCTGGGCCCAGGCTGTGTTCGTGTTGACTCGACAGCGTGGCATGGGGGAGGGAGCCACGTGGGGTGTCCAACAACTGGCATCCCTCCCTTATCTATCGCAAAAACGACAAAGCCCAGCAGCAGTATTTGTATGAGTGCTGCATCTTTATTTGGCTAGAAAGAAGCAAAGCACATTAAAGATTAAACAATGGGAAACAAAGCTAACTAAATATATATTTGCAGGATTTGGGTGAGACTGATGTAGAGAATAAGCTGAGATGTGATGTGGATCTGATCATGGTAATTTGACTAGTAATATCTGTGGATGCAGTCATTCCAAGGGTTGTAAGTAGGGTCTCCAACATCAAGAATAGCCTTCCAAACAAGAGTGTTGCACTTGAATCCAGTTCCAAAGGAGACCATCCATATCCTGTCCCCTTTCTTGATCATATTCTTGGCCTCCATGTAAGCCAACTCGTAGATAGAGCACCAAACTGCAGGAAGTGTTGCCAAATCTGTGGAGGACCATTCGCGCCGGCTCAAGCAGATAGTCATTCAATTGAAGGTGCTTACCGATGGAGTTAATGACGGCCTTGCCTCCAGTATGAATGCAAAAATGCTCGAAAGCCAGAGTCAAGTTGGGAAAATAAGGCTTAACATGATCCATTTTGAAAACTCTGCGTTTCACAAGAAACAACAAGTAGTGCAGTCTCTCTGAAAAAGGCAGCACCAATGGAGCTAGTGTCGTGATATGAGCCTGCAGGCCTTCACTGGCTACAGGTACCAACTCCTTCTTGAGAGCGATTCTGAGATTGCCTTCATCGTCTTCCTCCTGAAAAGTTGCACGGTAGGCCATTTCATTTACACCTGTATGGGTTCTCAGAGAGTGAATCAGCTCTAGCTTTGCCCTTCTTCTATCCCTGGAATTGTTGGAGAGAATCAGAGCAGCACATCCCATAGAAAGTTGGTAATCAGCATGGACTTGTTGTTTCCAAAATATTAGTTGTGAGAAATGTTTTCGGTAATCACCACCAGGGAATTTGTGTTTGAGCAGGCAGTTTTGAGCAGGTTGCTTGCTAGATCAATTCCTATGACTCCAGAGTTGCATCCCATTCCTGCCATATGCAAGCATTTTGTGTCCTCCTTCATATTGTAACGATTCATAATGTGAGAAGCCAGGGATGGAATAGGGTTAAAAACGTTCGACACGGTCACAATGATTCCTATTCCTTATACAGAGAGGCTTACCTATTTGAAAGCCGGTCTGCAGTTGTTGGTTGTGGAGCAGCAGCAGGATGATGAATGTGGGAGTCAATCGGGAGGGATGAGGAGGTTGGTGAAGCGTTAATTGCCAACGTGAAATGGATCCTCCGGAAATCACGACGTCCCTATGCCCCTGCAGAACCGATTTGACGACACCTCTGACTGCCTGCAGAACCGATATGATTTGATGTGGAAATCAAGGACATAAAACAACAATCATCAGTGAGGGAGCCTAAAATGGTTTTGTGGGAGAAAACCGGGGCGATTTGGTTAGCCCATATCCCACTCTGGTATTAACAAGAAGGTGCTTCAGGCTAACACAAGAGACAAAGTAAATTACAAATAGAGATGAGAGGTAACTTACATCCAAGGTAAATTGCATGTAGAGATAGCTTTACCAAGAATCCTGAAAGGTCTGAGAAATCCCTCTAAAGTCATTTCACCAATAGCTTTCATAATTTCATTCATAGTTACCAAGTTCGAATTCAAATATGGATTTGAATTCGGTACACTTCGCAAATAATTTGAACTAGAAATTTCAATTCGATAAAAAATTGTGACTATATTGAATAAAAAACATAAAAATGTAATTATTAAATAATTAATAACAAATTAATGTATGGACTTCAATTCGAAGGCATAGAAGCCATGCCATTTGAACTCAAAAATGAAATATCGCTTAAGAATAGAGATATTAGAGAACATTGCAAACTGCCATAGCCCACCTACATTTAATTAGATGTCTTCGTCAGGTGATAAGAAAAATCTTCAATGCCTTCACCTACTCTCATTTATGCAAATGCTTCCTCCTCCCATATATTGGAAATTTTTTATGAAAACCCTATCACATCAAAAAATCAAATTCAAGATTTCAAAATTTTGGGCAGGTAGGGAAGCCACTCATGAATGCACTTGAAAAAGGCAGGCAAGCCTAATATAATGGATAATGCAGGGTCCTTGGAAGAGATACATTATGTTTTGGTGGGAATAGTCTTCTCCAAATAGACCATTTATAATCCCTTGGAACAGTTGATTGGATAGGATTTTGCAATTCTATGGCCTTGGTAAACATGATTGGCCATGATTGGTGGTCCACTTAGGGCGACTTCCATAATAGATCATATTTCCTATTATTTGCGCCATCAACTTAGCGATAGCAGTGGGTTTCATTACAACTTGCATGCGGACGAAAAATAACATTCATAAGGTAGGGAGGGTAGGGATAAAGGTAAGTTCAAACACTTTAACGTCTTCTCTATACCTTTTCCATACCAACAACATATGATAGTGAACTAAATCAACAACATATGATAGTGAACTGAATCAGGGCGAATAATTCATTTGATGAACTACATTTTTGAATTTCCATACCAATTGGCCAACTATGATTTCATTTCTTCTACCAATTCAAAATTTGTTCCTTAATTAGGTTCATGGATATTCTTTCAAATAAGATCAATTTCCATTGTAGAGACAAATCTATTTTTTGTAGAGCCCATCCATTTGTCCATGAACAAAGATGCAAACCTGCAAAATGCATTGAAGAGCATATTATCAGTGGAAACACAATATAGTCTATGATCATGTCCTACTGAACTGTCACAAATAGATAGCATCTTCAGATATAAAGTGGCTTAAGACAAAGTAGGCACATTATAAATGGAATTCTGCAATTAAAACAATAAAACATTAGACATAAAAACCCTAACATAAAGGCAGTATTCGTTCTTTTCCTTTGGTCAAGGGCTTGGCTTCTTACTACCTTTTATTGAATTTGTTAGTGGTGATACTCGAATTTGAACTAAAACAGATAATCCTTAACTTATTTATTGCATTCCACTATTACTATAATGCTCAGGGTTGTACTATGTTCCTAATGCCTTTGTTTTGACGGGTCATTTATCTATCTATGCCACTTTATAATAATAAAAAACACCCAATGAATTTTCCCTAGAGTTTGATTATGTTTGTTGCTTCCAGGTTTTCTTTGTTACTCTTTTTTGTTTGTGTCTTCTTATGATTTCTAGTTTATCTTTAGTTGTTGATGCTTACAATTCTTACGAAGTTTATGCTTATCCTGATTAAGCAGCAAATCCATTTTGAAACCCTTTCTTCCCTTCCATTTGGAGATTTATATCTTGTAGTCCCAAATCAAGATTGATATTGAAACCTTGAACCAACGCCTCTAAGATTAGACCAAGTTAATGTGAGTTTTTCAGCATTTAATTCAAACTGATCTAGGATCTTAACTGAGAGAACAACATGTACAACATAACAAACACAAGAGACAAGAGACACAAAGCATTTCACCAGGGAAAACCAAGAAGGTGAAAAACCCCGCAACTTCCTCAGAGATAGAATAAGCATCAATACAAAGATCACAAATATCAAACCCCACAATAAGAGATATTCTCCTAGCAGTTGCTCCTCCTCCACTTGTGTGCACTCCTCCTCTCTCTCACTAATGCGAAGTGAGTGAGTGTGTGAATGAATAAATGAGAGAGTCACACTCTCTATTTATACTTTACTTCACTTGACTTTTAACTCTAACTAGGTCGGCCCCAACTTAACCACTTAACATAATGCTGACTGGGACGACCCCACTAGGGTGGTCTAATAACCCTTTAACCCACATGAATCATACAGGGACAACCCCACCAAGGTGGTCTAATAACCCATCAAGTATAAGTTACGACACTTACAATATAACTTGCGACACTTGCAAGTACAAATGACGACACTTCCAATAGGAGGAATAATACATCTCCGTTGGGGATACAATAAAGTACAAATGTAATACATAAAAGAATATATTTCGAAGTTACAAATACATCAACACTCCCTCTTAACTAGGAAGGTATTCTCTAGACACAGGTCATCAATACATATCAACACAAGTCTTCAATTCTGGAGTTGGATCATTGTCACTGGATCACGGAGCATCATTGTCATTGTTGCTATACTCGTCATCTCGATCACTGGTGCTATCTCTCAATTCTTCTCATCATAGGAAGTTCTACAGAGCCAACCCTTTTTCATGCTAGTTGTATGCCTAGCCTCCTGTAGGTCTTCATCATCTCTGCAAGCTAGCCATCCTGTGGATCCCAGGACTGATTGCATGCGTCAACAAAACCTTGAAAGAGTATCCCAAGACTTTTACAAGCACACAACTCAACCTATTGGATCTCCCAGGGATCTATTACATGTGACCACCACAAAACCTTAAAAGAGTGTCCTAGGAACGTTTATGTGCATAGCATGACCAGCAAGAACTCTAAAGAGCATCCCAGGACTTTTACGTGCCTAGCACAACCTATCGGATCTCCAGGACTGATTACATGTGGTATGGAAAAACCTTGAAAGAGCATCCCAGGACTGATTACAAGCTTACTTCTCAACCTATTAGATCTCCCAGGGAAATATTATATGCCATAGGACAAAACCTCGAAAGAGCGTTTGCCATATCTCCCAGGGAGCTATTATATGCCATAGGAAAAACCTTGCAAGAGTATCTGCAAACCTCCTAGGGCAATATTATATGTCCTCCCAAGCAAAACCTCAAAAGAGAATTTTCCAGATCTCCCAAGGTGCTATTATATGCCATAGGAAAAACCTCGCAAGAGTATCTGCAAATCTCCTAGGGAAAGATTATATGCTTATCGCACAACCTGTAGCAAAATCTCGAAAGAGTATCCGAGCTCAAACTATCGGATCTCCTAGGATCTTTTCTATGCTACCTGTAGCAAAACCTCGAAAGAGTATCCGAGCTCAAACTATCGGATCTCCCAGGATCTTTT
The DNA here is from genome assembly GCA_027924585.1 of Larix kaempferi. Lineage (NCBI taxonomy): Eukaryota > Viridiplantae > Streptophyta > Pinopsida > Pinales > Pinaceae > Larix > Larix kaempferi. Next base: position 174,086 of record BSBM01000365.1, read on the forward strand.
CTATGCTACCTGCACAATCTGTCCATGGCCATAGAGTACCATCCTGATACTCAAGATCAACCTGATCATCCTCGCATGAAGCATCATCCTGATGCTCATGATCATACTGGTCATCATCATACAGTACATCCTCCTGATGCACGACATCTGGAGCATCGACCTGATGCTCATCACATATGATCATCCTAATCATCATCATACAATACATCATCTTGATGTACCACATCTGGAGCATCGAACTGATGCTTGCCACACATGATCGTCCTGATCATCATAGCATCATCGCATGATCATCCTCTTCAGATCATCTCATCATCCACGAAGCACCAGGGATAATTTTAAGAACCACCCCTAAATTTATATGTATAAAAAATGGGCGAATCTCCCCGATATATAGGAAAACTTGAAGGCGATTTTATCAATAATATAATATGTATATATAATTTTTTGGCGAATATTTCATTTCAATTATATAATGCTGTAAAATCTTGGCGAATCTTTCACTAAATTATAAGATATTGTAAAATCTTGGCGAATATTTCACTTAATTATAAAAAATTGTAAAAACTTGGCGAATCTTTCAATGATTTATAAAATATAGTAAAAATTTGGCGAATATTTTGCCAATAAAACTCAAGCTTTTGATTATGTACATTACTAAGGTAGTGCGACAGAAGAGCATACACCGAAGCTCAACTTTTGACTCTTTTGACTCTCTTGACTCCTAGACTCTCGAATGAACAAGTGTATGAATGAGGAGAGGATGGATTTATTTATACATTTCACAAGCAATATTTAACCACTCACAACTAGAAGGTGTTGAAAAAACACGACTGCACTAACTAGATTCAGGGCAAGTAGGGACTGTACTTGTTATCTCATCCTTTAATGGTCCAATGGACATGTGGGGTCATGAATCTTGACAGGCCAACAAACTAATACAATTACATGAATATCCTAGCAGCGGGCCACTTCCTTTATATAGAGAGATAGTTCTTGGACCAATTCCAAGCTTCCAACCAATATTCTCACCAAACTTTCTTCTGTTTGGTGTCGAATGGTAGGAGAGTTGCATATTTGTCAATGAATACTTAAAATGGCTCAATCCACACAAATTTTCCTTGGCAAGTGATAACTTCACCCATCACTGTTTTAAAACATCCCAACACTATAAAAGCATCCATAAATTGATAAATAACAAACCCATGCACTTCTAAATTCACCCAGTGATGAGAATAATGCCCCATGCACTTCTAAATTCACCTAGTGATGAGAAAAACGCCCCAAACACTTCAATACTTGCCCCGGGCACTTCAAAATTCTCCCAAAGATGATAAAAATGCCCTAAGCACTTCAATATTTCCCCAGGAACTTCTAAATTCTCCTAAGGATGATAAAAACTCCCCATGCACTTCAATAGTTTCCCCAAGCGCTTCAAAATTCCCTCGAGTCACTTCAATACTTATCCCATGCACTTCAAGATTGACCCAATGATGATAGAAGCACACCATGCACTTCAATACTTGCCTCAGCCACTTCAAAATTCTCCCAACAATGATAAAAACACCCAGACACTTCAATATTTGCCCCAAGCACTTCAAAATTCCCCCCGCAAAGATAAAAACACTCCCATCCACTTCCATGATTTCCCAGGCACTTCATTACTTGCCCCAGACACTTCAAAATTCATCCAATGATGATAAAGATGCCCTATGCACTTCAATAGTTTCCCTAGGCAAGGGAGAAAAATACCCAACAATGATATAATCACCTAGACAATCACACAAATGTCTCAATCCACACAAATTTGCCCTGGCAAGTGATAACTTTGCCCATCACTATTTTAAAACGTCCCAACACCATAAAAGCATTCATACATTGATCCATAACAACCCCAAGCACTTCTAAATTCATGCAGTGAGGAGAAAAACGACCCATGCACTTCTAAATTCACCTGGTGATGAGAAAAGTGTCCCATGCACTTCTAAATTCACCCAGTGACGAGAAAAACACCCCAGGCACTACAATACTTGCCCCGGGCATGTAAAATTTTCTGAAAGATGATCAAATTGCCCTAAGAACTTCAATATTTTCCCAAGTACTTGTAAATTCTCCCAAGGATGATAAAAAGTCACCATGCACTTCAATATTTTCTCAAAGCACTTCAAAATTCCCCCGAGTCACTTCAATACTTGCCACATGCACTTCTAAGTTGACCCAATGATGATATAAATGCCGCATGCACTTCAATACTTGCCTTGACCACTTCAAAATTCTCCAAACGATGATAAAAACACTCAGACACTTCAATATTTTCCCTAGACACTTCAATATTTTCCCCATGCACTTCATAATTCTCGCAGCGAAGATAAAAAATGCCCCCATCCACTTCTAAATTTACCCAATGATGAGAAAAATGCACCATGCACTTTTAAATCCACCCAATGATGAGAAAAACACCCCATGCACTTCTAAATCCACCTAGTGATGAGAAAAACACCCCATGCACTTCTAAATTCACCCAATGAGGAGAAAAATGCCCCAGGCACTTGAATACTTGCCCTGGGCACTTGCACTTCAAAATTCTCCCAGAGAAGATAAAAATGCCCTAAGCACTTCAGTATTTTCCGAGGCACTTCAAAATTATCCCAAGGATGATAAAAACTCCCCAAGCACTTCAATATTTTCCCCAAGCACTTCAAAATCCCCCCAAGGCACTTCAATACTTGCCCCATGCACTTCTAAATTCACTCAGTGATTAGAAAAATGCCCCGCGCACTTCAATACTTTCCTCGACCACTTCAAAATGTCCCAACGATGATAAAAACACCCATACACTTCAATATTTTCCCCAGGCATTTCAAAATTCGTGCGGAGAAGATAAATAACGCCCCCATCCACTTCCATGTTTTCCCAGGCACTTCATTACTTTCCCTAGACACTTCAAAATTCATCCAATGACGATAAAGATGCCCTAGGCAAGAGAGAAAAACACCCGATAATGATATAATCACCCAAGCAATCACAAAAATGCCTCAATCCACACAAATTTACCAAGGCAAGTGATAACTTTTCCCATCACTGTTTGAAAAAGTCCCAACACTATAGAAGCATCCATACATTGATAAACAACAACCGTAGGCACTTCTAAATTCACCTAGTGATACGCCCCATACACTTCTAAATTTACCAAGTGACGAGACAAATGCCCCATGCACTTCAATACTTGCCCCGGGCACTTCAAAATTCTCCGAAAGATGATAAAAACACCCTAAGCACTTCAATATTTTCCCAGGCACTTCAAAATTCTCCCAAGGATGATCAAAACTCCCCATGTACTTCAATATGTTCCCCAAGCACTTCAAAATTCCCTCAAGGCACTTCAATACTTGCCCCATGCACTTCTAAATTCACCCAGTGATGAGAAAAATGCCCCGCACACTTCAATACTTTCCTCAGCCACTTCAAAATTCCCCCAACGCTGATAAAAACACACATACACTTCAATATTTTCCCCAAGCACTTGAAAATACTCGCGGCAAAGATAAAAACGCCTCATCCACGTCCATGTTTGCCCATGCACTTCATTACTTGCCCTAGACACTTTATTATGTTCTGAAAGGATATAAAGACAACATTAACACAATGACCCAAACTTCCAAGCATTAACAACATGTAATATATATTTGCAAACACAATGACCCAAACTTTCAAGCATTAACAACATGTAATATATATTTGCAAACACAATGACCCAAACTTCCAAGCACTAACAACATTTATTTATATACTTGCAAATATTTTAAATAAACTTATATTTACACCACTACTACTTAAAAGGAATATTTCAATGTTTACGAAGCCTTCCCTTCATAATGGGATTCTTATCCATGTCAGATAAAGTCTAATGCAAAAGCCAGAAAATGAATACCACTAAGCTATAAACAAGAATACAAATCCAATTTCGAAAAGAGCAATTAGTTGGCTGAGCATTAAATCGTATCATAGCCATGACAATCTACGGCTATTGGCATATATAGAAGCCTATATACAAAGACATTGCAAAATCTGACTTGCAGCCCACTTATCTTCACTATTGTTTGGAATATCAACAAACATTGACAAATACATAATGTTATAGAAGATAAATATAGCTGAGGTACCTATAAAATTTACAAGGGATGACTTGCATTAAGGAGAATATGGGGCTGACCTGTCCTGTGCACAGAAATGTTGGGCCAACATGTTAATCATTTGTCATAATGAGTATTTATACGTTCATTTAAGGCATTTCTTTTGATGTATTTCCTGGAAAATTTGAGGTAGTAGCAGAGTAAGGATTAGATCCATGGTTAGGAGACAACAATAACCTGGACCAACACTTAGCATGGGTTGTCTTACATCATTGAAAAAATTGTCCTAACATAAGAAAAAATAAAGATACCCACCTGTAGCAGATGGAGCTGCCTTAAGGAAGGCATGTCTCAAACCTGTAATAGTCATCTACAACAACAAACCTTTATTGTAACATATATGGAGTCATAAGGGAGGAGAAAAACATTTTAAAACAATCCTAATCAGTCCATAGAAGCATGCAAAGGAGAGTTTCCAGGAGTTCCAGGTTGGTCGCATCCCTAAATAAGATGGTCAGACAAATAGCTACCCTGTAGCAGCTTGGAGAGAAGTTGTTATCTTGTTTTGGGGGTTTTACTCTGTCCTGGTGATTTCTATGTTGAGGAAGTTTTGCGGGGTTTTCTCCCTTGTGGTTTCCCCGAGGAAAATCTTGTGTTCTCTGTGTTGCTGTGCTTGTCTTTGTTTCAGTGATCCTATTGTTGCAAATGTTTTAAATGTTATTATGCTAAACAAGTAAAAACTTAACAATTGTCAGCATGGAAATATTCAGAGGACTACAACAAAGAAGTTTGGTAGGGATACAAGCATCAGTCAGCTCTGTTTAGGGGATCAAGCAGACAGAAAACAAAGCAAATTACAGGAATTCCTGGGTGTGTGAGAATATATGCATATCCTTGTGTAGGCTTGCCACGAATAAATGTCCATTGTCCATGTTGAATCTGTATCATGACCTTCCAAGGAGGTTGTTGTTTGTGAGGGCCACTATAACTATACAACAGATAGCTTTTGTTGAATCTGTATCATGATCTTCCAATTAGGTTTTTGTTTGTGAGGGCCACCATACCTATACATCAGTTAGCTTTCCCTAAGGATCAATCAGTCTCGAATATTGATTGTGCATGCTATATTCAGAATCCCCTTAGTGGTGACATCAAAAGCTGATGAAATGTCTCCTGTAGCATTACTCCAATTAAACTATTAATAACCCATTGAAGATGAGCCTCTTGATTATAACACAAACTATCACCTTTGTATGCCACACTGTCCCAATATTCACCAATAGCAACAGCCGGATGTGATTTTTCATTCCACCTCATAAATATCCTAACAGCAACTATTCCTCTGACCCACAACTAAGTTGGGGCTGCCTCCTTTGAGGCAGATTGTGTGTTAACACTTTCCAAGAATGTTCTAATGATATACACGATACAAGCAGCTATGCTATATTTCACACGTGTTAATGTGGCTTGGTTTAATATCAAAAGTTGAAAACCTATACTGAATTGCTTTCAGAGTTGCAAATTCACAGTTGGAATTTGCTTAGCTTCTAACTGACTAGGTGTCACAGGTTTACCACTTAATTTGGAATCTTAATTTTTGTTTTGAAATCAAAATATAAGGACTCATGTACAAAACCAGATGATTAATATATTGATAGATTAGTCTGAATTATGTCAAGTACAAAGTTGGTTAGAAGATCTACATTTCTTGCTATAAAAGCTGCTTTTAAGAATGTATTGCTTCTTTTGATGCCTGTGTGCAAACAACATTTTGGAAAAACAGGAAGAATTGACATTTTGTCTTGCAAGACAGATATCCTTACTCTATGGTTAACTAAATTACATACCATGATATTTCTGTAGAGCAAGATGCAACTTTTCATATGTTCCCAAGGCTCTTCACATATACATCAAATTAATATATATAGTTTCCAAAACTTTTCATGGAATCTGTGACAGCATTCAACTAACATACATATCTCCATAGTCCTTCAATTTGATAAGTCTTCCCTCTCATTCTCCAAGGTCAAAATTCAACTAAGGAACACCCCACCACTTTTGACGTCATAGAAGAGGTATCCAATGGACGTGTTTTGAGGAGATTACCACATTGTTAAGCCCTGGAAACATTTCAACCCAAAACAAGTTGTGCAGAAACACTAGTTCTGGAGGTAACAAGGCTGACTCAGACTTGAGGATCTAACTCAACTTGGTTTCCTTGCATGCAAAGAATTGGAGTTAATTGTCAGAAGTTAGAACTGTTACTTCAAAATGCACATGTCCTTTGTATTTCCATTATTGAAAACAAGATACCTAATATCTAATCAATTGAAACATGATACATCTTCTAGTGATGTTGAAAGGTTAAAGACTATAGAAATCAACACAACAACAATGACAAGACAAGTAATTCAAGCTGAATACAAATAGGCTTTTCCCAGAATGTGCTTGCGTAAACAATGTTCATATATATATATAGCCACACTAAAGCAAGTGTATAAGCATAGCATAGAGAGAAGAAAAATAATAAATATATATTAAATTTTAATGTTTTCGAATAGCCACAAATAAGCAATGTCAAAAGCAGGTGAACTGCAATGAAAGAAATTTGTAAGCAGCCAATGTAGATCTCCCAAGCCATGGTGAGAACACAGGTTCCCAATAAAGAGCAAAGTAACTTTTGTGCCCTGAGCTTTACCAGCTCAAAATCAAAAGTTAGAGAAACTTGAAGGTACAACAAATATTCATAAAGCAAAAGAGTGCATAAGGCAATTCTGGAGTAGTTTCCTTATCACTCATTTCACCAATCATATGCACCATTGAAGCACTTTGAATAAGCATAAATAAGGTGTGACAGATACAACCTTATTGCATACATAAGCACTACTGGCATAATCCTAAATGGATAAAAGCCTTTGACACCGTATAAGAAAGGTCTCATTCTCTTCTCTTCCCAGTGCCCACGGGGTAATAATGGAGAAAAGCAAGCTAATGTTGCAGAATAAATCAAGGGTGAATCTATTGAAAACTTCCCAGTCCTGAAACGTTTAAATCCCTAAAACTTTTAAACCCACAGAATTTTTTATGGGATATGAAAATCTACTTTCTTCATATGAAGTGCTATGAGGTTGGAACCACTCTCAAACATACTGGAATAATTAATGGCAATATTAAATTATTAATATATTTAAGTATACAGATAGAAAAGGAAAGATAAAAGAGAATGCTAACTTTTACTTTAAAAAATTATTATTACCAGTTATGGCTTCCAGCATATTCAACAGACAAATATGCCTCTCTTTTCCCTTTATATTTTTTGGCCAAATTGGCAAGGTGGGTTTGCAAGCTGGTGACTGGTAAAGGTTGGAACTGACTGGTGTGGGACAGAATGAGATTGTTGGTTCTACAATAGGTCTGGGTCCTACCTCACAAGAATGGTATAATTGCTAGCAATTGACAAAACTTATATGCTCATTTAATTATTTTCCTTGGATCCTTATGATAAGCTAGGTAAGCCTTACTAGACATTCACAAACAAGAGCATCGGATTTTGTTGAGAAAAGCAAGCAGCCCTCCCCTATTTAGGCATGACTAAAATCAAACTTTGAAAACTATAGTTAGGCATGTTTTTGATAAAGTTCTTTTTGGAGAAGCCAAAAACAATATAAGCCAGTTGATACTGCAACAACAGGAAAATACAAATGCAAACCAATTGTATGCATTACTGATTTCTGAACTCAATCATAGTTCATGAACTGATTATATACCTTTTTGGTGCCACCACATTGCTTCAGAGTCCATTCAGGATACCTGTCACTATACTCGGCTGTTGCAAAGCATGGAAATACACCTCCACCACGTCTGGAAATTGTGAATGCACTTCCAATTAAATTTGAAATATATAAAAGATGTTGCTTTGCAATGTAGAAAATCTCTTCTCAATTAAATTTGTTCCATGCCTCCTGTGTCCAAATAGCAATAAAATCAAAATGACAAACTTAAAAGAGAAAACAAAGCCTGCCACCACATTACTTAATGAATATGTAATATTGATGAAATTTTCATAATCTTGAATGAGGCCAACCCTTCAATACCTTCAATAGGTCAAACACCCTCTCAGCGATATATTTATGTTGGATAGTTGCACCTTTCAGTGGGACTGCTGAGCACAATGATGTTAGAGAATTGTCCCTTTCTATATTTCTGTATTAAAAAAGAAAATCAGAAATTCTTTTGTCAGAATCGAGTCAACAGAGCTCCTTCCAGGTACTAGATAATGACATAATGACTATTCCATTGTGCTTGGTCTTGCCTTCAATGCGATTTCCATATTAGTTCTTTGATTGTATTCATTGTGGTTGCTTTGTGACTAGAAATGTCATTGCAATGAAGTAGAACTCATATACATAAAAACAAAACCATTAACTTTCAACCAAAAGCCAAAAGTAGGGTGTGATTAGTTACTCCCAATTCCCAAAAACTCCTTTAGATTCAATGCTCCAAAAATAACTTACAAACAATGCCCAAGTGGTCAGTTATAAAAAAATTCCATATGTTATCAAGAATCTACTTTGGTTAGCCCCAAGAGTTAGCTCAATCAATTGGTGCCACTGCTGCTATGACAATGCCGGTAATCCAGCACACTGTGCAGGTCTCCGGCTTGATTCCCATGGGGTTTTGTATGGAGCTTGTGCTATCTCAGCAAGTCTATGAGAACACAAACATGTTGTAGGTGTTCCCCCAAGGTGTTATTGTAGATAAGTGTTTTAAAAACTGGCCAAATCAGAACTGGAACCGAAATTGCTCGATGAACTATTGAACCATCTGGCCACAAACCTATTGGAGCCAAAGACATAATGCAAGCAGTGCATCCTTGCACCCGACAAGATAGAGTTGCTTGAGAACAATGTCTTTGAAGTTCCCCCATTGAGTGACAAAGTTGTTGGTTGTAAGATATTAAATGTTGAGTGTATGTCTGCCACCATGTGAGGGCTTGCTCCTCCATGTGAACCTTAGCAATCGTGATCATATCACTTCTAGTTATGTTAATAGGACTCTTAAAATAGGCTTCAGGACTAGGGATCCATGCACCTTAGATAATAAATTTAAAAGCACGGTCTAAGGAATTGGCAGGGAGGAGTTCTAATTCTTTTCTCAAAATCAGAAATAAACCTAAAATGAAATTAATTTTTAGAATGTCCTCCAAGTCTTGTACCTCAAATTTGATGGGCAGGCAATTAAATTGTTCAATCAATTGTTTAACCATCTAGCTACAAGTCTGTCAGAGCTAAAGCTATAAGGCATGGTGTAGAAGCATCTAGATGAATCCTACTTGAAGCAACATAGAACAGTTGACGAAGTGAGTGCATAGAATGAGAGGCAAGTTCGGAGTTTCAAACAGGATGTTGGCACATGGAAGAAACAACGGGTGTAGACCTATGAGAGCATGGGAAGAAGGATAGTTGTGTGCACAAAGCAAGATGAAAGGTTATGCACAAGAATTTGAAGAGGTATTCTGTGACAAGATCAAGCCGCAAAAGGGGGAAAGAAAACCATTGCAAGAAGGCAATGGATGTCGCTCAAAGCCCAATGGTTGTGAGGATAAAGAATAAAGCAGTGTGACACAAAGGAGATTATGTTGGTTTCTATGGAAGGATTAGTATTGGAGTTGATCTCAAGGAGCGAGAGGTTGGTCCTCAAGTGAAGGCATAATTGTATGCAAAAAACATTGCTAAATAAAGAAGACAGGAAAAGGATAAAAGGCGAATTAAGCAGATTGGTTGTTCAAAGCGGATTGGCACTTAGGTGATTGGATGGCGGAAGAGGTGATTGCATGGCAGAAGAGGAATACGAAGGAGCACAAGTGTATGTGAAAGTAGTTTTAAAAGGACTGAGGAGAAGAGTCCATAGTTGCAAACTATGTGCAAAAGAGAAACCCATGAAAGGTTGAAGCTCTACGGAATGAAGAAAGGTTGAAGAGAGAAGGCTAAAGGACTTGTAAGCTTGGGAGTTTTCCATTGCATATGTACTGTAATCTGATATATGAATAACAAGGATGAGTACACTTTTACAAGTATTCTGTCGTATCCTTTATTCTGCACTGAATTATACATATGTCTATTTCATCTTGCTGAAATATAACTTGTGCTGTAAAACAGGCACACAAGCCCTGATCTGCATTCATTACCATCAGAGTACGTTGATGCCTTTGAAAACATGGTCCCTAAAGAATTTTGGTATTAGATGGAGAAAATTTAAAAGCTTTGGTGATTGAAAGAAATCAATGTTGCAAATATCTCCAATTTCTTCCAATATTTCTGAGCTTTTCAGGTTGCCAATATTTCGAGTTTTTCCAGGTTTTCCCAGTTTTTCATGCCCAAGTTTATGCTCATCAATATTTCCCCCTATATTTCTGATAAGTTTCTTTCCAAACCCTCAACAATATATTCACTGAAACAATGTTCGCTACATTGAAAGAAACCCTAAAAGTGGAATTCTCTAGGAGAATGAGAATTGCAACAATGGCAAGAAGTGGTAATAGAACAATAATGTAAACAAAGAGATACATAAGGAGAAGAAATGGAGAACTGGAAATAAGACAACATTGTAGAAAACCAAAAGCCAGTATTTTAGAACCAGAACATGAAGAGGAACAACAGAAATCAAGCACAAAGGAGATGTTGCAGCCTAGTCGATTAGACTTTTGAAAAGTAAGAAAAGGGCCAAGGTTGAAGTTTTGCACTTTAATGGAAGTTTGAAGGCAAAAGCACTGGTAGATTGGATAAGTGAAATTCACCATTGCCAAGTTGAAAGATCATGCTAGTATTTGGTGGGATTTCGTGCAGAGTAAGCGAGTTCTCCAAAATAAGGAAAGGATAGGGACTTTGAATAAGATGTTAATCAAGTTGAAATATAAAAAATTCAATGGATTATAAATAAGGAATTTTTCAGGGAGATGCTAAAATTGCAATAGAAAAACTGAAATAACGAGTTGATAGCAATACCCATTGAAATAAAATGATCATGCTTAGCCAATCAATCAATTACCAAAAAAATAGTTTTTTTTCCTCCCACCCAGAGCAATGGATTACAACTATTCATGAGAAATGGGAAAAGATTGCAACTATTTTGGACTTTACAATATGTGTTATCCCTTCGACATGTTTCACATGAAGCCACATCCGGATCTCAAATCAACTTCTGTAAATATTGTTGCCCTGTGTAACTCTACCAGTAATTCATATATATGTGGGATAGGGAAACTATTTTTAATAGTTCTTGTTTAATTCCATGTAATCAATGTATTAGTATATATGGAAGGAGCCATCCTACTTCCTTATTGACACTAACAGAGATGCAAAGGGGCTTTTCCTAGGCACTATATGACCCATATTCAATCATTCTTGTAGTATTCTTTCTATCTTGTCCTTAAATAATTTTGGATATATACAGGGAGAAACAATGACCAATTTGGATACAGTTCTAGCTCAATGATGTGTCCATGTCCCATCTTGAGTGACAGTCTATGAGGTAGATATCAGAGATTCAGAAGACATATGCTAATTCATCAATCAGTTGTTGCACTTTCCTTTTGGTTGTTGGTTTCTGCTCCTTTGACTTGACATACAAGCCCTTCATGGAATTACACTGGAGGATGAAACATAGTTCATCCTTCTAAAGTTGGAACAACATTACATACCTTGACCCTACCTTGTGTTGCAATCTGTATCAAGTTATCAACCCTTCATTTTTCCTTCACAAATAACGAGTTGCATCTCTCCATAGGATCAAGCAACCTTGCCTCTATTGCATGCTATAGACTGCATCTAACAATGGGATTATGTAAACCCTGATGGGACACAGTCACATTCGTAATCATCATATATAAAGATAAGAACCCTTTCATGACTTCCACATAGGGATTCTCATCACAAGAGGCCTACGAGACATCACATCTATGTAATTACATGATATCTTTTCGGGTTGGCACATGAATTTTTTCTCCTAATCCTAATTATTGCTCCATGAAGCCTTTTGGGGCAGTTCTGACCTTACATTGATGGTTGAAGTTATTTGTGTCTCCTGATTCTAATGCATGAGAAAGTTTTGGTTGCTTTCAACCTGCTAACATGGCACAATATAACAAATTCGTCACAAAACATTGACATTTTCACCTGTTCTCACCCAACACATAGGTGAGTTTGGCTCTTGACATGGTTGGGGAGGTGCTCTTCTACATGGTTCTTGCGTGTTGGCTGCTACAACATTACTGAGAGTTTAAGATTGTGACATAACATTTGTTGGTGTTCCCTTACTTTCTCATTTTGCACACTAGCTATCAGATCTGAAGTACATTTCATGGTAATCGAAATCAAGATCACCTTGAAATTTTTTATATAAATTAGTGATTTCATTTCAACCAATATTGTTTGTTCTTTGATTACACAAACTAATTAATGCACATAGTGGTTGTGTAACTCATATTATTTAGCCCAAGATAGCACCTATACAGAGGCACTTGTTGTAATCAAGTCCTTAAACTTCTTCATTACAATATGCTTGGTCTTATGTCAAACTCGCTTGGTCTTATGTCAAACACTCTGCTACCCCTCTTCCTCTACACTCGCAATCAATTGTAGCAAAATTTGTTTGAACTTTTAGCAATGGGGGCACAGTCATACATAACCCAATTTGTATTATTGTGTTCTAAAATAAGGATAACGTAAATTTGGTGTGGTGATTCATGGGTGGCAATCACTGACCACAGATCAAAATCCTAATCCTAGGGATCTAGATTCTAGTTAAGTTAAATAGATAAGATACATCCTAATTCCATGGATGTACTTGGCAAGCATGAGCCTAGGCCTGTATCATTCTCGACAGCTTAGACTTGCTACATTTACTTCATAAAGGAGACTAATGCTCGTTACTCCATGTCAGATGAGATAGTCCTAACAGGCGGGCAAACAACTATTTTATAGAATCTAGCATAAAGAAATAACTAATCATGATAAATGAAGAGATTTCAAGTAACTTGATATCCATCATCCAAAAATTTTGCTCAATCTGAACCAGGTGATTGTTATCAGAGTATGAAGGGGAAGGGCAATTGGAGTTGGTAAAGAAAAAACATTTTCATAAATATGAACATGTGAAAGAAAACTTGAACTGAATGACTTACAGAAGTCCTATTTTGTTGTCCACCAACGAGAACCCTGGACTTGTCCTTGAAAAAACGAATATATTTTCCAGTTTCCACTCAGCCACTGTGAAATTGTGAATTACTTTCCACTCAGGGACAGCCACTGTAAAATTGTAACCCTTTCCACTCAGCCACCGTGAGGCGTGAATTGCTTTCCACTCAGCGACAACCACTGTAAAATTGTAATACACTCAAGCTTCATGCAAAGATACAAATCATGCGATGGGTTTGTATGGGATAAATTGTTCACCCTTGCAGCGTTATATAGGGGAAAAAACGTCCCCATTTCACTGATTCACTGATTCAGGATTCTAGACCGTTCACGTTGCACGTTTTCCCATCTTACTAACCAATTTGGGAGCTAAAACCCCAATTTTCTCATTAACCGCGAAATGGGGAGGTCAAGACTCAAAAACAACATCGAATTCAACCGAAAACCTCGAATCCAGGGCGAAATAACCAACGAAAATGCCGTATGGTCCATGAAAACCTCGAATCCAGGGCATAATAACCAGTGAAAATACCCTATGTTCCATAAATCGGGGCGAAAAAACTAACAATCCCCTCTATGAATGAAAACCATGGGCGAACGAACTGCTCATGCCTCCATTAATGAAAATTTACTGGCGAACCCACTACCTTTGGACTCCATTACGGGAATGACGGGGACGAACAGACCATTTCCTCCATCTTTCACTGGGCTAAATCGCGTTTTCCCTCTCTCGCTGGGTGGGCTATCCGATTTTTCACCATGTGGGGTTTCATAAAATGTGGGCTAATTTCTTAAATTTCAAAAAACCTGTTTAATATTAAAAATTCGCCCATGGTTTCTTGGTGACCCCTATAATTTCGCCCATGGGCTATAATTCGCCCCTAAAATTTTCCATGCGAAGCACAACCCAGATGCACATCATACAGCACTTACACCACTGACATGGGAGAACACATCTACCACCATTCGGGGAAGGCTCCAGCCCTTACTTTTTCACCATGGGAGAACACATCTACCACCATGTGAAAAATGGCTCAGCAATTACATCACGACCATGGGAGAACACATCTACAACCATGTCGTAAAATCCCATGTGTATCTACGTCTTCTGGACTCATCACTTCCCCTTGGAAGGAACATCGATCTGAAGTACACCAAGCCTCTTTCTGAAGTAATCGAACTTCACTCTGGCTATCTACAATATTCTCATCTGTCGCAACATACTGGAGCTTCATTGCTCCTCTCTGCACAATATCCCCGATATGGTGATATTTGATCTCGATGTGCTTCGACTTGTCATGGAACACCGGGTTCTATGACAACTTCACACAACTCTGGTTGTCACAATAGATACAAGTAGCATCCAACTGGAGATCAAATAAATTAGACAGTAGCTTCCTTAGCCATACTGCCTCATAACTGGCCGAACAAGCTGTGACATACTCTGCTTCGGCTGTACTTAGTGCTATGTGGGATTGCTTCCTGCTAAACCAAGAGATCACACCTGATCCCATATTGAAGCAGCACCCCGAAGTGCTCTTCCTATCTGCAGCACTGCCTGCCCAATCTAAATCAACATAACCCTCCAGGTTAAACTTTTGATTCGCATCATACTTGATCCCATAATCAATAGTACCCTTCAGGTACCTCAGAATATGCTTTAAACAATTAGGTGAACATGTCTAGGATCTGTCAAAAACTGGCTCAAGGTGTTCACCGCAAAGCAAATATCTGGTCTTGTGTTCGTCAGGTACATCAAGGACCCAATCATCTGATGATACATCGTGGCATCAACCGACTCTGATGAAGCATCACTCAATAGCTTCAGGTTCGATGCCATAGGTGTGGCCATGGACTTGCAGTCCATCATCCCAAACCGCTTCAGGATCTCTACTGCATACTTCCCTTGTCCAAGGAATATTCCATCTCCACTCTGCCACACCTCCATGCCTAGAAAGTAATGCATCATACCCAAGTCCTTCATCTCGAACTCGGCAGAAAGATTCCTCTTCGTATCGGCAATCAACCTATCCTCTCCTGTCAAAAACAAGTCATCCACATACAATAGGAGTATCACTGGATTTCCTTCCTCAACCTTGTAGTAAAGGTTGGAATCCACTTTACTCTTGGTAAAGCCCAAACTGGACAGGAAGCTGTCTATCCTATCATACCATGTCCTGGGTGCTTGCTTCAAGCCATACAAGGCTTTCTTCAATCTACACACACATGACTTCCTGTCATGTGTCTCAAAACCGAGTGTCTGCTCCACATACACTTCCTCTTCGACTACACCATTCAAGAAAGTTGTCTTGACATCCATCTGGTGTATCTTCCACTTCATCACTTGCCTTGTATTTCTCTATGCTGCCATTTGCAGCATGCTTGATCTTGTAGATCCACTTGGAAGTCACAACAGACTTCACTTATGGTCTTGGGACCACATCCCAGATATCATTCTTCATGATCGATTGGTATTCCTTGATCATGGCATCCTTCCATTACTACATCCCTGATCCTGGAAACTTCAGATTCTTCAATATCTTCATTAGGTAGTTTTCTTGAACTTAGTTGTTGGAATAAATGTCGTTGTCCTTCTTTTGTAGGTGATTATACAGGATCTTTCCTACAAGTCAAATTCAATTGCATGATTAGAAACTTCTCATAGTTTTTCAAAACAAAATCTTACACATAAGAATATATGTCATATAGTCATGCAATTATTTTAGCCAACGCTTCAATACAACATTTATCCATGTCCCGTAACTTTCTAGATGCCTTCCATCTCTACCAGAACATTGTTAAGAGTGTGCACAACTCCCAACATGTTAGCAAAGAGGTTTCATTCTAGATAAGTAGCAATGGATTGTTATACAGTACCATAGGCCACTTACCCATTACTATATTAGTAGTATCTTGTTCATTAATGCAACTTTTCTAAAATGCATAATATACATCCTAAATCTGGGAACATAAGTATGTACATGACTGAACAACATCATTCAACTAATCATATATATAAGAAATAATAATTCAAATACTTATCTTTGTTTAGTTGTTGGGTGGACTGCCTCTCAATCTTTGCTTCCTTGTAGGAACTACTGGAGTGAGCTCCCTCTCGGTATTTGCTTCCTTGTAGGAACTACTGGAGTGAGCTCCCTCTTGATCTTTGCTTCCTGGATTATCTGTCTTTGAACTTATATCCATCCTGGACCACTATGCACGCTTAAGTGTGCACTAGTGTCATCCTCAAGATCTCATACATAATCATACATGCATTAGTATAATCTCAATACTATCAAAACATTATGATTCTAAATAATCTTAACATGTATGGTCATGATTATTTCATATACAGGTAATTTATCACAAACATTAGTATTCAAGGTTTCAGGGAGTACTTCTTTTACTCATGCATATTCTTGTTTGACCATAGTACTCTTCTAGTTTGTCATATCATTAATCAAACTAAGAAGCATAATATGCATAAACCCATGATTACTCAAGATTATAACTTCATGAATTATCATTATCAATTGTACAAAAGTATACTTATCTAAGATCCTAAAACAAAGTAGGATTATAACTCAATATAGGAAAACATACCTAGATTATCATGCTTGTCTAACATACCTAAACAATGTCTCCTTGTTCTCTTTAATCTTGTGCTAGTAACCTGTATATCTCATAAATTAAGCATTTTAGAACCAAATTATACATACCTCGTAAGTAGAGCTTCTATGTAATCAATGGATATGGATGAGTCTTTGTCTTCATGTCACCATGGTCATATGTTCTTGATCTAGAACTTGATTTTTCTTTCTTGATGTACCTTTCATGTTAGTGGACAACATCATCCTCATACAACACCACGGTGCATTAGTACAATCATAAGTGTCATAAACCTAATCAGTGAATGTCTTCTATCATTTACATGCATTCATAATTTTACTAAAGTTATAAGACAAGTCTAAAATTAACCAGGATTGTACTAACCTCAATAATATGAAGACAAACTTAATCATGAACAGATTTCAAAACATACCTGTATCTCTTCAAGTCAGACTTGTCGGGATTGCTTGTAGTCTTCTTATGTAAGGCCTTAGCCTCATCTCCCTCTGGAACTGGAATCTCTTCACTTCTATAGGTGTCCAAATCATTCTCTTCTAGGATTAACCTAATCCACTTTGATTTGATGAAGCTGGATCTGAAGCTGGCTAGGGTTTGACAAAGAAACCCTAAAAATTGAAACTTTGAATTTAAAACTTCTGATTGGATGAAAAGATGTGCCTTGCTGAGCTGATCAAGCTGGCATACTTCAATTTTTAAATCTCCAAAACTTAAGCCCTCAAAATTGACTTTGAAAGTTTCGGATCTACAGCTTCTGTCAAATTTTAGTTTTCTGGTCAAAATCCTGAACTAGGGTTTGATAGCGCCTGGGGTTCTACCCAACCAAAAACTTCGATATTGGTCTCTAAATTTTGATTTTTCTGAGGAGCATCCAGCCATGGTCTCAGATTCAAGAAATTACAACTTTCTCCGAAACCCTAATTTCCCGCAGCAATGACAAACCAAAAATGAAAGTGCTCAGAATCCAATTATGTTTGGACAGAAATATATTCCATATTATTTCTGATGTATCTCTGAAATTTTGGATCCTTAGGGTCTGAAAATTCGGCCTGTGGTAGACTGACTTGTCATCTTTCCAACCCCATAGATCTGAGCTCAAATGGATTCTCTGAGAGAGAGATATGCCAAGTGTCACAACATGATCTGTTTATAGGATAAAACAGTATAGTGAACTTGTACGGCGTGCCACGTGTCATTGTTTCAACTTCGGACTCTGAAACCCGGACCTGTGAAACTACAGTCCATGCCCTAACTATCACTTTTAACGGAATTCCATTTGGAGCTTCCTATCCCGAGATATCACCTTTTTTCCTAGGTCACCTGTTTAGGACTGCATTATGGAAGAGGCAGAAACCCTAACTTGTGCGGATCATATCTCACAAAGTACAACGAATATGAAGCTGTCCTTCGGACACAAGGTACATGGACATTTCATCTTCTACCTGTAAAAGTTTCAGATCCTCAACCTTCACCAAAACTAAGTTATAGTGAAAAATGACTGGTTTTTACTATACCAAGCCCTAGCTTCCAATTTGTCACAAGTGCAACAAGTGTCATAAATGCCATACCATGCCTTCCTTCAGGCTAGCTCTAATACCATGTTAGTTTTTTAGCATTTAATTCAAACCGATCTAGGATTTTAACTAAGAGAACAACATGTACAACATAACAAACACAAGAGACAAGAGACACAAAGCATTTCACCGGGGAAAACCAAGAAGGCGAAAAACCCCGCAACTTCCTCAGAGATAGAATGAGCATCAATACAAAGATCACAAAGATCAAACCCCAAAACATGAGATATTCTCCTAGCAGCTGCTCCTCCTCCACTTGTGCGCACTCCTCCTCTCTCTCACTAATGTGAAGTGAGTGAGTGCGTGAATGAATAAATGAGAGAGTCACACTCTCTATTTATACTTTACTTCACTTGACTTTTAACTCTAACTAGGTTGGCCCCAACTTAACCACTTAACATAATGCTGACTAGGACGAACCCACTAGGGTGATCTAATAAACCTTTAACCCACATGACTCACACAGGGTCAAACCCACCAAGGTGGTCTAATAGCCCATCAAGTATAAGTTATGACACTTACAATATAACTTGCGACACTTGCAAGTACAAATGACGACACTTCCAATCAGAGGAATAATACATCTCCATTGGGGATACAATAAAGTACAAATGTAATACATAGAAGAATATTTTCCGAAGTTACAAATACATCAACAGTTAAACTCCTAGGCATTCAACCACTGCGTTATCTGAGAGAGAGGTGGAACAAATACATAGGTTAGAGGGGAAAATAAACTTGAAACAGTTAATACCAATCAAACAAGACTAAGCAAGACTAATGAAGCTAGGTTGTGAATATGTTGAAGGAAGATAAACGGAGATGACTAAAACATAAGTGGAAGTAGGAGAGGAAGCTCAATATGTGGTAGATACAATGATTTAGAGAAGTTGTTAAGGCATAGGAACTATCCATAGTAGCATTTGGCTGAGCAAGGGAAACATAGTCAAAAGAGAAAGCACCAACCACATTTGAAATTTTGAACCAGTTCAGTTTTATATTTTTCTAGGGTGAGTGAATGTACCAGCACTAGTCCCAACCTTCTTTCATTTAGTTCCAGATTCTTTAGTAGTAGTTACGGATCAAGCTCATTTTCAGCCATTCCATATCGAGAGTGAGAGGAAGATACAACACCAGCAACACACATTTGTTATGTTCTGGATCTATAATCAGTCAATCCAGCAAATGGCCCACTACTAGTACTAGCACCCCCTTAGTAGTTGTTCCATAGTATGATCCAATTGTTCGAGAGATAGATCCAAATCGAGATTGAGAAGTACCATCTAGAATAGAAGCATTGTTGTATTCCAAAAGAGAGAAACGGTGAGGTTCGAGGCACATTTAATTAATCGGCCAGATGTAGCACATGCATGTTTGAGTGGTCATTGTGCATGGTCATCAGTACTAATTCAAGGCGGCCAGACACTTGGTCCACACTATCCAGCCTGTGCATCCTTATTTTGTTTACATGCTACTAAGGCTTTAAAGCTATCTCGATCCTAGAGGTTCTCGATAGAAATTTATGTCCAGAGAGAGCTTGGACACCTATTTTATTATATTCTATATTTAATACAATAGTCAATCTATTACTTGATTCATGGTTTCACTATTACTATAGTTAATCTATTATATACATAATATATTCCTTAAGTGTTTTAGAAGGACAGTTCTCGAGCTGAGGGAAAATGAATGTGTGATGCACAATCGAGAAATATGGACCCTATCTTGATATTTCTATCTTCAATTGTCATATACCTTTCTCTATGTGGATCGATATTTAAACTTGGCTTGTCTATAGATAGGATTAGTTATACGAAGAATTGCCATTCGCATAAGGATTAGATAGATGGGTAAAGGATTTGATTCTGGCCCTCTAGATTCTAGCCTTGTAGAAAGGAAGGGCTTATATTAGTAAAGGTAGGGTTGGAATAATTATATTAGCTGGTTGTAGGGCCTTCAAATTAACTATATTTTACTGCTAGTGAAGCCTACTTTTCGACCATTTAACCCTCCTTTTCACCTTGTTATCATCTCTTTCACCATGATTATCTCATATTCTAATAAGAAATGTCATTCAAAGCTTATAAGGTAATTATGCTCATTAATTAATGAATTTTCCATTGTTTTTTATAGATTAGTAGAATTAGGAGTTGATTATTACTAATGATGGTTGTGAATTCAATTCATGCAACAACTGTCTAGTTCCTACAACAGGTTCAATGGTTATGATACTTGCAATCCCTAAGGGACAAATTGGGCACATAGGATTGGTTTGAAAATGTGTCAATATGATTTCATGCTCTTTAGATAACACCCAGGTCACGTATGACATCTCCAACTATGGTCAATTGTTCTTGCAGCAACATGATCCTATAGCAGCCACTTCCAAGTTTCTTACAGCAACGCAATCCTGCAGAACTATCATCGTTCCTCATACTTCCACATGTCTAATGGAAAAATGGACACATGGATATGATATGTGGATGTTTCCATTAAATCATTCCCATCTCCCACGTGTGAATCTCCAAGCACCTGGTCAATGATTTGGTCTAAATTTGTAACAATTTTCAAACAACAAACTTGCGGCACAATTTTTGAGGTTATGAAGACAAATCTTAGAAACCAAAACATGGGTTTTGTTCAGAGCATGCTAAATTGGGTAAATGTAAAGTTGTTTTCCAAAATTCAATATGGTTTGAGAGATTTAGGTGGATCTTGAAATGGATTTTTAGTGATTTTCACTTAAATTCCTATAGGTGTATTTTTAGGAATTTGGTTATGAGTTGGCATGTTTTCGCCTCCATCTTTTGACCACAACCCCTATGAGAAAATATGGGCACATAAATGTTGTTAGGGATTTTGTTATTCTTTCATGATCATCAAATAATCTCATTTTCTTAATTGAATCGAGTGCAATATTTGTTGTTCGTAAGATCTACTTGTTTAGGATTTGATCTCATATTGTGTAACCTCTTTTCCTTTTCTGAAAGAGGAGTTTCATGTATAATATGTGGAAAAATCACTCCTTGGGGCTATTAGATTGGAGAGACTTGGAAATAAAAATGTATTCATATCTATTGTACTGTGTTGGTATGATTAATAAAAGTTTGTTTCTTATCCAACTTTAATTTTCAGTTTTAGTTAGAGGTAGTGTGGATGTTTCTGAGTAAAGGTAGGGGCCCCTTCATCTCAGAAACTACACCCCGGTGTGTTTATTTTATTTGCAGCAGTGTGGTGTGTAAGAGTGTTTAATCATTCTCATATGTCGGTATGCTTTGATGTGTATATGCTCTATTTTACCAGTGGTCTAGTAGCATAACATTGAATCTTGCAACTCTTAATTTCCTGTAATTTAGCATTGCAATTTGGATTTTATTTTTAGAAAATTAATGCTTGGATTAGATTTAACATCATGAATACATGATCAACATTAGCTTAAGAAGAGGTTTGCAGAGTCTTGATTAACATCAAGGTGTTAACCCATGGGTCAACTAACTTAGCCCGTAGGCTGAATGAATAGTGTTGGTCTTGATCTTTCGTGGATCCTTGTGATCTAGATATTGAGTTCATTCAAGTATTGTTTCAAACTTGTCAAGTGAAACTCAACGGATTATTGTTGATCATAGCATAATTAATTACATATGATTCCCTTACGGTTCTACCTTAGGAGGTCACTCAAGTCCTTATCAATCTCAAATGCATCCTAGTTGATTGGGTTGAATTTACTTTTATTTGCCTTGTTTGGATTGTTGAGTTCAATTGTATGTTTTGAAGCACTTTAAGAAGGTTTTGAATTATTTTAATAAAGATCTCTACATATACTTTGTATAGTGCCTCGCAAGTTTACAAACATCCCGGATTGATAATTTATGTTGCAAGAATTATGACCCATAATTTCACCAACACTAGTGGCACTCACTGGCTGGTGGATGTGGGGTTCGAATCCTCTCTAATAAGTTATACATGTATCAAACATGAAAATATATTATCTATCTCCTTCCTCACCCTCTCCTTTACTCTTGGATTCAAATGGTACCTTATTTTCTTAATAGGTTGGCATTTAGCTTCAGCAGTATTGTCATTTAACCAAGTCCCCTTTTTATCCCCTTTATTGTAGTCCATCTCTAAGGAAAGAGATCATAGTACTTTTTAAGTAAAGAAGCAAGCTCAACTACGGTTCCTTCACCCCTATAGTCTCCCATAAAGGCCATCCTAAGTTATTCTTCTATATCAATGTTGAACTACCTTATCTTAGGGGGTTCCTAATATATCTTTCATTGTATATCGATCAATGGTACCCTCTAATTATATACGAGATATGAGTGAGTCATAAATACAATGAGCAATGAAACACTCACTTATGGTATATATTATTGGAAAATATAATTACTCCCAGTTAATAATTAGTTAAAATAATCAGTTAGGGTAAGAATCCATTAGGCAATTAGAACCATGTATATATATATATATTATTCCATATATGAAAAAAGGTAAGTGAGATGGTTTCTTGAAGCCCGTGTATCTCTTTTCTTGGTTTTATTGATTTACATAATACAGCAGAGCCACAGCTCTTATATTCAAATTGGTATAAGATCACAGGAACTAGACGTCTCCAACACACGTGAAGGAATTTGCTCCGTCCTATGCGTCCTATGTGCAGATTGCAGTAGCCAACTGAGAAGAGGAACTGTTGTTGAAGAAAGTGTGAAGGAGAGACCATCCAGTCAGAGACTTCCATTGATAAAGGAGATACAGTCGTGAGTACATATGTGCAGTCACCGATTTGAACATATGATCCACGACTAAAACATGCACACTTTAGATTTCAAATATCTATAGATCCAGTGGGTCCTTGTGTAGGAGTGACTATCGAGAAAGAAAAAATCACAGAGTGAAATGGTGAAATTGTGTAAGAAGAAAAACAACGTGGAAATTGCAATATTGGAAAGATCAGTCCATTGAAAAATCATGTGAGAAAACTTGAGTAGCAAACATGATCCGCATGGAGTGTTCCATGAGGTAGAAACCATGGCCGCATGAGGAAAGAACAACGTCAATGAGAAGAGCCATCATTTTTTAGTTTAAAAGAGAAAACATTCACAATCCGTTGAAGAAAGATCGAATACAGAAGAGAAAGAAGCCTCAGTTTATTCTGCATCCAAGGTTGTTTAGCCTTGCGTGTGCTACCTGAGTTAAAAGGCTTCAGCTTTAAGCTATCAAGAGAACCACAATAGAAGAATCGAAGAAGTAGGTGATTCTTGGGATAGAGGCTCACCCCAGTAGAGCACCTGAGTGGGTTTAATGGTTAAAAACATGTATTATTTCTGTGAAGATCACAGGTTCAAAACCAGCAGAAGACCCTGGGATAAAGGCTCATATATCATTAAGAGGTTGTTGTTTCCATAATTAAAAAATAAAAAATTGAAAAAGTCAATGTGAAGGTGAAGGTGAGTGAGTGAAATTCAAAGAGACCATCTTTGTTTTGAAAGCCAAATTGTTTCTAAAAACATAGTTTTTCAAAAGGGAATACGTCATACATCATTTTTGAAGAAGGGAATAAAAGTTTTATATAGAAGGTTTTTTATGTCCACATCATTTCAAATGGGAGCTATGAACGTTTTACAAAAGTCTTTTAGGAAAGTTTGTGTACGCCATCTTAAAAGGGTATTTTGTGAATAGAAAGGTTTTTATTAATGCGATGAAGACATTGAAGGCATGGTATTATTACTTTGGGTACAAGTCAAAAAGTTATCACAATTCATAAAATATTAAAGAAGGTAGACATAAATCTTAAAGAAGTTTTGGATTATTAATTCTTGAAGTTTTAAGGCTTTAGAAAGGGTACATCCTCAAATCATTGAATATAAGAGAAGGGTCATAGCCCGAGTTGAAAGAAAGAATAGAAACCCATAACATCTTGCATTAAAGGGGTTCCTTTCAAAGGTTTCACATTACCCATGTGAATATACAGAGTTGCACCTATGCTATAGAATGTAAATGAATAAAACCAAGAAAAGAGATACATGGGCTTAAAGAAAGCCAACCCACTTGTACCTTTTTCATATATTGAATAATATATATATATACATTGTTCTAACTTCCGTATACATGGGCTTAAAGAAAGCCAACTCACTTGTACAATTTTTTATATATTGAATAATATATATGTACACATTGTTCTAACTTCTGAACGGATTCTTACCCTAACTTATTCTTTTAAGTATTATTATTAACTAGGAATAATTATTATTTTCAACACTTCCTTTTAATTACGACCGTTAAACAAAAGATCAAAAAACTGCTAAAACATTTTTCCTTTAAGAATTATAGAAAAAAACTAAATTGTGAAGGCTTGTTGGTCTATGTCTCAGCAAAGCTTACAACTCAACCAAAAAAATCATCTTCACCTTCTTTGTAGCTATATGATCATGCAATGTTTTATTGTACTTGGTGCTCCAAACTCTTTTCTTCTTCTTCTCTTTGCTCTTAACAACAACATGATGGTCGTCAATTGTGCTTTTCAGTTAGATATTTCCAACAGGATACTATATGCACCAAAAGGAGCTCGTATGTGAAAGGTCTGCTTACTGGAAATTGATATAAAAGCTATGCCTAAAAATACATTTTGGTGTTATTTTTAGAGAAAATAATTTTTGGCACTTTGTCTCCTAGGGTTAGGGTTTTACACCTTTAGGGTTCTTTATTTATGATAAAATGTCATCTCTTCAGCCTCTTGTATTAGCTTGTGCAAATGAACATAGTCGTCATCTCTCTCCCTTCAAAGATAAGATACCACCATTCTAGCCAGTCTATGTTCTATAGTATTTTGTTATTATATTCATTAATATAAATTGGTTTTTCATTGTATTATTGCGCTCTTTGTTATACTTCTATGTGTGTTTGATTTCATTTCCTATACAGTTTGGATCAGTGGTATCAAAGCAATCTGCTCTTTTTTTTCTCGGTGCATTTCCTTGACAAGGTCAAAGTATAGAGAGTTGGGTCTTGAGCTAGTTCCACAAGAAGAGGATTGCTCTTGCTAGCCCGAGCGACCTTCCATGGGAGGTGAAAATATAGATGAAGGGGTAGGAGATCTTATCAATATATTGCTTGAGGAATCCCTCACACGACAAAGGAACGAGATGATGGATAACTTTGCCAAAATTCTTCAATGACTACTTCAAACGGGCGAGGTGTTAGAGATGAGTTGTGATTGATGTCAAACGTGGTGCCATTGATGTCAGGCAATATGTTGAAGATGATCCTATTTAATGAACAAACCATATGATACTTGTAAACCATTAACAAAGTCTTTGACAATGTCACTACAGAAAGTTGGGATTTCCGTAGTGACTTCCATACAAACAAAATGCATTGTGCTACAAAATGCATTTTGCTACTGAAATTTTCGGGCATGCTATTATACACCCTTGATGCCATGATCAAAGAATTCAATATTATGTAATGAAGATTGATGATGATTGATGGTCCACGAAATGGTCTATGTGATCCACTAAATGGTCCTCGCTACCCATGTTACCCACGTTGTAAATAAAAATGAGTGGGATATGTAATTAAGAACAAAGATGAATAATAAGTTATGAGGACAAGTAAGAAGCAGCTTGAAGTCAAACAAATCTTGATCAATAAGTCTGCACTTTGACGAAAAAAATGATCACATAACTAGTCAATGACATTGTCAAGGAAAACAATCATGATGAAGCAATACGTGAGAATTAAGCAGCATTCCTTAAAAGGTGTCATTTCTAGCAAACACACATGAAGTGATATAATAGGTCGGCCCCATAAAATAAATGGAAACAAATAAATTTGAACAAAATTGTAAGTTAACTTCATAAGGGTTGGCCCGATTGGAAAATCAAAAGTTGTATAAATAACCAATAGAACGCCCTCATTTGGGTATCCTCGAAGTAGGGAACTTGATAAGAAAAAGCTAGCGAGGAAGTAGTAAGAGCAGAGTTAAAAGAGGATTGAGCCTTCTACATAAATGATGAAGTCTTTAGGTGACGTTTTCTGAAGTTTGTTTCAAGAGATTATTTGTCCTATCCTAGAGAAGATCTTGTCCTGATCAAAAAATACATAGTAGAATATGTGGGAAAGTTTATTTGCTAGTATTCAAGTTCATTTTTTCGGCTCTGTTAAGAAAAACATAATCTCGGTCTACTATAGTTGAATTGGGGAATAAGTTTTTCTAAATTATGGAGAAGTATGGGATCATTTCGACATCAACATATGAACTGATTTGTAGGGATGACTTGGAGCAGCCTCAGTGACAAAGTGGAGCAGACTTGTATGATAAATTGAAGTAGTCTTGAGGAAGAATTCTTGAATATTTGAAGTGCTTGGAAAGAAGAAAAATAAAGTGATTTTGATAGAAGTATGAACAGAAATAAGGTGACAGAGAAAGGGATTGTAACAGGAAAATTTGTGTTGACAGAGTGATTGAGGGAAGGTTTGAAGATTGTCTAAAACAAAGTACTATGAAGTTTGTTTAAGGAATAAGTGCAGCAAAAAGTTTGATTTTGTTAAGAAGTGACGTCAGAGAGTGTGTTCCAAAGGTCAAGTAGGACCATTGACATCTCATTAAAGAACATATATTTCAAGGGGTTGGATCCCTTCCAGTTGTAGCTGGAAAACCAAGGGAGTTGAAGCTTCCTGCCAGTTGTAGCTGACAAAGAGAGTGAGAGTTGGAGCCCTTCCAGTTGTAGAAGGAAAACATGGGTGTTGGAGCATCCCATCAATTGGAGTTGATAAATTAGGGGGTTGTATCTTCATTTTATTTGTAGTTCACAAATATTGAATATTGGTGTCTCCTACTCAATGTAAACATTTTGGTTTTTTAAATATATTATTACTTAGATTCCATATATATCCGATGTACTTCTTGTTTATGCATTCTCTTGCACATACTTGATGATGAATGATCAACTACATATGCTTTATGAAGTGAAAAGCAATAATTGTACTGGATACTGATTCACCCCCCCCTCTTAGTATCCCGGTGTGTTCAACAATTGGTATCAGAGTAGGTCCTTCATACAAGTTTGACCAACATGAAGGATATCTCTATGAACACATATGGATGGACAAGTATTTCTTTCTATGAATGGAGCAACATTATTTGATGAAACCAATTATGCATCATGGAGTGTGAGAATGAAGGTGTATTTGAAGTCAGTGGGATTTGGTGTATGGGAATCAGGGGTCTCTGGTTACATTCCTCCAAAGAGAGAAAAATATACAACTCATAAGGATTCTAGAAAGAACAACTCAATCGAAATGAAGGCCATCCTAGATGGACTATCAGACTCTATTAAAGGAAGGGTAGGACAATGTATGACATCCAAAGAACTTTGGGACAAATTGAAAAATATCCATACAGCTGAGAAAGTCCTTGAAACAAAAAAAGAGGAGGTAAATCTATATGATAAAATTGAGAATAAATCTAACCTCAAAAACTTAAATCAAGAGGATGAAAGCAAGGAAGAAGATGAAGGAATGTTGGATCTGAAAGACGAACTTGTAGCACCATTGTAAGAGATTGATGACTTGGGAAAAGTGGTCGACAAGCAAGCCAAAGAAAAATATATTCTCAAAACTCAATTAGAGGAAGCACAACATGTAGAATAGAGCCTGACAAAAGGATTAAAAGAAAAATAAGATATATGTCATGAAGAAGCTAAATGACTTGAAGAATCCTTGTCAATTCAACTAAATGATAAGGATAAAACCATAGATAAACTCAAAGGGTTACTAAAAGGATCCATAGAAACCCTAAAAGGTAAAGAGGAAGAGGCAAAGAAAGTGGTAGCATACTTGACTAGCCAATTGCAGAAAAAGGATGAAGCAGGACAAAAAAAGGAGCTTGAGATTGCCTCATTAGAAGGTGAACTTTAAAAGTCAGCTACAAAAAACCAGAAGCAATTCAAAGAAATCACTATGCTCAAGAGTCAACTAGAAGAATACTCAAAAAGGAATTAAGAGATCATTGTTAATATAAGAAATTGGGAAGAAGAAACAAGAAAGGTTGAAGAAGCTATAACAAGACAACTCAAGGTGAAAGAAAACATATTCCAAGAGCATAAACTTGAGATTGCTTTTCTAAAAGAGGAATTGGAGAAGATAATAGCCATAAACTTGAAATTTGAGAAGAGTTCGTCAAAAGAGATCCTAAATCACCAAAGGCCTCCAAATGAGAAGACAGGGATTGGATACCTTGAAAAAGGTAATAACTTTGAAGACAACAACAAGGTAAAGGACCATGATCAACTAAGAAAGGTCCAAGAAGAAATTAGAGAAGCTGCAAGATTGAATCCTAGAATTCATGAGCATGCTGAAAGAAACAAAAAGGAAAAATATCATAATCATCAAAGGCAAGGAGTTAGAAAACCAACAACACAAAAATGGTCATTCATTTCTAGGTACCAAAACTCTTTTCTTGCCTATTGTTTTTCATGTGATAATTTTGGTCATAAATTTATGGACAGCAAATTCTATGCAAAGAAGGATTGTAGAAATATGAATTTGTTGAGATGTGTAATGTCCCTTTTTTGAAATTATTTAAAATGGTGAATTTCTCAATTTTTTTCCCTTGTTCGACCTTTGACTAATTATGATGTCTTGGTCTCCAAATTGATCCAATTGCTCCCAAATCTTCTAAGAAGGTGTATGGATGATGTTAGAAAATAAATATGAGGTTCAGGGATGCTTTTGGACCTTTAAAATACTTCTTCAAATCCTCTTTTAATTCTGGCCAATGTAGGGAACCTGACTAGCAATTTGGGGTTCAAATCCCCCTCCGGGTAGATGTTGAAAAGGGCTCTCCAAGTGTTGTTGGATCCTTTAGAATTTCAGGAAAGGAGAAGGGTGTGTTTAGGGGACATTATTGGTCTCATATGCATCACTATTCAGTTTATTAATTCTGTTACAACTCTCTTCAAATCAAGTATAACATCCTAGTTTCGACCTTGGGGGAAATGATAGGAAAACTTCTCCAAATGCTATGAAACTGAACCAAATGACTCCAAAAGCTTTGGCATTGAACATGAAATTTGTAATACACATTATTAATAGTCCATATATCATTATTCCATCAATTTCTCACTTATTTATTCGAAATTATCATCACAACATTGGCAAACCTACATAGTGGGGAAAAACTAGTTATTTTCACCATGACTTATGAAATTCGAATTTTAGGTGCCAAGGTATTATTCTCTGTTAATGAAACTTCTTTATAACTTTAATAACACTCCATACATCAACAAAATTACAGATAATAACTGATATAACTCGAAATAATGTCTCTTCAAACTCTAACAACAAGATCTAGGGGAAATGGCATCATTTACTCATTAATAATCAGATTTACATAGTTCCAATTGGAATCTCGACTTGAATACATGATTAACATGAATAACATATCATTTACATCATATGATAAAATAATGAATCATTAGAAGCTCCCCCAAAGAGAACAATATCTCACCAAGTCTGCAATTCCTCAAGGATCATGAATATGCCAAGAAATAGAAGAATGGTTGTAGAAGCAAGTTGAAAGAGATGTGACCATGAGCTTCCCTGTAGATTAAACTTGTAACAAAAGAATCCATTAAATTTCCAAATTAAAGGTCTGAATGGACTTTCCAATTACCAACTAGGATGGGAATCTTTCACCCTCAAAATTGGTGCTAAGGCAAGTAGAGTAGGCCTCCACTAGCTCTCCTCTCCAAATGCAAAATGAAAATTCTAAAATGATAAAAAGATACCACCCTTCTTTTTTATTGTCTTTTATAAAATTCTAAGGTCCTCCATGGGTCGAATTCTTCCCAAGAGCTTCATGCCAACTCAAGTTGGGAAGAGATTCCCAAGTATGCCACTTGTCCTTCCAATTCTAGCCCTCTCCTTCTCCAAATTTGAATTGGTGTCTCTTTGGCTGCCCTAACTCACTTGAGCGCCCTATTGGAGGATATTTTTAGCCCTGACATGTCATATATGTCATATTTCAGCCTTCAGGTCTGATTTGTGTCATAGGTGTCATAGCATCTTCATCATTGTTGTCATAAAGCTAGGGAATCTAGTCCAAGTATCTCACTAGCTCCAAAATACATCTTCCTCTTCCATGGGAGTTACTCTTCCACTCCAATTCGACATTAATTGATTCATGCCAAGTATATTGACCTTCCAACTCATCCCAAGAACCTTGGTATTCTTATGGATTCGAAATCACAAGAGGAGGATGCCATGGGGCATAGAAAATCTAGCTTGTGGGTCCCACATCCTCCATGTGTCTTCATGATCAATTGCCACTTTGATTTTCCCTTGTATTTATTTATTTAACTCCTTTATTAAATATTTATGCCATTCTAATGTTCAAACATCATTTATTATCCCCCTTATTTCAAATCCCAAAGCTTCCACCCCCCAACCTAGGGAACTAGTAATTTTACTCCATGGCAGTTCATTTGGATGAGTATATTACAACTTTGAATTGGGAATTTCTCTTAATGTGACCCACGTTGTCCATTTGGATATAATTTCACATTATTATTATCTTGGACTTCATTCTTGGCATTTATTTGACCCTTAGCATCCATTTGAAAAACTATCATGAGTATGGCCAAGGGGCTTAGGCCATTGTGACCCAATGCAAAATTTTGGGACATGACAAGATGTTGGAAATGCAATCATGTTGGACATGTTACAAGAATATGTTACACAATAATATGCTACAGATACAATGAATTTGGTTGAAAAGCCCAAGTCTGTAGAAAATAAAGAAGTTCTTCAATGAATGAAAATGCTCCATACAAGTCTAAGAAAGAATCCAAGAAAGTATGGAAGATAAATGAGAACAAAGAAGTGGATCCTTGTACTCAAAAGAGCAATGTTGACAAGCAAGAAAGTGTGATATCCTCAAAAGTATGGAAAATAAAATCAAAATTAAAAAACAAAATAGGCAATGATATTGTCTATGAATTCAATCATGTCAACGAAAGGAAAATGCTAGAAGAACTTCCCAAGGAAGAATTTGAAAGAGCCTCTCTAGCAAAAATTGAACATCAAAAATTGACTGCTATGTAAAACTCTTTGATAGGATATCAATAGATCAATAAGATATCCTATGAGATCATTGAGAAATATGTTTAGTCTTCCCTAAATGGTTTCCATGGTGATCTCTTGATAAGGAAACTCTTAAACTGTAATTATGAACTTCAAGAACTCAAGAACAAACCAAAGTAAAAGAGGTAGACAAAGAATGAATAAGAAGTATATGGATCTGTACATTAGTTTTTACAGAAATGAAGGTGAAAATATTGAGAACTCTTGAGTACTAGTGAAAGCTTCCTAATGAATCCTTAAGGAACCAAGTTGAAGGACTATTTGTTGTCTCAGCCTCATGTTCAAAATGAAGAACAACCTTTTATGGTTGTCTACACAGCTAAGAAAAAAAGTTCATTTAAGAATAAGGTTGAAAATGCATGATGAAGCCAATTCGAGGAAGCTTCCTTGGTTATGTTGAGGAATTGAAGCAGTGATTGACTGTTAGACTATCTTTGAAGGGATACCACATGAACTGGTTAAAGAACTGAGATCAATATGGATTGCAAATGAGATCAGGATCATTTATGAGCTATCTTTAAAGACCTAAAGAACCAAGAGAAGATTTCTTTGAAGATAGAATTTGGAGTGACTTGAGTATGGTTCGTGGAAAAATTATCTTTGAAGAGTATTCCACTCATTGGTTAAGGAAGTTCAAAGAAATTGCTTGAAGCGTGTTCATAAATTGTTTGGGCTCTTGAAGACATTTTTATGATCAGATGGATAGCAGTAGAGATGCAAAATATTGATAAAATAATTTGAGTTGGTTGAGATGATTATAGTCATTGACAAAAAAAATAGTTGATTACTTCATTCATTGTTTCAAGTAGTTTGAGAAGAGTGCATATCTCGGGTTATTTTGGTTATGTTTTGAACTTGAAAAAGATGGAATTTATAATGAAGATAGTTGAATACATCCAATCTTATTTTGATCCATAATGACTTGACAAAGTGGTAGTTGTAGCAGCATTAGCATCATAATCAAGACAAACCACTCTGACATGCTTTGACAAGGATTAAAGCCTGTCCATGAAGATCACATTGACATCTTTGCAAGAAGTTATGTTTGACTGAATTTAAGAGCTGATTTGACCACATTGCTTGATAAGAATGAAGAACTACTGAAGCATATTTGAAAGCACATCTATGATTGAATATTTGGATAAGTTTTGAACAGTTTTATGAAATTCCAGGAGGATATTTGAGAAATCCTTGAGATTGCATGTAGATCAATATGATCAATTGGATTTGGATTGGACAGACCCATGGTAAAACAACTCTGTTGGAAAATAGATTTGAAAAATATAAGATCAAGATGACAAGGATTATGTTCTAGAGATCAAAGACATCTAGGATGCATTGGAGCAGGCCTACCTTACAAACAAATCCTAAAGTGATGTGTGAGAAAGAATTCACTAGAAATGAAGAGTTTCCAGCAGAAATGAATGTTGAAATTCATGAAGACAATGGATGCAAGGGGGTGTGAAAATGTTTGGTATAAGAACTTATTGAGAAGAAACAGGTCCCCGGATCGATTAAATGTGAAGCTTCTTGCTTGTGACATCATACATGAGAAATTTATAGAGCAGAGATGAAGATAAAAGGTTAATTGGTACAATCTATGTTGAATGAACCAATGATTGGTGCAAATCTCATACATGCTCCACGGGATAAATCAAAGAACATTAAAAAAGGGCAGAACAAAAGAGCATCTTGATAAGGGGAGTGAACCAAAGCATACAAAGAAGGAAAAGAACAAGCTCAGTGGGAGGAGATCCATTGAGTAGACCGTGAAGAAAATTTGTAGCAGTGACCATCAAAAGGCAAGACAAAGATAGATATTTTTGTGAATAATAGCATTTTGTGACATTTGAGGCTCAGTTTGGATAAATGAAACAACTATAAGGTTCCTCTATTTGAAAAAAGATTCATCATCAGTCATGAATGAAACCTGTTACAGATTTACTCAAGCTTAAGTAAATAAGAAAAGGCCATAAGTTGTTTTAATCATGTGACAGATTTGAATTATCTGGATGATTTGAGTAGCAACACATGAAAGGGCATAAATTGTAGAAGCTTGGTTTATAATTGTTCTGACAAAGGGTTATTGGCATTAGGTTTGCGAAAGCAATAGATTGAGGTCTAGTTAAATGAAACCCTTCAGAATAGAAATTTGTAGAAACAGAAGTACGTGAACAGTCCAAAGCAAAAGTGAAATGTACCATTACTTGAGAGGAATAAAATACCTCCCCATCAGCAAAGAAGAAATTAATAGTGATCACAAATTAAGGGGGATTTGAGCTTGCACAAATGAAAGA
The DNA here is from genome assembly GCA_027924585.1 of Larix kaempferi. Taxonomy (NCBI): domain Eukaryota; kingdom Viridiplantae; phylum Streptophyta; class Pinopsida; order Pinales; family Pinaceae; genus Larix; species Larix kaempferi. Next base: position 208,054 of record BSBM01000365.1, read on the forward strand.
GAAGAATGATGGATAGGGGGAGCAAAAGAACAAAGCAATTTTTATGTCTTTGCCATTGATTTCAAAGGAAGAGTAGGCCTCCTTGTTATCAAAAAGGAAGGATATATATTGACAGGGGGAGTAGCAAATGGAAAGAAAAATAACTTGAAGAAAGTCTCAAAAGTGATGATAATAACAACCAGTGGAGATGCAGTCAATATCTAACTTCATTATCAACAAATGAAGTGCATAAATAGACCTCAAAGTCAAGGGAGAAGTGGTGGAAGATGTTGATTGAAATCTTATGATGAAGAAAACTCAGGAGGATACAATGACTCAAATGATATGAAGAGCAATAGAAACATCTTAAGACCAACCTTTGCCATTGATGTCAAAGGGGGAGAGAAGTCTAGTAAAACAAGAAGTGTTGAAAATGTGTTCATGATGAGAGTAGCAGCAATGTTTGATCTAGTAAAACAAGAAGTATTGAAAATCTGATCATGAGGAGTGCTCATTCTTAGGGGGAGCTAGCAAATTGTTTTACTATATGTTTCCATCAATGCCAAAGGGGGAGATTGTTAGAGATGAGTTGTAATTGATGTCAAATGTGGTTCCATTGATGTCAAATAATGTGTTGAAGATTATCATATTTAATGAACAAACCATATGATACTTGTAAACCATTGACATAGTCTTTGACAATGTCGCTACCGAAAGTTGGGAGTTTCTGTAGCGACATCCATACAAATAGAATGCATTGCACTATTGAAAGTTGGTAGTTTCTGTAGCGAATTCCATATGAAACATAATACACTTTGCTACCAAAATTTATGGACATGCTATTCCCCACCCTTGATGCTATGATCAAAGAATTCAATCCCTTGCGATGAAGATTGATGATGATTGATGGTCCACGAAATGGTCTATGTGATCCACTAAATGGTCATCGCTACCCATGTTGCCCACGTTGTAAATAAAAATGAGTGGGATATGCAATTAAGAACAAAGATAAAGAATAAGCTATGAGTACAAGTAAAAAGAAGCTTGAATTCCATGTTGAAGAATATTGAAGTCAAACAAAGCCTGGTCAATAAGTCTGCACTTGGAGGATAAAAATGATTGCATAACTAGTCAATGACAATGTCAAGGAAAGAAATATTGATGAAGATAAACATGAGGATTAAGCAACATTTCTTAAAAGGTGTCATAGCTAGCAAACACACAAGAAGAGATATAAAATGTCATCCCCATAAAATATGTGGCAACAAATAAATTTGAACAACATTGTAAGGTTAACTTCATATAGGTCGGCTCGATAGGAAAGTTAAGAGTTGTAAAAATAACCAATAGAATTCCCTCATTTGGGTATCTTGGAAGTAGGGAACTCGATAAGAAAAAGGTAGCGAGGGAGCAGTAGGAGCAGAGATAAAAGAGGAGCAATCCTTCTACAGAAATGATGAAGTCTCCAGGTGACATTTTTTGATGTTTGTTTCAAGAGACTATATGTCCTAGCTTAGAGAAGATCTTGGACCAATCAAAGAAGACATAGTAGAAGATGTGGGAAATTTTATTTGTTGGTATTCAAGTTCATATTTTCAGCTCTGTTAAGAAGAACATCATCTCGATCTACTATATCTTAATTGGGGAATGATTTTTTCTAAGTTATGCAGTAGTGTGGGATCAACCAGAGAAGTTCAACATTAGCATATGAAATTATTTGTAGGGATGACTTGGAGTAGAATTAGTGAAAATGTGGAGCAGGTTTGTATGAGAAACTGAAGTATTCTTGAGGAAGAATTCTTGAAGATTTCAAGTGCTTGAACAGAAGAAAGTTAAAGTGATTTTGATAGAATTACAAACATAAATAAGCTGGTGACAGATAAAGGAATTTGAGCCGAAAATTTTTTGTTGACAGAGTGATTGAGGGAAGGTTTGAAGACTCTCTAAAACATAGTACTGCAGAGTTTGTTTAAGGAAGAAGTGCAGCAAGAAGTTTGTTTTGTTGAAGAGTGAAGTCAGAGAGTTTGTGCCATAGTTCAAGTAGGACCATTGACATCTCACTGAAGAACATACATTTCAGGGGGTTGGATCCCTTCCAGTTGTAGTTGGAAAACCAAGGGAGTCGAAACTTCATGTTAATTAAAACTGACAAAGAGAGTGAGGGTTGGATCCCTTCTAGTTGTAGATGGAAAATAGGTGTGTTGGAGCATCCCATCAATTGGAGATGATAAATTAGGGGTTTGTAGCTTCCTTTGAGTTGTAGCTCATAAATATTGGAGATTGGTGTCTCCTACTCAATGTAAACATTTTAGTTTTTTAAATATATTATTATTGAGATTCCATATATATCTTAGTATACTTCTTGTCGATGGATTCTCTTGTTCATACTTGATGATGAATGATTAACTACATATGTTTTATGAAGTGTAAAGTGATAATTGTACTAGATACTGATTCACCCCCCTCTTAGTATCCCAGTGCGTTCAACACAAGGTACCTTCAACAAGAATCCATTTCAAAGGTGCAACACCATTCAAGGTACAAGTGAACTTCGATATCCATTTATTTGAAGGTTATATAGATGTAGATGCTTTAGAAAAATGGTTAAACTTGTTAGAAGGTTATTACTCTGTTAAAAAAAATCAACAATCACCTTCGCGCTCCTTAAGGCCCTCCCTCTTGTCAAATATTGGTGGGACAGTTACTCAAAGAGATGGAACAAAGATGAATCTACATAATTCATGGCAAGTCCCACTTGGGAATCCTTTTTGGATTCCATCAAGTTTAAATTCTACCCCATTGGAAGCTATGATGAAAATTACATGAGATGGACAACTCTGCATCAAGCAAGAGACCAAACAATGTCGGAGTACAATAATATATTTCATACCTTGTGCTCAAATATGGGTATCAAGGACTCTGAGCGACACTTGGTTTTGAAGTATTGTAGTAGCCTACACAGGTACATATAAGTATAAATGGATTTTTAGTACTTCTCCTCATTGGGAGTTTCTTACCATTATGCTATCAAGATTGAGCATAAATTTAAGCAATGGAACAAGCGGGAGTTTGGGTTTGCAAATTTCTCATACCAGAAGTAAGGTAAAGACATCCCTAACTCACAGTAAAAGGGGTAGAGAAAGGAGATTCAAACTCAATACATCTAGTCAAATATGCAAGCAAAGAAGGGAAATGAGAAGCCGAAAAAGGACACTGGGAAGTGGTATGAGTTCCACAAAATCCCTTGGGATAACACTAACGAATTCCACTCAAGATGGTCACTATTGGTCAAGCTTAAAGAAATAGAGTTAGAACTTTACTCGAAATATGATTCCAAACAGGATAAGGGGAAACAGATCATTGATGCATAACCCAGCACTACCATCGCAACTACAAAGATCCAATCAAAGGATATGAAAAAGCTTGAAGAGGGGGAGCACCTCTTCCATTCACATATGTGTTTGAAGGGGTCCCCACTACATTTCATTGTTGATAGTGGGAGCCAAAAGAACCTGATCTCAACCAATATCATCAAGGGATTGAATCTACTGACAATGCCACACCCCCAACCATACACCATCGGTTGGATGAGCCAGGGTCATGACATCCACATCAGTCAACAATGCTGCTTCCCTATAGCACCAATCCATTCAAAGACAACGTATTGTGTGATGTTTCCTCTCTTGAAGTTTGTGATGTTCTTTTAGGACAACCATACATGTGGAAACGTCATGATGTATATGAGTCTCGAACTCATAGTGTCATTTTTTCTTTGGGAAAGCAACTCTATAGGATACCAGAGGTATTTCCAACTACTGCAGTCTCTTTAATATCATCTAAGCAATGCACTAAGGTAATCTCCCAAACTAGTAAATTCATCCTCTTCATGATTTGCTATGGAAGTGAACGGAAGATCACAACAACATCCATGACCTCTACAAAAGAGCTTTTCATACAATATAAGTAGGTGGACAAAGTAGTAGAAGAATACATAAATCTCTTTAACTCACCATCAGGGGTGCATATACACTTCCAAGTCAAGCATTCAATTGATTTGGTACCCGGTGCACCTCTACTTAATGGCCTAGTCTATAGTCATTGTCTACTATAAAATGAAGAAATACAATGCCATATTCATGTTGGGCGAAGCCCAAGTGAACAAAAATTTGATGACAAAGGTACAGTTAGGCTAGGCCTAACATCAAGCGACGAACTGTCAGCTACAGGAATAGAATTAAATAAGCGGAATGGTGCAAAGGACGCAACACTGTAGATTCAGAGTCGCATGGTCAGAACTGCAACTTTCAAGGAAGTGTCAGAGTCAGAAGAAGCGGCGCAAAAGGATAGCGAAGTTAAGGAAAAGCGTGTTCAACAGGAGAATCGTGCCATTTTGGGTTTAAGGGTACTATGGGGGTTGGCCCATAGTTATTGTAAATATGTGACCTTCAGGCACATCTATATAAAGGGCAATTTTGTATAAGGAAGGGTTAGACTTATGTTATATTTGGATAGATATTGTTAGATTGTATTAGATCTAGTTTGAGAGAGAGATATAAGAGAGGAAAAGACTATGCAGTTGTGTGCACAAAGATCTATTGTAGAGAAAAGTCTGTAGCTGAGTGTGCAGACTGGAACTGTTAACTCTTCCAAGTAATATAAAGAAGAGTTCCTCTGGACGTAGCTCCCATCTGGGGGGGTGAAACATGTAAATCCTTGTGTTGTATGTATGAATGTATGATTTGTTTTATGCTTATGTTATGATATATTCATGTATTTGCTTCCCTATGTATGTTAGTGAGAATTATATGTTAAGTAAGCCGAACACGTATGTATGAATATGCGAAGTAACAATGAATGTGATAAATGCGTAGTTATATAGATAGAGATAACAATTATTCAGCGTAGTTTGTAACTGTTGGTAATTGTGAAGTGCGAAGTCACATATCAAGGATGTTATGTTAAGTAGAAGCGAAGTAAGAGTACCTTCACGAAGGTCGATTTCCACATCCGCACATCACCAAGGTTGCAAAAACCTGATTCTGTAACCACCCATCTTCGCCTCGTGTGAGACTTCAGCCTATTCGCAGGTTGATGCCGAAAGGGCCGGTGAAAAGGGGTTTTGTTGTTGCTACGAAGTAACTTCGCCAAACCTGAGTCAGTCCAGAAAGGGTAGCAGCCCAACAAATGGTTTTTTTTATGCGAGAGAACTGGTGATGTGTTACGTGGATGAGAAAAAGAAGTACCAACAAATGGATTGATACTTTATGGATGTATCAGATTAATGTGGAATCCAGAGAGAAAATAAATACATAACTGGGTGAGCTAGATAGAAAGAGAGTTTGCGAAGAAAGAAAACAAACATCTGCTCCTTACCACAGAACAATGGTTGCAGAGGTATATATGCACTGATGTACACGAATTTTTCTTCGCATTTTTTGCCAATGAGCTACATGAGTGCATATCAAGGCTAGCAGAACAAAAAAATTGTTTTCAAGATGAAGAACCTACAGTTTTGAATCCAAAATTGGTTCAGAGACTTAAAGGGATCAAAAACCAAATTTCAAGAGCAGTAGACTTTTGGTTGGATAGATTACTGGAAGGATACGTTACACAGTTTGTTGTGGACACTTTAAAGTCCTACAGCACAGCAAAAGGATATTTATTCCAAGGATTTAGAGGTAAGTACCTGAAAAACCTGAATTTATGCATTAAAATTCTATTAGCAGAAAAAGGTTTCTTAAAAATGCAATCAGATTCCTAGAGTTTGAGTCTGTAATGTTCAAAAACATAGATAGTGATAGAGATGAATATATTGGTATTTTGCTCAGTGGAAAAAGATATAAATTTAACACTAGAAAGAGGTCCCATGAAGCTGAACCTGACACATTCCTAGAAACTCAGTTAGGAAGTGATATAAACTCATGTCAAGTTGAGTCCGAAAGTGAAACAAAACCTAGATACATTGGTTATCATCCTATCACTCTGCATAAATTTATAGTTGAAGAAATAAATATTACTAGTCCGTGGAACACTAGTAGTAATACTGCAAGAGCAGGAACTCAGAATCATTCAAGTAGTGGTATACCTTCATCATCACATAACACTACACCTCCTAGAAGAAAAATGGCAGATGATATTAAGTTACTTGTTTTTAAAGGAATTGGTCTAGAGGATCGAGAGAAACATTGTTTTCTATTTGAAGCCGTCTAGTACATTAAGCAAGTACAAGGCGATGCTATAAAACAAGCTCAGCTAGTCACCACATTTAGATACAAAGATTTAACATGGTTCATGAAATATTATGTCGGACATAATAGAACATTAGCGGAGATCGGAACTGTGCTTATTAGAGAATTTAAGAAACCTAAGTCAAAATCTCAGTGCGTTACAAAGCTAAAAGAAATAAAACAGAAACCTAATGAGACTGTGTGGGAGTTTGATCAGAAATTTAAAGTCTTTTTAGATCAAGTTAGCTTTGCTATAGCACCGCAACAGCATCAAGAATGGTTCACAGTTGCTTTGTTGCCCCACATTAGGTTACCATTGATGCAAAAAAAGGTAACATCACAAACAAAAGCATTGGAAATTGCAATGAAGCTATAATATTCGCCCATTGGTGAAACTAGCACAGGAATGGTACAGATACAAACACAACTAGAAAACTTGACATTAGAGATACAAGACATGAAGAAAGGAAAAGAGATAAGAGAAGAGGTTTGGTGCACAAAATGTAAAGGAGAAGGACAGTCCAGGGAGCACTGCCATGTATTCATAGATTACATCGCTAGTGGAGCACTGAATCCATTAAATCAACCTCAAGGACCATGGTGTGAGATTTGTCGATGTAGAGGACATCGTCGAGAGGACCGTTACCTACTTCATAAGTATGTATAGACACCAAGTAACCTGTACTACACATTTTGTAAGTTAGTTGGCCATGATGATACCAACTGCAGAGCATATGACCACATGATAGAAAGAGAACATGATGTCTACAGAGTCCAAAGAGAAACAAAAAACAATAATGAAAATGTGCGGTATGATCAAGTCACATACAGAGGATGTGGTACATTTACAGGAAGAGTACATAATACTGTACAAGGATGAGGAAGAGGTCATATTGTTTGCTATAACTGCGCTCAACCGGGACATTTAGCAAGATACTATCAGAACCCTTGCACTACTTGTAAGTATTGTAAGTCATTTGACCATGTCATTGAAGCATGTCCCATTTTGCAAGGCAAAATGCAAGAGAGAAGACTAGAAGGACAAAACTAGAATATACAGATGATCACAACTGAGAAAAGAAACAAAGATCGCAACATCCTTGTTGTGATGTGAAGTAGAGATGTGATAGGAAATGACAGAACAAATGAAGCTTCGACTTCTGATGATTACATAAACAGACCGAAGCCTACTGATGGGCCTTGGGTAATAAAAGCACTTGGAAAAATGCCTACATTTGACCCCACTCAAGAGAAAAATGTATTCATGGAAGCAAGAAAATGCTTTCAGGACTCAGAACCTTCGACCACAAGGGTCCGCTTGCAAAGTGATCAGACATTTGTATTAGATATGTCGATCTCATATGATGGATCGTGAACTTCGCTCGAACAGACAAGTCCTATCACACAGTTTTTACAGAGCTGTATAAAGTTGCTAAGACATGAAAACGCATTAGGATAATTACAGAACATATTGGGACACTATGAACAACGTAGTACAGTAAATTATGCACATAGAGCAGTTCATCATATCAAGAACCATAGAAGGACAGGAAGAGAAATGAGGATGAATGCACAGATTGGATATTTTGAAATGGACCAGGTCATTCGTGACCTAGGCTCATAGGTGAACTTGCTAACAAAAAAAAATGGGAACAAAAGGGAAAGCCAAAGTTATCATGGTCACCTATACAGTTGAGATTATCCAAACAACAGAAGGTTATACCTTTTGGGATATTATCAAGCGTTCTTGTTGACATTGATGGAGTGCGAAGTAAAGCAGACTTCGAAGTTATTGAGATCATAGATGACATTAATCCTTATCCTACATTATTATGGATTGATTGGGAAATTGATAACCTCACGATTATCAACTTGAAGAAAAAACAAATGATATTTGAAGGACAAGATATCAAGGTCATCGCGCCCCTGGATCCTTCACAAGGACCTAGGTATGTTGAACTAGTACGAGAAGAATGAAGAGATCAAGAACTTGATAATATCTACAAGATGCCAGTGAATCAAGTGGATTACATTAATCCTACAGTTGATGGAACATTGAGATGGAGATGCGATAGTTCTTGCGTAGTAGAATCAAACGCAGGAATGGAGAACTGGAAGACCAGAATGCATGAAGTATCGAATAGGCGATGTGCGAAGATAACGAAGTCACTTCTTTGGATTGGAACAAAGGTAAGTCCAATTCCTACTTATGATGGTTTGGGTAATATCCATGCATTCCTTCATGAATATTTAGCATCAGTTTTAGATGAACATAAGCTAGCATCTTTGGATATAGCACTTTGCGCTACACCTGCTAGGTAGTGGGATGCGCATAAAGAGAACCTGAACACATGGGAAGAATGTAAGCACTCGATGAAAATCAGATTTGCAGAATAAATAGAGGTTGTACAAGAAAAATACAATGGACATACTGATCCTAGAGATCATATAGAGTTTTTCTTGAGAACATGGATGCATATACCAAAGACAGAATGGGTTCATATGTTTTTCCACACATTAGAGCAGATACCAAAGAACTAGAACACAGAAGCAGAACTTCCCAAAGTCACAACAGATTGGCATGTAATGATAAATGACTTTCAATCCAATTTCAATTTTGAGGATGATTGTCTGAGTTTCAATGAGGCTTTACAGATCATTAAAATGAAGATATTTAATGATGTCCTGTTACCTGTGTATAAGCAACCAGATTGGGCGATACAGTTGGAGCATGCCCTTGAATGTTATAAATTCGCACTAGACAAAGATGAAGATGAAGACCCGTGTGATGTGGATATACCTAAATCTGAAGGAAAACGCGATGTATAAGGACCTGATTTAGAGATTATGTATCTGAGTAACCCTGTGAAGACCAGAAAGATCAATATTGGTATCGATGATGAACCAAAATTTACTTCTATTGGGGATTACTAGGATGAAAAAACAGTAGGACAACTAGCAAACCTACTGCGCGAATATCAAGATTTATTCCCTACCAAGTTTTCTAAAATGAAAGGCATTTTAGGTGACTTGGGAGTTATGAAAATACCTCTCAAGCTTAATGTGAAGCCTATTAAGAAAATACCTTATAGATTGAACCCCAGAGATAAACAAAGAGTGAAAGAAAAGATTGACAAAATGCTAGAAGCAGGGATTATTGAAACAGCAGAAGAATCATAATGGATAAGTCCCATGGTAATTCAAGACAAGAAAGCTAAAGGTGAAATTAGAATCTGTGTGGATATCAAAAAGTTGAATGATGCATCTCTACATGACCCATTCCCTACTCCTCCATGTATCAGTTAAGCAATACAAGGAAGTTTTAAGTGTCAAGTGCAGTTGAAATTGGACACTAAAACAGAGGGCAGAGTCTACACAGTTTTGTTAAAAGCACGCAGTTTCACAATATAGGAAGATGTGCTATGAAGCACACATAGCAATCTAAGCTGCGAAGTAAAAGAATGGGGTCACGCTGCGAAGTTAAAGTTGAAAGAAGGGAAATGCGCAGTTAACTTCGCAGATTCACCTAACCGTTAGTGAAGTAAAAGGAAACTAGTCGTCATAATGTTTGGTCGAAAAGTAGCCATTATACAGTACTTTCGAGAATCGGATGCTTTCGCTTTTAAGGCATATTCGTCTGTTGAAGACACATTAAATGAAGGGAAAGGACCAAGATCTAAGCAATATTTGGCCAACGGACATGGCATTTAATGCTAATTTAGTCGTTTTTGGGTGCGCCTTAGTGTCGTTGTGCCTATAACTAGTAAATACCGCATAGTTACCGATTTTACCGCAAATTTTAATTTTTACTGCCTATAATTTCATAGTTTTTACCAATTAAGAGAAGAAGTAACCCAACAGTTTATGTCTGAGCAATCAAACTTAGAAGAAATCTTAATAGAATTCCAACATTCTAGTTTGGAAGGAGTCATGAAGATACCAGTGAAGACAAGCATCCCAAGTGATGCGCAGTCGAAGAAGCCCGTTGTAAGTGGCTTGAGGACGAGCCACAAGTAAGTGTTAGGGGCTTGTTGGGCGAAGCCAGAGTGCAGGAAGTTTTGATGACAAATGTACAGTTACGTGAGGCCTAACATCAATCATTTTTGGGAGAAGCAACTCCGCAAGTCCCAAGAGCAGGGTATGGAGTGAAGTTAAGTTGACAGGAAAGGACTTGTCCCCTTAGTAAAGATGAAGTACTAAGGATGAACAGAGGTAGTTGGAGTAGTTATGAACGAAGTGGAAAACTGTCAGTTACAGGAACAAAAGTAAAGAAGTGGAATGGTGCAAAGGATGCATCATTCTAGATTCAGAGCCGCGCGGTCAAAACTGCGACTATCAGGGAAGCGTCAGAGTCAGAAGAAGCGGCGCAAAAGGACAGCGAAGTTAAGGCAAAGTGTGGTAAACAGAAGAACCGTGCCATTTTTCATTTAAGGGTACTATGGAGGTTGGCCCATAGTTATTGTAAAGATGTGACCTTCGGGCACATCTATATAAAGGGAAATTTTGTATAAGGAAGGGTTAGACTTATGTTAGATTTGGAGAGATATTGTTTTATTGTATTAGATCTAGTATGAGAGAGAGATCTAAGAGAGGAAAAGACTCTGAAACTGTGTGTGCAGAGATCTATTGTAGAGAAGAGTTTGTAGCTGAGTGCGTAGACTGGAACTGTTAACCCTTCCAAGTAATATAAAGAGCAATTCCCATGGACGTAGCTCCCATTTGGGGGGTGAACCACGTAAATCCTTATGTTATATGTATGAATGTATGATGTGTTTTATGCTTATGTTATGATATATTCATGTATTTGATTCCCTATGTATGTTGGTGAGAATCATATGTTAAGTAATCCGAACACATATGTATGAATATGCGAAGTAACTATGAATGTGATAAATGCATAGTTATATAGATAGAGATAACAGCGATTCAGCAGAGTCTGTAACTATTGGTAATTGCGAAGTGAGAAGTCACATATCAAGGATGTTATGTTAAGTAGAAGCAAAGTAAAAGTAACTTCGCGAAGGTCGATTTCCACATCCGCGCATCGCCAAGTTTGCAGAAACCTGATTCTATAACCACCCATCTTCGCATTGGGTGAGACTTCATCCTGTTCGCAGGTTGATGCCGAAAGGGACGATGAAAAGGGGTTTTGTTTTTGTTGCGAAGTAACTTTACCAAACCCGGGTCAGTCCAGAAAGGGTAGCAACCCAACAATTCATGAGTTAATCCAAAAGGGGAACATTTGACCGAGATCTTCATCTTGCGGGGGCCCATTTGTGTCAATTCATAAGAAAGGTGGTACATGGAAACTCTATATTGATTATAGAGTTCTAAAAAAAAATATAGCCAAGAATCGGTATCCAATTCCACGAATTTATGATCTTCTTGGCCTGATTAAGGGGGGGGGAATTATTTCAGTAAGATTGATCTGAATTCCAATTACCACCAGGTACCAATTGAGAAATCCAATGTCTAGAAGACTGCCTTCAAGTCCAGGGAAGGTCTTTTCAAGCAGTTGGTCATCCATTTTGGCTTAACTATAGCTATAAAAAATTTCATGTGAATGGTGAAGGACATTTTTTGGCCCTTCACCAATTCTTTCTTGGTTGTATATATGGACGACATCCTCATCTTTAGTAAGAATTGGCTCGAGCATTTCCAACACATTCAGCAGGTACTCAAAACCCTACGACAACATAAATTATATGTTAATCTAGAGAAATGCTCTTTTGGCATGGAGAGAATCCAATATTTAGGATACATCATGGATGAGCATGGTGTGCATGTGGGTCTAGCCAAGATCCAATTCATTCGTGACTAGTCGACTTCATCAACTCTAACCGAGATTCGTAGTTTCTTGGGCCTTGCCAATTTCTATCGTCGATTTATATTAGGGTTCTCTCATATCGCTTGACCCCTCATCCAAGTGACCAAGGGTAGGTCCAAAGACAATTTTGTTTGGGATAAGCCACAACAGAAAGAATTTGAGGATCTGAAACACTGCATATGTTCAGCACCAGTACTCACCTTACCATAACTGCCACAACCCTTTGAGAATGATCCAAATTCTTTGGACTATGATGTTGACGTAATCCTCACTCAGCTTGGTGATCCATTGGCATACCACAATGAGATGCTCTCAGATGCAGTCTCCAAATACCCCACCTACAATAAGGAAATGAATTCCATCATACAAGCCTACCGCCAATGGAAACATTACTTTCTAAGAAAAGAGACAATCATCCACATTGATCACAATCCCCTACTATTAATGCAAACACAAGGAATGTTACAGAATTATCGCCATCAAAATTGGTCCACATACTTGTAGCAATTCCACATGAACATTAAATATAAGAAGGGAAGCACAGATCAAGTTGATGAATACCTTAATTGACCTCCAATTATAGTATTGACAACAGTGCTCAACTCATGTGTCCATGAAACCTTAGGGTGGCCCCAACTATATGATAGTGATCATGAATTCACTACCACCTATAAAGAATTGGGTACAGGCACAACAGTTGTAGACTTTCATTTCCAGGATGTAATATTATGCCATCTAGGCCATCTTTGTGTTCCTATTGAAGTGAGCATACAAAGATGATTTGGGAATCTCATTATAGTTGGGTGGAAGGGCACTTTGGCATGGAAAAGATAGTAGTAGTATTACATAAATATTTGTATTGGCCAAAGATACAACAATATTTTAGTAAGTATATCAGATCATGCACTACCTATGCCATCACTAAACCCGCCATTAAGAAATAGGGGTTGTACATCTCTCTTCCTACTCTCGATCGTCCATGGGATTCCATCTTGATGGATTACATGTCAAGACTACCTTCAACCGAGCATGGTAATGATTGTATATCCGTGGTCATTGATTGCTTCTTAAGGTGGCCATTTTGACACCCTTCTAGAAGAGCATCACATCCAAGGCCACTCCTAATCTCTTCTTTGAATGTATTTGGTTTCATTTCAAGATACCATAGACTATCATTTCAGATCGGGACAACAGGTTCTTAAGCACATTTTGGTCCATCCTATGGTCACTGATGGACACCAAGTTCACCAAATCAACTTCCTTTGACACTTAAATCGATGGATAGACAGAAGTGGTCAGCAGGATAATTGTGCATATTCTAAAAATGTACAACTCCAAACATGCCCAAGTGTGGGATGAGAGTCTTCCCTATGTCCAACATAGCTACAATAGAGTTCTCCATATATTGTTGACACAATAGCTATTGATAGGGGTTCACTTTGTACTGTCATCAACAAATCCAACCAAACACCCTTAAACATCGGCCCAGAAAGGTTTTACCCTTTCCAACAACACCCACAAAGCGACTGAAGTATCACCCGAGATGATTAAGGGGGCTTCAGGAACCAATTTTCCGCAGTGGGGAAAGGACATGCAAGCACTTCAACTCTACACATTCATTATTTGCAGATTCATCATTCGCTGAAATAATACATAACAAGCATTTGCATCAACATGGTTGAACCGATCATTCGCATCAACAACAATTTCCAAACCACAGAGTTTTAAACATATCACAAGTATTCACCATCTAACAGAAACAGAGACAAAAGATATAACCATAATCAAACATCTTCATGCATTCATCAAAACCTATGGTATAATCTTCGCAAAAACAGTCAAAACATCTTATTGCAGATACAACACAGTTCAAAACAGCTCATTCTTTGATTCAACTATGATCTAAGATGCCCTTAAGCTTACAATGACACTTCTATTTATATGAAACTAAGTGGTTACAAAATAGTCCACATGACCTATTCTAACTAACTAAACCACTTTCGCACTTTCATCAGCTCCTTATTCTCCGTGAATGGACCTTTCTTTCGCAGATGGTCCTTCTTCACATTGTCAAATTTCGCACTTTATGCATACTAATCTCATTCCAAAATGCCCCCAACAAAAACTTGTGGCTCTCCCTCGAGCCACCTTAGTTGGACACCTCGGGTACTATTCTCGTCCATCACTGTGGTAAACTTATGAAGCTGTTCTTGACGTCTGGAGCTCGCTGTCATGTACTTCTCTAACTCATCCTCCAGTCTCTTGAAACCTTGATCATCTACCTCGAAGTCATCCTCCAGTCTCTGGAAACCTTGATCATCTACCTCGAATTCATCCTCCAGTCTTTGGAAACCTTGATCATCTACCCCTTCTGCACTTGCTCTTGTGCTTCAGGCTTGCTACGATCTGGGGAAAATTTCATCGATGTCGGCAAATTGTGAAACATGCCAACTACGCTGGCACATCTGTTTCGCACATTTGACCATCCGTTGGTAAAGCTGGCCTACCTCTGCTCCTGGTATTCTAGTGGTTGCAGGGAAAATGGTTCTTATAAATACTACCACACTCTTAGACATCTCGGGTGGGACCTCATCACTATTCCTCCCAACTGTCTGCGCCGCTTGCTTCACCGGTTGTTCATGCACACTCGTCGTTCTTTCCCTTAGCGCACTTGGAGTGCTTCCACTGGAAACGAAATGCACCATTACAACTAGCTCACTTCCCTTTTCCACAACTTCCTTGGGCTTGCTCACACAACTTCCTAACTCTTTGCATCTAACTTACTGACTTGCTTCATACAACTTACTGATTCTCCTCTTCAGACTCTCTTTACTTTGACTTGCATTCTTCAATCCCGACGTCGGTATTTATGCTTGCTCTATGACACTTGATCATCATTTGCAAAATCTTATCCACATCCATCTGATTATGTCATCATACGTCTCTGTCTTCTTCCGATGATGTTGATCCACAGTGATCATGCTCGGATTTGACTGCCGCGTGCCAAACATGCAAAGCATCGACAAGCGACTCGGCTGGCCATGCTTTCCACTTTTTGTCATAATTGCTTCTTTTTTTTCACTGTGTTTCTCAGCCACTATGTGCCTGGTCATGGCGATAAGGCTTCAACTAATTCCCATTTACTAGCCTTGGCAACAACATGCCGTCTAAACTTTTCAACTGCACCGCACCTCCATCAGTAACGAAATCTATTAGGTAGGGACCCAACCAATGCATCTGTAACTTACCTGGGTGTTTTGCAAACTTACTGTCATATAGCATAACCATACCTCCGCACTAAAAGTGCTTTGGTTTAACATGTCGATCGTGCCAAGCCTTATGTCAATCCTTTTCTACATTTTTATGAAAGCCTACGATGAACCGATCCTCATCTAGTTGTACCAATTGTGCCAATCGTTCTTCTAGTGATCCATCGTCGCTCATTCATGTAGCTACTGCAATGTGTAGACTCGGAACAATATACTCCATCGTCATTACGACTTCATGCCCGTAGACAAGCTTGAACAATGTCTAGCCAGTCAAACAATTGCAAGTTGTGTGATATGCCCAAAGTATCGCAGGGATCTTCAAATACCAATCATCTCGATTCGTGTTGCATGCTTTTGTGAGCGCATGCTCCATAATTTTCTTGAATGCCTCCACTTTCCCGTTTGCTTGCGGATGGTAAGGGGTGCTCTTCCTGTGTTGAATTTGAAACTCCTCTGTCATTATTGCGATCGTCTAATTAACAAAATGAGTCCCTTGGTCACTCATTAGTATCTTTGGGCACCCAAACCTAGTGACCACATTGTCAAACAGGAATCTTGTTGTAGTTGCAACTGAGCAATCTTTCACTGGTGCAGCTTCCGCCAATCGTGTCAAATATTCTGTCGTGGTGATTATGTAGCGCGACCCTGTTCTTTTTCCTAGTGGGTTGATGGTTCCCATGAAGTCAACTGCCCACTTGTCGAAAGCCTGCAGTTTCAATTGATGTACTAGTGGCAATTCATCCCTTCGTGATGGCTTCCCTGTCCATTGACATACGTCGCATATTTTAGCATAGTCCACAGCATCTCCATGCATCGTTGGCCACCATAGTCCCGCTCGAAGGATCTTCCTCGTAGTGGCACGTCCTCCGTAGTGTCCTCCAGCGATCCCATCATGAGCTTCTGCTAAAATCCTTTCCTTCTCATGCGGAAGGACGTATCGTCGAAGTATCTCATATGGTCCCATATTATACAATTTCCCTGCAATCAATTGAAAATCTACTGCTCTAACGACTAGTTGCTTCTTCTGGTTGGTAGTGAATCCTGTCGGCGCCTCCCCTGTTGCTAAAAATTGAATGATTTGTTCATAATGGTCATCAACCATTCCGACCCTAAATAACTCAGCATCCGACAATCCTTCATCAATGCTCCTTGGCTCTTCCCTGGACTCTATCCGCGACAAGTGGTCTGGTCCGGCTTTCAATCGCCCTAGCTTTACGACTATCTCAAAATCAAATTCCTAGAAGATTAACAGCCATCGACATATCTTCCCCCCAACATAGGATTTTTCACCAAGTATTTTAGTCTCGAATGATCGATGAACATTTTAAAGTGGCCCCCTAAGATATAGTGACGAAACTTCTGTAAGGCATAGACCATCGCCAACCCCTCCCTTTCTGTAGTCATGTAAATATTCTCCGTGGTAGATAGCTTTCTACTAGTGAATTCTATTCGGTGATCTATTGCACCTTCTCTTGGTTGGGCCAAGATGAATCCTAATGCAACTTATGATGCATCGACGTGAACGTGGAAATCCTTTGTCCAATATGGAAATGCAAGGATGGGTGTTGCAACCATATTTTCTTATAATATATCCAGACTCTTCTGGCATTCTTCATTCCATTCAAACTTGGCATCTTTCTTCAGCAACTTCTCCATCGGCGCCGTGATCACTGCATACCCTCTGATAAAATTTATGTAGTACCCTTTGTGTCCCAATGTCACTCTCAATTGCTTGACTGTTGTTGGCGGCGGTAGGTCGACAATAATTACGATCTTTGCAAGATTGACCAGCATTCCTTCCCTGCAAACTATGTGCCCTAGTAAAATCCCAAACAGAGTGCAGAAAATACACTTTTTTAGGATCAATGAAATCCGGTGTTGGCGACATCTTTCCAGCATCAACCGCAGATTTGCAACATGATCCTTGACCAACCCATACATCGTCCAATCGTACATATAGACTACAAGAAACTTATGGACATAGTCCTTGAACGCCGCAACTACCAATATTGAAAAAATTGTTGGTGCATTCTTCATACCAAATTGCATCACCGTGTATTAAAAACATCCCCATTCTGTGACAAAAGTTGTCTTGTGCCAATCTTCCTTTGCAATCTTTATATGACGGTAGCCGGAGAATCCATCTGTGAAGGAGTATATTTCCTGACCACCCACTCCTTCTAACACTTCATCTGTAAATGGTGTAGGGAATGGATCGTGTAGGCATGCGTCGTTCAATTTTCTTAAATCGATATAGATCCTGACTTTGTCAGTTTTCTTATCCTGGACCACCATTGGGATGATCCACTCTGGTTCTTCGACTAGTTCTATGATGCCTACTTCCAACATTATTTCAGTCTCAGCCTTCACCCACTCCTTGTACCTTGGATTCAACTGTTGGGCGTGGCCCAAGTTAAGCTAATTTTGGACAAATCAGTTTTGGAGCTGTGAAGTCACAGCGTAGCTCAGCGCCAGTGCCATGAAGACCCAGCGTTGTGAAGTGCCAGTTCCACGAAGATTCGACATGGCAAAGTTTTGGACGGAAAACAACATAAGTTCTGGTAAGATCGGTCGGGGATCTATTTTGAGAAAGATACTCCAAGTCTCCCAGGAGGCGGGTAAGGAGTGGCTCAGAAGGAAAGCGACCGGTCGCATGAGCAAAGGAAACACTAATTGAACCAGGTGCATGAAACCGTTAGAGAGGGAATGACGGATGAAAGCGACCCGTCAGCATGCGCTCGGAAGAGGGGCTAAAAGCGACGTGACCATGCAGTCATAAGATGTCAGAATCTAGAGACAACGTAGAAGGATGGCCAGGACAAGGATGTCGCTATCATAGCCTAACATATCTGGTTAGTGGGGTAACCGCACCATTTTGGGTACGTGAGGGTTTGTTTTATCCCACTGCATTGTAACAGACGTGACCTAAGGGAACGATCTATATAAAGGGACAATTTTGTAAGGGAAATGGTTGTTAAATTTGGGTTAATCTTCGTTTGAGTGATTGTTGAGTATTGATCTATGTTGAGAGACTATTGTAAAAAGGCTCTGCAACTACGTGCGCAGAAACCTACTGAAGAGAGAAGAGAGTCTACAGCTGAGTGCACAGACTGGAACTGTTGAACCCTTCCCATTTATAATAAAACAACAATTCCCGTGGACGTAGCTCCCATCCTGGCGGTGAACCACATTAAATCCTTGTGTTAAGTGGTTGAATGTGCATTTGCTTTGGTAAATGGTTAAGTTCTTGATTATAAGTATATGTATCCTTGCTTTTATATGTATTCTCAGTAAGAATGAATGATAGGAATAATATGCTAAGTGTTGAACGCAAATGAATGAATGTTGAATGCAGAAGTATTTCTGAACATGATGAATGCATAAGTTAGATGGGTAACACTTAAGTCATCTAAGTCTGTGTAGTGCGATTCCCTAAAGCGCAGCACCGGAAGTGCGCAGTTGCATTGTAGATTCATCGTATTGTGTAAGTTTGCAAGATTTACGATCTAAGATGCTTGTTGAGTGCATAACTTACACTAAGAAAAGTGAGTTGAAGATGTGTGATTGTTAAAGAGGTAGCCCAACCTTCAGTTGCGTTGTCCTGTTGTCGAGTAGTTGTTCTGAGCTGTACAGTCCTTGGATGTGCTATTGTATTAGTAACAACCGCGAAGTAGGTGAACTTCGCGCAGTCCACCATTTCGTTGAAGCGTGCATCACCCGGTTGTGGAAACCTGATTCCGCAACCTCCCCATAACTTCGCCTCGGGTGAGACCTTAGTCTACTCGCAGACTGTTGCCGAAAGGGCCGGTGAAAAGGTGTTTTGTTGGTTCCCTGAACCGCGCAGAACCTAGGTCTATATTGGAAAGCTAAAGAATAGTATAAATATCCAACATCAATTGGTAGGGCCACTGCTTGATTGGCTTCGTATCGGGTTTCAAGGGAATTTTCATTTCGCCTAAATCCCCAGAAATTCCTTTCATCTCTGAGAATTTCGTTGGGAACAAATCCTGAAACTCATGAAATAGATCAGTCATATTTGAAATAGTCGAATCATCCCAATAATCTCCAATACTTGCGAACTTCAGATTCTCCTCCGAACCAATGTTCTTTTTCTTGATTTTCAATGGTTGCTGAAACTTGTCGGAAGCGGTATTTCTTGTGCCTCGACACTGCGACCTCCTTCGAACTCCGATACATACGTAGCCCTGGGCTCATCCTCATCTTCTGGTTCTCCTGTGATATTGTAGCATTCCATTAACATTTCAGGTGTCGTGGTCCATTGAATCCCTAGTGGTTTCTCTGTTGGGACTACTTCAAATAACTTCTCCCGAATCACCTGTAATGCATTATGGATGAAGGGGTTTTCGTCGAAGAAACTGAACATTTGGCTAAAGCCAACTGTTAGCTGTTTCCAAGAGATTGTTCCACATCGTAGTTCTACTGCGACATACCAACTCCGTAGTACTTCATCCAGTGTGTGAATAAACGCATGGACCCATTTCTGTTTCGCTCGTAGTCCCCATTTGCTTTCGCATTGAGCCAAATACGCCTTTGGGTCGCCTCTGTCATATCCTTTTGCATCGTCGAACCTAACCATCATTAGGTAGCGACATAGTGGTCAGGTATTTGTGGTGGACTTGTGCACTTCCCACCATCACGCTGGTGTAGCCTTCAGGGCTTCTTCCAAGGCCAATAGCCACTGTGGTTTTGCCACTTTTTCTTCAAATTCAGTGAGAAATGTAGCCAAATTGGGAAATCCCTCGTATGTTGGTAGCTCGCACTCTTCTATGGATACCCTTCGCAGTGACTGAGTGATCATTGCACACCTCCTGAATGACACTTCATGCATTTGGTTCTTCCAATTTTCAAGTGCTTCTTTTGAATCTGAAAATGCCGAAATGTTGTTGCGCCACCCTAATTATACATCCACAGTAGGGTTAAGATAATGTTTGAAAATGTTGTAGAGATTATCCCATCCCTCGGTGAACTCATCCATCGACGGCTCTACATACCTTTTCCCTTCCACAGGGTCAAGAGGTGCAACAACCCTTATCTCCTAGTTCTCGAATGACATAATTATTTTCTTGAAGTTGATAATAGATAGATTATCCATCGCCCATTCTATCCCTAACAACACTGGGTAGGGGCTAGTATTGTCCACAATTTCAATCACATCAAAATCTGCATAAGTCTTGAGGCCCTCAATCTCAAAAGGGACCTGGCATAGCCGACCGATCAGGGTGATCTTACTTTGGTTGGCTAGGCGCAGTTGCACTAGCAACCATGCCAACTGCAGTTTCCCCATTGTTTCCCACTTCTGTTTGGTCAATATGTTCATGTCCGACCCAAATTCCAAGATGATGGAGTCAATATCGAACGCTCTGATTTGCGCAGACATCTGCATCTCTCGTCTTGTTTTTCTCTTATCTATGCGATTGATTGTCCACTCCAACTGTGCACCCTCTCGTTGATGCAGCAGGATGGATATCTCCGCCAATGCATCCTAATCTTTTTTCGGCTCCAGGAAACTCTTCAAAAAGGCTCTTAGGGTGTTTCCCTTTCTTTGCGAATTCGTTGTGTGGAATATCGGTGGCATGTCATATGTAACTTCTTCCTGCTGAAGAGGTGGTTGCCTCAACTACCTTATTGCTTCCTATGTTTTCATAAAAATATCCCTTTCTGCCTTCACATCAAATGTGACTTGTTTCCTTATTGTCGGTCGGACGCCAGCCTGTGACCTATCAGCCCCTGTCACAGCTCCTCCTCGAGTCACGATACCAACAGTCGCGTTTGGACTTCTAACTTCTGTTGAGATCTTTTGTATCACTCGCGGATTCTTATTTGGATTTTGATTTTGCGGACGTGGGGGTAGGTTCTTAGTTTTCCATTTCACAATGAGCTGCGGACAATCTTCGACCCCATGGTCCACAACACTGCAATAAGTGCACTGTGGTGTTACATTCAGGAAATCACTCTGATAATTCCCCTGCTGCCCACAATTGTAACATATGATGGGTCCTCGACCTCATCCAGTAGCTCCTCCTCAGTCGGCAGCAGTACCTCGGCCTCCACGGAATCCCCCACTGAATCCTCCTCGCAATGGCCCGTATGGCGGGTACTGCGGTTGCGGCTACGAATATTGCAGTTGACCGTATTGCAGTTGTTTAAATTGCGGTTGAGGATATGTCGGTTGGCCATACTGTTCCTGACCATACTGCGGTTGCTCATACTGTGGTTGCGGAATATATTGAAGCTGCGATTGACTATACTGTTGATGCTGCTGTACTGGTGGCTGCTCTTCTCCCTTCATGAAGTATGTATCTGCAGTCCTCTCTTGGAGTAGGTCATAAGCTCTACATTCCTTCTCATCGTGACCAACCGATCGACAGAACTTGCAATACAAGTTCGTTGGTTTCAACACCATCTTCTGCATGTACACATAATCTTCCAGCCGATGTCCTCTCGAGTGACAGATGCGACACCAAGGAAACCATCACTGACTGAGGGGATTTGTTGCACCCGATTGCAAGTATTCTCAAAACTCTGGGCACTGATCTTTGTGGTGTCCTTTTGTCCTACATCTAGTGCACTAGACATATTCACAAGCCTATTTCCCTTTCTTCATGTCTTGTAGCTAGATCGTCAAGTTTTCCAGTAGCGCTTGATTCGATCCATGCCCAAACCCGTTTTGCCGATTGGTGAAGCCTCCAGCTTCATTGCGATCTCTAGCGCTTCTGCCTGAGTCACTACCTTCTGTTGCATCAGTAACCCATGAATGTGCGGCACCAACCCAACGATAAACCATTCTTTGTGTTTCATATCATTTATCCCAAAATCACTTTCGCCATTAGTGTTTTGTATCATTGGTCGAAGTCCCATACTGACTCGTTGGTAAATTGTTTGATTTCTTTGAGCTAAGTAATGTACTGTGACTCAAATTTTGGCTTTCTGAATTCATCGATCATCCTTTCTTTGATCTATAGCAATGTTTTCCCTAGAGTTCCTGTCGGTACCTTAGTAAACTTCATGTACCAATCTAGCGCACGGCCCCTAAGGGTCGTCGCTATTTGTCCCTTCTTTATATCTTCATCCTGGACCTGCTTCATGGTCCATACTGCTTCGCAAAAAAACCAGTATTGTTTGGGATCCTCGGTCCCGTTACCTTGGAAGGTTGGCATCTTTGATTCATCACCCGCCATTCTAGTACTTCTACTATTATTGTTTATTGATGCACTACTCTTACTACTTTTTTGGCACGTAGGACAGCTCTACGAATAACTTGTGTTTTCTTTTATCAAATTATGAGTAGTGCGCAGAGTTGAAGGTACGTTGTAGCTTAGGGTCCGTCCTTCTCCTGCTTTTGGGGTAGCCTGTTCACTTTCTTCTTCGTTGCAATAAGGTCACTTCCTCCCTTGTGGTCCTATTTCACAGTCTTCCGTTCTGCTCCTCTCAGGAGACTCTCTCTTAGTCCTCCTCTTCTTCTCAGGACATCGGAATATCACCCCACTCCTAAAGGTACCACACTCTTCTCCAGCTTCCCTTAAAAATTCATCGTCTCTAATGTCCATCTACCCCGTATCTTTCTACCAGACCCGCATCCACGCAGTACCCACAACTTTGGCACACCTGATCTTCTACTCGTCGGAGTTCATCCTTAATATTGCCTTTTCAAAGACAAGCATCTTAATCCACAGTTTCAACGACAGTAGGCATCTCCCCTTGGGTCCTTTCAAAAAATTAATTTATGTGTCATTGTATGATTTGATCATGTCCACAGCAAACTTAGTGATGTATCCTTCTAAGATACTATCTACCCAGAAGTCAACAACTTGTGATACCTTATTGTCGACCCGTTTCAGCTGTCGAATCAATTCTGGAGTCCAATGGTCTTGCTTAGTCTTTTGGTAATTGTTCTTCTGAAAGGTTAGTTGCGCTAACCACTCATGTAGTAGTACTAGGAATTCGCAGAAGAATATATCGTGGATATCTGAATATTTGTACTTCTGCAACCAACTGCTTACTATCTGTCCAAGGTTTTGCTTTTCTCCTTCAGCGAATTCTTCTGCTCTCTTGTCAAACCAGTCTTGGATCTCCAGTTTCGTTGGGTGCCACAGCATGTCCTTATCTTTCTCCTTCAGGTCCCAGCAACGGAACCATTTTTTGACACAGCGGCTATCGATAGGGGTTCACTTCGCATTGTCATCAACAAATCCAACCAAACACCCTTAAACACCGGCCCAAAAAGGTTTTACCCTTTCCAGCAACACCCGCGAAGTGAGTGAAGTCTCACCCAAGAAGGTTAAGGGGGAAATAGGAACCAAGTTTCTGCAGTGGGGAAAGGACATGGAAGCACTTCAACTCTATTGCACTAGAAACCAAAGATTTAGCTTCGCATACATTTACACATTCATTATTTGCATATTCATCATTTGCATAAATAATACATAACAAGCATTCGCATCAACATGGTTAAATGATCATTCACATCAACAGCAATTACCAAACCACAGAGTTTTAAACATATCGCAAGTATTCACCATCTAACAGAAATAGAGACAAAAGATATAACCATAATCGAACATCTTCATGCATTCATCAAAACCTGTGGTATAATCTTCGCAGAAACAGTCAAAACATCTTATCGCGGATACAACACAATTCAAAACAACTCATTCTCTGATTCAACTATGATCTAATATGCCCTTAGGCTTACAATGACACTTCTATTTATATGAAACTAAGTGGTTACAAAACGGTCCACATGACCTATTCTAACTAACTAAACCACTTTCGCACTTTCGTCGGCTCCTTGTTCTCCGTGAATGGACCTTTCTTCCGTGGATGGTCCTTCTTCACACTGTCGGCTTCCGCACTTTATGCAGACTAATCCTGTGCCAACATATATCTACTAGTCACATCCCATTTCAGGTGTGCTTGGGGTTCTAGCCATTGGTCCCAATTGATGTATCTATGCCTCTTTCATCCACACCTGCGGAATCTATCCATGCTCAAATTGAGGTTGAAAGGGAAACCATATTTGTTGAACGGATTCATCACATCCACCAACAATTCCATGACATTTTGTAGAAACCCAATGCCAAGTACAAGCAGTGACATGGTCAGCATTGGGTTCCCCACAAGTTTCAAGTTGGTGATGAGGTATGGTTGCATTTGCAAAAGTAGCACCTCACAGGACCCTATAAGAAGCTCTGACCACTTCGATATGGCACTTACACCATCACCAAGGTTGTGGGTGAAAATGATTTCGAATTGAGTATTCCTCCTTTCCTTGGCTTACACCCAATATTTAATGTGCAGTTGCTTCATCCATATTTCCCACCTCTATTGGACACCTCGAACGTGTATGAGCAATTGTCTCCTATAAAACTCAATCCTGAATGCATTGATAAAGATACAATGGATAGGATCATGGACAAAAATATGAATGGCACCCGCCAACAAACCATACAAATCTATCGACTAGTCAAAGTAAGATAGCTTCTTCACCAAGGACAATGGCTCACCCAGATTCAAATTCAATAGAAGTTTCCCCATCTCTTGCAGGAACTTAACGCAATGGATGCCATTTCTTACCAAGGGGGGAGAACTGATCCAAGTGGATATCACTGGCCACCCACCTCTTCCACTGACTCAACATGGTTCTCCAACTGGGCAATTTCATTAGTATTTTCTGGGTCCTAAACCTCCGAGATCTTTGTTTCAACCCTAACTTCCTCCAATATCGAGGACTAGATAGTAATAAAAATTGGGTCCATATATGATGTGTCCTATATGTTTATCTCAGTAGGCATGGGATCATTAATCACCTCCTCCACCACTGATACTTTCTCTATTTTGGATTGCTTTGTGAACTTGCAATTTGTCTCCTTTGTTTATTTTCTCTTTTCAAAACCTAGAGTTACTTTAGAGTTAGGGGACTATATAATAGTAGGATCTTCTTGAGGCATATCAGGATGCATTTGATGACTTGTCTTAAGTGGCCAGGCTTTCTCCTCCATGGGTGAATTTATATAAGCTCCAAGTCCCAACCTATGAGGTCTTCTTTCAAGTTGGATGGGTTCTTTGCTACCCTTTCCATATTTTCAAGTCCCTGCTCTGGATCATAAGCAAAGAATTCATTATGGGAAGTGATTTATGATAGGGGGATACCTCCTTCGAAGGGGGAGAAATGTGTATTTTAGGAATTATCTACACCTCCACCTCACCACCCCATTTGATTTCTGACATTGGTGTTATATCTCCCATTATTTCCTGAGGAATTGGTCTCATCATAGGAATATCTTCCTCATCATACCTCATCATACAATCTATCGAACTCTGCATCTTCGGGAATGTTGAGATACTTGTGCATTCTCCACCATGCCCCTCTCTTGTGTTTACTAGAGTGATTTTTAGAATGCTCAATGTATCTTTGTTGTGTAAGGGATTCAAAATCCAGTTCTTCCATGGTTACTATGGTTCCTTATGGCCTATAGAAAGTATAATAAAGTAGAGCATTTGATGGCTCAGGAACCGGAGTTGGAAAATCTTGGCTGGATGCTCCCACTAGATCTACCTCTCCTTTGAGAATTCTCTCAAATTATTCATATGTTTCCTTGTTGGCCAATTTCTCAATATTTGGTTACGTTCATGATCTTGAGGGTTTGGAAGTTCTCTTCATTTCACTTTTCCTATCAACAAATGGGGATCATACTTCTAGGGATAATCTACAGGTAGGTCCAAGGATTTCAATTTCTTCATTACCTCCTCTGGGCCTCTTTTTATCATTCACGTGATATCCCCTGATGGATATGGGGAAAGATGTTCTACCTTTCTTTATGGATTTGACAAAGTGAAAATTATCCACTTATATCGTCTACCTAGTGTATTCAAGCATGAAAATCCTAGGTGTGAGTAATAGGGGTAACCTATAAGGTGCCTTCTCTGTTCTATACAGCCTGATTACAATATTGTCATGCGCAAAATACCAATCTCCCCTCTGCCTCCCCCAATTGCAAATAACATTTAAATTCTTTGGGCATCCTTTCATGCATCTTCCTCGTTCTCAATGTAAAATCCATGTACTTGAAATTGGACAAGAAATGGGGCCACTTGGCATCTTTTTCCCCTTTTTTCAACCATGGGATCCAATAAAATATTATGCTTTTAACCCCTTCTATGTCCTTCTGGAGGTTCAATGCCTTGAATTGATGATATTGATAGAATATTACAAGGTACACTAGGTAGAATGGGTACCTAAAGATCCAGTGTTTGAAAACTCTACTACTTGAGGCCTCATTATGGCTGTTAGTGCTTCAGAAAAATTAAATTGGGGCCCATAAAGAAAATTAAAAGTATCAATTAGGGATACCATCCCTTCGTTGATATCCCATCTAACTATTGGCTTACGATTAGTGCGAACGTGGTGAAATACTTATGTGTCAAAAGTGAGAAATTCTTGAAATTCCACGGCCTCTCTAAGACCACTTTAACTCCTTGGTTATACTTGAGGTGGTAGAAAAATTTGGCTCGACTATCACAATTCATTTTCCTGTACCTTGTTGGATAAGCCTCATGAGATATAATGTCATTTCCAAGACTAGTGTCTAGCATCAATGCAATGTATGGTCCAGTAATATAAAACAAAATAGTTTGTCTATCATTAGTAGTGATAGTAGATGTAGTAGGATTAAAATTAATTATGTACACATAACTGCATGAATTTAGGGAATAAATACGTGTTGGGGACCAAGTGTTGGGTTAATCCTAAGGACTGGAGCTTGCTTGAGGATTCACCGGATAGGAATTCTTTGTATGTGGCACCAATTTGTCTAGGGGTGTTTTTGGTTGTATGAGGAGTGGCCACTGCGTCCCATTCCTCAACAAAAGGTGGACCTTAGGGTGATGAGATATCGGAGGTGTCGGAGAAATTAGAAATGGATTGAGAAGAGGAAATTCTAGAGGCTATTTTTTTCTTATTCATTTTGAATCCTAGGGTGATGAGTGCAAGGGAATTTTTTAGGACTTGTGTGGAGAAAGTGTAGAGTTGGTAGCAAAATTTTGTAGGTTTCTAGCACGATGGACCTAACAAAAATATCAGAGAAAAGTATGCATGTAGGGGCAGTTGCTTTAATTACCTGTTTCACTGATGAGAAGGTGGATCAATTCTCTAGACAGTGATGGTGATCTGTGAATTAATTTCCAAGACCTGAGTCACTCGTAATTATCTTCTCGAGATAAATTATCAGCATCGATCGAATAATGCACTATTGAAACGTTCTAAAGAATTCACTCAGGGGTTTTATATGATAACAACTATTTAATTTTTTCCACAGGGAACATTAATATTGTATTCATGGTGAATTAAATCATGCCGCCATTTTTTCTGGATCAGAGGTATGGGGAATCTCTTAAGTGACTGGAAATAAGAACTACAATGGACTCATCTCCCACTTAGGGATTTGTTTTTTGGCTGAAAAGTGGAGGAATTAGATTTGTTTATAGGTATTGCTTCCACCCATTTAGTAAAGTGGAGTAGACAGGTTCCTTTCAAGTTGGGCTATGGAGTCAAAACTGAAGTTATAACCAAAAATTTATCTTGGATCGGGTAGAAAACAAATTGGTGTCGATTGCGAACTTGGTTTATTTGGTCAACGGAGTGGATGGTGACTCTCAAGGAGTCTCCTTAAGGAAACAAGGGAAAACATACATAAAATAAACTATAATACATAGTATTCACAATTCTCTGTAGAGTGATAAAAAAAGGTTTCAGGTACCTACCATTGAGTGGATAGTCAATGAGCTTCCCTCTAAATTAGCCATATGGAATGTATTAGGAAACAAGGGCCAATTTTTTTGTCAATCACAAAAGGCCCAAGCCAAAGGTTTTCAAATTTTCCATGCTTTCTAGGATCTTCATGCCTCTTGTCCCACATCAACACTAGGTCCCCTTCCACAAATTCTATGTATCTGGCCTTTTATCAAAGATAGATTCTTTTTTTCTTGATAACCTTTTGAAATATTGGTACACCATGCTTCTTTGCTTTTTACATTCCACTAGCTGGTTCGCTCATCTCTTAACTTTGATTTGTTTACTAGTAGGTCCAGCAACATCTTCATAGCGGGAAACTCCAGTTGTATAGAAAAGGCCACTTCTAACCCATAGACGAGCTAAAAAGGGGATTTACATGTGGATCTCTTTGTAGATATTATGCCAGTACATAAATCATATCTCAACTGAGAATCCCATGAATTCTTACGTTTAGACAGATTCTTCTTTATGATCTTTGTGAGGTTCTTGTTGTAAGATTCAACCCGACCATTTTCTTGAGGTAATAGTTGAAAGAGTGACTCGAGAGGATAATGAACTTTTGGAAGAAGGACATCATCCTAATAGCTTTGGCATTGTCATTTATTATCTTTTTGGGGAAACCAAACCCAGAAATAATATTTCATTCAAGGAACAAGGTCATTTGCTTATTTATAGGTATTGCTTCCACCCATTTAGTAAAGCAGTCCATTACAGTTAAGATCCACCTATGTTGGTTACTAGATGGGGGGTGAATTTCTCTAATGAAGTGTATACCCCATTTTTGGCAAGGTGCTTCAACTTGAACAAGATTTAGGGTAGAGCTAGTAGTTTTTGCTTTCTATAAAAAGTTTGGCAAGGAACGTAGGCTCTCACAAATTTATGAACATCAGAGAACAGGGTAGGCCAATAATATCCAAACCTGAGAATTTTATGAGTCATTGTCCTTGCAGCAACATGTCCTCCACAAATCCATTGATGCATATACTTGACCAGTGCCTCAACTTCATCTTCCAATAAACATTTGAGTAAAAGGCCTTTAAGATTTCTCCAATCCAAATCTTTGCCTACAATGCAAGATCTAACTATCTTGAGTTACATCTAGCACTGAGGGACAGGTACCTGTTGCCAACAAGTGTACAATGTCATGATATAAGCCAGATTGATAGTATCATATATGGACATAATCATTTACCTCCATGTTCAAATATTCCGCATGATCTGTACACACCATGTTTACCTTGATTACCTGCATATATGATTCTTCCCAATAGTTTGGAAAGGCCCTGCCTTTTTACTAGTTTGGTTGGCTTAATCATCAAATCAAATTCTCGAATCTTAGAGATCCATTTACCCCATCTTCCATCTTCTTGAGGCTAACATAAGATCTCTTTAACTTCTATGTGTGGGATAAAATCAATGATATGTGCCTGCAAGACATATTCTCTAAAATATTTGAGGGATTTGACTAGTGCATAAGGTTGTTTCACCATTATATTATATTTCAATTATCCATCCTTCAAATCCTTGCTAAAGAATGCAATAGGCTGCTCAAAACCCTCATCTTCTTCTGCAACAGTACTGCAGTGATTATATGTTCAGAGGGAAATGGGAAAACCAAAAAGTCCTTTTTATAGTCTAGGATGGTCAATATTAGGGCTTTTCCTAATGATTTCTTTATTATAGTAAAATATCTTTTGGCCTCATCATCCCATTTGACCTATGCATCTTTCTTTAAAATATGAGTCATATCTTTAGTTACTTCAGCAAAATTTGGATTGAACCTTCACAGAAAATTGATCTTACCAAAAAATTAATGCAAAGCTTTCTTATTCCTAGGCAGAGGAATGGTATTGATGGCTTCCACCCTAGCAATATCTATCTTCACTCCTTGTGTTGAGACAATGTGACCTAGAAGCTTCCCTTGCTCCATTCCAAAAAAGGACTTGTTAGGATTGAGAGATATCCCAAAACTCTTGCATCTCTCAAAAAAATTCTTCAAATGTTGCACATGATCTTTGTCCCTCCTATAATATAGTGTTAAATAGTAAAGATAAATTACAATGAAAAAATCATTTATATCAACGAAGGCGAATTCCATTTCCCACTGCAAGGTGGCCCTTGCATTTATCAATTCGAAAGGAATCCTTTGGTATGAAAAAGTACCCCAGAAGGTGGTAAAATTAGTCTTCATGATATATCATTAGGATCCATCATGACTTGATTATATCCTTAAAAACCATCTAACATAGACATTTTCTTGGATCTGGACACCTTTTGTAGCATCTGGTCCATCTTAAGCAAGGGATAGTTATATTTTAGTGAATCCCTATTCAAATTTCTGAAGTCTACACACAACCTAATTTCCCCATTTTTATTTCAGTGACTGGAACTAGGTTTTCCACCCATTCAAAATACGTGACATGTATGATTATCTTGGCCTAAAATGGCTTTGAAATTTCTTTTACAATTAGGGGTCACAACACAAGATTTACTTGTCTTAGTTTTTGCTTGAAAGGGTTGGAATTCTCTTAAGGGAATCTGATGCTAGAATACATATGGATCATATGGCTTTAGGTATTCATACTTCCATGCAAAGACATGTTCAAACTGTCTAAAGAACTCTGTGTAATGTTTTCTTTCTTTAGGAGACAGAGTCTTAGACAACTTAATGACCTTAGGATCAGATTCATCGCTCAGGTTTTATTCTTCAACATCGATAGAGTCTAGCTTAATGGTTGGATTGGTTGGGACTTCATCTAACCCAAACAACCTTTCTAATGGTACTAATCCCTTAGGGATAAAATTAGTTTTAATTTGTATTACCCTCTGACCTCCTATCATCTCTGGTGTTCCTCCTTTTTCTCCTCTTTTGTTATCAAAGTCTTCCTCTACCTTCTCTTCTTCTTCCTCTAAATCTATATGCATCTATGTATATTCCTCCATAAGTTTCAAGGAATTATTGATATAACCATTATCTTCAAACACCTACCATTGTCTAACATTGTTAGGGATGGAAGCTATGTACATTACGTTGATAACATAAGAGAGATGCCTTAAATATGGAGGAACAAAATCCATTGTTTTCTTAGCTAAACTATCTTCCATGTGATTCAATTCCATGGGTATTGCAGCAATGTTAATAGCTTCAAAGAAATCATCAAAAAGATGCCACATTGCATGTTTCTACTGCCTCATCCTGGGATGTTTTGATTGACAATTTTCCCTTACTTTATTCGCCACTAAATCGTAATCTCCAAAAACCTTCAGCTGTTTAATTCCCATTTTCCTCGTAGTCTCCAAACCTAGTATCAGTGCTTCATACTCCACCACATTATTGGCACATTCAAAACCAATCTTGAAAGCATGGGGGACATCTTTACCCAGGGGGATTTTAGCAAAAAATTGGCCCCATTTCCATCCCAGCTACAGGCTAACTCTGTCTGAGTTATTAATACAATAAGTTCTCTACTCTTGTCTACTCATCAAAGCTTATTCTCTTCCCCTGATGATGGGTGTAGTGTCCACCCAAAACGTCAGGTTCCAAAATTCTAACATAGTGTAATCTAGAAGCAAACATCACAATGATTACCCACTATGAAAACCTACATGCTCAAATTTTTGTTTGGCTTTGAGCAGGGGGTTGGTGACTAAGGAGGGAATTTCCTAATTCATCATGAAATATGTAGATGGGGAAGTTGGTGGGGTTGTTTGGATCACTTATAAGATAATTCATCTTGGGATACTTGTACAGTCTACAAGTCCCCTCCCCAAAAATACTGGGATAGTAGCCTAAGAAAGATCAAACTGGATACTCCCCCCAATAGAGGTTCCCCAGTGCCTGGATAACATAATACCATAAGAGGGTGGAACATCATTTATAACCACATCCATCTGATCACATTTTTTAGGGATTTGAATCATCCTAAACACGAAATATTTGATCATTCCCAAGCATTGAACTCTCTTAGAATCAAAGTAAAATAAGTCTTTATAGGTCCTTGTGATTTCCAAAACCAGCTTTTCCATGACATCTAATGGAATCAATGAGTGTGAGGCACCAGAATCATATAAATAGTTATAGACATGGAGGTTTTGCAGTTCTAGGATAATGTAAAAAGGAGTAACGTGTTATATCCCATCGAGTAAGTTTCCCAACACTATTTCAAGCACATCATCATGAATATTAATTAGGTTAGGTTGTATACGAGCTTTGTCACTTAAAACCATCACATTAGAGGAAAATGTA
Organism: Larix kaempferi; assembly: GCA_027924585.1. Classification (NCBI taxonomy): domain Eukaryota; kingdom Viridiplantae; phylum Streptophyta; class Pinopsida; order Pinales; family Pinaceae; genus Larix; species Larix kaempferi. The sequence continues at coordinate 240,413 of BSBM01000365.1, forward strand.
GTAGGCTTGTCTGTAGGGGAAGGAGCTTTGAAATCTGGGGAGACAATGGCATATTTAAGGCCCAAATAAGACAATACCTCTCTTTTATCAACGCGATATTTTAGGACTTCGGAGAGAGGCATGGGTATTTTGATCTTGCTTAGCTCGTGCTTAATATCAAAAGTGGGAGTTAGAGTAGGACCTGTCTCAGGATATTTTGTAGCTGGCAGTGGATTTAGAGGTGCTTGAATAGGCATAGCTTGATCTTTATTATCCTTTGGCAATTTCACATCTGGATTGATTGGGACTACCAGTTGTCTTACATCAGTTTCCTTCAAGACCGTATCTCTCCTCAACTGATGTGAAACCCTATTTTTTTCCCTCCTATTGTCATTGTATTTCTTATAAGATTTATCTCACCTAAAATTTTGAGAATTAGGTCTGGGCCTTAGGTCATAGCTTCTTCTCACCTCGACCATAATGTTATCAGTAACCATTTGCAGTTGATCAGGAGATATATTTGGAACCCATTATTCCTATTGAAAAACCTCTTTGTCCTAAATATATTCTTCATACCCTAACATGCACATACCTTCTGACCCCAAGATTCCTTTTCTATCTTTGACCTCATCTGCATGAAATAGCATATTAAGGCCTGAAGAAGGATCAAGTTATTCTTCTACTTCAAGTTCTTAATATTATGCATACCCTTGGGATGCATGAGCAACCACATTAGGTTGGGTTCTAGGGTATTGTTGTAAATTAGGGTTTTATGGCCTTATTTCTTGCTGCAGAGCCACTAGAGGATTTGTTCTATATTGTTGTTGGTTGTGAACTAGATGATTATGCGCTCTGGGGGTAATCCCAACAATGGACTCTTTGTTGCTTGGATATGCTTAACATTGGTAATATCTTTGGCCATATTTTTTAGGAGCTTGTTAACCTCTTCTAAACTTAAGGCATCCTGACTAGATGTGGTTTCTAGTTCTTTCCTCCTTCTTTCCAGATATTCTCTACCATAATGGGTTTCTAACCTAGTTTTCAAAGTAACCTCAGTTTCCTTCATTTTTCCCTCTAGATATTCAATGTCATTAAAAAGGGTCTCTAGTTCAATCGATTTTCTTTCTTGGAGGTGAAGGGAGAACCTTGACTCAAAAGCAGAAGAGTAAGCAAGCATCGCAACATCCTCTAAGGGTTTGAAAGTATCTCGAATTCAATGATACAATTTTCAAAACTGAGTAGTAAACTATGGAATAGTTTCCCCATTGTTTATCTTTTGAGCGTTGAACTTTGTTAGGATGTGTTTGTTATATTTCTTTATCCCCCACTTATTTGTGAACTTTTCTATAAATTGCACCCAATAGTTGATAGAGTTATTAGGTAGGTTTCTTAACCATTTCCTAGCTTCTCCTTCTAGTGAATGTGCAAAGATCCTTGAGAAAACATCATCAGCCTCAATGGATAAATTATCGGTACAATCTTGGAAATCAGTAAGGTGATCTTCGGCCAGCATCCCATTTTATCCTTTGAACCTAGGGAGTACCTTAAGATATATATCGGATTGGTCTCATAGTTGGTTTGCAGGAGGTAGTACCAACAACTTGAATTTTTCCACCAACCAAGGATTCATAGGGTTTGGACCTACAATGTTAGGGTTTTGAGTTGGGGTGTGATTTTGACTACAAGTGGCTACAAATAGCATGGGAATATGAAGAATGAAGGCTTTTGGACCAGGGCTATTGGTATATGAGTTTCTATGGAATCTTCCATGGAATCAAAGGAATCAAGAAAAATATCTATATCTCGAGAGGAAAAATTGTGGGCATGAGGGTCAACAAACTTCACTAGAGGATATGATGGCAAGGGATGAAGGGATTCTAACAGTAAAGGGGAGACAGTACATGTTGACCAATGTGTATTTGAGGTATGCTTAATGTCCTGAATGATGAACGAGGATGGAGTATGCAAGTCTATATATCTTCATGCGGCCTAGATATGTGCCCCTTTTTTATTTTTCCAAACTTAGTTAATGTCTACTAAGGGGAAACGAGCTTTCCCTTAGCTTTGGACTAAGTTACTATGGATCTAAGACCCAAACTTTCAACATATGGGCATCATTCCCCAATGGAGTCTATATGGGGTTTGGAGTCCCCATTCAGAGGTTGTTTCTTAGACTTTCTCTTATGCATGCGGATTTATGGTCTTAAGCTCTAAGAAGCTAACAAATTCTTTTATCAATGTAACTTTCAACAACACATGAAACATTTAGTAAGATGGAGCAAAAGTAAATACTGCTTTCCTATGAACTTTGTCTTCTCTGACCAAGAAAAAGGTGTTGATCATGATTCTTATATTCAATAATTCATCCTCATCAACAGCGCCATATCACCCTATTGTTCCTCAAGTTGAACCCCTACAAGATGGTAATTATTTTCTCTTCTTAGGACAAGAATAGATATCAGCAAAACACAACGGATGTGAGTCTAGGAGGGCTATGCAAAAGGAACCATTCCCGGGCCACTTTAGGTCATCGAGTCAATCCTCCGACCAAGGGAGTGCAGACTAATTTGGAAAGGTAGTGAATCCTAGTCTATCGCCCTAGTTGCTTGTAGATATACTTGGAAACTTTGACTGGATTTACAACTGAGGTCTGTGGTGCAAGAAAATGGCCTCATATGTTTGAAAGAAACTGTGAACGCTGTTTTTAAAGAGGATGTTCAAACATATATTTAAAACATGTAAATCTGTGAATAAGGTATAATAGGGGCACCTTAATCATAGTTCATATCTATGAAAGAAGATGTAGCATCATAAACACATTCAACAGTAAAGTATTGTCGGGATTTCCATTAAACACATTCAGAATACATACAAGAAACCACATGGGAACAATAAATGTAGATCTATAGATTCAAGCAAAAAAATAAAGACTTATCAACCATAGAGAGAAAAAATATAAATGCATATGCGACGGAATTTCCTCAAAAACTAGTAGCATCTGGCCCCGCTCATGGTTTTCAATTAATTGCAACCCCATTATTATAGAAATTACAACAAGGGGGACTCATTGGTCTATTCCCTAATACTAATTCCTTTCTCTATGAGAAGAAATTCTCTGATTCTATTACAATGAAGAAGGACATGAGAAAAAGAGTAGAACTAATGTTGTAGATCCCTCAAACCATTTATCAAAAACAATTGTAGCCTTTCAGATATAATAATGAAACTCCGTTTGCTTTCTTGTGTGTTGTGCTTTTATAGTCCTTAGATCTGAATGTTGACTCTATTTTCTAAGGAATATTTGAATGTGTTGTCTCATTTACATCATGACTAAGAAATTGTTGAGTTGACATTGACAATTATTTTGTTTATGGGTAAAAAATTTTATACTCGATAAAATTTCTAAATCCCACGTTGTCTCATTTCTTCATATTTCCCCGCATGCCTTTCTTCAGGGGCTGAGAGGACCCTCCTACTTATTGTGTTAACATTCATTTCTACTCATATTCTACATAATATTTCAAGGCTTGTGTGTTAATCCATCCACGTGGGGACATACTTCTCCCCACTTTCAAAAATCCTAAATGACTTATCCAATTTGGATTGAGAGGTGTAGTTAACTTCTACTAAATTTTGAATCAAATTCTTTAACAGAGTAGCGGTCTTGATGGAGAGTTGGAGTTGATTCCTAATTTCGTTTGTTATGGGTATGATTAATTTATAAACTACGAAAATACGGTCGGGCATTGAGCTTTGAGTGATCTGTTGTATGCTTTTTCTGAATATAGCTTGAGCTTGCCATTCCATGGACATGGAATTCCATTCTTAACCATTGTATTAATTGTTTTAAAAAAAGGATTAATTAAGGTCGATGATTCTATGATTTTTCCTTTGATGATCTCTAGGATGGTGAACTTACTTATGCAACTTTAAACATCCATATGAGATGTTGTTCTCTCATGAATATTTAGTGTTGTTAATTTCTCTGAGTTTAGCATGTTTACCATCGTATTTTCCACCTTAGCAGTCTGTTATATGGCTTGTATTTCTTCTTCATACTTCTCCAAATAGGTCTCGACTTCCTGATAAATTGCATGAAATTCCAAAAAAAACTGAGATGAGCCATTATCCTTGGTAGATCATTAACCACCTATGTCCACATCATTTATTTGGTTGAAGATAACATTTTTACCATTCTAGACTCTGTTAATGCTTCTTCGTGCCCGGCCTTCTAATTGCTTATTTCCCCTTGTAGCAAAAATACATTTTTGTTCAATTCATGGATCTTGCTCAACTTTACTCGGATTCTCTCCTTGGACTTTAAGGTCATCTTTTCTCTTGTCTTCTAATTATTCCATTTCAGTTTCCTTTCTTAAATTGTTGGTTGTTGTTGTATTTCATTCAAAGTGTTCTCTCTCCTTTTGTTTTATTCTTTGTTCCAAATTTGATATCCTTTCCTCTTGAATAGTGGGTTGACTAACAGGAGGGGGTAACTTCTACTTCTCCCTTGCCTCGACAAGTTTTATGTTTAGGGAGTCAATTTTCACATTTCCTTTATCCAGCTTGAAGCTTAAATATATTGTATTTGCTTTTGCTTCTTCCAACTCTTTAATCTTCCCTTCATTAACGCCCTTCTTAGCAATCAATGATGCATTCTCTATTCTCAAGAGACTCAGCGCTTCAATTATCTTTTATTGTTCTTCTAGCATATGTTGAGTAGTTGGAAGTGCTTGAGCAATTCAAGAATCCTCCATCTCTCTGATCCTTTTATTTTTATCATCCAGTAAAGCCATAACCTCAATGGAGCCTTGTATTCCTTGCCCTAATCTTACCATCGAGTCTTGGAATCTGTGATTTTCATATTCCAAACTTTTTACCTAGCATTCAAAATTTGATTTTTGATCTTTAGGACTTCAACCTTCTTTCTATGCTATATTATTGTGGATAGAACTTGGATATGCTTATTGTATAGAATGTTGTTTTATCCTTGAGCCATCGATACATCATCGTCTAGTGGAAAATTGGTTGTATCAAAGGTGACCTCCAAGGTCTTCCACTCATGAGGATGTAAATATTTATAGGTCTTCTCCACAATAGGTTCCAGGGTAGTCACTCGTGATATTTTTTGTTACATGATCATATTTTGTTACCAACCTTGACCGAGATTGAGATTCTAAATATTCAGTGCCTTGGAACCCTTCCTGTAGTTGAGCTCTTCTATGTTGTTCTTGTTCTAAAATTTTCAAATGATTCGTATCTCTACTGGATAAATAATCTCCTTCTAGGAGGCTTATCACATTACTTCTAGGGCTATGGTAGGGGAATGAACACTAGTTGTGCCTTTTGTAACTATAGTAGAAAGAATCTTGTTAGTGTAAAAAACAAATGGGCAAGAATCGACAGAAATTCACCTCCTTCTTGTTGAGGTTCTTGTTGTTGGTCAAAAATATGTTGAAGGTCTGGCATGTATGGCATATATTCATGTCCACCTTCTTCATTTGGCCTGAAATTTGTTTGATCTATATTGGCTCTCTTACCCTCTAACTCTTCTTGGATAGTATCCCCTACTGCTTCATATTCCTTCCTCTTCTTAGTTCTTGAGGACTCACGAAACATATTCAATAAGGTTTGATTGAGCCCTTCACCTTCTTTCTTCAATATATCTTCTATATTGGAGGATTTAGTCTCTTATGGTTGTTCTACCACCTCCGTTTCAACCCTAAATTCATCCCTTATCGGGGATTGAATAGTAATGACAGTCAGGGCCATAGATGATGTGTCATGCATTTTTATCTCAGTAGGCATGGGATCATTAATCGCTTACTCCACCACCGATACTTTATTTGTTTTGGATTTCTCTATGATCTCACAATCTGGCTCCTTTGTTGCTTTTATATATTCAAAACCCAGAGGTACTTCATATTTAGGGGGCTTTGTAACTGTAGGATCTTCTTGAGGCATCTCAGGATGAATTTGATGACTTGTCTCAAGTGTCCTTCCTTCCTCCTCCACAGGTGAATTTATATCGACTCCAATCCCCAACCTATGAGGTCTTTTTTCAAGTTGGATAGGTTCTTTGTTGCACATTCCTTCCCCTCCTTTGGAGGGGGAGGAATGTGTATTTCAAGAATTATTTGTGCTTTCACCTCACCACCCTATTTGATTTCCGACATTGGTGTTATCTCTCCCATTCCTTCCTAAGGGATTGGTCTCATAATAGGGATATCTTCCTTATCATCACTATGCACCTCATCATACAATATGTCGAACTCTACATCTTCGAGAATGCTGAGATAAGGGGCCTTTTCCTTTCCAAGATACCTGCGCATTCTCCACCATGCCCCTCTCTTGCATTTTCTAAAATGATATTGGGATTGCTTAGTGTATATTCTATGTTGTGTAGGGGCTTCAAAATCTATTTCTTCCTTGGTTACTATGGTTTCCTTGGGCCTGCAAAAAGTATGATAAAGCAGAGCAGTTGATGGCTTAGGAACCGAAGCTGGAAAAGCTTGGCTGGATCCCACTAGATATTCCTCTCCTTTGATAATTCTCTCAATTTATTCATATGTTTCCATGTTGACCAATTTCTCAATATTGTTATTAGGTTCATGATCCTGAAGGTTTGGAAGTTTTATTCCTTTCTCTTTTCCTATCAACAAATGGAGATCATACTTCCAGGGATAATCTATGGGTAAGGATTTCAATGCATTCATTACCTCCTCTTTTATCATTCACAACATATCCCCCCATGGCTATGGGGAAATATGTTGTACCTTTCTTTATGGATTTGACAAAGTGAATATTATCCACTTCTATCATCTTCCTAGTTTATTTAAGCATGAAACTCCTAGGTGTGAGTAATAGAAATAACTTGTAAGGTGCATGTTCTATTCCATATAGCCTAATTACAATATAGTCAAGTGTTAAATACCAATCTCCCCTCTTTACTCCCTCTCCCAACTACAAATAACATTTAATTTATTTGGGAATCCTTTCAGGCATCCATGTTATCAATGTAAAATCTCTATACAATCAAACACGAAAAAGGGACCACTTGGCATCTTTTTCCCATTTTTTCAACCATGGGATCCAATCAAATATTTTGTTTTTAACCCCTTCTATGTCCTTCTGGAGGTCCAATTCCTTGAACTAATGAGATTGATAGAATAATATTAGGTATAGTAGGTAGGAGGGGTACCTAAAGATCCTAGTGTTTGAAAACTCTCAGTTGAGACCTCATCTCGATTTCCAATGCTTCAGCAAAATTAAATTGGGGCCCAAAGCGAAAATTAAAAGTATCAATTAGGGATACCATCCCTTCATCAATCTCCCCATCTGAATCTCGTCCTAGGATCATTGCGAACGTGGTGAAATACTCATGTGCCCAGACTAAGAAATTTATGGAATTTCGTGGCCTCTATAGGACCTCTTCAACTCCTTGGTTATACTTGAGGTGGTAGAAAACTTTGACTCGACTAATATGATTCATTTTCTTGTACCTTGTTGCTTGAGCCTCACGAGATATAATTTCATTGCCAGGATTGTTGTCTAGAATGTGTGAACTGTATGGTCTAGTTATATAAAACAAAATAGATTGGCCTTCAATAGTAATGATAGAGTCTGTGGTAGGATTAAAATTATGTTCACATAGTTGCACGAATTCAGGGAATGAAAATGTCTCGAGGAATAGGTGTTGGGATAAGCCTGAGAACCAGAGCTTCAAGGGGATTTATCAAATAGGAATTTTCTGTATGCATCAGCAATAAGCTATCTAGGGTTTTTTGAGTTGTATGAGGAGTGGCTACTACGGCCCATTCATCAAAGGTGGACCTTGGGGTGACGAGATATCGAAGGTGTCGGAGCGGTTAGAAATGGCTTGAGAAGAGGAACTTCTAGAGGCTGATTTTTTCTTTGTCATTTTGAATCCTGGGGCAACGAGTGCAAGGGAATTTTCAAGGACTTGTGTGGAGAGAGTGTAGATTTGGTAGCAGAATTTTGCAGGTTTTGAGCACGAAGGACGTAACAAAAATCTCATAGAAAAGGACGCAGGTAGGGGTAGCTTCTTTACTTACCCAATTCACTGGTGAGAAGGTGGATCAATTCTCTGGACACCGATGACAATCTGTGAATTAAGTTCCAAGGCCTTAATCACTCGCAGTTATCTTCTCGAGAGAAATTATCAGCACCAGTCGAATAATGCACTATGGAAACGTTCTAAAGAATCCACTCGGGGGTTTTATACGATAACATTTATTTAATTTTTTCCCTATGGAGCATTAATATTGTATTCATGGTGAATAAGATGGCGTCGTTGGCTTTTCTGGATCGGAGGTATGGGGAATCTATTATGTGACTGGAAATAAGAATTACAGCGGGCCCATCTCTCGCCTCGAGCTTTGTTTTTTGGTTGTTCCAGCGTCCTCGTGAAATGTATTTCAATGTAAGATATATATGAAAAATCTGTGGTGGATTGATCATTGATAGCTAATGGATGGCTTTTGTTCGACTGACTATGAGAGAATGGCAGGTATGCAAAAGGGAGGCATATAAAGTAGAGAAGGGAAATCCTGGGCATCAATCCTCTCCAAGCACATATGCACAACAGCAACGGAAAATCACCAGAGTTGAAGCTATTAACACTGCAGGCATCCAAGTCTCTAATGAGAAGGGAGTATTGACATCAACATAAGAAGATTCCAATACGCACCAGCTAGAAGAAAAGTCATTTTGCATAATATTGTACCAACTAAATAATATAAAGGAAACACAAATGATAGCGGCCTTCAACAAAAGCTTGTGGCATTAGTCTACAAGAATGTCAGGCTAGGGGTTCAAAATTTGATGCAGGGAAACGAAATTGATGGAAGCGGCAAGGAGAATGAGTAGCTTAGATATGAGAACAAGCAGATCAGATTTGAGAATGCGGATTTGGTTCATGAGTTGCAAAGAGAATGAGTAGCTTAGATATGAGAACAAGCAGATCAGATTTGAGAATGCGGATTTGGTTCATGAGTTGCAAAGTATTTTCATCATCAATTTTGTATGGCCATAGAAGAAGCCTCCAACTAGAGTAGAGTCTCAAATGTGATTGATTAAGGTAACTATACAGATTTGAAAATTCATGTAGGCTACGACCAAGATAGTTGGTTCATTGGATCATGAGAGTTATACATTGTTGGATCACGGAAGGAGTTCCTCTGTAGCCCAACAACAAATGCAATGTGGGGATTGAGGAGATTAAAGGAGGATGTCACAAGGAGAGATTTGTTGCTTGTTGCTTTTGTGGCAATGTATAAGTCTATAGAGAAGATTGGTTAGACCTGAAATTTGTGTCTGAAATGAGTATTGGATGGCTTGGTGTGTCCAAGTCAAGATGGATAGCTTTCTTGGTGTGTCTAATCCCATCAAAGGATTTCTTGGTGTGTTTGAGATGAGAGCCAAATGGCCCAATTTGCGGTGGGTCAAAGCTGGTATTGGTCTCTATGATGAATAGGTGAATTCAACTTAATTCTAACATTTGGATGTGCATCCTTGTGCTTGGGTGCATAATTTAAACTGTCCATTAGATATTGCTTTAGTATGAGGGCAGTCGATGCACATCCATATGGCATGGTTGAGTTGAGTCCCTAAAGTGAGAACCTATTCTATCTCCCTTAAGGGGGAGGTTGTTCACTCGTACATGGAGTTGTTAACACTTGAAGGAGTGGATTGTGTGTCAGCCAGGATGTTCTATGAGTGGACCATATGTTGGTTGTGGACTCTAGGTGATGTTAAGGGACCAAAAACCTATTGTTCTGTGTCTGAGAACAAGGAAAGACTTCGGGGACAAGTGTCAATGAAGAGTGGGTGCATCATTTGCATTAGCTATCTCTTTGAAATTGCTAGAAAAATTGTTTGCGCACTCGAGGAGAGTTCATTAAGAAGTTGAATGAACCATGTATCTAAAGGACATATTACTAAACCAACGGTTACAATGGTTAGGTACCCATGCATTCAGGTAGATGGTTGTTCCTTTATATGGACACTGATAATTTGGTGATGTCTACTTGACCAAGGTACAGATGTGAATTCCATGTTGGACCATATACAAACTTTCTTTATGTGTAGTGTCTTCTATATCTAAAGAAGCATGTGTTGCACAGGACTAGATGTTGATGAAGACCTTTCATAACAGAGATTGAGACAAGTACTCATTAAGTGTAAGTGCTGGAATTTTTAACTCATACTTGTCTAAATGTATGCCTCATGAAAATATGGTGGTTTCTTATTGTAATTGGTCATTGTGAATGGTTTTATGCTAAGTTTGGGAGGTAGTCATAGTAGTTGGATTTGAGAGATTCTCTCCAACTAGTTCTCCTATTTTCCGTGAGTGGTTGAGATATTCCCTCAACAATTTGTTAGTGTGGATAATATTGTGTGCCTATCTGGATGGAACATTTGATGTATAAATATGTAACATTGTTTGATGTAATAGAACACTCAAGTATACATTTTTATCTTTTGTGAAGAAATCATGTCTACTATCCCATTTTTTATTAATAACAACCTACAAGAAATGATAAGCAAACCTCCCATAGGTGAACCATTCAAGAGTGATATCCCTTGTGTTAACAAAGGTTCCAAGTGGTGGATGAATTAGGGTTTGACCAAGGAAAATCCCATCCAACAATAAAATCAGATCCTCCATGTAGTATGTCCTCCTTAAATGTGCAACAAAATTTTTTTAAAGCCATGTGTGGCTCCAACAAACCCCTCAAAACTAGGGCATTTTATTAACCAACTCCATAGCATGTTTCAATGTGTAACAACCTTCCACACATGTGCAAGCAAGAGTTAATCAATAAAATATTCCTTCAACAACATTTTTAGAATGTGCATGAATAACCATTTTAACAATATAACACAGTGCAATCCAGAAAATCTCATGCAATAATCATTTTAACATTGACAATATTAAAGTGAAGTCTACTTTGACCAAGCAAAAATAACTAATGCGAAGTCACATAAGGGTTGCACCCTAGAGAAATATGAAAAGTTGGTTAAATCCATGTGTATAATAACCAACTCATCTTAGAAGAATGTGCACTAAGCCAAAACCATCAACTTATTTGCAAAACCATGTGTCAATTTCCCAAAGCCATGTGCACTTAAGGAGGAAACCTAGAGAAATGTGCAAAGTAGCAACACTCCTCATTAATAAACAATATAATATTCCTCATGCCAAGTCATCACAACAAAACCATGAAGGTGTACCCTACAGAAGTCAAGTCTGTGTGCCCACTTCATCGAGCAATAAAATAATTTTATAATGCATGCATGCCTCAACATATGTGCTAGGAAGGAGAGAACTCCAGTAAAAACAATAATAAATCTCAAAATAACTTGTATCCAAGTGGGAAGCAATCAAATGAGCTAGGTTGCTCCATTAGAAATCCCCCAAATGATGAGAAGAGACGGGTGTCGAAGCATGTGTCACCTCTGAGTATTTATGAAGGAAAATGTTTATTAAGTGTTATGTATCGTGGGTTCGCAGAAATTGCAATTGAAACTAAAGCTTGCACGCATAAATATGGACCGCAATCTCAATCGAAGCAAAGAGAAACGACTGCAATAGAGACATAGTTAATTGTGCAATCATTCCTTAGCATGGCAATCACATGGAAAACTGGGAGAAGCATGCGAAGGTATGTTTCGAGGCCTTTTTATCCTCGTCGGGATCCCCAATTGACAGTCTATTCTAATTACAAAAGAGAGAAGGATATCAAAAAAGGAGAAATCAGAAATTTGGAAGCCTAGTTTGCCTGTGATAAATATTGGAACAAGGAGATCAAGCAAGCTTCAATGTCGAACAGTGCAAGTAATGTTGATTGTTGTCCAGTCCATGGCATCCAATGTATATAGGCGAAGGTGAACTCTCTAAAGCACAAGGTCTCCAATTTGAAGAACCGCCTGCATACCTCCGAGCATCACTATGGAGCAAGAATTATTCAACAGCTGGAGAATGAGGTGGACAAGTAAAGGCAAACACACCAAGCTCAGGGGAGTTAGTCCGATATCCAACGAGATTCGATGGAGAAGATGCTATAGGAGATGTTGATCAAGGTCAAGCAGTTGGAGTTCCAGGTGATTAATCTAGTTGGCGAGGCAGTCCTGACCAAGCATTAAAATGACAACCCATGCACGTTCTTTGGAGAAGGGTCTTTCTCCAATTTCCCTTAGGAAGGTTTTATGTTTTTCAAAGTTAATCATTTGTTAGGAGTTTATGTTAGAGTTTATAGTACTCAAGTTTTGTTAAGTTATGATCTCTCCTAGCAGGTGCATGAGAATAGCTTTTAAGGTAGGGATGTGTCTACACTTAAATGACTATCTTACTATGAACTGGTGAGGTTCAACGTCAGAAATTAACAATTATCTAACATTTCCTAAGATTTTAAACCAATTATCTAGCGTTTCCTAAGATCTTTAACCATTTAGAATTCAAACTAAACTTGAGAAGAAAAACTTAAACTCATGAATGGAAGGAAAATTGAATTGTTTCATTAATAGCAATGAAGAAAAGATACTTACAATCTTGCTTGAGATGCATCCATCCTCCTTTGCCTAGAGCTATCATTCTCCATTTTTGCTTTTGATGAAGATGAGCTTTCCAATCCTCCAAATCTCCCCAGAATGCCTTTGCTCTTCCTTTGTCCTCCTCTACCATGCCCCCAATGCCTTTGTTTTATAGTATTGGGAAATGGGATTCCAAGTTCAACTTTCAATGTGGGATAATCCATTTTCTTTATTTTTTATTATTTTCTCTCAAAAACCCACTTTCCATAGTATTTTTAGGATTTTGTCACAAATTCTGGATTCTCAAGCACAATTAATGCAATCTTGTGCATTTCTTCTCACTCTTGACTGATGGAGACTAGATTTGAGACTTCAATTGAGCAATTCAATCACTGAACCTTGTCTCTTTAGGCTCCTTCTTTCTTCACTCAATCACTACAACAAATTTGGCATTTAGGGGCAGTTCTTTTCCGCCTCCAAAAGTGACTTTTGGGGGCGGTTTTGGCTTTGGAGGCGGTCTTTCCAAAACCACCCCTAATAGCACCGACGCTAAAAGTTTTCACTTTTAAAAGTTTTCACTTTTAGGGGCGGTTGTTGGATGAGATCAAAATTGCCCTCAAAAGTGACTTTTGGTGGCGGTTGTGAACCGCCCCAAAAAGCCACGTTTGGTGGCGGTTTAGAACCGCCCCAAAAGTGACTTGTGGGGGCGGTTCACAACCGCCACCAAAAGTCACTTTTGGGGCGGTTCTAAACCGCCACCAAACGTGGCTTTTTGGGGCGGTTCTGCCTCGCCCCCCCCCCCCCAAAAAAAGTTACTTTTGGACTGTTGGCAGCGGTTGCCTTCTGCCTCCAAACGTTACTTTTGGAGGTAGGTCTTTAGAAAAACGCTCCCAATAACATCGACGCTAAAAGGTTTGACTTTTAGGGGCGGTTATGGAAGAGATCAAAACCGCGCCTAAAGTGTCTGTTGGTAGCGGTTCTAAACCCCCCCAAAAGTCACTTTTAAGGGCGGATATAAACCTGCTCGTAGGTACCTATGGTAGTGGTTTCAAACCGCCTTTAAAATTCTTTATGAACATCTTTGGGGACTGTTTTAAACCCCCCTCGTAGGTACCTACAGAGGCAGTTCAAAACCGCCCCTAAAACTCTTTACAAACATTTGGTGCGGTTATAAAGCCCCCTTGTAGGTGCCTATGGTGGCGGGTCAAAACCCCCCCTAATACTCTTTACAAACATTTGGGGGCGGTTATAAACCCCCCTCGTAGGTACCTACTGAGGCAGTTCAGAACCCCTACTAAAATGCTTTACAAACCTTTGGGGGTGGTTATGAACCCCCCTCAAAGGTACCTACGGAGGCGGTTCAGAACCCCCCCTAAAATGCTTTACAAACCTTTGAGGGCGGTTATGAACCCCCCTCGTAGTGACATATGAAGTCAGTTTAGAACCCCCCTTGTAGCCATAATAAATCATAATAAAATATATTTTATTTAAAACATCAATATTTCAATATCATTAGGACACTAACGAATCGAACCTTCAACCTCCTGCTTATAAAAGCAGGTGCTCTACCATTGAGCTAGAACCCTTTAAGAATTGGGGAAAGGGGCAATATTAACACCAAGATTGCATCATTTGTAATTCTAAGAAAAGACTAATAATCCCAACATTGCTTCTGACTCGAGATACCTAAGAAAGTAGTCTGAATGGCTCTGACCTTATAAGTTGGCTGAACTTGAAAGGTTTCATATGCAGCATTGATTCAATAAAGAAAACAGTAATACATAAACGTTTTGCAGGACAAAGTTGGCATTCAAGTTCATACACATACTCATAAAGTGAACATCTAACTAGAATTTCAAGTATTCATGGATAAAAACGAGCATCTTTTCTAATGGTTTCTTAATGGATCCATGTAAGAGTAGCCTTCTCTTAAAATTTATGTCAGTGGATCAATGGGTTCTACAAATATAACATATTTAGACCCAACTCAATCGAGTCTGGTGATATAAATAACATTCAACTATAGGATGGAGAAATACAAAGATTAAAAATTGCATAGCACGGATAAACCTATAAGCTTTTTTAAGATAAACAACTCATAATAATGCATTTATAGATATAGAATACCTGCAACTGATCTAATCGCGAATGAACACCACCATCACTCAAAAGGGCAATGAGATGAAGTGTGCCATTTTCAAAGGACTCCTTACTGTATTTAAACCCTGCTCCTTCGTATATTTTGCTAGAGGCAAGAGCATAATCCACTAATTTTGCTCTGCACCCAAAGTCAAAATCAAAGTTAATATGTTTCCCATTCTAAAAGATGTAGCACAAATAAATAGTAGAAATATCCTTTCAGTTACCATTTATACAATTATAAAGTACATCTTATACAAATATCATATGATATCACCCCAATTTGTAAGGTGGTCAATACATTAACTATTACACAACCATGATTTCAACAAAATGTTAATGCTTACCAAATCTTAATAATGTAGGGAAAAATACCCAATGTATAGGATTCTCATAAGTCACTCTGAATGCAAAAATGATCCACATGCAAGATATTCCTCCTTCACTCTAATCCTTGATAGTTTTTATCAATAATTTTCCAAAAGTAAAAAAACCACAGTAAGCAAAAATAAAATGAGCTGCTTGTTTAGCATACTGGAAAATAATAGATATCAAGCATAGTAAGTCATAGAGGATAGTAGAGTCGAATAAGGACTTTGTTCCTTTTTTGAAGGATCTAGAAAACAGAGTAAGAGTTTTATTTAATCCAGTTGAGTCATTTAGATGGTTAGCTTAGCTTTAGCTTAAAGAGCTTGTTAGCTCACAGAAGCTTTTACGTAGCTTAGTTAGCTCAAGGAAGGTTCGATCAAAAGGAACATGCTCAGAGTTTTGACTCTTGGAGCTTACAGAGAGAGAGAGAGAGGTCTATGTTTGTAATGATCGATCCATTGTATTTAGGTTCAGATAAAGGACCATTGTGAAATAAGATCGTATGCCTCTATTTTTGGATTAATTGAGTTTATTGATTTAGTTTGGAAGCAATTTCCCAATTGAATCATATCTTGTGACCACGTTGACTGAAGAAATGTCTTGAGTATTGACATTTACACAAAGTAGTCAATGGGATCACTAACTACATTACGTAAAATTCTTTAATAGTGGTCAGGGCAGCTTCAGGAGACCTATAGGTGATACTCCCAATGCCTAAAAGGAAACGTATAGGTGATACTCCCAAATAATGTTGAAATTGTATTGATAATAAGGATCTATGCCTCTTAATCCCGGCCTGATCGGCTATGGGTGTGTTCTTAGGGATACAGAAGGGTTAATGGTCAGCTTCAAAATTGGCCATCTAGGGCATGAGACTAATAATGCAGCTGAGCTGGAAGGTCATCTTCAGGGAATCCAACTGGATTGTACCCATAATTGTACTCCCCTTGTTGAGGAGGGTGATGCCTGGATTATTCTCCACATGGCCTTTGAGGTTCACAAGGGAAAACGCAGCTCAAAGGTGGCGACGTTGTGGCGGTTGGAGGGCAAGATGGATAATTTAGCGTCTCTGCTATCTCTGGGGCTGGCTATTTCTTTCTATCATGTTAAGCTCAATGGGAAGAAGCTGGCGGACCTGCTCGCTAACCTTGGGGCAGTGAATCACTTGGACCTAAGCGCCCAAATGTGGGAAAACCTATCGAATTCGGATATTCTTTCCCGCGATATGATGAGTTACGGAGGGCGATGTCAAGCGGAGGATTGTACTGCCACGTGATCCATTCCTCCCTCGTTCTTTCGCCCTTCTTTTAAAGGATGATCGATGAGCACTCTTTTCATCCCTTTCCCGTAGAGTTTGTTGTCTTCTCGCTAAATCGTAAAGGTACTTCTACCATGATTACAGAAGGGAAGGATTTAAGTGAAGCACGATTTGCCATTAATGAATAGTGCGAAAGGTCACCACCTTCAGTTGCAGTACAATTTGCCATTAATGGAATGTGCGAAAGATCACCACCTTCAGTTGCAGTACGATTTTCCATTAATGGGCAGTGGGTGGCGTAACTCTTTTTAAACCCAAGGAAGGTGGTAGACATGAACATAGAGTTCAGAGATTTAGTTGCATGCGCTGCCGTTGTTTTCTGGCTGTGAAAGAGATTGAGGTCTATAAGAGGTTAGATAGTATGGCTGATCATGGTAATTGGGATAGATGCAGTGCCACTGTAGGCCGTCGTCATTATCGGGTGGGAAAGACTTCTCAAGGTGAATCCAGTGGGAATTTCTCTCGTGCCCAGCAAAAGGCCTATTGGGAATCCAGTGCCTTTGTTCGGGATGTTCCCCCGGATCTCTAGAAAGAGATTTGCACTGTGGAACGACAACTTTGGAACTAGCTTGATAAGGCAACTTTGGATGCGGAACGTCGTCAAACTGCAAATTTGGTTATGGATCCAGGAAACACCGCAGGTCATTTCATCTTATATGAGCGCAGCATTGCGCTATATTGGGTAATGAAAAATATTATGGGTTATGCTCTCCGGGATAGTATTCATCTCTGTAGTATGTATGGTCAAGCGAAGTCCTCTTCAGAGGTGATTTTGTTCAGTCAAGTGACTCAGTGTGATGGCAGGGTTATGACCTTTTTGGGTTCAATTGTAAATATTTCTCTTTTAATATAAAGTTCTCTCTTCTTACTTCCAAAAGAGAAATAAGGATCTATACCTCAAATTTCAGCTCTGATGCCAATAACGTTAGATGATCTTGGCATCCTCTATTCTTTACACAAATATTTCACACAAATTAGTTGTTACACCATCAATCTGGTATACTTATGGTTGTAATAAATGTGTTGTAATTAAATTTGTTGTAATCAAATACTTTCAATATTGTTCATTACATTACCTGCCCGTTCCCAATAGCTATCCCACAATCAACTTTTTTCCTTCAACAAATGTGCAACAAAATCAATTCATAAAAGAGACAAGTACAACTATACTTAAAATGAAGAAATCAACACGTTATAATCAATAAAACGACAATAAGATATCTAATTGACAAATTCATTATGGTGATAACTTACAAATATGCATTAGAGAACGATACAAATTGTCATTATCTTGCTTTCCATTGCGAAGACCTGCATATATCATGACAAAATGGTATTTTCATATAAGTGATTGATAGATATGTACAAAAATGCATAACATATATGAAATTCTAAAAAAACGAAATGAAAATACCTGAATGAGCTTCTCTTGGTTTCAAGAATATCTTATTCTCTACTAAATAGGGCCAACCACGTGAATTTTGAAGCTCATATGGCCCATCCCCCCCCTCACATCACTCTCAATTCCCCACACCCAATCTGTCTACTGTAAAAATAAATGAAAGTTACATAACACAATAAAACAGATAAGATCCATGCATAAACAGTAGCAAAACAAAAAACATATGCATGAAAGGTAAATCCAAGTAATAATCTAAGATGTATACCTCATTTTCAAATCTGTCCCATCCCTTTTTTTGGCCATTTGAAAATAAAACAACCCAATTTCTTGAATTGGCTCCTCGAGAGTTGGCCTCTCAACTTCCTTCCAATATACGGTTACAAATATTTTTGTAGTACACCCATATGCTTTCCAAAATAGCCTTTACCGGTACATGGAAACCATATATTACATCATAAAAGCTTCCACCTTATAATAACCAAATCCAAACATCAATTACATAATATTTTGGTTTTAACTTGGAGCCGAGATAAGAATTTTGGGGAAGCTACAGTCTTGATGTTGATCGGAGGATTAAGTATAAACGAATGTGCCTGCAGCGCTGATTAACGCCTATAGACAGTTTAGATCAAAAGCGGGGGAGATCGACGGTCATGAGCCTCCTTCGCGGAAAAAGTTGACGGTCTTTTAAACACTGGTGGGGTGCTAGCCTGCGGGCAGGTCAAGGAAGATCGACGGCGGTAGGATTAGATCAATGGTCAGAAAATTGTTCACGATTTAAACATGCACGAAAAGGGTTATGATTCAAATCCATGAACTTTTGATAAAGTTCGGCATCTCCCAATGGTGTAGATCTAGTGAGATGAAGATCAATGGCTCAGGATTAGTTCGCGGATATGACTTGCATGTGAAATCAATAGACCCAAAATTCGCGAACTCGATAAAGGGCACATCCGGGGATGGTAAAGATCCAGGAGGAGAGCGGATCGATGGTTGAAAATATTTTTGCAAATTAAAGGTGTTGTTGAGTTGATATGTGGCAAGTAAAGGTCAAGGAGATCTACGGATGAGAGTTGATTGTATAGACAGACGGCTGACGTGACTCCGTCATTGTCATAGTTGTAAGGGTGATATGGCATGTTTATATTACCCGTTTGCACCAAGATTCGCATCCCAGTTGACTTGTGTGCATTGGAAAGCAAAAGGAGCGGATCGTTCAGAGCTGGCCAGCCAACCAGAGACCCAGAAGCTCCACCCAATTGTCAACCAACCAGGTAGTCCATCCACCTCCACCCTAAACTATTTAAATGGTCAGACCCGTGGTACCCCCATGCTTTGAGCCTCCAAAGATAATTGACCTATTAGAGGATAAAGACAGTGAGGTTTACGATCCCATGCCGATAAATAGCACCATAGAAACTGCCAAAGAAAGATTGGAGGTCATAAGGGCTAGACAAGTGGATGTCCATAAGATTTATCAATCCTTTTTCCATTTGTTCACAACCGGCCAAACCCCTAGTTTCCCTGAATTTGTAGACTGGTGTGCCATCCATTACTCCTCAGACCGAAGAGCAATCATGGATGCCTCAAACTCTAAAATCCTGTGCTATGTAGACGCCCCTAGTATTAGGAAAGCTTTGGCCATTCCAGAAGAATTCTGCCAAAAATCCCAAAGTTACAGAATGGAAACCTTGATCCAACATTTCCGTCAAGCCCCAAATGAATTCAAACAGAGCTTTTATCATGCTTCCCTGCTACCAAATACCTCCTCTTAGGGTGCACCTTTTCCTGGTGAGGACAACCTTTTTAGGGAAGAGTCGAAGTGTGTTATCTCCATGCTGGCCTAGTTCCTAGGCTTAGACAATGACCTATACATAATCGAGCCCCTGATAAGTTTGATGTTTGTTCTAAGCACTTGTCCTATTGAGCTAGCAGACCCAAATTCGCTTACCCAATGTGCATGCCTAAAGTTTGATGAAGCCTTGGCAGGAAACATCCACTCCCAGCTCATAGAATTCCCTAAGACAAGAACTTTCAGGTTCCAATCTTACTTGTTAAAAATGTTCCTGGAAACTAATGAAGAAAACCTGCAACCTCCAAAGCTGCAGTTGACTAAGGAGATGTATTCAGACTACAAAACCTTCATGAATGATCTTATGGCAGAGATATATTTCATCTTTTTCCAGAAGAGACTTCCTAGGGTACTGCCTAAGATGAAAGACCTACTGCAGCCATCCATGGAGAAGAGGGTTGGGGATTGGTTCCTGCTGGAGCATGGGGATGTGATTAGAGTTTATGGCTACTCCCATGCCCCCTATATGCTACCTACCTTCCAAACCCCCAGAGTACTCACCTTGGAATTTATAAGACAAAAATTGAAGGTGGAGTGTGAACATTTCTTGGATGACAGGAAGTCTTCGGACATTAGATTTCCATGGACATTGGGCTCCTTCATTGTCAAAAACAAAACAGCTCTCCCAGCTATTGAGCGAATGATGGGTGATCTAGGATTCCCATCCAAAGCGGCCATAAACTATGATCCTCACCAGATTATCTTAGAAAGAAGGAAGGAAAGTAATAGGAAAGGATATGAGTACTTCGAACTGGCAGGTCTAGCTGAGATGGCAAACTGGTTAGAATACATTGACAAAGGCCAATTGGAAGTAGACCCACTAGAAGATTCTTCATCTTTAGCATTCATTTTTCAAAGTAGCACATCAGCAGTGCCTGGTTCACCTGGTAAAACCCCAGCAATATCAGTAGCCCTGTCCCTTACCATTCCTCCAAAAAAATCTATAAAGGAAGGGGGTAGTGAGCCCATGGGTGTAGACAGTGATGCTGAGAGAGCCTCGAAGAGGCAAAATGTAGAGGATCCTGAGTAGCAATTAGTACAGGTACAAGCAAAGCAACCCAAGAAAAAGCAAGTCAGATCCTCGGCGCCATCCTTCGAGGTTAAGCAACATGTGTTCAACATAACACCTACTGGAGTTGCAACATCAAGCCTCAGCAGGGCTAAGTTACTGGAAGGATATGAGGAGAGCCCAGATACAATCTCAGAAGAAGCTAAAATGTATGTTGATGCAAGAAAAATGTCCAAGAAGGATGTATCCTTGGTGGCAAGCAGGAACCTTGCCCAGAATACCTTGAGTCTTTCCTGAGCCACTAAGAGTAAGGCCACAGAACTAAAAGTAAATTTGGAAGACATCCCAGTACCTGATGTGATCAATCTGCACAAGGAGACAGGTGAATTCATCTATAACAAGTTGTTGAGGGATGCGATAGAGCTATCACAAGTGCAAGCCAGCAAAACCAAAGTGCAAAAGCAATTGGGATTGGAAAAGGTGGAGAACAAGAGCCTGAAGGCACAAGTGAAAAAGTTTTAGGATTCACTATTGGCCACTGAAACTCAAGAAGATAAAAGGGCTAGCATTTAGAAGCTATTAGATGAAAAATATCAAGAAAATTTTATTTTATTTTTCCTGGAAAAAAAAGCGTAATTTCATTTCATCCTTAAGAGTACGAAATTACATTGAACGTCATCACTCAGTTAGAATGGAAGATGTAGCTACTAAATCTAGCTTTAAGCTTTGGTCTGAAATAAGCAATGATGTTCTCACCACGTGAGCAATAACATCTTTTACAATGGAATGATAAGACCCTATATCATATCTGAATAGTTTTACAAAAAATATTTTATGCCTGCCTGTACAAGTTTTTTAAAGAGCAAAATAAACCGAGAAATGCAAGAAATTACATTAACAACCTACTGTTCCGCTGTAATAACTAGAAGTTCATCAAACTTCCAAAAAATATGTCTTAACATCATTCAATAAACGGTTTGTGGAACAGTTCCCGACCAACCCCATCTTTAAATTCAATGATATTCCAAATACCGATTCCTAGCAACAATCCTTTCTTCGAGGCTTTGTCCACCTCTACGTTATTTTCCCGAAATATGTACCTGCAATTGAAAGTATCAAAGGTGTAAGAGACATTCTGAATTTGTTCCAAAACAGCAGCAATTCTTCGGTTGTTGCACTGATACAAGCCATTGACCCACTTTATCACATTCAATGAGTCCCCAAACACCGAAATGAATGTTCCACAGCAAAGGAAATTAGTAACTTAAGACTGAGAATCTCAGCCCAGCTATTGGTCCCTCTCCCAAATCCAAACGACATCACATAAAAATGAGTAGGAGACATAAAAAGAAGAGCCCCTCCCCCACA
The DNA here is from genome assembly GCA_027924585.1 of Larix kaempferi. Lineage (NCBI taxonomy): Eukaryota > Viridiplantae > Streptophyta > Pinopsida > Pinales > Pinaceae > Larix > Larix kaempferi. The sequence goes on from BSBM01000365.1 coordinate 262,401, forward strand.
TAATTCATTATGACAAGCCCCATCAAAGAAACCCCATGGCTGATTTCGATCGATATCCACCGGTTGAATATTTCTAGGAATAGTAGCATGTCTGATACGCTTGAGAGCTAAAAAGATGCCACAACTGTTAATAGCCACTAAAGCTAGAAGTCCCTTTTTGTCAAAGAACAAACAATTGTTCCGAGATAGCCAAATTCCCCAAATAACAATAGGGGGGAGCGCTTTATAATTGGAAAATGCAGGATCATGTGACCACCGGCTCCAAGCCTCCTCAAGAGAATTCCCATCCCAAAGGAAGTTTACCTTTAAAATTCTAGGCACAACATTCCATACCTTCGTGATGAAGCTATAGTGGAGAAACAAATGTAGTACATTTTCCTCATTCTGATAACACAGGTAGCACCTACTTGCACCTTGCAGACATCTTTTTTGCAAAAAATCCCATGTCAGGATCCTGTTGGCCAAGACACACCACATGAAAATTCTAGCCTTGAGTGGGCACTGAATTCTCCATATAATTTTCCACCACCATACCTGCTCTCTGTCCACGAAGTTCTCACTGATCCACTGATAACCAAATTTTGGAGTATAATTGCCCGAGGGATCCCCATCCCATACCAAAGTGTCGTCTTCTTCTTTGAGGAAAATCTGATCCCTACTGAGGGCCCTCAAGTACAGTCTAAGTTCATTCTCCTTAACCATATCTAATCCAAAGGTATCCTCTCTCCTCCAAATAGGCCTTCCCATCCAGACATTCTCCAAGTCCACCAAGTGATGGAGAACAATAATATCCCTCTGCCGCAGCTCCTCAATCAACCCTGCTGACAGTAAGTGCTATGCTTCACATCCCACCCAAGGATCTCATCCAATCCTCAGCTTCAGCCCATTGCCAACGTCCCAGACTAGATTCTATTCAATTACATGAAACGAGGAAACCAAAGCTTTCCAAATAACAAACCCCCCTTTATGTGACTTGTGTGGAGTCCTGATCCACTCATCCACTATATCTGGTTCAATATATTTTTGAATCATAACTCTAGCCCAGAAGCCCCCTGATTTGATTAACCTCCAACCACACTTAGCTGCCAATGCTTTAGAGAAATAAAATATGTTTTTCAGTCCCCACCCTCCTAGAGCTTTTGGAGCTGCGATTCTCTCCCATTTCACCCAGGGAGTCACATGTGCATCCTCCTTGCCATTCCACAAAAATCTAAAACAGATTTTCCTAGCAGCTTCAAGAATCCCCTTCGGAATCCATGCTAGTGACATCCAATACACTGGAATGGCTTCCAGCACCGACTTCACCAATACCAACCTACCAGCTCGAGAAAGCCACCTGAAGCTCCAGCTTTTTAACCTTTTTTCCAAATTTCCCCAAAGCCATACCCAATCCTATTTCAAATAATCATTAGGCTTTAAATGGAAGCCCAGATATCTTAACCCTTCAGAAAGGGTAAGGAGAAGGAAGGGAAACAGATCACTGTAAGTGTGTAGTTCCTCCTCACACAAGAGAGAAACAGTAAGTGAGGATTTCCCATCGTTAATCTCCATTCCAGTTGCAAGGGAAAAGAGATCTAGAATTTCTTTAAGTTTAACTGCTTCCCTTCTTGAACCTGAGCAGAAAATCAGAATGTCATCCACAAAAAGCAGATGTGATAGAGAGGTGCCAGGTGCCACCAATATCCCTTCAAAATCTCCCATTCTTTTAGCTTCCTTAATAGCCCTACTCAAGCTCTCGACCACCAATAAGAATAACAAGGGAGACAGTGGACATCCCTGACGCAGGACACGTCTAGAGTGAAAGAAGGGGGTCGCCGCTCCATTCATTAATACCGAGAAGGAAACTGTGGATATACAGCTCATGATCCATCGAATGAAACCAATATCAAACCCCAAATGTGTTAGCATAAGTCGAATATAAATCCAACTAACCTTGTCATATGCCTTTGATAGATCAATTTTTAAAATTGCTCCTTTCAGCTTTTTGGATTTGATACTGTGTAAACCTTCCTGAGCTATACCAATCGCTTCATGGATCTGGCGCCCTTCAAGGAACCCGAACTGCTCCTCTGAGATATGTGTAGATAAGATAGGTTTGAGTCTTCAAGCAATCACTTTTGTTACAATCTTATACACACAGTTGCATAAGGAGATAGGCCGAAAATCATTAAGATTGGAAGGTGTGTCCACTTTAGGAATTAGAGCAATGAAAGTAGAGTTTATGCTGGCAGGAACTCTGCCTTCCTTTCTAGAATCCTCAACAAGCTGTAAGAGATCATCACCAATAATATCGAAAAGTTCTATAAAAAATTCAATCGTCCATCCATCAGTTCCAGGACTCTTGTCCTTCTGAAAACTATTCAAAACATCCTTCAGTTCATCCCCTGTAATGCTGTCCATCAGCATCCGGTTATCATCCTCTTCAACAAACCGAGGAAAAAGTTGAGCTACCCTGATGACCTCTTCAATGTTCACTCTGTTATTGGCTTTGAAAAGGTTCTGGAAATGATTAACCCCAACCCCGGCCAAACCATCAAAGGTGGACTGAGAATTACCATCAGAATCTACAAGGCTCCAGAATGTGTTGACAGATTTCTGCCTTTAGCGTATGCATGAAAAAACTTGGAATTATCATCCCCACTTTCCAGCCAAATGGCCCTACTTTTCAGTCTCCAAGCCTCTTCATTTTGTATAAGGATCCTGTTCCTCTTATCCACCATTTTTACAATATGTTCCTTCGATTCCTGAGAGCAGTATCCACCACCTGTTCCATCAGAAATAGAAGTAATTTCCTCTTCAATAGACTTGAGATCCCTGTCATCCCTACTCCTCTTATCTGCAGCCCATGTTTTAATAGGTTCCTTGATTGATTTAATGTTCTCCGCAAAATGAAAGGTTGCAGTATGAACAAATCCCGGATGATACGGGATCCAATGCTGGTGAAATAGTTCAAAAAAGGTTGGGTCTTCCAGCCAAACCTTATTAAATTTTAAGGGCGCAGGAGGTTTGATAGGGCCTGCCTTCAACTCCATAAAAATCGGTTCATGGTCTGAACAGCCTCCCGACCCTATCCATTGCCGAACATAGAAAATAGTCCACAATCTGTTCAGAAATAAGGAAACGGTCCAACCTTTTTTCCACTCTATCCATACCAACTCTCTTATTTCTCTAGGATGGCTTCAAACATACAGGCTCCACATCAATCCAATTGCCTTCTGAAAATTTCCAAATAAAAAATGTTGAAAGAGGATCCACTTGAGCGTGTGGCCCCCAAATCTCAGATTGCCCAAGCAAAAAATTGAGATCCCCTCCCAGGATCGTAGAATCTCCCTTGAGCAGATCTCTATCCAACAGGGTAGTCCAAACGATTCTCTATCACAATAAGGTCCATAAATGTTAACAATAGTAAAAATCCTGTCAAAATCCAATGACTTACAAGTCATGCCTAACACCGAATGCATTCCCCAGAGAGAGGAAACACAAACCTTAGCTTCATTCTAGCCAATCGCCAAACCTCCGGAGCAACCCCTAGCATCCAAACCCTCAAAACCCCATCCCGGTAACCATAACTTAAGTCTACTAACAGCTTCTTCACCACTACACATAGTTTCTTGAAACAACATAATATCAGGATGTTCCAGTTGCAACATCCAGCGCAGTGCAGGTCTTTTGGAGGGACCAGCTAGACCTCGGCAGTTTAAGGACATAATCTTCATCGGATCCCTTCCTTATGGGAATTCACCGCTCTAAGTGCCCTCTCAATAGACAATTGTTTACTGTTCCTAAGGTCCGAGCAAGCTCCGGACTTATCTTGGGAGATGAAGGACTTCCTACCTCTGGGTTTGCGGGGTTTTGTCTTCTCTTTCCCTAACCCCCCAGTAGAAGGCTTATTCATAGACTGCAGAAAATAACCAGACTCCGAGGAACCAGTGGGTGAAGAGGGCTCAGAAGGTGTAGTCAGATGTTCAGGGGAGTCTTCAGGGTTATTATCCGGGGAGCAATCTAACAGCAGAGGATCCACGACAGGGGGTGAATCCACTGAACATAAAGGGACCGAAAAAGATGACATCATCTATGGGGAAATATGTAGATTCCTAAACCCATCCACCCAATCCAGACTAGGAAAAGTAAAGTTTTTAATAAAAAGACTGAAGGAAGGATTTGAAAAGGAAATAGAAGAAGAACCTGCTGCCATGTCTGGTGACGGAAGAAAGGAAAGCAAAGATCCCTCCTGAGCTGAATCCCGTGGCTGAGTAGATTTCGGCTCTTCTGTAACAACGGTGACACCCACAACCGGGGTAGAACCTTCCTCCTCCACAATGTCCACAGCCTCCTCACCACCCGTAGGAACCTTTCCATCAGAACGAATAACCATAGGAACCTCCATATCAGAACGAACAAACACATGTTGATCCTCATCATCCTCTTCCAATGTCACACCGCTCTCCTTAGCCACAATCTGTCGCTTCAGAGTATTACCAAACTTCATACGAACAGGCACAGAGCATTCGATAGCCGGATGTCCATATTCATGACACCGTCTACAATGAAATGGCACATTTTCATAGTCCAGATTTTGTTCAAATGTGTAAGGCCCCCATTTCAAATCCATGCCCTCATATAACCCTTCCCTAACATTAATACTCACCAAAATGCGCGCAACCTTCTGCATCGCAGTTGCCACAAAGGAAAAATTTGCATCCAGGTAAGTCCCCAACAGGTTACCAATCCTCTTGAAATGTTCCTCAGTCCAGTAGTGTAAAGGGAGACCCGGAAGCTGGACCCAAAGCGGGATAACATCCATACGTTTGTGGCTAGCATCGAAAAGAGGATTCCACGACTTAAGCAGAAGAGGAACTTTAAGAATCGATCAGTTTAAGCTTAATGCCCACTGAGCATGTGCATCCAAGGAAAAATGGAAAGCGAACCACCCTCCAGAAATCCCCACTACAGAAGGGACATAACCGCAATGACTAAGCCAAGCCCCCGAGGCCCACTGAATCACCGTCTTGTGGCTTACAGGCTTTCCATAAACCCGACCCACCAACACCGACTTGACCATCCCTACTATCTGCTAGATGCCGATGTCTTCCCTGAGCGCATAATTTGGAGCTTTGCCCATATTCTTAATCCACTTCCTTCAGCTTTTCATGCATGGTACATTATCCTGTAACCCTACTAGTCCGACTACACGACCACGGTCCCTCTGATCAGAATCCCCGGACAGGATTGAGAAACCACGCTGTTCAGCAAAATCCAAATTTGCTGCCACAAAACCTCCAGGGGATGACAAATGACAAAACCCTTCCCGCTTGTCCTCGCTAGCCACCGACTCAACACTGATACCCTGCACAGGTGAAATATGATTGTAACCATTCGAGGAGTTAATGAAATCCGGTAGCTCCCCAATACCAGCACTCAACGGCTCTGGAGAAGGTGAAGAACAAAAACCCTTCACACCCCAAATGCTCGCACAACATTCCTCCGGCACGAAACCTACTACAGGACCTTCTCAGAATGGTGAGTTGGGATAGAATGGTGGAATAGCAACCTCCAAGGATGAATGTGGTCCATCAAAAGACCGTCTACCTGCTAAACCTCCAAACCCTAAACCACTATCCCCCTCAAAATTTTGAAAAACGCCAGGTGGCGAGCTCCAGATGTCATGGTGCCGCAATGTGTCGCTACCGTAATCCACCTCGTCCATTAAATCCATAGGGAAAAACAGGTGCCTCCCCGAGGAGAGAATAACAATAAAAAAATAAAAAAACACTAGTAAAAAAGTTAGTAACAAGCCTTGAAACCACTGCTGGAGCCTGTCTTGGGAAGCGTGCAGCCCAACTGACATGACTGACGACCTATTGTCGTCTGTAGTGGGCTGCACAGAGCCCACCGTCCACCGTTCATGACCTAATCTCCATCAAACCCCAGCCACCATCTTCCACCCCCTGAAAAAGATCAAGAAATTATGTCACTAAAGAAGAAATTGAAGATTCCAGCTGCCCAACTGGTGAATGCACCAGAAATTACAAAACTAGAAGAGGAAAAAGAAGATTTGCAGGGTAAGTTGACTGATTGTAAAGCCAGGCTAGTAGAGTTTGAAGAAAGAGAGAAAAAGTGGCAAGTAGATATGAAATTGATAATGGACAGTGAGGAAGCTTTGAAGGCTAAAGTTGAAGGGCTTGAGAAAAAGTTGAAAGACAAAGAACAAGAGATAGAAGCCATGGTCACACCCTCAGTGGAGGTTGGAGATTTTTATATTGTAGAGAAAATAGCCAAGGAAAGTCAGGATGATGTAGAAGTGGCAAAATTGAAAAAGCAGAATGCCAACCTCGAGACCATGTGGGATAATGCCAAAAGGTACAAAGAGGCTGCAGAGAAAGACAAGAAAGCTTGGGAAACCAAGTACCAAGCGATGCAGGGTGATTATGACAAGATGAAGCAACAAGTTATAGGGAAAAGTGCATTGCAGGAGGAAAAGAAGATCATCTAGGATGATGTTATTGTATAGGCAGAGGAGCTGAGGCCATATTTGGACTTCATGGTAGATAAGGAAGCTGTAATCAAACTGGAAAGGTCAACTGTCATAGTGGAAAATGAGAAGTTAAACAAGAAGCCTAAGGATTACACACAAAATGCAATAGAGTTCTTAAATGGTCTGTCTGAAGAGCAGGCTCAAGCAGCTAATATAAAGGACAGAGTGGCCATAATCATCAGCTCTAAGAAGGTAATACTCAAGCAACATCAAGTGAGCACTGTCCAAGCAGGGATAGATGTCCTCGCTAACCAAGTGAAGCTGTTCAGGGAGGCATTTGATCCATTATTTAAGAAAGGTCTTCCTATGTTTTGGGAAGAAGATGGAGCCATGAGGACAAAGGAGGGATATCATGGCAAGCTATGGGAGTGCAGGTTAGACTAGGAGTGCTTTGCAGATATGGAGCAGCCTCAGGCAGGCAAGATGGTGGTGGAAAAATTGACGAAGGATTTCGAGTTGGTCTCTACATTTAAAGAAGCTCTTAAACTCCTCGTAGGCTATTCATACAAAGAGCATACCTAAATGAGGGTGTGGCTTAAAGAGATTGACGCCTTGGATTTACCAGCAGCCGAGCAATGGAAACTCATCTTAAAGTATGGGAAGGAAAAACTGAAGCTGAGTGCATGAAGCATCAAAGATAGTGGAAGAGGCCGAATGGAGGAGCAGTTACCAGAACATTTTTTCTTTTTGCTAGAGTTTGTTGTCCTGTGGTAACTAATTTTTATGCCATGTTTCGAGATATGTATCGGGGGTAAATTGCACTATAAATGCAACCTCTATGGAGGAGGAACGGTTCGATTTTCATTTTTGAATCCTCTGTGCATGGATTGTAGCTTTCTAAACTTTCTTGGAAGTGTTAATGAAAAGTGTTTTTTTGAGTTTCTGAGATTCATGACAGTGTTCATATTCAGTCTGTGTTTCCTGTTTGCATCATTTTCATATGTGTAAATTCTGCTAATGCTTTCTAGAGAAAACCATGACCTCTCTTGAGCCTGCTAAGGGCTGTTGTGACATGTCTTAAGCCTGCTAGGACTGTCGTGACTGGATGAAAGTGCCTTGAGGACTGTTAAGGGTCCCAATCCTATGTATGAAGGTACCATGACCTACTGTGGGTTACTAAGGGTGTCGTGAGGGTGTGTAAATGTGTTGGTAGCCTAATTGTGTACTGCTTGACTAGGTCGTGATCTATTAGTATGGATGGGAGTCTGTGTGAGGTCTAGTACGTGGGTCACTACCCTTTATTGGACTATTTGTGCAATGAATGAAACCCCTAATTTATGCCTCTCACCCATGTGCTGCCTACCAAGCTGGGAGCAAAGCTCACAGAGGTCAGAAAGAATGGAACCTACTCCTGGGTGAGGCCTGATGGAAAAACACAAGTAACCATTGAATACAAAAATGACAATGGTGCATGGTTCCTCTGCACATTCACACAGTTCTCATCTCCACTCAACATGATGAGACAGTGACCAATGAACAAGTTTTATCTAAAGGAAGTGAGAGGGTTCAATTTTTATACAAGGGGGATATGCTTTGGATAGTAAACTGTAATGACCCCCATCAAATCCTGCTGATTTTTTTGGCTTATTTGCTTATGTAATTTGGTTAAGGGATTTCATAAAAACACTTGTCAAAAGTACCACTGAGCTGTGCCAAATAGTTTTAGTTGGTTTTTGTATTCAATGTACTACTGATACATTGATGCAGGAGCATAGGCTCAAGAGGGCACAATCATTCATGACTTCACAAGGTCAAGGGAACTCTTAAGAGACCTAGGGTCTCGTACATTTGTAATTTGATTTATTTTGTAAACGCTAAATAAAATGGATAAGGAATCTAGATCCTTTTCCACATGTAATAGTCAGGATTGAGTTAGTTGTGAGTCATCGGGTTAGCAGAGATCAATAAGGACTGTACTCCTTTGTTATAGGATCTGGAAACAGAATCCTCTTGTATTTAAATCAGTTCAAGTTATTTTCTTAGCAGCTTAGTTAGCTTACAGAGCTTGTTGGCTCGCAGAAGCTTAAGTTAGCTCACAGAGCTTAGGATAGCTCATATAGGTTTGAGGATAGCTCAAAGAAGCTTTGATTAGCTCATAGAGATTGAGAGGGAGAGAAATTCCACATAGCATGAATGGAGGAATGAGAGGTGTGTGCACAAAAGAGTGAGCGAGAAGTGAACAAGTAGAGTTCTTTGTGTGTATTTGAATTTCTGGTGAATTGAATAAAGAACAAAGGATTAGACTCTGCATGTGGTTTTGATGGATTAGAAGTATGAATTCATCCCGCTTTCAATCCATATAAACCTGTGTATAAACTCAATGGCTTTGGATTGCCATAGTTTCCGAATTGCAGAGAAGAATTGATCTTGTCAATGATCAATTAAGTGAAGATTTGTAGAGGGTTAAACCTTAACCAGTCGCTCAAATAAAACAAGATCGTAGAGTGGGGATCGATCGTGGGGAAAAGATCGGCGGTTTATAATGATATTGCCGGGAGAAGTTGCAAGCTTTGAAAAACTTTTCATGTGCGCGATATTCTATGGAATGCTCTTAATAAATTTTGTAATCCACCGTTGATTTGGTGGGGACACTGATCGAATGATCAGAAATCCATTTTGCCGTGAAATTGATAGATCAACGATCGAGATCGAGATCGACGGCGGGGAAGAAGCGTTGTGCGGAAACTCTATTTCCGCCTTCCGGAAATAAATCCGCTGCGGAAGAAAGTTAGACAGTGCGGAAAGAGTTTGTTTCGGATATCAAGGGTTTCATATCTTGATTTTCGTAGTGCTAGCAATGAACAGTAAATGCAATAGAGATTGCTTTGCATAAATAACAAGGAAAATAAACCCTAAATATCATATTCATATAACCTTGAGTTTACAATGACTGTAACAGCAGTTCTAAGGTGGACAAACAAATCTGAAATTACTTTAACTCTAACTTGTAGCCTTCTTTGGTGTCTCGATTTTTCTTTGATGTCTGTAGCCAGCTCCTCAAAACAACCCAAATCGTCTTCTTCTCAGACTCCCTTATTATGCTTTAGCACCCTCCTTCACTACCCAAAAACGTTATGCACAGTTGTAACAAGAAGGAAGACTACAATGAGAGTACCCAACAACATTGTAGGTGTCAATATGGATTGTAGCTCCCTTTTTGGCTATAACAACCCTTGATATTGTCCCAGATGAAGCGTGGGGATCAATGTAGATGTGGAACTGTAAGGATATGCGCCCAACAGAAAGTAAATCGTCCTCACAAACAAGACTGTGTCCTCTCCAGACGATGTCACGGCCCATGCAGTCCAAACTCAGCCAACAAATCAAGAATACGACCTCCACAAGATGAAATCGGCCCCTTTGTTACTCCTTTTTTTTCAAAAACATAAAAACCAAAAAAGACAAAAAAAAGAATATGCATGAATCTATAGCATCTTATATCTAGATGGGCCTGAAAATTTGTTGTATGTATAACCACGGCATGAGCCTATAATCCTAGGTATAATAGAATATTGTTACTTGATAGACTCATAGGAAAACCCCCTTGATCTAAACCTTATTATAGAATATGCTATGGGGATGGCGCTAGGGAGTGCTAGTTTCTTATAATATTCTTATTTTACTTATTGCATAATCGTTTCTAGCTTTTATTCTATTGCTTGTCAAGGATATTTATAACTTACATCGTAGGGAGGCTCTATGGGTTAAATATAAATATGTTTCTAATGTGGAGATATCCCAACCTTTAGACTAACTAATATATGTTGTATGTTGTTAGTATGATAGGAGATCAAGATGTTAAAGTTGTCACCACCATTTTAACATATCAATGTATTTTTAGGAGGAGTTAGAACTGGCTTTGATCACCTCGTTTAACGGCTTGCAAGGTATGGGAAACTTCATTTCCTTTAGAGCTCAAGAAATCTCACTTGGGAGTGAGTAAATTAATCAAAGGTGTAGTGCAATGGCCATAACATTATTAGAGATCACTTGGTTCAATAATTTCATATGCCACTTGTCGTTGACTCTCCAATGACCTAAATAGAAATTCCCATGCAGGCATCTGTAAAAACTACTGCACTTCCACCACTAAAATGGTTCATTGAACAATGCAAATACATAAATGAGGTGGAGGCTATAGATTGGCATCGCATGATATGTGGTAGATGTAAGGTAGGCATCATTGAAAATCGACTGGAGGGATATCTTAGCAAGTAATCAGATTTTCATTAGGAGAATAGTTTCAATGGTATAAAACTGGTCTAAAAAATCTAGGTTAATGGTTCATATTCCTTTTATCTTTATAAGAATTTCTTATGGTTGGAAGAGGTAATGATAAAAATTCTTAATATTTAAAAGGATTGTATAGGTTCTTGTAGGTTTTCTCCAAGTAGGACCTTAACCAATGTATTGAATTGTCAAACTTATGGAGAGCATATAGAGAAAACATAGCACCGTATATCTCTTCTCATTATTCTAATATCCCTAGTTACCTAATTGATATTTCTATTAAGAAAGTAGATTTGTAAGGCATACCACCATAGAAATTTTAGCTCATATTATTTCCATAAGAAGAGAGATCATAATGAGTCATAATTGTTTGAATGCATATGATAGATCTCTTCGTAAGGTGACAAGAAACAATAATGAGTCATATCATGCCAGTGGTTAGAATTAATAGCATAAAGAGGAAATATCTTGTGTAGAATCATAAACGATGGGCTCATCTAAGTAATGTAAGACCAACATATGAGCTGGTATTCTTCCGGCCTTTAAAATTCAACACTTAACTGAATGAATCATAATTGGGTACCACTATTGCTATTTGGACTATTTTCCTTTATTGAACTGTTACCTACCGGGCACCCACCTGCTATAGATACTACTTCCTCACTTAACCCACTTGAGAGTCTATGGAAATAGACTAATTTAGTACAATTATTTTATCCTTATGGTATTCTTACTTATTGGCATGGGACCTTGAATTATATATAAGTAATTTGATCAAGTAACCGGTAAATCCACCAAGGTATAAATGCAGTAGATACCGACTAGAAATAATACTATGTTTGGATGTAACCTCAACATCTAACCTCAGATGAAAATGACATGATCCCTTATGTGGTAAGCTAAAATTGATTACTAGTCATGCACTTGAATCCATTCAAATTAACAAACTCACTGTCCCCATCCTTCTAGTACAAATAAACCTCACAATCAATGCCTTAGAAGCCATGCTTATTACATTATTTAACTTCATGTCATCCAGTACAATAGGCTAATATACATCATCGATTTCATGGTATACCCTCTCAACCTCCTTCTTTGTATCAAGTAATTTTCCTTGTGAAATCCATTGATCAAAGGATTGTAAGTATGAATACTTGCTTCACAACCATTTTCCTTCATATGGTGCTCCACTAGTGCAAGAATATAAATTTTAGGCCTAAAGGTCTAACAATGATGTCTCCAACCACCAAAGCTAACCTCTTGAGGGGATATTTGTCCTTATAGTAAGAATATGGGAATTGTTAAGAAGTTTCTGAGCATTAGGTATGGGTCTTGGGGTTCTAGACATGGTTAAGGAATGGAAACTGGGCCTTAGGACCTAAAGAAAGCTTCTAGGTATCTATAGCCAAGAATGATATGTTGAAATACCACAATAGACCTTTCCACGGTATCTTTGGCCTATGAGTGGGTTTTTTGTGGCACAGTGAGAATTTTAAGACTAATTATAGGTTCGAACACCTTGGATATGGTTGGGGAGAAAAGAGTGGGACTTAGGTCCTAAAGGAAATTCCAGGCATCTTTGGGTAAGAACAATTCCTACAATCACCAAACATGACCTCCCAATAGCATATTATTCATATAAGTAGGGATATTAGTGCCATTAGAATTTTTTGAGAACCTAGTATAGATATTAGGTTCCCTAGACATGCTTGAGGGAGAAAAATTGGGCCTTAATCCCTGAAAAACCTTTTGAGAATCCATGGCCAAGAAGAACAACGTACTTGAACAAACACACATGGATTCTTAAGAGTATCTTCAGTGTTTGAGTAGGGATGTCTATGTCATTAGATGGTTTTGAATAGTAGTTAGGGGTCTTGAGGCTCTATACATAATTAAGGAAGGAAGTTAGAACTCCAAAGGTCTCAGCTTCGCAGAATCATGCAGCCTCCAACTTCCGTGATCCGCAATCTGCGACGCGGGATTCGAAAGTCAGAACTTCAACGCACCACGCTGAGAAATCATGCCTCCGACTTCCGAAATCTGCAATCTTCACTGTGGGTTTGGAAAGTCAGAAGTCGGCCATATAACACTGTTACTTCCAACTTATCAGACTAATAACTTTCGCATCCTAAGTCCATTTTTGGAAAACTTGGTATCATATATTGGAAAGCTCTCAGAGATCCCCATGCAAGTGTATGTCGATCTTCTTCCAAACCTGAGAACTCTAAATTTTCCTTCTTCCAACCGAGGTGTTTCCCCAATCCTCATCCATGCCTCGTTACCACTCTGTAAAGAGCTCTGATCCACTCTGCCATGTCTCCTCCCTTCATCTGACCCACAGAGGGAACATGAACACATAAGGGGTTTCTATTTCTCCCCCAAAGTCATGACCGAACATTCTGAACCTCCTGGCCCTCAACAAGACTTGTCCCTATTCATCAATGAACAAATTCATAAAAACACATGATATAAACCGCAGAGAACAATTACCCTTTTATTGAAATATCCAAGCAACTAGCTATGGAATACAACGTTCCAACCCAACCATAGGTCTCTACCCAACCTGTATTGTTTCAACGTCACTCAGAGACTACCCCCGAGATGGGGCTATGTATCCACTAAGGATGAACTACTCAAGTCCACTCATAGCCTTAGGCACAGTCAATCAAGGTCATACAACACACAACTGGCTTTGGAAAGCAAGTGGGGAGACATGGTAGGAGGTTTCTAAGTTAATGAGCTCAACACACAGAGCTATAGGCATATCCAATTGACTTCAGATCACAGTCCAGGAACCCCTATCCTTCCTATTTTACCGCAGCTGCAACACCTCCAAGTTGCCCATATTTCCTATTTCGAGCAGCTGCAACACCTCCAAAAGTGCCTATTTTTCCTATTTCAAGCAGCTGCAACACCTAAATTTGTCCATTTTTCATATTTTGAGTAGCTACGACACCTCCAAAAGTGCCTATTTTTCCTATTTCAAGCCGCTGCAACACCGCTAAAATTGCCCATTATTCCTATCTTTAGCAGCTGCGACTCTGCTAAAGTTGCCTATCCTTCCTATTTTACTACAGCTGCAACACCGCCAAGTTTCCCATATTTCCTATTTCGAGCAGCTGCGACACCTCCAAAAGTGCCTATTTTTCCTATTTCAAGCAGTTGCAACACCTAAAGTTGTCTATTTATCCTATTTTGAGCAGCTGTGACACTTTCAAAAGTGCCTATTTTTCGTATTTCAAGCAGCTGCAACACCGCTAAAATTTCCCATTATTCCTCTCTTTAGCAGTTGCGACTCCGCTAAAGTTGCCTATCCTTCCTATTTTACCGCAGTTGCAACACCGCCAAGTTGCCTATTTTTCCTATTTTGAGCGGCTCCGACACCTCCAAAAGTGCCTATTTTTCCTATTTCAAGCAACTACAACACCTAAATTTGCTTATTTTTCCTATTTCGAGCAGCTACGACACCTCCAAAAGTGCATATTTTTTCTATTTCAAGTAGCTGCAACACCTAAATTTGTCCATTTTTCCTATTTCGACCAGCTGCGACACCTCCAAAAGTGCCTATTTTTCCTATTTCGAGCCACTGCAACACCGCTAAAATTTCCCATTATTCCTATCTTTAGCAGCTGCGACTCCGCTAAAGTTGCCTATCCTTCCTATTTTACTGCATCTGCAACACCGCCAAGTTGCCTATTTTTCCTATTTTGAGCAGCTGCGACACCTCCAAAAGTGCCTATTTTTCCTATTTCAATCAGCTGCAACACCTAAAGTTGTCCATTTTTCCTATTTTGAGCAGCTACAACACCTAGATTTGTCCATTTTTCCTACTTTTGGCAAATGCGACTCTGCTAATTCCTCATTGAATACTGATTATTTATTTTCTCATCGATATCGGCGCTCTCCATCAGCGATGTGACCGTGGAAAGGCGCCACCTTGCAACACGACGGTTTGGCATTACATTTAAAGGTACGACGTCTTAATCATAAACATCATTAGGCATGACTAAATGCAGTAATCAATAATGAATATATTTTGTCATTAGTCCATGTCATTTATCCTTAGCCAATCCATTGAGACGGCAACTACGTCTGATTCGTCCTTCGCTTTTGGTTTTTTACTGCCATTCGACAACCTGTCACCACTTTTTACCAAAAATACCCAAACCAACCTTTGGCTATCTATCGCTCGTTCTGCATGCAGTAGCTCGATGTCTGAGACTGTAACTCATCCCACCGGTAGCAGAATTTACAGACAGCTTCGCAATATGGCTATCCCGGTACGACACGAGCCTGTTAGCATAGAGCCTCTGCGTGCAAATAGAGAGGTTTTTACTATCTTCCAGGAAGCTCGTTGGATTGACTATTTCCAGCGTTTAAATGATTTTCATGTAGAAACCGCACTTGTGTTTGCTCAAAATCTAACTAGCACTCATTCATAGGTCCGAGGTATCCGAATAGATGTTTCAGAAGCAATCATGGCGGAGGTAACAGGATTGCCTAGAACCGGGATGCAATGGTTTGGTCGGAAGTGCCATAATCCAACTGCAGCAGAAGAATTTTTGGCAGCCGAAGAAGTTGTTCGGCTGCATGGCCATGGAATAGCGTTGGAATCCTTGCCAAATCCTTGGAACCAGGTGGCCACCTTCATAAAGAAATACATGTCCTGTAAAGGTAGGTACAAAGTGGTTTACATATATGAATTCTTCCTCCTTTCACATTTACGCCACCACAGATTGTTAAATATGTCATTTTATCTTTTACAATCTCTGTAAACTACGGTTGGTTATGTCAAGGGTGCTCGACACCCCTTATCTTCCGTCTCAAACCACGGGTTGATTAAACTCTTAATCTTAAGGGGCCTTGTGCCCCAGAATTTGACATGGGAAGAGTTTGTTGCTCGGCCAAGGGTGCCCCGAGCACCTGCCATGGCAATAGGAGGTGTTGAAATGGTAAATGAGTACTGGAGTTCCTCCAATTTAGTTGGGGGGAGGGATGGAGCATTGGTAGGCTAGGTGGAAGAGGTAAATATGGGGGAAGCTGCGACAGTAGCGAACCTTGTTGCAGAAGGGGACATGATGGAGCCACTGGCGAATGAGGCAGTGATATTGGAAGCTACAACAACAGCAAATCCTATAGAGGAAGAAGTAGACCCAATAGAAATTGCAGTTAGGGTGGCAGTTGAAGTAGTAGGGATGGCGTCATTAGCAGCTGCAATAGAGGAAGCTGAAACTGGAGTAGTTGTTAAAGCTGCGACAGTGGAAGCTGTAGCTGCAGGAGTTATAATGCAAGGGGAAGAGCATCAAGCAGAGGTGGTAGAAGGAGGAAATATGGAGGTGTTGTATGTCGAATCCTCCCCTGAAAGAAGGAGAACCATCATTGAAGAAGAGGAAATGACTCCTCTTTCTAAAAATTTAGAAACCCCTGTGTCACAAAAAAGAATAAAAAGGTTAGGGAGTAAGGGTCAGACATCTAGCTCAGCAAAGAAGAGAAGAACCAGAGTTGTTACAGTAGCAGCAGCAGTATGCAATGAAGGCCATCCATCAGGAGTTGTGAATAAAAAAAGGACTCGGTCTGTTGCAACAGCCGAAACAACATGTGTAATTGGGGCAAATAGTGAAATTCCCATAGCAGAAGCAACATGTGCAACTGGGGTGGGCATAGAAATTCCTATTTTAAACCCCAAATCACTAGTTGTTACACAAGAACCTGCTATGGAAAAACCCCAAATTGAAAACCTCCTTTTTGAAAATGAGTTGCTAAAGGAGGAGGTGCAAATGCTTCGGAATGAATTGGAGAAATGGAAGGAAGTGAGTGGAAAACAGGCAGAGAAGAATTTGAATATATTAGTGGAGGCTGTAGATCTATTAAAAAATTTATCTCCTATTTTGGAAAATGAAGAACAAGGAGACATGGTATGCCCAGAATGTGGTGACATATTTAATTCAGCAGGGCATAGAGTCATAGTGTTGGGTTTGGTAGCACAAAAGCCTGCACAGGCAGAGCAAGAAGGAGAAAAAGCACTGGCAATGGAGCTGATGGAGGGGAATGAGTTAGAGATAGACATAATCCCTGATTTGGAATTAGGAGAAGATGAGGAGATGCAATCCCAGCCAGGAGGAAATACTGAACTATTCCAGGACCAGTCTCATCATCCAGAAGATATCGAGGTAATTCAAGAACAACCTCAGCAATATGAAGAAATTGGAAAACAGGATGTTGTTACACAAGAACCAACATCCTTGACAATATTTAGTGAAGTTGCAACCCATACAGCAATTGTTGATATTGAGGTACAAGAGGAATACGTTGTTACAAAAGAACCAGTGTCTTTAAAAATGTTTGTTGAAATTGCAACTCAAACTGAGGTTGTTGAGATTGAATTGAAGAGAAAGGATGTTGCCACACTACCAGCATTCCTAAAAGTAGTTGTTGAGACTGCAACTCAGATTGAAGTTGCTGAGATTGAATTGGAAAGGAAGGATGTTACCACATAAGAACCAGCATTCCTAAAAGTATTTGTTGAGACTACAACTCAGGTAGAAGCTACTGATTTTGGTATTCAGGAAGAGAATGTTGTCACACAAGGACCAGTGTTCTCGAAATTAATGATTGATTCAGCAACAGAAACTGAGACAGTTGAGGTATAGGAAGAGGATGTTGTTACACAAGAACTGACATCCTCAAAATTAACTGTTGATATTGCAACACAAGCAGAGGCCATTGCAACACCGGTGGAAGAGGAAGCTACTACAATGCCACCCCGAAAATGAGGAAGTTGCTACACTGCCACCCGAAAATGAGGAAGCTAGAACATCTGGTGGCAGGGTAGGAATGCAATTTTCTCAAGAATTTGTTGCTTTAGACTCTGATGATGAGAAATACATGGAGGATAGAAGGATTCAACGATTGGAGAAACAACTTTCTTTGTTACATGTGAAGTTAGCTAAATGGGAAAAGTACATTGATCAGTGTCGAGCAGGGATGGTCCCTCTCTCTGAAAATAGGAAGACTATCAAATAATTAAGGGAGAAGTGGGCAGAGGAATCAAATCTTCAGAAATCTCAATTGGAATAGTTGCAAAAAGAATTGCAGGAGTTGAAGGAATTCAAATCGATGCAAAAGGAAAAAGACCAAATGTATGCCCTCTCTCGGGAGCTATTGAGTTCAAGAGCCCCATCTCCTTCCTACCTGGTATTCCTGTATGAGCAAATGACCCTATTCAAATTTAAAGCTTTACAAGAGGGTAGACCTTATCAGTTGTTGATCTCTTCCCAGTTTCTAGAGACCTTTTTGTCAAGCAATTTTCTTGAGCAGCACCTGTTGTGTGAATTGTATTTGCACAATATGGCATGTTTTGGTGATTCTTGCTCTAATCCTATTCCCTATGCAGGGGATGTTCAGTTGAGAGCCTTTTCCTATTTTGTTAATAATCATATGCAGTGGGAAGATGCATTTCAGACAATCTTTAGGAATGAGGCCAGTGCCAATTTATGGATTAGGAGTGAACCCCAATCTCCTCGTGCTCTCATCCTAAACCATGGAAGATGTTTCTTATCTCCTCCAAAGGCTCGACATCTAAAGAAGATGCAAGAGAAATTTATCTCTACATGTGTTGACCTAATCTCCAAAAAAAAGCATCTTTCCTTAGAGGGTAGTAAGGACAGGTGGCAGACTTCTTCTCCAGCTTTAAAGAAAAGGGATCCTTACTACCTTAAGAATTTTAAACAAGCTCTTCCCAAGGTAGCAGGGTATGTCAATTGCATGAGAACGTGTGGGTTACACTGGCTAGGACTCAAGTTCAAATTTCCACCGATATGGTGGTCAAGAGGGCAGTACAGGGACAATTATACACTGACCAAGGCAAAGAGAAGCAGTGCTGGGAATATTGGGCTGCTTGCAATGGGTTTTTGGAAGTAGGAAAGGAACCTGACTTTTCCTTCAACTTTTCCTTTCAACATGAATGGGGACTAGATTCGGACTCAGATTAGTTGGTTTTTGCATGAGTACATGCAATTGGATAGCTGGGGGGAGATGTTGGGCCCCAAAATAGCCCCTTTTTTCCTACACCTATCTACACATTTTTCCCTATTTTGCCTCACTATTCCCTGATTTGGAATTAGGAGAAGATAATCATTCAAGACTACTTATGTCTATAACAGTTCCATTGTAAATCGGCAGTCCGAAGATCATAGATCTTCATGGCTGCCCGATATTTTGTGAAACAAATTCATGTCATCAGGGTATAAATGTAAAGAGGCATTCTGAGCCTGGGGTTGGAGAATTTATAATTGTATAAGCTGAAACAGAGAGCTGTGACTGTGATTCATTATTTCTAACACAAGGAGTAGAGTTTCTTATATCTTGGTGTTTTAATTTTTGTTAGGACATGACATCTCTGTTAGAAGGCTAGGGCTCGCCTTCTCACAGAGATCGCCGAGTTAAGTAGGTAGTTTAATTTCTTTCCTATTGTGTGGTGTGGAATTGCATTAGATGTGTTACTGCGAGCTGCAACAATGAAATGATAATTGCATTCTTCTTTGGTAGTTTATGATTGCATCCTAAATGATTCATATCAATATCATGGACATATATCATGCTATTATGCTAATGGTTCATATCAATATCAATATCATATATGTAATTTGAATTAATGTGCAAGCAGCAATACCAATGTCAAATGTGTGTTACTTGTTGAAAACTTATTGACTTAATAATAAATATATTAATATAATTATTAATTATAATTTAAACTTGAAAATTATATATATCTTCCGAATGGAAAATATCCATCACCCTAAATAAATAATGTAGACTTGTCAACCAACAAAATGGGTATAACTTATAAACAGTAATAGCAAGTAATATCAAACTGAGTAAGAACAATAATCCTCTACTTATGAACCCAAGCTAATTCATCAGTTGCAAGGGAATGTGTCCTTTCATGTATTCGTTCAGTTATATTCCTTGCTTTTCATTCCATAAATTGCATCACTTGTATTGCTGGAACTCTAGTGGAAAATTATAGGTTGATTACAGTCACATTCAGAATTCATCCAATAAGAGTTCAATACTGGTTTTTTGGTCTGCTAATCCTTATAATGCACTCAATCGGTTTGCTTAAACTGTCATATGGTTTGTTTGGACTGTCAATGGGGTGTCTTCAAATGTGATTAGACTCTTTAACCAACTTCATATGTTCTTCATTAATTAATCCTAATGACCAAACTTGACATCCCGTGTATGAAATTTGGAATGGCATAATTACACATTTCTGAGCCTACTCATCCATGAATCAGCTCTTTCAAATTGGTGAAGAAAAGTGCATTAGAGAAATTAATAACATCAAGAAGAAACCCCGAAGAAGAAAAAAAAACCTAAAACAAAAATCAACTTTTTAAAAGCAGAGACGGTACTTATAGTTACTTAAAACAAAAAAATACACTTATGACTGTGATATGGAAGAATAATCCTTTGGGAATACTAAACACCATTCCAAGGAGATTTTGGAAGTAAGGAGATTTTGCATTATATTAAAAGGAGGAATTACAAAAAGAGCAATCTGGCCAAAGCTCAGAATTGTTCATCAAAACAAACCAACTTTGCATCTCTGTCTGAACAAAACAGAACAAAACTACTGCCTGAACAGACAAAAAACCATTGAACCAAATACTTTTTTCCCATAGGCTCGTAGGCCAAAGAGCATAATGCTTCATAACCAGCTAGCCCCAGACCCCCCAAATAAACACCCACCCAGACATCAGCGAACTATATAAGGAGCTTCTGGAGAACTCCCAGGATGGCGAAAGCTGGAAGAAGAAGCAGCACATGGAAGAGGTTGAAGCGCCATGGCAGACAGAAGGAAATCCAGCTTCCAGTGAATCGCACGAGACTCTTCAAAGAGAAGTTGTGCATTGTCATCTATGAGAGGATTCCTATCGCAAATGGCATAGACAACCAAGTTTTTCATCATCCAAAACAGCGCAACAGTGCGCTCGTAAAGACTAACGTGCCCAGCCCGTGTTGCCGGGATCCAGGATCCAATTCTCCAACTTCTTACGCTCCCCCACCAAGGTTTCCCTACTCAGAAAAGCCCACCATTGTTGTTCATAGTCATTGATGTCCCTCTGGATTTCCAAGGGGATGTTAAGAGCAAAGGAATTTGCCTCCCTACGTGCCCGCTGAGAGGCACAAGACAGAACACCACCCGGCTCCCCCGGAGAATCCCCATGCCCTCTCTTCCTATTGTGATTGGAATTATCTCCAACCTCAGGATGAGAGTTAGTATCTTGTGGCTCCTTCATCCTCTCACCAGAGGCTTGCTCCATAATCAACCAGATTACCAAAACTTGCATGCATGCAGAAAACCAGCAATGACGATCACGGTTGCCACCTTGAGCCTCCATATATTCTCGCCTGCCACTGACTGTTATGATGAATCAAGTACATCTTAATAACTCTTAATAACTGAAGGAGGTACAGCGAGTGACGCTTCCCCCATGGAAGAACTGCGAAGGAGGATGAAAAGACTAATCAAGAACTGCGAAGGAGGATGAAAAGACAAGAGTAAGAAGGTCGATGCGGACAACTGAAAAAGGCAAGAGTTAAAGGTCGAATATGCAGACAACTGCAAAAGGAAAGAGTTACGTGTCCCGATTATCGTCAGCATGATGTATTCTCAGACGAAAAACCATCATGTCGTGGTCCCAGCTATCCTGAAAAATCTGCTTCTGTCAAATCGTCCCACGTATAAGCGTAAGCGCCACGTGAACAGATCAGCTTGACGTGGGAGAAGGAAAGCGCTACGCCCAACAAGGAAGATAGAGCCTTCCAACCGCCACGACGACGCCACTTTGGAGCTTGATTTTCCACGGTGCATCTCAGTAGCCATGTGGAGAATGATCTTGGAATCACCTTCCATGATTAGAGGGGTCCATCTTTTTTGACATGCGAGCAGTATTCCTTGGTGAAGACCTTGATCTAGTTCGGCAACATTATTAGACTCTATCCCCAAAAAACCAATTTTGAACCCGAGCATGGGGTCCAAGTAGCCCTGAGTGGATGCCCGGCACAAATTGTGTGTTGAAGAAAATGCCGGAAGCACATGGGGATATTGTAGGCTGTTGTTTTGTCTACTCAACCATGGTCTCAGTTTGTCCAAAGAGATCACCCTGAAGAAGAATTTATGGACCTGCCAAAATAGTGGTTTAGGGAAATTAGACCAAGCCTAGGAGAAGATAAAAAATTGTCCAAGTATGGTAAAATCTGCTAATTGGCCTTAGGGAAATGCCCGCCACAACTCATAGGATGATGATAAAAGTATTTCGAGGGTGTGGATCTCCAAATCCCCCCCAAAAGTCCGAAAGTCCAACAAGACTTTTGGGGGAGTCTTTCCAAACCCCCCCCCAAAAGTCCAAAAGTCCAACAAGACTTTTGGGGGGGGGTCTTTCCAAACCCCCCCCAAAAGTCATGTTGGACTTTTGAACTTTTTTGGGGGGGGGGGTTTAAAAACGGCCCCCAACAGTCAAATTCTAAGGATTTTTGAGGGGGGTTCTAAAAGTCAAATTCTAAGGACTTTTGAGGGGGGTTCTTAAGGACCCGCCCCCAAAAGTCAAATTCTAAGGACTTTTGAGGGGGGTTTTTAAGGACCTCCACCAAATACCTTTAAAAAACATTTTTTTTTTTTGGGGGGGGGGGGTTTAGCAAGACCGCCGCAAGACACTTTTAGGGGGTCAAGACTTTTTGGGGGGGGTTTTTCCACAACCGCCCCCCAAAGTATTGAAAATTGGACTTTTTTTTTTGGGGGGGGGGTTTAACCAACCGCCCCCAAAAGTATTAAGAATTAGACTTTGGGGAGGGGGTTTACAAACCGCCCCCAAAAATCCTGACAATTGGACTTTTTAGGGGTTTTTTTTTAAAACCGCCCCCAAAAGTCCAATTTTCGGGACTTTTGAGGGGGGTTTTGAAGAACCGCCCCCAAAGACCTAAAGAAAATTTGGGGGGGGGGGGGGGTTTAGCAAGACCGCCGCAAGCCAAAACCACTGCCAAAAGGGTATTTTGTTGTAGTGAATTCTTCCAGTTATGGAAGTAGTGATTAGATAAGAGAGGACGGTTCTCTTCTATACTTGTCTTATGTCTTCATGTTGCGGGCACATAGTAAAAATATGCTTATGCCTTCACTTTGTTAAGGGTGTTAATTTTATTGTTAACAAATGCCCCCTAATGTGTGAGGTTCAAATCAGAGCTAAGGGATGAAATACATTACTGATACTCTTCATACTTATACTATTTATTGATCAGAGAAAGGATGATAAAGGATTAGCTCATGGGCACAAGATTCAGGATAACACCTGCAAGTTAAACATAGCAATTTATCAAGTATACAATATCTTCCTAAGGCGGGCATACCCATGCTCAGCAGTAAACAAGCATGGCCACGAATAATACACAGTGGATCCATGTCAAAAGTAATTTTTCAGAAGTGTAAACATGCACTTCGATGAGTGCGAGAACAAGGTCTTCATCGAACTGCTAACATGGTAGTTTAATCTTGCACAACTCGGGCAGTGCATTGATGAGTGATACAATTTTTTTTCCCAAGGTATTAAATACAAATTGACGATAGTACAATTTTATATCATGCGAATAAATGAACTGATGTTGAGCATAATAAAACACCATCTGACTACCGGTCATTGATGTATACCGTTAACAGATGCGAAGAGACCCACCGATAATGATGATGGACTCTAAGGTACTGAATACAAACTAGCAAGTGTGAATAGATGTTCTGAAGTCGAACACTTGTAGAATCACATAACCAGGGGTCATTGATGTATATCCATTGTCATTTGCGAGGAAACCTATCACTGATGACTACAAGATCTAAGGTAATCCTAGGTTTCTAGATCCATTTCCTAGATAATGATTTGGTGTCGATAGGAATAGATCCATCAGAAGGAGGGCATTAATGCATCCCACATCAACCGATCTGAAACAAAGATCAATAGTCTGATATAATTTGGTAGAAATGCGATATCCAACACTGTATATTGACATAAGGAAGGCTGACATGATTGGTCAGGAATATTTTAGGAATGGCCGACATGGTTTGAACTTCCCTTGAACACATAACATGACGCATAATGGACACTTGGAAACATAAGACTTTGAGTAACCGACCTTAATGAAATCCACCAATGCCAGATGCATTAACGAAAGCTACATTGGTGACGGGAAGGATAACCCATCGGTAGAGATTTGTTCAAAATCTTGGTACAATTTCCTAAGGAAAATGTAGATGGTGTAGTGACGGTGGATACCAAATTATGTGCCATGTACAAGGGCGACAAGGACTGACTGTTTCCATTTTATTCAATGATATAATATGAAATTATTCAATTCTCCCTCTTTTTTGGATTTTTGTGTTTTCCAATGTTTAACCTTTTCATTTATTAGCTTGAAAAGGAATAAAGCATGCTATGATACATTAGAGGAAACAAGTGTCTCAAGGGCATGCACCTAAATTTCAAGGGCATGGGTCAAGCCTAGGCAAAGATACATATTGCAAACAAGGGCTGAGCTAGTTATGTACACTCTTACAGAGGTTTCCTCCATGGGTATTTGTCAAATATATAGAAGCAATGGTTTATAGGAATCATGTAACAAAAAGTGACTGCAAAGGAAAATACGCAACATAAGCAATAAGCAATGAAGCAGTTTGCATGGATGTTCAAGTGGATATTTTAACACATGCTTCTGTAAAATGACAAAAATTTGGGAGCCCATCAATATATGGTCAGAAATGTATGAAAGAGAAATATGTGGTCTCAAACTCCAAGTCATGATAGGAATAATAGGGCTCCCGATCCTATGAGAATAACTCAGCATGGGCACCAAATTGGAAATGGGGTGCTGACTAGGGTGTCCCGTGTTCGGTAGGCTCTTCTGTCAGAATGGTAGAAAATACAGATATGAAGGGCTGACCCACCAATTTCCAACCGGTTCGACCCTATGGAAAGTTTGGGTTGCAAAAGGTTCAAATGCATCTTCACAAATGGATAGCCTAAACCTATATGCAAGATTCCACATATACCAGATCAGATCAAGGAACATGCAAATCATGCTCCTATACTTGGGTAGATTTACACCAATTATGCTCCCAGTGGCCCCACAAAAGATGTCCTTAGGTGGGTGCAACCAAATGTTTACAACTTCAGGGATATCTTTATCTAATGATAAAACGTAATCCAAAAAATCATGTGAGTTAGGAGATCTCACAGCCCAAACTGGCCAAGTAACCAGATCATATTCCTCCATCAAGGGAAGATTTTGATATGAATCCGCCAAAGCTATTTGAGTAGCTTGGTATGAAAATTCTACGATAGATAAGGGTGATCCAAATGCTTGCCAACATTTAAATGACATTACACAAGCTGAGGTCCCTTCATCTACTATGGTTCAAAAAATGTTATTACCATGAGTCGTTACTTTAATTTGAAAAGCAACTTTGGAAGGGATCCTACATATTGAATGGTTTGTGTCTGATGTGATTGAAGTCGCATCAGATGGATCAACAGCGCCAATTGTAAACAATAGTTCATTTCTTTACACAGGATGACATTGCAATACCTCCAAGGCCGACATGGATCATGGCATTTGAGATAGGTCCTCAAGAACATTACCATTCTAAGCATCTCGCATGTTAGGATTATGCTTTGTTATACTTAGAAAACCTTTGGGGGGGGTGTGGTACTAAGTCTATGGTTGGTTTCTCAATGGAGAGAAAACCACTTGGCTATGATGTTGATTGATCCGATGTACTAGGAGGGACATTATAAGAATCAAGTATTGTTTGAATTTTCACCTCATGATCACACATGAAGACATTGGCATTGGGATCATTGCCCCTTGCAGGGGGGTTGGATAGTTTCCCCCTGATGGGGGTACCGACATCAAAATAGTGGGTTGTTGTTTCCCACCGCATCGAATCATGTTCAGTGCATCTCTTTTCCCGGAGTTATCATTTTGCTTACTCTTGTATTTCTTCTTATTTTCCCTAAGGCCTTTTGATTGGAGTATAAGGATTTCAAAATTCTAGGAAGGATTAGCACTTTTCTTACCCTTATACTTCTTCTTCTTTCCTATAAGGTCTATGGATGAGACTAAAAGGATGTTAGAAGTGTTGGAAGGATTAGCAAGTTGCTGCATTTCCTAGCCAGTTGTGTGTTACACCTAAAATATTACCATCATGAGACTCAGTGTATACATCCCTAAAGTTTCCTTGACTAAGTCATTAATCTGGAAGAGATGCATACTCATTCATTCTAGGTTTTGAGAGGTCGTCGCAGGCTGTCCTCATGCAACCTGCGACATCTCATCTTGTCCTCTTGCAGGATGCAACGATGTCAGTTAATGGAAAAAAATAGTTCCTTCGAGCCCTTTCTCGAAGCTTGCTGACATGCATCCCTATCCCTAACCTTTTGGGAGAGCTCGCATTCGGTTCCTAACCCCTTGGAAGGATCCCCTATCTATCTCCTACCATATCTCAACCTACCCTATCCACTTAGTCCTATATAAGTGAAGCTCACTCCCATACCAAAGGGAGGAAGTCTATAGTGTCTACATGCTGGTGAAATCACTTTAGAGAGATCTCTGCTCATCCATTGAGAGACTCACATTTCCTTGGGAGGATATGGCATTGGCTTGGATGGAGAAGGATTACTTCATTAAGCTCTGGTTGTAGTCGTTCTCTTCTATGTACTCTCCCTATTTTTACAGTAATATAAACGCTTTCCACCAATATTGTTGTGTTGATGATATTCCATAGTTTACTTGCTTAACTGTTTACTTAGATCTGTTATTGTTTAGATGATTTTTACGTGTTTGTCTTATTCTATGTGTCTTGGCAGGTCTTGCAGCTAAGATCTGACGACCGCGAAGCATGGAACAACATCCAAGAGAAAGGGCCACAAACTTAAGGTAAGACATCTAATTACTCAATCTTTAACTAGATCTAGGAAGGTGGTATATGTTCTGTTCTATTTGTTCTAGTATCACATTGAGCTAGGGAGATCTAGCTCGCGTCCGCTCGAGTGGATTGTCCGTCAAACAAATCTGGCGACCATACTGGGGAAGAACATTGTTTTGTAGTTGTCAATTTGAATTTCATTTTCGGTTGATTTCTTGTTACAAGCCATTTCATTTGTCATTTGCCTCTTAAACTAGTTTCACCATCAGATCTTCCCTTTGAAGAGTTTGATTTCCTTCCTTTGAGTCTGCATTTTCATTTTCTAAACCATTTTATTACTCATTTCTTAGATATTTTTCTGATCCTAGAATTTGGATCTCGCCCATCACTCCTGGTCAGTGGAGACAGAGCGACACTGTGTCATTTTTTGCTCTCTATTATCTGTCTGTTGGTATGTCGTCGAAACCTCTTTATTGGTCTACTTCGACAGCATCGCACTTCCCATGTTGGTAAACTACGATGTCGCACTGTGTGCAAGCACAGACTGCCCCGAACTGTCCAATTTGGCATATGGGCGTCCTTTCTCCTTATTTTTGATTTTGAGTTTTGGTTTAGTTTGCAGACCTCTCTGTGCTGCAAGATCCAGCCAGAGACCCCATTTTTATTTGTATGTCAAAGCGTTTGGTTTTTGTTGGAGTTGTTTTGGGTTCCATCTTGGACAAGTCTGAGATTTGGTAGTGGTGGACACTCTCATCTCCCCCACCTACATCCACTCACCCTTGCATTCCCTCCTCTCCTTTCTGGATCTGGTCATTATATCGGATCAGTTTCCAGACCTCATTTGCATACATTTTTTAGCTTTGCTTGCTTTAGTGTTGCTTGCTACTAATTGATTTTGAGTGTTTGTGTATACTTTCAATCCATATGAGTGCGTGTCTTTTCTTGAGATTTTCTGAGTCATTAGAGTGCTGCAAGTGTAACATACCCTTTAAGATGGAAAACATTTTATGTCTAGAAACATTATGATAACTTTTATTGTAAAGTTTTTATTGGATAGGTGTCCAAGGATGACTGGAATTTGCACAATATATTATTATTTAATAAATAAAATTGGAGACAACACCTAAGAGGACTGTTGAAAGATTGGTTACTAATCCACTAGGTGGAATGGAATCTATGGTAGAAGGCAATGGACAAGTGGCAGCATCATGATGCAACTAACTAGTTGTTGGTATGGGACAACTCCCTTGAAATGTGGTCATAGTGCCCTGAAAGATGGGACTGGAGCTTGAGGCTCATTTATTCTAAACTGACCACTAAAAGACCTAGGCATCCTATATAATAGCCATCAAATAATGAACTGAGGTTCATCACTTTTCCTGACGAGGAAATTTACCTTGGGGTTTTGCTGTGTATGAACCCAAGAGATTTGATGAGGGGATATGCTGTTGTTGATCATTTTGTGAGTCTTCCAAACTCTTATTGAGTTCAGGAGGTTTATGCTAAGTGGAGAAGGCATTTTTTTTCAGGAGTATGATACCGAGTGGAGAAGGTATTTTTGAGTGCCTTGCTTCTACACATATTCCACCCACTTACTAGATCAGTAATCAGGCTCGGGGGTTCATTAGAAGTCAGCAGTTGAGCTGTTTCTTCTGGAGCAGGTTGGGAGGAGCAAGCCTCCTTGGGTGTTTGTCGGCCCTATCATCAGTTACAGGTTCTATTGTCTTATCTAATTTATTTTTAAGTTCTGTTATCTATTTTGCATGTAACAGTTCTCTTGTTTATTTGAATTTCATTGTTTATTTTATAAGTTATTTCAGTTCCTGTGTAAATTAACTATTCTATATAAAATTGATTTGATTGAGTAAAAATAGTTTCTGTATTTTTCCCCATGCAAAAGGAACAGCATCGTACTCTAGTGGAGGTAGGGTTTACTCCTGACCATTGATCTTCTTTTAATCAACGGTGTCGATTTTCAGATAGTCTCACGAAACACCAAGTATCTACCACATTAAATGAGCTTTGATTACTGCTATGACGAAGGAGCCAGCTCGGTTAACCAGCGAGCTCAAGACACTTACAACTCAGCACTGGAGTTGGTATCACACATTAGAAGTTCGTGATCAAGCACACTAGCCAGCCACGGAGTTATTCCACTATCTCGACGGTGGTGAGTAATAAATGTTGGGCATCATTCCAAACTGCCAACCTATGACATTAAAACATCGATCATATCTTTGCTTACAGACTACAGTGGCAATATATATTTCATTTATATTTGTAACAATATTGCAAGGTAAAGTTTGGACCTTATCTAGGTCATTCAACGTTTATTTTATGTCTTTAAGGCGCTGCATAGGACTATGGAATCTACACCTAATATATATATATATATATAAGAATTATCGTTTTGTTATATTAGATTTGATTTATATATATGAAGTCATAACAATGTTATATGGTAAAGTTGTAGCAATAGTTATTACTAATTTAATATTTCAATAATGCCACATAGAGTCACACAATGCACGCAACACATATTTCATCAAATTAAATAAAATAGTATGATTCACAAGGTTTGGTACACATCACGGAACCATAACGAAGTTGCTTAGGAAATTAATCCTACATTATTATATTTTGCATTTAGATCATAATCAACATGGTAATGGATACAATTGTGTTCATTCATAGACTAGCACAACTCATAATTCATATCTATCATAAGAGTCTATTTTATCATTTGTTTTTAGCCAAATTATATTTAGGCTTCGTTCTTTAAATATATTGTATCAATAGTTCTCCATTACAAATCATACAAGTAGAAAACTATGGTTTACATGTCGTCTAACCAAATGACTGCAGATGGAGCATTTTTAACCATTACTTCAGGCATGATTTTATTGTTTCACCGACTAAGTTCATGGAGATCTCACCTGCGCAACTTTAGCACTTTAGGATTTTTAAAAGAGACGTAGAAGAACTCAGAAAAACTCTCTTAAAACCCCTCTTCGGTCACACATAAAGAACACCTTACCTGTAATCTGCGACAAGGAATATTTCACATGCTTTAGCACGAATGCTAAGTAAGTCTTGGGGCGTCTAAAGGACCCCCTCATCGTCAACAAAAGTACTACAGTTAGAAACAGTCAAGAACTCACTTTCTTTGCTTTTAAAACACCGTCGAATAGAAAAAGTACAATTGTGTTAAATTGCAAACAGAAACATAGACTTAAACTTTATATAAACGTAAACTTTGCATTGAAAAACAAAATAGAAAGATCTTTATACATTCGTACAAATTAAATTGATGCTTTTCCATTTCCGCACTATTAAAATAAGTATTTAGTGTCACATTGAAAAGTTTAAAATTTTTCGTAATTTTTGGGGTGTTACATGTGGTATCAGAGTGCAAGTTCAAACTCTAGGCCTGAATGAGGCTCATGCGTGCAAACAGAAAAATAAATCAAAAAGTTTATGTTACTAACTTTTACAATTTTTTTTATTTTATTTTT
The DNA here is from genome assembly GCA_027924585.1 of Larix kaempferi. Classification (NCBI taxonomy): domain Eukaryota; kingdom Viridiplantae; phylum Streptophyta; class Pinopsida; order Pinales; family Pinaceae; genus Larix; species Larix kaempferi. The sequence goes on from BSBM01000365.1 coordinate 292,651, forward strand.
TGCACATAACAGATTTGCTTTTAATTGCAGGTATGGAAATACCAGAAGAATCAGCAGAGGAAAAATCACCTCATCATGAACCTAGTATTAATGGAAATCCTGAAGGTTTCTATGTTGAGTTGAATAACAATTATTCTGAATTTCTGCGTACCATAAAAGATCTGAAGTCTGATATAAAAACAGTCCAAGAAGAAAATGAGCATATTTTGAAGGCGCAGGATACATTAAATCAGATTTTAATGGATAAATATCAAAATGAGGAAAGGGGCAGAAAATCAGACGTCAAATCTGATTCTGCCATAATGAATCAAGGACACAAGCACAAGAAATCAAGAAAGGATAAGAGTACTAGTTATTCATCGTCTGGTTCACATCAAAGTCATTATCACTCTAACGAGGACAACAATGATAGTGATTTATGTTCAACAAGGAGAAAGCAAAAGCATCACGAACAAATCACTGGAGAATTTAGGAAGATTAAGCCACCCACCTTTAATGGCGAGAATGAGAAGGGTGAGACAGCAGAAGCTTGGCTGTCCAGAATGAAGAAGTACTTTAATATATATGACTACTCTTCTCAACTGAAAGCCAAGATGGCTATTTATAATCTAATAGGCAAAGCAGATATATGGTGGCAGGATCTAAAAAGAATCAAGAGTTTAAAGGGAAAAAATGTAACATGGAGTATGTTTAAGAAGTTGTTCAAGAAAAAGTTTTTATCAGAACAGTGTTATGAAGACAAATCGAAGGAGTTTTACGATCTGAAGTTGGGCACCATGAGCATGAAGGAATTGTGCTGCAAATTCCTTAGTCTCCTAACATATGTACCGTACATGGTTGAATAGAAGCCAAAGGTGCAAAGGTTTCTCAGCTACTTACCATTTCATATAAATGACAGAATAGAATATGATAATCCTACAACACTGGAGGAAGCCATGAGGAAGGCAAACTTCTGTTTTGATCAAAACAGAAGAAGAGAAGGAACCACTGGCTGGACGGGCAGCAAAACAAATCAGTTTGATTATAAAAAGAAAAATTTTAATCAAAATTCTGGAAGTTTCAAGAAGAATTTTCATAACAGAAATTTTCCAAATAGTAATGCTTACAGGGGTAATGCATCTCAGAACTCTACTACTGCAAGAAATGTGCCCAACAATAATAATCACAGCAATAATAATAACAACAAGTATGCTGACCAAAAGGGACCCATAAAGTGTTATGGATGCAGCAGACCACATAAGAAATCAGATTGCCCACTCAACAAAAGGACAACCAATAACATTCATACTATGCAGGTAGAACCTACAGTTGGAGATGTAGCGAGGGAGATGCCCAGAATTTATGCAGCATTGGAGAATCGTCAAGCAGACCATCAAACATCCATGGTGGAAGTTGAAGGTATGTTACAAGCTAAGTCTATTTCCATTCTAATAGATCCGAGTGCAAATTTGAGTTATATCTCACCCAAATTAGTGAAAAATTGCAAGTTAAAGATAGAAAAATTTGATAACCCATGGTTAGTACATCATGCAACTGGTACAAAAAGAAAAGCTACAGATTTTGTTAAAGATTGTGAAGTTTTTCTAAGTCAGCTGAAAACGCAAGTGAATTTAAATGTTTTACCATTAGGATCTTATGACTTGTTAATTGGTATGGATTGGATTGAACAGCATAGAGTTTTATTGAATTGTTATGAGAAATCTTTTGTTTGTTTAAATAATGAAGGTGTAGCTGAAACTGTTAAAGGCATTTCTAGGAAGACTTCTGTGAGGCAGATTTCTGCCGTACAAGTGAAGAGAGCTGCTAGAAAATGTTGTAAATTGTTTGCTGTTAATGTTGTTAATGATGAATGTACATCCAAAGAAGACAAGATAAAACTAGAGGATATACCCATCCTTAGGGACTTTTCTGATGTATTCCCGGAAGAAATTCTAGGATTAGCTCCAAAAAGAGAACTTGACTTCACCATTGAGTTAGTACCCGGTGCGGTACCAAACTCAAAAGCCCCCTATAGGATGAATATTCTAGAGTTAAATGAGTTAAAGTCTTAGCTAAAAGAATTAATAGATAAAAACTACATACGGCCCAGTGTGTCCCCTTGGGGAGCACCAGTAATATTTGTTAAAAAGAAGGATGGTACTATGCGTTTGTGCATCGACTACCGTCAACTTAATAAAATGATAATTAAAAACCGGTATCCCTTACCCCGCATAGATGATCTATTTGATCAAGTACGCGGAGTAGAAATATTCACTAAAATTGATCTAAGATTGGGTTATCTTCAAGTTCGGATAAAAGACGAGGATATATTCAAAACTGCATTAAGAACGCGTTATGGACACTACGAGTTCGTGGTTATGCCTTTTGGGCTAACTAACGCACCAACAGTGTTCATATGTTTAATGAACAACGTTCTGCATAAATATTTGGATAAGTTCGTAGTGGTATTCATTGATGATATATTGATTTACTCAAAGACTAAAGAAGAGCATGATGAACATCTAAAAATCATTTTACAAGTACTTAGAGATCACCAACTTTACGCTAAGTTCAGTAAGTGTGATTTCTATAAAGATAAAATTCAGTATTTGGGTCATATAATTTCAAAAGATGGTATTTCTGTTGATCCTGATAAAATAAAAGCAATAAATGAATGGCCTGTCCCAAAAGATGTAACTGATGTACGATCATTCATGGGAATAACAGGGTATTATAGAAAGTTTATTGAGGGGTTCTCTAGAATTGCTAACCCCATCACTTCTTTGCAGAAGAAAGGGAAGAAATTCATATGGGATCAAAAGTGTCAAGACAGCTTTAATAAGTTAAAAGAATTGTTAACTACTGCACCCATCTTAAAAATTGCAAATCCTAATAAGGATTTCGTCGTATGCACAGATGCATGCAATGAAGGACTTGGAGGGGTCTTAAGTCAAGAAGGTCATGCAATTACTTTTGAGTCAAGGAAGTTAAAATTACATGAAAAGAATTACGCTATGTATGATCTTGAGTTGGCAGCCGTGATACATGCTTTAAAGATGTGGCGCCATCACTTGATCGGAAGAAAATTCATTTTAATGACTGATAATAAGGGGTTAAAGTATTTATTGGATCAAACAAATCTGAACGCAAGGCAAGCTAGGTGGTTAGCTTTCCTTAGCGAGTACGATTTTGAGATCCATCACATTAATGGAAAAGAAAATAAGGTTGTTGATGCGTTGAGCAGAAATGCTAGATTAAGTTTTGTGGCAGCAATCAGTACTTTTAAAACTAATCTGGAAAATCAGATCGAAGAAGGAAATAAGCAAGACGAAAATTACCAAAAATTACATGATAAAGTGGCTGAAAATTCATCTAAAAACGTTATAACAGATTACAGTATTAATGAAAAAGGCTTCTTAACTTACAAAAACAAAATTTATGTGCCTAATTTTTCGAAAGTTAAGTTGTTGATTTTAGATGAAGCTCACAAGAGTCCTTATTCAGGACATCTTGGTTATCAGAAAATGATAACTATGTTAAGAAATGAGTATTTTTGGCCTAACATGAAGAATGAAGTTGTTGAATATATAGCTAGATGCTTTGACCGTCAAACTATAAAAGCTGAACATCAACATCCAGCTGGGCTATTGCAGCCCTTACCAATTCCAGAATGGAAGTGGGAGATCATAAGCATTGACTTTATTACAGGTTTGCCTAAAAATCAGAAGCAGAATGACTCAATTATGGTTGTTGTTGATAAACTTAGCAAAGCTGCTCATTTTATTCCTGTTAAAACTACTTTCAAGGCTTCTAACATTGCAGATATTTTCACGAAGCAAATTTTTCGCTTGCATGGAATTCCAAAGGTAATTATTTCAGACCGAGACTCTAAGTTTACTGGTAACTTTTGGACAACATTGTTTAAAGGATTAAATACTAAGTTGAATTTCAACACTTCTTTTCACCCACAAACTGATGGTCAAACAGAAAGAGTAAATCAGATTTTGGAAAATATGTTAAGATTATATGTTAAAGATCATCCATCTAAATGGGAGGATTACTTGCACTTAGCAGAATTTGCCTACAACAATAATTATCAAGCATTTACTAAGTTAAGTCCATTTGAAATTTTGTATGGAAGAAAGTGGTGTACTCCAATTTCATGGGATAATCCTGTAGATAGATTGATGTTAGGACCAGATCTATTGAAAGAAATGGAGCTAACTGTGAAACAGGTTCAAGGTAACTTAAAAGTTGCCCAAGATCGGCAAAAAATCTATGCTGATTTGAAACGAATGGAAAGAGAATTTCAAGTAGGAGACCATGTTTTCATAAAGGTAAAGCCCAAGAAAAGTTATTTGAAGCTTGGGAGTTGTGCTAAATTAGCACTGAGGTATTGTGGACCATTTGAAATCCTATCAAGGATAAGATTTGTTGCATATCAATTAGCATTGCCATACAATTTAAAAATCCACAATGTGTTTCATGTTTCTATTTTAAAGAAGTATGTACACAATGCTACTCATGTGCTGAATTGGAATGACATATAGGTGGAACCCGAAGGAGATTTTCAGGTGCAACCCTACTGTATTCTAGACCGGAGGGAAATTATGTTTCGAAATCGCACCATAGGGCAGGTAAAGGTGCAATGGAAGCACCTTAGCCCTGATGAAGCTACTTGGGAACTAGAAAGTAATATGCGGTTAGCATATCCAGTTCTATTCCATGAGGAACTTAATGATGAATAAGCAACATCGAGGATGATGTTGAGCTTAAGAGGGGGGGTTTGTAACATACCCTTTCAGCTGGAAAACATTTTATGTTTAGAAACATTATGATAACTTTTATTGTAAAGTTTGTATTGGACATGTGTCCAAGGATGACTGTAATTTGCAAAATATATTATTATTTAATAAATAAAATAGGAGACAAACACATAAGAGGACTATTGAAAGAGTGGTTACTGATCCACTGGGTGGAATGAAATCTGTGGTAGAAGGCAATGGACAAGTGGCAGCATCATGATGCAACTAACTAGCTGTTGGTATGGGACAACTCCCTTGAAATGTGGTCATAGTGCCCTGAAAGATGGGACTGGAGCTTGAGGCTCATTTATTCTAAACTGACCACTAAAAGACCTAGGCAGTCTATATAATAGCCATCAAATAATGAACTGAGGTTCATCACTTTTCCTAACGAGGAAATTTACCATAGGGTTTTGCTGTATATGCACCCAAGAGATTTGATGAGGGGATATGTTGTTGTTGATCATGTTGTGAGTCTGCCAAACTCTTATTGAGTTCAGGAGGTTGATGCTGAGTGGAGAAGGCATTTTTTTTTAGGAGGTTGATACCGAGTGGAGAAGATATTTTTGAGTGCCTTGCTTCTACACATATTCCACCCACTTACTGGATCAGTAATCAAGCTCAGGGGTTCATTAGAAGTTAGCAGTTGAGTTGTTTCTTCTGGAGCAGGTTGGGAGGAACAGGCCTCCTTGGGTGTTTGTCGGCCCTATCATCAGTTACAGGTTCTATTGTCTTATCTAATTTATTTTTAAGTTCTGTTATCTATTTTGCATGTAACAATTCTGCTGTTTATTTGAATTTCATTGTTTATTTTATAAGTTATTTCAGTTCCTGTGTAAATTAACTATTCTGTATAAAATTGATTTGATTGAGTAAAAATAGTTTCTGTATTTTTCCCCATGCAAAAGGAACAGCATCGTACTCTAGTATAGAAACAGTTTAAGATAGATAAGATATGATAGGCAAACTGCCATGGTGAAGGAATTACTATTTTATATGCTCTGTTGAATTATCTACTGATATTAATTAGTATTGTTTACTGTATTTCATTACAGTACTATTTTACTTCCTTAAATACAGGTTTACTGTCTTAAAAGATTTCTACAATAATTTATAATTATTATTGGCCTCATTACTGATAGGAATTTAATATCATATAGAACTACTATGTCATTTTCAAATCTCAAATCAGATTTTATGATTTCTATATTATCTTCTCAAAAGTTATTATAGTCTGCTGTCATTTTTATTACTGTACATACAGATAGATAAACAACCCTAACCCTAACAGTCCTTTTTTCAATCTTCGTAACATAGAACTAGCACTCATTTCCTTATTTTAGTACCAGAAGCAAGTTACATTCATCATTCTAGTCTTTCGACTTAGGGTAATATTCCTTCAAACAAAACATTATTCGATACTAGAGAACCATCCAATAACTGTCAACTATAAACATTTAAAACAAACATGTTTAGAATATTCAAGGATTGTTTCCTTACAGGTTATTTTCATAACGAAATCAAAAACAGGAAACCATTTATGTATTCATTTCACATACTCTTAAGGTTCTACCTTATCATTTCACATCTCAAGTTTCCTCAGTTCACAAAAGAAAGACGATAGCAATAGAAGCTTTAAATACAAATTTTACTAACCACATTTCGTATTATACCAAAGTGAGACGCAGAGGTCTGTAAAACACAAGATCCTTCCACATTTTAAATCGACAAATCACAAGATACAACCATAGGGTCGAACCCACAAGAGTTTGAAGCAAAACAACTTTTATAAACTAGATTCATAACCTTTGATTTCTCGTCGGTAGGTATGGCATTGCTAGTTTTCGACTCAAAAGAAATCCAAAAAAAAACCTTACAGTGACCCTAGCTGAGAAGGTATTCATTTCTTCACAGACGTAAAACAAACATTACTGTTTGGACCACGAGTTCCAGAAAACACGAGAATCTCGTACAAACCCTTCGAAAAACCAACACCTTCTAACCAGGGTACAAAGACACCTCTAAGGATTACCAGAAGGGGTAACCGTAGCCAAGCCTTCAACATTCAACTGGTGAAGCCTTTGAACCCCTTTACACCTGCGGTTGACAGTAAAGAGAAACAAAAAGAAAACGTGGTTAAACAATTTTGAATTCTTTAGGAGTGAGTGTAAACCTGGAGCAATACTCTTAGCACCCTGTTAACTTTCAACATTGTAAAGTTATAGCAAGGAGATCAGGTACATTACCTCTCTTTGTCGGATTGTATATTGAAATGCCGAACAGTGCCAATGTAAATCCATGAACAGTATTGACTGCAGGATTGAAGAAAATAACGCAGAGCCCAGTACCAACAAAATGAAGTTTCGAACCATCTTCTGAAAACTAGCTGACAACCTTAGCACGATATCAAGTCTCAGACCTGGTATAGAAAACCTGTTAATGGTCACAGGTTCAAAACCCAGGGTTCACACCTCCAAGGACGCACAACAGAAAACCTACAAACCCTCGGCCTGTCGGCCAAAACTCAAAGACACTACTATTGAATGCCAAGAGGAAAACTGAATTCATTAAACACAATAACGTAGTGGAGGTAGGGTCTACTCCTGACCATTGATCTTCTTTTAATCAACAGTGTGGATTTTTAGATAGTATCACGAAACACCAAGTATCTACCACATTAAATGAGCTTTGATTACTGCTACGACGAAGAAGCCATCTCGGTTAACCAGCGAGCTCAAGACACATAGAACTCAGCACCGGAGTTGGTATCACACATTAGAGGCACATGATCAAGCACACTAGCCAGCCACAGATTTTTCCACTATCTCGACGGTGGTGAGTAATAAATGTTGGGCATCATTCCAAACTACCAACCTGTGACATTAAAACATCGATCATATCTTTGCTTACAGACTACAGTGGCAATATATATTTCATTTATATTTGTAACAATATTGCAAGGTAAAGTTTGGACCTTAGCTAGGTCATTCAACGTTTATTTTATGTCTTTAAGGCGCTACATAGGACTATGGAAATTACACCTAATATATATATATATATATATATATATATATAAGAATTATCGTTTTGTTATATTAGATTTAATTTATATATATAAAGTCATAACAATGTTATATGGTAAAGTTGTAGCAATAGTTATATTACTAATTTAATATTTCAATAATGCCACATAGAGTCACACAATGCACGCAAAACATATTTCATCAAATTAAATAAAATAGTATGATTCACAAGGTTTGGTACACATCACGGAACCATAACGAAGTTGCTTAGGAAATTAATCCTACATTATTATATTTTGCATTTAGATCATAATCAACATGATAATGGATACAATTGTGTTCATTCATAGACTAGCACAACTCATAATTCATATCTGTCATAAGAGTCTATTTTATCATATGTTTTTAGCCAAATTATATTTAGGCTTCGTTCTTTAAATAATTGTATCAATAGTTCTCCATTACAAATCATACAAGTAGAAAACTATGGTTTACATGTCGTCTAACTAAATGACTGCAGATGGAGCATTTTTAACCATTACTTCAGGCATGATTTTATTGTTTCACCTACTAAGTTCATGGAGATCTCACCTACGCAACTTTAGCACTTTAGGATTTTTAAAAGAGACGTAGAAGAACTCAAAAAAACTGTCTTAAAACCCCTCTTCGGTCACACATAAAGAACACCTTACCTGTAATCCACGACAAGGAATATTTCACATGTTTTAGCACGAATGCTAAGTAAGCCTTGGGGCGTCCAAAGGACCCCTTCATCGTCAACAAGAGTACTACAGTTAGAAACAGTCAAGAACTCACTTTCTTTGCTTTTAAAACACCGTCGAATAGCAAAAGTACAATTGTGTTAAATTGCAGACATAAACATAGACTTAAACTTTATATAAACGTAAACTTTGCATTGAAAAACAAAATAGAAAGATCTGTATACATTCATACAAATTAAATTGATGCTTTTCCATTTCCGCACTATTAAAATAAGCATTTAGTGTCACATTGAAAAGTTTAAAATTTTTCGTAATTTTTGAGGTGTTACAACAAGCGATCTTGTCATTTCAGTGTTTGCGTTTAAAAGCATCGTTGTCATCAAATTTTTATTTTGATAAATCCGTTGAAAAAAACAAAAGTACTTCATTTCCATCATTTTTCAAGTTCATTTGAAGAATTGTACATGTATTGGAATGTCTCATTTGTAGATCTTTTGGAAAAGTCGAAAGAAAGTTAGATTGTTTGTATTTTTCACGAATTATGAGTTGCTCATTTTCTTGAAAAATTTCAAATAGATATCAAGTTTTGCAAAAGTGTTCCATGCTTGGAAAGTTACATGCATCTTTTTGGTTTTTGTGCTTTTAGGCCATCATAGTGAAAGTGAAAAGCTTGCATACTCTACTTAGAACTTCTCTCTTTTCATCACTTAGCATCATTTTTGTTTTGAAAAGATAAAAGAAAAAGAAAAAATGTTTTGATTTGGCTTAGTAGTGGTGTGTTATTTTTCATGTTTCGCTTGAAAAGGAAAATAATACTTCATAATCATTTTTGGTAGATTTGGGATTGTGTTGCATTGTGTTGCTTTGGTAAAATCATTGGAAAGAAACTTCTCCTTCCCGTACATAGAGTTCATCAAAAGAAAAGGTCATTTTTCACATGTAGTTAGGGCCTGCATTATGTTTACATTTATGTACTCACCTCATGCATTCACCTAACCGTCCAGATAAAATTAACGATAGAACTAGGGTAAAAAAATTTAGTAACTTGTGTGTAAGTTAGAGACGTGTTCCGGCGTCATTAAGCGTGGCAGCTGTCGTTATTTTCCAGCACTGTATCCCGGGGGTATTTTAGTCTTCCACGTACTTATCGGTATATCGAAGCTCTTTCACGTACCCACCAAGTACTTCAAGTGCTTGGTGTTTATTGAAAGGTGTTTCACGTACTTGGCGTGTATAGAAAGGTGTTTCACGTACTTGGTAGTATATAGGAAGGTCTCGTGCCGTACGGTTGTGCATTAAACAGCACCACTACGGATTTGAGCTCCCACGTACCTTGAGTATATTGGGAGATACCATTAGGATTCCTGAGACCAACTGAGTTAACCTTTTGGCCGTCTTGGTAGAGCAAGACACTGAAAATAGCACTCGGGGATATTACTACGCACATACTGTCCAGGTAATCGGGTATTCAGGAAAGGGTACAGTCCCAATCCTCCTTGTCACATTTTACGAATGGACCCTGCGGTATATAGCGATTTGTGAAGCCTTGAAAATCCTGTGAGATTCCAGACCTTTGAATCCACTCTTATCACATAAGTTTTCATGTGGCCTTAGTTTGTGTAGGGTTTTGTCTAGTCTGCTTTTCTTTTGTTTAGCTTGCCTTAGGAGAAACTTTTGTTTCAGTCACTCTGGATGACTTCCCTTGGGAAAGGTCCCGTAGGATTCAACACTTTCCGCCCGAATATTTCCTTAACCAGGAGGTAATTTCGAAGGTAAGGATAGACCCACAAGCCACGGTCATGTCACATGAAGTGGAAAACCCCACTTTGAATGTTGGAGCACATTTGTTTCCACACACACCTCCAGATTCACCTACCTCCAACCCCCCACAGGGTGAAGAGGTAGGCACTTTCACTTCACAATATGTCACCCTCCCGGTAGCATTGCCCATAGAGCCTGGTACTTTGGAATGGTTAAATTCCCCCCAGGATGACCCTGCAGCAGCAGCTGGTCCCGCTGCAGCTTATTGGACTTCATCTAGAAGCCACCCAGTGGCTCATTTTTCCATTGCACCCCCACCTACCTGGACCACTCCAGAAGGTACTCCACTTACTAGCTGGCCCGATTTTTCCGAGTTTCTCGCACCTTTTCGTGAGTGTTTGGATCATTTACGTTCCTTGGGTGATGAAGCTCGCCGACAACATTTCGCATATAGGGACAGGTTTAGAGAAATCCCAATTCACACGAAATCTTTTGATTCACCGGAAACATCCATCCACGACCTAACCATCAGTGAGAATGGACAACCCTCACAATAGCCCAGCCCTACTGCCCAACTTGTTGAAGGGCAGCAGTCCAACACACCTGTCACTACTTCGGTTGCATTACCTGCTCCTCCCCCACCTCAAAACTTGCGGATCAAATACTCTTTACCCCCTACCTTCCTTACAAGTAATGTTAATCCTATCGTAGACAATCAGCAACCTGTGTTGGGTCAACCATCACCTCTTGGTCAGTACATTGTCACTGGGGGGCAACCCCTGTCTCCTAACCCGAACCTGGGAGCAAGAGTCCCCATCGGACCTTATGTTGGCACTACACTCCCCGTTGGCCCAACCACCACGGGATTATCCCATGTTGGAGGTCCGTCCAATGTAATCCAACCACCATGGATTCAAGCATATCCAGGTTATGTTAACCCTGTGTCGGGTCAATTCAATCTCGAAAACGCACTCTACGGGATACCTTATCCCGGAAACCCATACACTCTATGGAGGCAGCAGAATGTTTTACAACATGGACCCCTACCAACTATCCCTCAGGTACCACCACCCCCAACTGGTCCACCCCCACCTCCTGCTGGAGGCGGCGAGCCCCCACAGAATACGAGAGGAGGCGGACCTTTTCCTTCGGGCGGAGGCCCATCCCATTCCCCTAATAACGGCCCCCACCCTTCTGGCAGCAGAGGGAATGGTCCACCCCCCCCCCTTGCGAAGGTGGTGGAGGCCCATCCCATTATGGTGGTGGTGGAGGAGGACCACACCCCTCAGGTGGCGGAGGTGGCCCACCACCCCCTCCTGGTGGAGGCGGTGGTGGAGGTGGTCCACCACCCCCTCCTGGCGGAAGCGGTGGTGGATCTTATTATTACAGCAGTGGTGGTGGCAGTGGCCCCCATCCTTCCAGTAGCGGAGGTGGCCCACCACCTCCTCCAACCAGAGGAGGTGGAGGACCATCTTATTATGTCGGTGGTGGTGGCGTTGGCCCCCATCCTTCCAGCAGCGGAGGTGGCCCACCACCTCCTCCAAGCAGAGGAGGTGGAGGACCATCTTATTATGGTGGTGGTGGTGGCAGACCTTATCCTTATGGTGGCGGTGGCGGAGGTGGCCCACCTCCCCCTCCGGGCAGAGGTGGTGTAGGGATAGGTCTCATAAAAGATTCATCTCTTATGGGCATTTTTTCGACGCCAGATCCCCCTATTCATGTTGCCTCGGTGAACATGATCTCCTCAGATATTTCATCTCTTCCCAACCCTACTGATACATGGCTTGTACCCGATGAAGCCACCACACACCTAATTGGAGACGTAATGCCTCTTTCACCCGCTGAACGTACCTATGAGGCTATCCAATCAACACTTGAGGACCACCTCGCAGTGGCCTCCACCTCTTGTTCTCTACGATGGACGTCATCCCTACCTGATTCTCTAGTTTGGACTTTTCATTCTGGTGAGTCCATCATGGAGATAATGAGTGCAGAAAACCCTCCGTGGGAAGACCTACACCACCAGTATTCCTTTCTTCCCCCATTGGATTATGTGGAGAACAGCATTAGCACCATTTTTTTGCCGAATGTATACCCTTGCTCTCAATCCCCGATACTCACGTGTCATACGGACACTAAGGGAAACCTTGTGAACATCGAACCTACCACTTCGATTGAAATTTCGGTCACCCCTGGTGTAGTGGAACACATTCAGTTAGGCCAGAAGTGTTCCCCTGAAGAATTCATTGCTTATAGGGCCTTGTTCAAGCGATGCCGAGACGTATTCGCTTGGACCTATGAGGAGATTCCTGGGATAGACCCCACCATTGTTTTACATGAAATCAAAATCTATCCCGACGTCAAACATGTTCGCCAAAAGTTGCGACTGGTGCACCCTCAGAAGACTGCGGCAATCAAGGCAGAGATTGAGAAAATCTTGAAGGCCAGCTTCATCTACCCTGTCCCATTGACAGAATGGGTCTCAAACGTCGTCCATGTTACTAAAAGTAGGGTACCATTCGTGTCTACATCGATTATCAAGATCTCAACAAAGCTTGTCCTATGGAAAACTACTCGACTCCCTTTATTGACCAGATCATCGACAATTGTGCTGGAAGTGTCATTTCTTCATTTATGGATGGCTTTTTCCGAATACAACCAGATTGAGATCCACCCTGCCGACCAACACAAGATTGCATTCATCTGCCCTTGGGGAACGTTTGCGTATCATAAACTTCCATTTGGTCTTAAAAACACTGGTGTCACATTCTAGCGGGCCATGTCGTACACCTTCCATGATGTGAAGGACTTTGTGGAACCTTACTTGGACGACCTCCCTTCCCATTCGAAGCAGCATGAGTTCCACATAGATCATCTGACGGTCATTTTCCTCAGATGCAGGTGGTACAATATCCATCTGAACCCTCATAAGTGTATTTTCTATGTCGAGTCTGGATGCCTCTTAGGCTTTATCGTCTTGAAAAATGGGATCCACATTGATCCCTTGAAGGTGGAATCCATCGTCGCTCTCCCACCTCCAACTAATATGACGAAACTTCAGAGTCTGCAAGGAAGAGCAACTTATTTACGGTGCTTCGTCTGTAATTTCTCACAAAAGATGTAGGGTTACATGAGATTGATGAAGAAAGACGTCCCGTTCATTTGGGATTACCAAGCTCAACAATATTTTGATAGTTTGAAACATGCCATCACGCATGCCCCTGTGCTCCAACCGTCGAATTACTATTGAGATTACATTCTATACCTCACTGCTTCCGACACCACTATCGCCATGGTTTTGGTATAGGAAGACCATAACACCCAATAACATGTGATATACTATGCTAGTAAAGGTCTTATTGATGCCGAAACTGCATATTCACAAGTTGAGAAGATCGCTCTCGCAGCATTAATTGCCGTGCAGAAGTTCCGACGTTACATTTTGCTTCGCACCACCACCATCATCGCCGATTCGAACCCCATGTACCACGTTCTGACACGACAGGTGCTTGGGCACAAGTATTCACGCTGGATCATGATACTGCAAGAATTCGATCTTCTTTTCGAAAAGGCTAAGTCCAAAAAGTATTTGGTGTTTGTTGAGCTCATCTGCGACCTTCCCTGTACCAATGTAGAATCTGAACCCAATGAATCTTTTCCAGATGAGTCATTGTTTCTTATCAGTACGTCTGATCTGTGGTATGGAGATATCACTTTATATCTTCAGACCCAACATTTCAGCCCTTAGTTGTCTCATGACGATCGTCGTCACATACGCCACCATGCAAAGTATTACCTGATAATCAGTGATACATTGTACCTCCATGGTGTTGATTCTATTCTTCAACATTGTTTGACTCATGATGAGGCTAAACACATCCTAAATGACTGTCACGCTGGGGCTTGTGGCGGTCATCTCTTTGGGATGGCTACAGCCCAGAATATTCTTCGCACAGGATATTATTGGGTATCTATCTTTAAAGATTGTATCAAGGCCGTAAAAAAATGTCCTCCATGTCAACATTTTCATATGAAAAAGCGCACCCATCCCACCTCGTTACACCCGGTTATTTTTGTTGGCCCCTTCGCTAAATGGGGCATCGACTTCATGCATTGTAAGCCTACCTCGGCTGAGGGGCATAGTTACATCATCGTAGGTGTGGACTACTTTACAAAGTGGACCGAGGCAATGCCTACATACACGAACGACGATAAGACCGCCGCACTCTTCATGTTCAATCATGTTATAGCGCGGTTTGGAGTTCCTCAGTCTATAGTTACCGACCATGGTTCTCACTTTCAGAACCACATGGTTGAAGAATTGAGTGATAGATTGGGTTTTCTCCACGAAAACTCAACACCCTACTACCCACAGTCCAACGGACAGGTCGAGGCCATCAACAAGGTCTTGAAAACTATGGTCCAACGTATGGTGGGTATGCATAAGTCCAACTGGCATAATATTCTCTTTTCAGCATTATGGGCCTACCAAAATTCCATCAAGACTGCCACTGGATTTATTCCCTTCCAAGTAGTTTATGAATTGGAGGTTGTCCTACCGATTGAGTGCGAGATTCTGTCCCTCCAACTCATCGTCGAACTTCTTCCTAACACTACTGTCGAAGAAGAACGATTCCTTTACCTAGCGAAGATTGACGAGTCTCGTCGAGATGTTGCTCTTTCCAATGAGGCACATAAGAAATGCATCAAATCACAGTATGACAATTCAGTAGAACCTCATACCTTTAACGAGGGTGATTTGGTCCTTACATACGACCAAAAACATGGCAAGCTGGGGGCAGGAAAGTTTGAGTCCATGTGGCACAGACCTTACATCATTAAACATGTTTTGGAGAAGGGAGCCTACGAGCTCGAGGATTACGACGGAATATCTTTAGGTGAACCCCGCAATGGGCTTTACCTGAAGAGGTACTATGCTTGAACTTTTCATGCATGGACATTTTGTATATACTGTACATGGCGTGTGTGATTTTTGTGTGGTGTGACGCGTTTATTTTAGTGTGTCTACATCTTGTTTCTACTTCTTATACCATGTTCTGTTTGCGTGTGCAGATGGCAACTTGCTACGAATTCATGGACGGCGCTAGCTGGCATACCCGTAACCTTGCTTCGGCAGCCTGGGTATTGTATTCCCCAACAGGCGATCTCATTACCTCAGGAGGAAATTATCTTGGATTCGCAACCAACAACGCTGCAGAGTACCAGGCAGTGTTTGGAACCCTAACTAACACTCTTTCCTTGGATATGAACCACATTGTCATCCATTTGGATTCTCAACTAGTGGTTTCCCATCTCAACCGGGTCTACGCTATCCATGATCCCACTCTACTCTGTCTCTTCAGACGAGTCTGTCTCCCGGAAAGGTCCTTTGAATCTGTTCAATACCTGCACATTCCACAAGACATGAACGCAATGGTTGACTCGATGGCCAACTTTATTTTGGATTGGTACATCGCACACACATAATACATTCACAAAGCATTCATAACATGTAAATCATCCATTGTATATAAGCAAGCACATAAACAAGATCACATCATTCATCCATTTTAAAACACATAATGTATAAAACCACCAGAAATGTCTGTATATATTTATAAATCATAAAAAGTAGTGTTGGTACAAAATCTGAAGCACGATGGCTTTCATTGAGTCACTACAAAATCTGAGGCCTCATAGCTTTCAGTAAGTACAAAATCTGAGGCTTCTAAACTCTCGGTACATACATAATAACAACATCAGGCCTGACGCCTGGTCCGTGCACCCCTAGGTCTAGCAGCTCTCTCCCGTTGAACCTGGAAGCAATCAACTGCCCTCGCCACCCTGCGGAGCAGTGCGTTGAAGCGCATGGATGCCCCAACCGCATACCTATGCATAGGCTGTCGTAAATCATCCACTGCCAACTCGAGAACGGCTAATGTCAACCTGATCAAATTCTCGTAAACATCCTCCATCTCCACGATGGCAACATGAGTGGCTGGGGGCATGGATGCTCCCTCTCCTCTGCTCGCGAGAAGAGAAACTCCTACCAGTCACGCGGGGCCCACATCTGCACACAAATGTTGTTAACTTGTCAGCACTATAATAAAAAATCATAAATGCACAAAACTAAAAAGCACAAGAGTTATTGTTCTTACCTATGTCTCCCCACTTTGCTCCCTTAGGCAGTGTCAAGTCTGGGTCCTCCCTGTAATCCATACCACTGTACGGGTAGTCCTCTACCATGAGCGACTAGCCCTCTAGCCAGGTGAAGAACTCAGGACCATATCCGATGATGGGGCCTCCACCATGGTGGGCCATCACCTCTGTCCATCTGGCTATGTGAGGATCCTTAGGATCCCTGTCATCCAATGGTACCTGTGGGCGCAAGAGGGGAACCCACTCCAATAGAAACAAGATCACTATCGACTCGTATCCGAACTGCTTGAGCTCTCCACGCCAACACTTGGTCAGTTGAGCTTGAATGTTAGCGAGGAATCCCTCACACCAATTGACGATCTTCGGAGACATACAGTCCTCCGCATATAGCATCTGGGATCTAGTAGTTAAGTGAGGAGCTTGGCTCCCTACTATCCTCGTGATGGTAAAAAGTATGGCATACAACGGATGATATCATACCTCTTTTATGGGAATCTTCCCACTAGAAGCATGGGTATGAGGAGTACAATGTTGTAGGATCATGTCATCCACGGTCCGATCACTTTCCCGTGATTCAGTAAGAGCCACATTGTCCCCCCTCCGAGATAATCCAGTCAGGAAGTAGATGTCCTCGACATCTATGGTAAGTATGTGCTCACCGATCATAAAATACTGTTGAGCCGCATCCCAACATCTAAGCATATGCGTCAGCAGAGGGATTTGGGCCCTCATACCCTGAATCTCGGAGAGCTTTAAGAGACTACAGTTCCTCAGTGTCGTTACACATAAAGGATTGTTTGCAGCTTGTATGTCATCTACCTCATGTTCTCGCTCACACCACTCTAAGACCATTTTGGTTGCTATTAACTTGCCAAAAGGAGCATTTAAACATCATTAGGACTCACTTCAACCACTAAAAGTTCATCTTTTGGGCTAGGTTTGTGTTTGGGGTTGGGCGTTTCCACAGTCACACCCCGTCAATACTGACAGTGCGACATCGTCGCAACCCAACTTTGTGGTATTTGCGACGAGCAGAGTACGTCGCAATTCCCATAAGGGAAACCTGCGACAACTCGAGGACACAATAGACCTCCACAAACCAACTCCAAAACCCAAAAAAAATGAACTAAAATAAAAAATGTAAACCACTGGAAATGTGCTAGATGAAGTTTAGAGTTACCTGCTCCGAACGGCTAGTGAAATGGTTGCTCGCAGCTCCCGAAATCGACAAGTGAAATTTTGGCTCCAAATGACACTTCTTCTCCCCAATTTGGCAAATCAACAATGGTAACTATATTTGGCCAATTTTTTCTATTTATAAACAAAATGGAATATTCTTTTTCAAATATTTGATGCTTTTAGATCATTTGTTATAGTTTGGATCGTTTTTATTACATTTGAATACCCGGTTGGCTTTTTGACCTAGTTTTCAAGTGTGCAGGAGTCATTAAGTGTCCTTTTTACACCGTTTTCGCATTGAAGCAACCATCTCAGGTATGAACAACCTCTTGTGTATTTTGTTGTTATTTTTTATCCGTTAGATTGTAAATATTCAATGATGATGAGCTTACTCTTTGTTCTTTCTCGTGCTCTTAAAATCATGAGAATAAGTTACCGAGTTACGATTTATCACTTTTTCGGACTCGTTAAACTCTTACAGAAAAGGATCCCCCCTATAGTTTATCTTTAAGCTCTTTTTAGGCTCTCGAAATACGAAAAGATTGCCAAGCAAACTTGTCGCATTCACACTTGTTAAAGTATTTGAATGGTCGTC
This sequence comes from Larix kaempferi, assembly GCA_027924585.1. Taxonomy (NCBI): domain Eukaryota; kingdom Viridiplantae; phylum Streptophyta; class Pinopsida; order Pinales; family Pinaceae; genus Larix; species Larix kaempferi. The sequence continues at coordinate 310,874 of BSBM01000365.1, forward strand.
TTCCTGGTGATAGTCTACCCCTTTTTTGGACCAGGGGGCACTACTTACGAAAAATGTATACTCCATCCAAGCATGAATGGAAGAGTCCTCTCCCGCGTTGTTTTACCCTTTTTCGGGCGATGAGGCTAACTTTACGAAAAAGGACCGTCGGAGTCTTCTTTAGTTCTTTTCAAACTCTCTAAATATGAAATGACGATCGATTTTACCTTATATGGACTCGTTAAACTTTCACATTGAAGGGCCCGTCATGGGACGAGCCCCTCCTATCCCAGGTTCGAAAAATATTTGGGATTGGACTCATCTATGAGATGAGCTATACCGAGCATCTGGTTACCCTCATCAAGCTCGTAAAAAACACATGAGGCACTCATCATTCATGATGGGGAAAAATGAAAGCTCTTATGTTACATACCTTTGTCAGTGGCAGTATCTAGTCGTTCTTGAACATGGCACTCATTTGCATTTGCATGCAGTACTTGGATCATCCGTTTGTCCTCGAGTCTCACCTACTTCCTGAGTCTTGTTACTCCTTTAAGTCATTCAAAGAAAGCTTCCATCATCAGTTGCATTAGGAGTCAGTATCGTACTCATTGTGTCAATACTGCCAAGTCTTGCCATGCCCATGTTCAAAATACTCTCACCATTCATTATCACCATGTCGATCTACTCTGAGTCAGTCTTGTATGTTACTGTACCATCTGATCTACTCTACACATCCTTTGTCGTGTTTCGTGTCGATGATGGGGGATTCATCATGGCCCTCCTTCGACAGATTCATCCTTGTCGACTTCAACACATTATCCAAGGATTGAATCTAGAAACCAATCAAGTACCTTGGGCCTGCATGCCTCAATGGCAGGTTACCTTTCTTTCGACATGAGTTTACATCATTAACTTGTGATTGAAATATTTCATCTGGCGTTTGACTTCAACTCATTTATTCACGCTTGGTGATATGTACTGTGATACCTTGGGGATCATTGACATTAATGGTGATTTCCATCGCGCTCGTTAACGGTATACATCAATGACCAGTAATCAAGTGGTTTCTACCATGTTCAACGTCAAGACATTTGTAATCACATGGATAGATTTGAAGACCCTGGGGAGTCATATTTTACCCACGTTGCGATGGAGATTGTATTGAGTCAAATTACTCGGATCCACATTTGTATTGGTTGTGGTTGTGTTATCATCTCATCATGGATCTACACTTGTGTCTAGTAGCCATGATTGTGTTAAGTCAGTCATTACTACCATGGACCTGCATTGTATTGGTTGGAAGCCATGTTGTACGTCATATGAAACTGTGTACTCAGAGTCAGTTGTACTGCAGTGGCATCCTTCATCCGACGAGCCATTTCCATTCCTTCTGTCAAAGCATTTCACCTGTCCAATTTCAACAGCTTCTTGCTTTGGGGGGCATTCTGTTACACCTAAAATCTTACCATCATGAGACTCATTGTATACATCCCTAAAGTTTCCTTGACTAAGTCATTAATCTGGAAGAGATGCATACTCATTCATTCTAGGTTTTGAGAGGTTGTCGCAGGCTGTCCTCATGCAACCTGCGACGTCGTAGCTTGTCCTCTTGCAGGATGCGACGATGTCAGTTAATGGACAAAAATAGTTCCTTCGAGCCCTTTCTCGAAGCTTGCTGACATGGATCCCTATCCCTGACCTTTTGGGAGAGCTAGCATTTGGTTCCTAACCCCTTGGAAGGATCCCCTATCTCTCTCCTACCATATCTCAACCTACCCTATCCACTTAGTCCTATATAAGTGAAGCTCACTCCCATACCAAAGGGAGGAAGTCTATAGTGTCTACATGCTGGTGAAATCAATTTAAAGAGATCTCTGCTCGTCCATTGAGAGACTCACATTTCCTTGGGAGGATATGGCATTGGCTTGGATGGAGAATGATTACTTCGTTAAGCTCTGGTTGTAGTCATTCTCTTCTATGTACTTTCCCTATTTTTACAGTAATATTAACGCTTTCCACCAATATTGTTGTGTTGATGATATTGCGTAGTTTACTTGCTTAACTATTTACTTAGATCTATTATTGTTTAGATGTTTTTTACTTGTTTGTCTTGTTCTGTGTGCCTTGGAAGGTCATGCAGCTGAGATCTAACGACCGAGAAGCGTGGAACAACATCCAAGAGAAAGGGCCACAAACTTAAGGTAAGACATCTAATTACTCGATTTTTAACTAAATCTAGGAAGGTGGTTTATGTTTTGTTCTATTTGTTCTAGTATCACATTGAGCTAGGGAGATCTAGCTCGCGTCCGCTCGAGTGGATTGTCCGTCAAACATTGTGGGTTGTGAATTCTGAATAGAAACGTGTCCCAAATGTCAGGTAATCTTCTCAAGTTGGTTGACGGAATCCATCATACCATTGGCATGAGGTCCATGTGGTGGCCTAGCTGGATGAAACGCAGGTCTTGCAGGTTGGTTCCAAAAATATTGATTACTTCCTAGAACCTGACCACTCCATTGATGTGGTCCTTGGGTGTGATAAGAATTCCAAGGTGGGTTTCTCCTTTGTGGAGACTGACCCCAAGAGTATTGGGTTCTTCCTGGAACATGACCAATGGGTGGATTACCTCATTGCGGAGGTGGGGCCCAAGAATATTGGTTACTTCCTAGATCCCAACCACACCATGGCAGTTGTCCTTGTGTTTGAAAATCATTCCAAGGTTGATTGCCTCCTTGCATAGGTTGCATCAAAAAAGATTAGTTACTTTCTGAATGTTGTCCATTCCATGGTGGAACATGATAGGTGGATGGATTGCCCCCTTGCGGAGGTAGGACCCAAAAAGATTGGTTACTTTATGGAACCTGACCATGCCATTGATTGTTTCATTGGCTTATATAAGCGTTCCAAGGTGGATTTCCTCCTTGCGGAGGTGGGCCCCAAGAAGACTGGATACTCCGTGAAACCTTCCCACTCCATTATGGAATGGGGTTGATAGGTGGATTTCCCCTAGGAATTGTGCTAGGATAAGTCGGAGGATAACCCCCCGGGACATTTCCACTAATCTGTGGAGCATAACCCCAATTGGCATAAATATTCCATGGTTCATTGCTTCTGCCAGGAATATTACCATTCCATGGTGAAGGGTTTCCCCCAGAAGTAGAATTTGGATAAGTGTTGGGCATACCAAGAGGATTTTGGTTTACTTCTTGTGTGTTTTGACCTTGATTAGCCGAACCATATGGAAAATCAATGTTTGGTAAGGCACACCCCTCAGTAGGGATTCATGCAGACAAAGTGGACGTTCTTCCAGGATTGGAACACAAAACTGTACCAACTAGCACTGAAGTGCTTGTTGAACTTGTGCTAATAACAGGTATAATAACTGTTGGGATTGATGTCGAGGCCAAATTGGAAGTATTGTTACCTCCAGCAACTGTTTTAGGTTGCAATGATGTAGTCGCTTGATCTCCTGATGAATCCATAGGGTCACTTGTTGAATTTTGCATGTTAATCAAACTTTCAAAAAGAGGGTTGATATTACCCAGTGACTCACGGATAATAAGTACAACTAGTTCTGAAAGACTCATCCAAGGTGGAATTACATGAGCATTTGTGTGATTTTCAATGTATCAATTTCAACTAGAGTAAGATCATCAACTATGTCTGTATTCAATTCGTGATGTGACAATGAATTCTAAGGGTTTGTTTGATGTTGTTCCTCTCGAGTAATATTGATTGAGTTTAAAATCAGTTATGTTTCCAAGTCACTAGGATGTATTTTTTGTATCTGTCTCTACAATGTAGCAGTGCCTTCAGTTTCTAGTGACTCACCTCGTTCTCGTTGTCACTAGTGGATCGGGAGAGTAACCACTTCTAAGAATTTGATAAAAGGATGTGTTTAAAATGATATTCTTAATAAAAAAATAGAATCAAACAATCCTAAGGCAGTCTAGACTCAACAAAAAGAAAAAAGTGTCCCACACAGTAAAAAGTCTTATGGATCCAAACAAGCACACTACTTTTCCAAAGAACTGAATTTCGGTGAAAAGCTAGATTACAGGGCCTTCCGAAACTAGTAAGTGTTGATGGACATGAAGCCTCAAACAAATGCTAATAGTGAAGGTATGAAAAACAGTTACAATAAACTTTAATCACTAGGGGTGCAAGTATTGGTTCTTGACCAATCACCTCCCAAGGAGTAAAAGCTTCAAATTCTGTATTGGGTACTGCAAGTGTCTTCCACTCACAATAGCCTCTGTGATATCCTAGGAATAGCAACTAAGGCTACCACTTCACAATAACTCGTCGGGCGGAACAGTTGTAAGTCTAGGACAACTCTCATAACCAGGTATTCTAGAAAAGTGATGTCACCCCGAGGACTTGTCACTTTAAATAGAATTCTGTCATGAGCTCATGTACCACTAAATAAGCAAGAGGGGGGGAAACACCCTTACTTATCCAAATTGATCTTGTGCTTGACGCATGTGTTAGATGTACTTTCTCGATAAGCATTTTTTGCTACTAATGAATTTAAACTCTCAATAATCAATGTTAGTTTCAAATATTTTGTTGCCCAGGAGTGTTAACTCTCCAAACCTAATCCAGGGCACTAACCTAACCTTGTTGGTGATATGAAAAATCAAATCTTGGTTAGTTTTAGATTAAGCGTCAATTTTAAGGGTAGTTTGCTTAATTACAGGAGTGGATGTGAAACTGGTGGTGTGTTGGCTCGAAAATATGAACCAAACAATGCAATATGACCACTACTCTACCTTTCAATTCAATTAATGTTCTAAACTAATGAAAAGTTAGAGTTTCATGTGTATCTTTCAAACATGCAAAATTTCTTTGGTAGATTTTTTATAGTTAGGAACAGTTCTTCTAAAATATGGATAATAACTGATTTCAAAGATCAATATAAACCAAATAGATATCTTAGTAAAAATGAATCTAATTTTATTACTCGGGGGATCTTTGTTTCTCGTTTGCAGGGCCACCCAAAAGTGCAAGCAAAGAGGATACACAGATCCCTTTTGACTACTTATGAATTAAATTCTTACACTTGAAATCTACTTTCTCTTTTGCAGAACCACTCAAAAGTGCAAGCAAAGAGGATACGATAGCTCGAGAATTGCATGCAAAAATTGAAATCTACACTATTACACTTGAGATCCACTTTCTCATTCACAAAATCGCCTGAAATCCCAAGTGAAGAGGATATGGTGGCTCAAAAATAAAATGCTTGAAAAATCAAATCCTAGACTATTACACTTGAGATCCACTTTCTCGTTCACAAGATCGCTCGAAAGCCCAAGTGAAGAGGATACAGTGGCTCAAACACAACATATCACAAGAAAATCGAGATCTAAAGCTACAACTTTCTCTAACTGTGCATGAAAATAATGAAATACTGTAGATCCAAAACAAAATTTGACTAATTTAAGTTTGTTTTCAGTTTTGGAGGGAAATTGTTTTCAAAATATCTCAAAGTGTGATGTTCATTTTTTTGTTTTTCAATGCAAATATGTTCAAGTGATCTTCTTATATATGTAATAATTGAGATTTGGTTCCATTTTTCAAATAAACAAGTGTATGAGAGTCAAAAATTAAAGGGCCTTAAGGTTCTTTAAACAAATATTTATGTTTTTTTTTTAATTTTCACTATTTGCAAACTATTAAATGAATCAAAATTATTTAAATATCAGTCCTAATCCTATCCAATCAGGGATCTAAAAGCAAAAGATGATCTTAAGCAAATGGATCTACCACAAATTGTAAGAAAATTTTGAAAAAAATACCAATTTAGGCCATTTTAAAGGTTTTTGGAGGGAAATTCCAAATCTCAAAATCTCAAACCAAACCCTTCCAAATTTTTCCTAATTAGTGGTAAATTGATCCTAATATGTCTTAAATCAATGTTTAGGTCTGCAAGTACAAAAATGAAACCTAAATGTGGCCCTAAAACAGTGAAATCTCAAAGCTAGTTCTAGCAATTTTTGCAAATTTGAATCAAGAAAGCTTTAAAAAATTTTCAACTCTTTAGCTAAACAAGACCTAAGTAAGGTCCAAACTCTAATAGAAGGGGTTCCTCAGCCAATCCAAAAAGAAGAAATCACAAAAACCGAGACAAAAATGAAGAACCAAGCTCCAAAAAATAAAAAAAAATGGACAGCACAGCCACAGAAAATAGAGCAGAGCATTGTTGGGGGGGGACGCACCTTGCACACATGCAGGGTGCATTGGTGACACTCCTTGCTAGTGTACAAGGTGTTTCTTTTGACTAGCAACACTCTCTATGCACATACAGAGTGCATTGGTCCTCTAAATCAAGAAAAACCGAGATCTAAGCTATATTTTCAAGATTTTTGGTTGTTTAAGAGTTGATTAAGGCCGGTTTTGATCTTCTAAACCTGGAACATAAGTCCTATAAGAGTTCTTAAGGCATGCTTTAAGCAAATCTACAAGATTGAAACACCAAAATATTGAAGAAATTTTGAAATTATTTCAACTAGTAAGTTCACCAATCTGATAATGTCACCCGAGATCAGAGAGGATTGTTCTCTTCTATACTTGTCTTCTGTCTTCATGTTGCAGGCATATAGTAAAAATATGCTTCTGCCTTCACTTTGTTAAGGGTGTTAATTTGATTGTTAACAGTTCATGGGAGAAATTTTGAATTATGTAATAGTTGGATAGTCAGTTGCTGCATGTTTTCGCTATTAGTCTCAGAAGAAACCGATAAATTGTTGTAATTTTGTTATGTGGCATCACCACCCTTTTAATACAAAAACTTATAACCATTCCTGTGAAAAAAAATCCCCCAAATGATGAAAATGTGGTCAAACTACCCCTTGGGGGGTTAAATCAACCTCAACATGTGTGTAATAAAGGAACACTCAACATAAGCTCAAAATACATGCCTTGATAAAGTGGCAGGTGTGAAAAATGTCAATATCGAGCCTAAGGCATTCCAACTCCAACTAGGAGGCTTAATAACACATCAAATATATATATAATCTAATTAGAATCATATGAAATGGGTCAATGTGCAAGGCACTTCACAAGATAGTAATGTCAAACATTCAAAAATGCAAACCATAAGTAATATGACATCCAAAATGCTAGGTTGCTCCTCCTCAATGAGGAGCAACACGTCATCATCAATCTTGCAAACCTTAAATAACCATGGCAAAGCACTCTTTAATTTAATCACCACAACAAGGAATAATTATTAACACTTGGAAATTAGGGAGACTCTATTGGGTTCCTACTCTGTGACAATGGTTAAATAAATATATCAATGCTAAGAAAAACCCTTCATGAAACTCCAAACATGCCACCAATGTCAAAGAAGGGGAGCACACTACATCATTAGGATATCAATTATTAGGGACACACCAACTCATCAATTAGAACACCATTAGCACATGAGGATATTTTATCCAAAACCCACTAGTAACCACCAAAGCATCAACTCAACCAAAAGATAGCAACATATATAAACCAAAGCACGTATGTATCCTCAACCCATGAAATGATCAAACAATGTCATCCTGCAAGCCCCATCCTTGTGATAAAAATCACACGTTCAAGACTCATCGAATGTGAGGGGTAACAAGAGGGAAAACCAATTGAGTTCCTATGAATTGGCTCAGGCCTAGCAATGCCCTCTTCCTTAATGGTGCTACAAAAAGACAATTTTTTAAGGATGTGGTTGCACCTCAATCGCCCTCATCCTTGGGAGATTAGGAGTTGGATATAGCTAAAACAAAGCTTGGAGCAAGTGCTTTATTGTGGAGAAGAGCTCATATATCCCTATGGTTTAGTTGCAATCAAGCATGATGAAGGTAACGATGCATGGATGGAGGAAGCAAGCCCTAGTCTATGGATTCATGGTCTATGACCCACTACAGAGAAACACATGGGTTGGTGCCAAGCGAGCTAGTGAGACAAATCTAGGGTTAAGTTCTACAAGAAGTGATTCTTTATTGATATGTTTCCATTATAAGCAAAAACATTGAAGGTTCTACTGGGGGGCCTTGGATCATTCAAAGAACTTGCTTCTTTCTCATCCCATGGACCCTCGATTTCAATTGAAGAACAACAAAAATCTCTTCAACATGTATTTGGGTGAAGCTTCCAAACCTCCTCATGTAACTCTTGGTAGGAGGAGAACTTAAGCTTAAATTGGCAACTTGTGTGAATTTATTAGTTATGACATAAACAATAAAGTCATCAATGCATTTTCAATCGCAAGACCATGTATTCAGATAGGTCTAAGAAAATGGTTACCAGAGAAAGTAACACTTTAATGGGAAGGATCCCAAAAGGAATTTAAAATTAATCTTCAAGAGTACAACCTTTCATTGTAGAATATGCATGCAAACAAGCCAATTAATGATAATTTGCACAATAAACAACAAAATCATGACCCACCTTGACATGCATAAAAGGCTTGTCCAAAAAAAGTGAAGGTCACTTTGGCAACGTTAGATGGGTGTTCCAAATAGTTAATTGGAAAAGAAGAAAGTTGAGATGGGGAGGAAAGGAGTCATCTTCCTCTCATCATCTAGAATCTAGCCATTCAAAACAAGAACAAGCTTCCTCACAGACAAAATGATGTCAATGCCATGCACTCCACCCCCTACAAACTCAAAGTCAAAAGCCCCCTCCTCTTGGAGGTGATCCACAAAGAGGAGGGGCAAATCTTGAAAAGCTCAATGAATCAAGATACCTCCAACTTGCTCCAAGCAAGTTGATATAAGAACTAGCACTATTAAATAGTCCTTCCAAGGATCGATCCATTGCCTCAAAAAGTCCAAAGAAAATGACAAAAGCACTAGTCACTCCTACATCAATGCACCAAACAAAGAATTAGGTAAAACATAGAATTGAGATAGAGAGAAATTTTAAATAATTAAGCATGTAATGTTTCTATAGTTTCTTATGTAATGAGTTCATATTGACTTGTCCATGTATCTCAAATCCAATCTACTTCTTGAGCTCCTTAATCACAGGGGGCACGATCTTTTGGGTTCACTGGCCCCTGTTTTTGTCACACCTTGCATCAAGCAATAGTTCAATAGTGTATTGAGTGATGAGAGATTGTATCCTCTGAGGTCATCATAGGTCCATGCCATTACATCACAATCATATTCTTGGCAAAGGGATATTAACCCCTCTCAACATCCTTTTCCAAGCTTGAGCACTTTATTAGGGCTTACACCTCATCATAGTCCTCATTTTTCATATGCATATTCATTTTGAAATCATGCACTGATCATCTGAGTTTCACATGCGGGTGATCACAAAGAATTAGGTAAAACATAGAATTGAGATTGATAAAGAAATTTTAAAGAATTATGCAATGAGTTAATATGGATTTGTCCATGTATCTCTAGGAAGAACAAAAATATACACGTAGGAACCAACATTTTTTGGAATCTACTCCATCACACTTGGGAGGGAAGATGCTCTTTACCAAAGAAGTTATTTTAAAGCTATGTAGCTCTGAGATTCTACACATTACAGATTCTTGATAACGTTGTCTTGCCTTTTGGCAATGCTATTTCATTTTAGTTGTTGTTTTCTTCTTTACATCATATCATAAACAACATGAACCACATCTCCAACTTGCTAGAGTAATCTTTGCATTGATATCAAGTTTACAAATACATTGGTTAGAACAAGATAAAATATTTTTAGCTTTTCATTTTCATATCATAGAAGCTTGACCCAAGTATTTCAATCGGAAAACACCAAGGATGTGCATGTCTTGCTTAGTGGCTTTTGTGAGGATTTTTATATTTCACTAACAAAATGCTTTGTGAATTCTTCATTTAAGATTCCATAGAGATGAGATGGCTACATCGACATATTTGAAGATCTTCAACTATTCATGTTTCATTTAAAATTGCATAAGATGACATTCTTGATCACTATTTTTACATAGTTACATACTCTTAACTTTAGAATAGAGCGGATAATGTTCTAAACAATCTTTCCTACATAAGATAAGGACTTTCAAACTTTCTTACAGTTAGAGTACGTTATCATGGTTGTATTTGTCTTTGAAGAGAGAAGGAAGGTAGGACTTCGAAAATTTCTTACCATTAGGGAATGCAATCATGGTTGTATTTGTTTTTTAAGATCGAAATCTAAACATTGCTCGACAATTATTACAAATTGGTATTTGGCATTGCTCATGTTAATGTAGGCAGCAAATATTTTATATTTTGAACTTGGTAGTAGGTATTAATTGATTTGTCAATGTAGGCAACAAATGTATAGTTTACACTTGGTATTAATTATTAGTTAGTTGTTGATAGGGTGGTGCTCTCATTTTCTATGAGGTTGCCACCTTAAATAGTGCTCTCATTTTCTATGAGGTTGCCACCTTAAATGGTGCTCTCATTTCTATAACATACTAAGCTATAATCCCATCTTTTGAATGATTACACCAAGTCCACTTATTCTTTACTACTTTGTTCATTTCCACAATTCCATCCTTGCCTATTCCTTGGTGGTCTAGACCACTATCCATGTGTCTTCATCACCTTACAAGTCTTTGGCTGAGAACATCAACATAATCTCCAAGCTTAGACACATGTTATAATTCAAATTGTGTCAAATTCATTTTTCATTTTCTTGACTTCAAAAGGATTTATATATCTGTTGATTAATAATGATTGTAATCCTCTTTTTAGCCTTTTTTTTCATCTCATATTTAAATTTCTCATTGATATCAAGCAACCGTAAAAACTCAACAATATAAAGTAAGTCTGGTGGAAAACTTGAGCTTAAAAATTTTCATTCAATTTTAAAATAAAACAATTCACTTTTTAAATTTAAAAATAATATTTATTTAACAACTCATTCATTAGATATCCCCATCCTTTGAATTTAAAATAAAGCAATCCACTTTTTAAATCTCAAAATTTAAAATGATATTTATTTAGCAACTCATTCATTAGACAATCATAGTCTAAAATATCCACATCCTTTGTTGATTCACTCTTCAATTCTTAAACCGTTACTGTCCGTTATTGTTTTGATTCACTCTTACGTTTTTAAACCGTTACTTTTATATATATATAAACTTCATTAGAATAATCCATCACTGACAATTTTGGAGGTGGATTTATTAGAATAATCCTAACGCTTCATTTAATCTTGGAAATAAATTTATTGCTACCTATTTCAATAATCTTGGAAATGAATTTATAGCTTCTTATTTCAATAGCCTAGTCTTCTTCCTCAAGCTTAAAGTGGAAGTGATTTGTTGCATTTTGGTTGAAATTCTCAAAACGGCACCTACCCTGGCCTCTTGTACTTGGCAAGGTTGATGAAAATCTCTTTTATTATCTGTTTTAGACTCGTCCTGCACTTCGATCTTCCATTAAACACGTTAATCCAGTGTCAACACGTATTTTAAAAGACAAAACATTGAACTTGTAACGTGTGAACTGAAAGTTGATACAACTAGTAATTTAACATTGTTTCATCCGAGCAAAAGGTTGGACAATTTTTTCTAGTAATCTTTAAAATTTAATGAAGCTAATTCTTAATATGACCAATGACAGATTTCAACATAAACATAACCTCAACAAAACATTCTCTCTTCACTTAGAAGTAAACCATAGCAGTGAACCATATATGACACATATTCAGATATTTCAAATTCAACTCTCGCCATTTATATTGATCCTTGAATTGTCATAACTCTCTCTGCATAGCTTAACAACAATTGTTCAACTGAGCTTGCCACACATAAGTTAATTTTTCCATAGATAAGTTGGTATTTCCACAAATTCATCTGGGCTCAGAAATACAGTAAGCAGAGAGTAGGATGAAGAAGCCCCTGTCTATATAACATACGATATTATAAAGGAACTAACATGTTCCCAATCGAAGAAAACATGGAATAAAGATCCTGCAATAGTCCTGTACGAAGTAGGCCTAAAAATAGTAGCCCAAAAGATGAATTTAAGATGGAAATCATTTAGATAAAATTTGCACTGGTTGGTTATCACAAAAATTGGAGTTTCATACCACTATTGTGGTTAGATATTAACAGTAGAATTGCGTAAAGTAAGATATTCGTCAAGTAAGTCACGTTCAAACCAAAAGCAAAAGGTAGGCATTGAAGCCTTCTTAAATCTGACATAACACTGACTTTAAACAACAAACCAAGAAAACGTGGAGGAAGCAAGTTTATATTGTTTCACATAAATAATGAAACAGAGCATCAAAAGTAAACCATTTACAACCTGTCTATAATTTGTCTTCCACTGACTTTAAACAACAAACCAAGAAAACGTGGAGGAAGCAAGTTTATATTGTTTCACATAAATAATGAAACAGAGCATCAAAAGTAAACCATTTACCACCTGCCTATAATTTGTCTTCCAAAAGGTTGATAGTTCAGTAGAACTAGAAGCTATTGTTGAAAAGGACTCCTTAGGAAACAAAGGGTAACATACTAAAAACCTCGACTGTATTTGCCAAACGCTTTTGTTCATCTTATGATTTCACATTTCTAGAATGCACGCTCACTAGTTTTTAGTAAGAATGGCATCTTCTTATGCTACTTCCAAACCAGATGATATATATTTCAACCTTAACAAATGTGAATGATGACAAAACGCACACGGTTTCAACTTACACAGCTGTTTGAAAACAAAACTAGCCATTTTCCCATGTATACCTGTAGAGTGTCCATGTGTGGTTCCTAGAAAAGTGTCCATGTGTGGTTCCTAGAAAATCTTATTGCATTTAGAGAACCTAAGAGCACTCTACAGCTCAGGATGGGATCAATGTCTCAATTTATGAATAATGCTGACAAACTAAAATGAAAAAGAATTTGACACCTACATTTAACGTTCAAAAGAAAGAAAAAGACAGACACATATATTTAAAAATAAATCAACATAAATTCAAAAGAAAAAAGAGCCAACCATATATATTAAAATAAAAAATAAACTAACATTAATTTATCTTAGATTCTTAACCCCTAATCTCTAAATCAGGAAGAAGTTTGCACCTGGCTTTTTTTATCCTTCTAAGAGCTTTAAATAAATCCAAGGTTAAACTGAATCTATGCTAGTTTTAGGTGTGGATCATATCCTTTGTATACACAAAACTTAGAATGCAAAATCATTCAATCTGTTTTAGATTTTTTTTTTCAAAGAAAATCTCACAAGATCTCTCCTATTCCACAGAATATCTGGACAGGCAGTGACTCAACTGCTAAACACTATTATGATCAATAACCCTGAAGTACCAGACTGGATTTGAACCTGTGAACCTATGACCTTCCTGTCAGCAACATGCCTTGGACAAATGGTTCAACAAATTAAACTAATCCTTAGGACCAATAACTTCTCCAAATATATATATATATATATATATAAACACAAACAAATATATACATATATAAACACACAAGTAAATTACTGAAGATGAACTTGCAATTGAATCACAATTGATCCTGTTGAAAATGTAACTCCTGTTTGTTGTCGGAAAGAGGAATTAGGTATCTGAGGCCTAATGTGGTACAGTATCCCGGCACTCAAATCAACCCATTTCTACAAACCTCCTGGATTCCAGAAATTGCTGTGATCCATTACTCAAATCGTAAATTAATCGATCTGGATTGAGTGAAAGACGACCTAATACACCCTAGATTGCAGTTTACAGTTGCTGCGATGATAGATTTAGGGAGTTGAGAATTTGGCAGCCAGATTCAGGGCAAATATTTATCTAAAAAGGCTTTGGAAAGTGGGATAGTTTGAATGTCCCTTATCTCAAAGCACTTGAGTGGGTTTAATGGTTAAGAATATGTGTTACCTCAGAGGGATCACAGGTCCAAAACCTGGGGGGTAGGGTTGCTCATTGGCCAGTTATGACAAGGCTCGAAGGGTAGGCGACCCCTAGGATAGAGGCTCTCCCCTGGGATAAAGGGTCTCGGGACGTCTCGACCCCTGCTGATTTAAAAGTTTCTGATATATCTGGCTTGCGGGCTATTAGATATACCCTTGAGATTACTGTTCCCATGATTAAAATAGAAAAACTGCAGTACCACATATCAAATATGTGAACCAAAGAGACACATGAATACAATGGACCTTTGAGAGTGGTGTTTTCACCAGGTTGGGGATTTTCTCCCCTATAAACCCCGGTGTCAAAGGTCAGTGCATATTAGTTTGTTTCTATGTATGTTCGTTGATCCTGGTCTCAAAGGTCTGTGCACGCTGGTTGGTTAGTGCGTATGCACGTTGATCCGTGGAATACAGTAGGCATAAAATTTTACAAGTTGTTTAAGTTTTATAACAGATCAAAAGATATGAAAATAAAAAAATATTCGCGTGGACAAAAGAACAAATGATGAAATATCACATAATTTGTCATTCTCTTCACCTCCCTTAGAGTTCCTGGTTTTCCTAATTCTAAAATTTGATAAAATACAACAAAATCACCTGCTCTGCATAAAGTAACAACAAATGCCATCTCACGACCACTGTGATAAATAAATAAGATGACTGTCATCAGATGCCAGTCTAATATACACATATCGAAGGAAAAAAACCAAAAAAAAGGGAAAAAAACCTTGATTACACCACTGAATTGTGTAGAGATCGAAACCCATAGCAAAACCGTCGATCTTTATCATCAGATCCGGCAACTAACGAAAATCACTCTTCTTCTTGGCATGGGAGAGGGCATTCCCCTGCTCATCGTAGAGAATGAGGCCACTGAATTTGGGGAGTTGGCATCTCTCCCCCATCATAATCTTCTTCTTCCACACCGGCGGCGTCGAGCTCGGGGCCCCTTCCTCCACTGTAACCACAGCTGCGTCTTCCCTTAGAAAAGAAACCTCCCCAGGGTCATCCTTCACCATTGTCAGTTTAAACCCCCCTCCACCTTTCATTGCCTTCATAACCTTCTTCCTCACGGCCCCCCATCTGCGCCACGAGCCACGAGTGTCCGCCGGGCTGGAATCCTTGACCTCCCTGCGACTACCCACCACCGATCTCGCGCACAGAGCTACCAGAAATACCACCGCACAAAACCCTGCAGCGGCCGTCAAAGCGAGCCAGGTGGTCCTCTGTTCGATTCCGGCCAAGGAAACCCATCGTAGAATCTCCATTACAATGAGCGAAATTAGTTCATCGAATGAAAAGGAGCTTGATATTTATATGAATCTCAAGGTTTTCCCGGGAGCCAGTTCCAGGAAATACCTTTGGGTGGAGGCACTCAGCTTCTAATGGCCGTCCATATTTTATGGTGTCCGTGTGTTGTCGGAAAGTAACTTCACCATCGATGGCGACATACCTTCGGCCAGGGATCGAATCCGATTACGTGGTCTCCTCGCTTACCAAAGTCAAACCTACCGTGCCTGTCAATATTTACTTTTTTCCATTAACGTCAACATCCAGCACCGCATTTGATACAGGAAGCACTCATTAAAAATAGCTTAAAATAAATTAGAGTGATTTTAAGATTATTTTTTCAAGTCTTTTAAATAAAAATAAAATCTCAAAGCAAATTGGTAAATATTTACCTTGCTTAAGATTTAATAAATTAAAATTATTATTAATGACTATCATTATTGTAAAATTATATTTCGTTTTATTTATATTTCAAATAATAACCCCAATTAAAAATTATATATGAAATCGATTAAGATGTTAGGTTTTAGAATGAATACTTGGAAATTACATAAAATTTAATTTATGATAAATTTCTATATTTTTTTTCTGAGAAAAAAAGCTCATAACTTTTATTTATATAAAAATAAAAGTTGTCAAGGATACGGTAGTCCATTGGGGGATAGATGGATTTCATTCCATCCACTTGGGTTTAATTCTCTTAAGACATCTTTTGGCTTGGATGATCAGCTCACGGTTTGCTCGACCTACCATCCACGATATGTGAGGAAGTTTGTTGAGATTTTCCATGCGTGTTAACTTTCCAGTAGTAAAAAACTAGTATGGATGGGTAAAAAAACTTGAAACGTCGTTTCTTCACATATCGTCAGGGAAAAAAAAGGGGGGGGGGGGGGAGGACTCAGGATCCCAGATTTTCCATTATGCCCTGAAGAGTTGTGCTTTAATGTGGATCCCACAAGCGGTATTGATAATTCGCTATGATGGAACCTTCAATCTCCTTTTGGATGTTCCACTGACCATTGATGAGGTCCAGTCCCAGTTTTGATAGAGAGTCTGCTTCAGTGTTCCTTTCCCTGTAGATGTGATAAAAGGAGGCCTCTTCCATATCCATCTTTAAAACCTTTATCTCCTCTAAGATTGGGATTAAATCAAGGTTATGAAAGTCCTTTTTTTCATTTGACCAATCTATGATCAAATGGAAGTCTCTGAAAACTTAAAGGATCTTTATCTCTTCCTTTTTTACCAGCTTAAGAAGTAGATTTAAAGCACAGAGTTCGGCATAATTATTTGTACCAGCTCCTAGGCCTGCCTGGAATCTATATAAAATCTTCTTTTCTAAGTAAAGTAAGCCTCCTGCACCAGCTCTGTTGGGATTGTTGCTAGAGGCCCTGTCAAAGTAGGCCCAAGGCTTCTCTCTATTTATAGGTTCAATCTCAAGTATCTTAAGACCTTTAACTTTATCCTCCTGCGGAAAATTGTTTAAGATGGTTGTTGCATTCCTGGCAGAGAACAAAGGACCTGCCATAAAGTTATGAGAGGAAAACTTTTGAAGCGGTTGTTTGTGAGCTCTGTTAACCAATATTTTAAGTTGTCCTAAGCAGAAGTTCCCGACCATACAAACCTGTATTTTAAGAGGACCTCTAACTCTTTCCAAACTTGCCTCTGAAACGGGCAGAAAACAGTTAAGTGGAGGTTGCTTTGTTCTGTGTTCCTGCAGAGGGTGCATCTGCCAGGTCCTTCCCACCCTCATCTCTGTAAATGGTCCCAAGTAAGTGCTTTCTCTCTTAGGAGGAACCAAGTAATCAACTTTGATTTGGGGGAACATTTCAAATTCCATAAAGGCCGCCACCACCACACAGGGTCTTCAATCCCCAATTTTAGCATACTTTCATAACCACTTTTGGGGCTGTAAATACCATGAGGATCGAAGCTACATACCATTTTGTCTGGCTCAGGATTTAGATGGATATGGTTGGATTTTAATTGATTAATGTAGTCATTCCATACTTCTGCCTCTTCCCCTCTGAATCCTAACTTAGAACTCTTTTGTATGCCAGACTTGATCGAAGTGGGTAGTCGACCTGCTATTTGCTATCTGATGTAGAGAGAAAAGACCTTTAAATCTTAGCTAAAGGATCATGGAAACCGGTAACCTACTTTTTTCCCCGCTTGAAAACCAAGAATCTTCACCGAGTCTTATACTCTTCCCATTTCCAATTTTCCAAGAGAGATGCTTACCTATAATGGAGAAGGATTGGATAGCAACTTTCCATGAATTCAAGACATTCTGCACAGATTTATGATTACACCGGATCCATTCGTTTAAAGTTAAAGGAGAAATATATTTTTGAAAAATAACCTCTCGCCAAAGTCCCGATCTTGTTATTAACCTCCAAATAGATTTCCCTGCTAAAGCTTTTGAGAAGACAAGAAGACATTTAAGCCCCTAGCCCCTGAGCTTTTTAGGAGTAGCAAGCTCCTGCCATTTTACCCATACTACTTTTTTGTGCTCTGTGGATCTAGACCAAATGAAGTTAAAAATAAGCTTTCTAACTGTGGTTAAGACTCCCTTAGGTATCCAGGCAATGGTACTCTAGTAGACATGGATTGCCTTTAAGACTGACTTAGCTAAAACCAGCCTTCCTACTTTGGATAACCATTTAAAACTCCAGTTAATGATTCTTTTTCACATTTGACTAGCAGCTATTTCCAATCACTAATGAGATAACCAACATGTTTTAAAAAGAAACCCCAAGTAATTCAGACTATTTCCCACTACTTATTCAGTGAAAGGGAAAAAAAAATTCAGAATAATCAATTCATTATCCTTTACACCTTCGCTTAAGAGAGAAGATTTAAGGAAGTTTATTTGCATACATGAAGCTGCACAAAAAAGTTTTAAGCAGTTTGACAAGAATTCCCAGTCTTTTACTGTACCTTCCGAGAAAATGAGTATATCGTCCACAAATAAAATGTGTGAGAGTCTACAAGCACCTCCTATGAGTATGCCTTTAAAATGACCTGTGAATATTAACATTACAAGAAGTAATTATTATTTAGTGATTTTGTCACTACATTAAGAGAAATGCATATTTTACAATTCAATATTAATTCAACATTAAGGATATATATAATGTTTATAAATAACCTCATGCTTTGACATTTCTAGATTAACATGGCATTTATTAAGAATTTAGATGGATCAAATTCATTTTAATGCATTTTTTACACTCAATATAAGGGATAAGTGTAATTTCGTGTTCAATGTGGAGTTGACATGATGATACTTTAATAAAATATAGATTCATATTAATTCTACATCTACACACCTTTGTTAAAGTGCAAAATTTGAAAAAAGAATTTGCACCTCAAGTGTTTTGATCCCTCTCAATGCTTGGTAGATATGGAGTTATTGTGTCGAGAGTCGCTTTTTACAAACCTTTTTTAAAGTGCAAAATTTGTAAAAGCGTTTGCACCTCAAATAATTTGATCCCTCTCGATGCTTAGTAGATTAGTCATAAGATGAATATATATTCATATTAATACAAACCCTTTATGTGGTGCAAAATTTTGAGAGAAGGTTTGCACCTATGATACTTTTTTTTTAAGAAGGTTTCTGGTTTTTTTACTTAAACATGAGATATGTTAAAATGTTTACTCTAATAATTATATATTTTCTTTTTTTTCCAAAGAAAAATATCAGTAACTTTATTCTTACAGTTGTTAAGAGCTTGATGCTCATTCTGATATTTACAAAGAGGGCAATATTCTCACCCATCCAAAATTCATTTGGTTTACTTACAACGCCAATTTTTCACCTATTTAGAAAAGAGGGGAGTATTCTCACCCATCCAAAAAGAGTATTTTCACTCATCTAATTCATTAAGGTTACAACAAACATATGTAGAATTTCATTCCTATCATATATTTTCCATCATCAGATAACTGAGAGGATTCCTGACATATTTGGGTTTGTTGTTACCTGCAATAGATCTCCCTGGCGGAGATATTTCCCATATGGTATGTATGTTTCAAAAATATCGCTCCTACATGTAGTGAGCAGGCCTGTTTTGCCAAGGAGTCCACCTGGGCATTGTAGTCCCTGTATGTATGCTGAAAAGAACACATGTTGAACTGACCTGTGAGTGTTTTGATTCTAAAGAGAATATGAGATAAGAGGAGATTGGAGTAGGAGTTGTTTGAGGTTATCCAGTCTATAGCCAACTTTGAATCTGATAGGATGTGTATCTCTTTAATCCCATACTCATGTGCTAGATTTAGAGTTGTGATGATGCTCGGGATTTTTGTATAATTGTTGGTAGTTATTCATGCTCCTCTTAAAAAAGTGTGATTGTTCTCTATAAAATAAGATGCCTCCATATCCATTTTCTCTAGGGTTCCCTTGTGAATCTTCGTCATAGAAGTAGTGTGGGAGCATGTGATCGAAGATCAGAGGGGGTCTAAATTGGATATTTTCCTTTTTCAATTGTTTATGGAAATCCCCTATAGCATATTTGAATATGAAGAATGCAATGGTTGGATGGGATGTTTTATCTTCAAAGATGAGCTTGTTCCATGTGATCCATACACTCTAGTTGCTGATAAGTGGAATATGGAGGAAATACGAGTTTTAACTTTCTAATTACTTGTCAACACCCAGAATTTCCGAAAAATTTAAATTTTTTAAAAATAGCTTATAATCTTATTAAATGCAGTCATTAACTGTTTGACTAGTTTATATTATCAGAATTGTAACTAAATGATCTTTTATCATACTTATATTTAAAGATGAGTTTCTTGTTAGTTGCTGAATGTTTTCTGTTTGCAACCACAAGGGGGAATTGCCATAACAGACTGGGCTTACTTAGCTTTCGAGCTAATGCCACAGATTTCCTTTCTCTTACAGATATACAGGTAATGTTCGGGTCGTTGCAAACAAATCTTTAAAGTATTATATACAAATTGTTGTACCAAATCATTCCGTAAAAGTATAAGCATGCTAGCCAGGTTTATCAAGCTTTTAAAGGTAGAACTCTTCCTATGATCTCCTCAAGATCTTCTGATAGAAGTTGGAAATTACTAGAGACTATGATAGCTATTTTCTTTGATAATAAAAGAATTGAGTATCCCTATGGAGTATTGGTCTATTGATGAGTTTACTGTAATAAAATAATATTTCTTATCTAGCACCGTAGAATATGACTGGGTTACCATAATCAGACCAATTGTTACTCATCAGTGGTTACTACATCATGCCAAGTTTAAATTTAGAAAATGATTTCATTTACAACTTCAATTGTAAAGGATATGGAGTTAATAATATCGATATGTATATTTATACTTTTCTTATTTCTAGTAATTACAAGGTTTACTTGTCTGATACATGTCTCCTCTTAACATTTTAAGGGTTTGCATTGATTGGAACACTACTTTTGTTTCCATGATTGACAATTGAATAACAACTATAAGCACCTTTAGAATTAGTCCTAAATTATCACGATTGAACTCATTTATGATTTTTCAAACTATACTCCCAACAAGAATGGTTATAATAATTTACGTAAACTACCTAACATACACTTCACTCACACACTCCTTGTACTTCTTGAGCATGAAGGATAACAAAAGTCTACTTGTTATCACAAGGGATCTAAGACTATTAAGAGATGGTGATTATATTGGTAACAACAAGTAGATAAGGACTGGAGTAACTTAAATCTAAAATTTGTGGGTTATATAGCTTGAATTCTACAAGTTAAAGTCATATAAAGGAAAGAATGACAAGTCGTTTACTATCTGTGTAGAGTTATAGCAAATGGCATTATAGTAGCAGAATTGTAAACAACTACCTAACATCACTTCATTATCTCATAATCTTAAAAGAAATGATATATCTCTTGTCTTTTCACATGAGACTAGAGGAAATGGCAATCTAGTGATAAGTTTATGAACTACTTATATCCTAACATTATTCCCATATCCTTATAACTTTTATAATTGAAGATTAAATCCTCTATGTTTAAACACTTCAAGACTTAACCTTGAATGCTATTTTAAATGCATGGTTTTATAAGACAAAGTTTTTAATGTTTACTTTGCAGGGTTCAAAAGCTTGGTCCTAACATGAAATATATGGCAGGTATAAACTATGGTATCGCGACCATAATGGGATATTCATGCTATGATTTTGTTTCGAAAACAATTGATGGGAATCTCGTCGTAGAACTTTAGAACGTCGACCCACTGCATGACATATATTAATAAGCTACGTGGTCACTCCAGAGCCACGCGTTTGTGATATAAACTCGTTGACTAAACCCTACTTTGTCATTTCTCCCTTGCCTTCGGGCTCGGTCGCTCTGTGAACCCTCCTGGTCCAAACTTTGCTGTTCACTGTTTGATAGCAGCTTCTATGCTGCTTCAGTCCTTCGTGCTTGTCAACTGCATCGTATGGGAGTCAATATTTTACTGTTGGTGGCCAAAGGGGTGGTTGAAAAACCTAGGGTCTTTCCTTTCTACTCCATTGCTGACCCTGTCACGGCGTGAGTGTATCTTTCGACCTGGTACTGTCAATGCTTCCATTGTGGAAGATACCCTTTACTTCTGCCAGCTCGATCTTTTCGGTGTCAAAGGAAGGGTTTAGACTTCCTCTGCTCGTGGTTAACAAGCTATTTACTGTGTTTGGAACTTCTTTCAATTCACCGGTAAGCTACAGGTTACTCCTTCGTCTTCCAGTTAAAAGAAATAGTTTAACCATCAAAAAATAAAGTTTTAACTGACACTGTTCTTTCGTTGCAGTTCCTGGCTACTCTTAAAGGTGTGGATGACACAAACCTCGACAGTTGGCTTTACCTGGTAAGCCTGGTTTTCACCATGGCATTTCCTCCTTGTTGGTTTGTTAGGACGGTTAGGGTTTGGACTTTGAATGAAGCGACTCTGCGATTATAGCAGCTCTGCTCAGTCTTTTAACTGTATGTTAAAGTGAAATCTTACGGGTTTAACCCTGTGTTGTAGTAGGATGTTACGGCTTCGGTCCATTTTTGTAATTATTCGTCTTTCTTTTGTAGAAGAAATATTGTGTATATATATATATAAAGCAATAACTGTAGCCAGCCTGTAGATGAGGTTACGGCCTCTTGATCTTGTGTCCTTTATTGTACTCTTAAAAAATGTTCAAGGTTTTCACCCGGGTTTTGTAATATGACTTATTATAACGTTTTCCTGTATTTTTGGGCTTGTTTATCTCATGCATTTTTAATTCTATGCTATGTACAGGAATAAGTAAAATTTACGGAATTTGTGACGCGGCCGTAGGTGAAATCATTGTTTTAACCCTTAGTGTTTTATTATGCTTGCACAACCTGGACTGATAGGGTTCAACCCGGAATTGACAATTGAGATTTCAATCCATCATTTAAATTATAACTCTGTTGGTTTTTGCGAGTTAGATGGAAGATATTAACCGTAATGGTTAAGCTTGATGGTTGAGCTAAATACTGTTCTGTTATTTTTTTTGGTTTTAAACAAATAATAACTAGGTTATTTAACTATGGGTAAATTCTTTTTACTAAAATTTGTTGTTAGGGTTACGTACCTTGGTTTATTTGTTATGCAATAACTTCTTAAATTATATACAGGGTTTGTACCCTTATACGAATATTCTGACTGTGAACACAATTCTCCTGCATTGTTCTCGATCACGATATCACTACTGTAATTTATCTTTTTATATTTTATTGTCTCAGAAGATTGTTTATTTAATTTTTAATACACAGAGTATAATTATTTTGTACATAAATCTTACTTACTTATTCATTAAGTATAAATGACTAGGGTTATAATTGCAATTATAAATTATTACTTAAAATGTTACTACTATATTTTATGCGTTATAGATACATTATTAATGATACAATAATAATATTATTTCTCACTAAGAATGCGGAAAAACACAGTAACTCTTAACAGATTTATCTACTGATATTCTAAGATACTCAATTTACTAAACTAAATTAGTTCCTCAGACATATTAAATAAACATAACAGACGTCCATTTATAATCAGTAAACATAAAAAAGCAAGTGACAGAACCTGTTAAAAGCTGTGGACAACAACAGCAATGGGAGGCCGTTCCTCCCTACCAACTCCTGGAGAGTGCTCAGACAGCAACTTCTCAGGACCCCCGAGCTTGCTCTGGTCTCCCTGGCTGGAACTAGGTGCAGCAAGTTAATTCTCTCAGCCCAAAAAGCTATAATGGAACCAAGTTACTGCAGCAATCCTCCTAAAACAACTTCCTTACTGTATTTCCCTCTTCCTCAATGGATTTCCTGAATAACATTCACCTGAATGAATTCTCCCTGGAAAGTATTCGAGCCCCCAGCTCCCCTCATTGAGTTCTTTTTAAAAGATTGCCTAGGTCTTTGTTGGGTTAACTGTCATTTAATGAGCCACCTGCTCTGATTCCACTTTCTTGGGGAATCATGACCCCAAATATAGGGAAGTTGCCACCTGCAACTTAGGAAGTGTTTGAGGATGCTGCCACTTGTATTTTGCCTTTCCACCTAGTTCGATCCTCCAGTTTGACTAGTAACCTCTTTTTAACCGCTCTCCCATGCTGTTGTCTCCACAATTTATTTATTAATAATAAAATATTCTGAATTACACTCCATTTCTATTGACTCTGCTGAGTCATCAATCCCTACTTAGCATTAAATTTAACATAATGTCTCAGGAATATAATAAAACAATTACATAATTTTTACAAAATTGGGGTATGTGACATTACTAGTGGTTCGAAGCCTCAGGAAGAGTGCCTTCCCATTCTGGGAGAGCAATGTTCCAGATGATCAAGTTGCGCTCCAAACATATTTAGTAAAGTGACATGAGACCAGAAGATGAGAGGTGGATTTACAATGAGTTTTGTATTGAAGACAAATGTTAGGACCCTATATCCCTCTTTTTTGGAGGTTATCCCATGTTAAAATATTCATGTTAAGGTCAAGCAAAAAGAAACACTTTGTTTTTCGAGAAGCCTTTAGTTTCTAGAGTTTTGAGCCACACCAAAGCAAATTGATCTCCCCTTCTAGGGTTGAGAGCTCTATGTACCCCAATTTTACCTGGTATGAGCCTGCTATGGAATTTTGTATCCATATAAGAGAGTATGGCTCATTTGATAGTTCAATGTATGCTCTTCAAAGGCCTTGTGTGTAGTGTTCCCACTAAGAAGATTGGTTACATGTGAGTCTAATTTTTGAGGCATTGAACCATTTTGAGTTCTATCGGTCTGTGGAATGCTTATCATACACATCTAAGAGATTTATGAGATGGAGATTATTTAGGGATGATGACAGGGCGGCTGGGAGGAGATCATTTGTAGAGAGACCTAGAATTGGGTTGTTATTCTGAAAATGATCAATATTCCATTTCATGGATCCTGGGATAAATCCTTTCCAATGATGTGGAAGCTACTTATGATGGCTCTCCAGAAGAGGGAGCCTCCACATGATGTAGAGATATTTGAGTAGATCCATTGGAGAATAGAATGTGGAGCTATATATTTTAGATATGTACAGTCTTTCCATAATCCTTTGTAAGTGAGAAGTCTCAATAGACTTTTTGCAGCTAGGGCTTGCAAGGAAATAGGAAGGTTTTTAAGCCCCCACCCTCCTTGTCCTTTTGGTTTGTATAGTAATTCCCATTGGCATAGAGGACTATTGGCCTTTTACTTATTTATAGACCATAAGTGAAATGAGCAGATTTTCTTGATTTTCTTTAAGATAGCTTTTGGAATAGGTGATAAAGACATTAAGTAAACATGAATAGCTTCAATGACACTTTTGATAAGTGTTAATCTCCCATCCATAAAGATCCACTTGTGATACCATGATCCAATTCTTTTGTTGATTTTATCTATTAACCATTGCTAGTTCTGAATTTGGTAGTCATTGGCTTTCAAAAGGAATCCCAAGTATTTAAAACATGAGTCAGATGGAACCTTTGGAAAGCATAGGAGAAGGAGAATTAGTGATTTGAGAGAGGAAGGAACATGGGAAAAAGATATGGAAGATTTTTTGAAATTTATCTCCATACATGTGGCTGAAGAAAAAAAAATAGGATTTTTTCTAGGAATTTTTCCTTTGGAATGGAAGCTTTCCTGAAAATAAGAATATTGTCCACAAATAGGATCTAGGATACATAGAGATGACTTGCAATTTTAGCCACAGTGAGATTTTTTTATTTTTCAAAGTTACTAAAATCTACTTAGAGCATCTACTACTATTAGGAATATCAGGGACGAGAGTGGTCATCCTTGGCGTAGGCCTCGGGAAGAATGAAAGAAGGAGGTGGTAGAACCATTGATTAGGATATCAAAGGAGACACTATTTATGCAGTCTTCAATCCAGTTTATAATGTGGATAGGAATACCTACCTAAGTGAGAATGAGATGGAGATAAAGCCAGTGTACCTTCTCAAATGCTTTGGAGATGTCAATTTTTAGCATGAAAGAGGGTTGGGATTTGGATTTGATTGAATGGAGGGATTATTGGGCAGCAGCGATAACTTCATGAATATTTTGATTGTCAAGAAATCTAAACTGTTTGAAAGAGATATTAGAGGAAATAATGGGTTTGATGCAGCAAGATGGTTTTGGAAATTAGTTTGTAAATGTCGTTACGGAGGGAGATAGGTTGATATTGTTCAAGCCCTTCAAGAGAGTCACATTTAGGTATATTTGCAAAGAAATTTGAATTGAAAGGTTGATGAATATTACCAGATAAACGTGATTCTTCTACAACTTCTACGATGTCTCCATCCATAAGGTCCAATAAATGGATGAAAAATTATGATGTTCATCCATCAAGACCTGGGGACTTACCTGCTTGAAAGGATGTTAGAAATTTGTGTATTTTTGAATGTGAGACAAGATTTTAGATGTCATTGACTTGAGAAGGTCATAACCATCCATTAAAGAAAGATGAAATTGCCATTATATCCTGGATATTTTCTCTTGGGGAATCATAGAGCAACGATTTATAGTGATAAATAGTTGCTTTTGATATCGAAGGGAAATCTTGATATTCTTGTCCCTGGTGGTTCCTGACATTCCAGATAGTATTTATAGCCTTCCTATCATTCGCTTGTCGATGAAAGAAAGTTGTGTTGTTGTCTCCTTATGAGATCCATAGGGCTTGCCTCTTCATTTTCCATTTGGCTTTAGTCCAATCCAAGAGCCTAACCTTTTCATGTTCCATTGTGGCAATTGCCTCAAGAGTAGCCTTATACAACTAAGATAATTCCATGGAAGCTAGCTTGGCCTCTAGATTTGATTCGACCACAATTAGATCTTGCTCGTCATTTTTGAAAGTATTATGTGCCCAAGACTTTGTTATCCCTTTGATCTTGATAAAAAAAATTTGGAAGGAAATCATCATCGGGTACTCAGGGGAAGTAGAGCAAGGAACCCAATGGTCACAGACAAAAGAGGTGAATTCATCATAAACGAGCCACTGTGGGTTGAACTTAAAGGAGGGTGACAACTTGAATTTTTTTGTAGAGAGTACCAAGGTTATAGGAAAATGATCAAAGTGCATCGTCTTAATAGAGTTTGACCTGTATGTCGAGATAGAAAGAAGCAAATATTCTTTTACCAGAAAGTGGTCTAATAATTGAGAGATGAATTGCTCATTAACCCATTTGTTAGACCAGGTTGGTCCAATGTTCAAGGGTTCGATATCAACCAGAAGATTTTGAATGAGGAGTTGGGAAAAGTAAGAAGAAAGCATGTATCTCTTGTCCATATAATCCTAGACTTCATTCCGTGAAGTGTGAAGTTTAGGTCACCCTTGATAATGAGATTTGGGAGGGAAAAAAGCATCGAGGATGATAGTGAGTCCCAAAAGGATTTCCGATCATGGGAAGGAACATAAATGTTTAACAGGTCTAATGATACATGGAAGGAAGAAGAGAAAATAGAGACTAGAATATAGGTTTGATCACTTACCACAGAGTTCATAATGACTAAACCGTCCCAACCTATAGCTAGTCCGTTGGAGTGTCCATTCGCATCTTTCGAAATGAAGGAGCAATCCGGGAACAGTTTTTTTAAAATATGTTGAGAAGAATCAACTGGACACATTGTCTCTTGTATGAATATGATAGAGGGATGTCACTTGATCACAAATCGTTTAGGGGTGCTTTGCTTTGAGGCGGATCCAATGCTTCTGATGTTATTGGATAACAGTATCATTTTTTGACCTTTGAAGGGGTTGCTTTGCTAAGGACCCCAAAGATACTATGTTTTTTCCCATCAAGAATATTGTGTTCCTCATTGCTTATGGCTTGCCTTATATGAGACCTTATTCCTCGAGATTTTGTCATGAAGCTTGACTATGGTGTACTCAATCCCCTAGAATGATCATTCTCAATCTTCAATTGTGAACGAGTGTAATAACGACGTCCTGAGCAAGAAGAGGATAACGCACTTGAAGATGGATATTTTTTATTACCTAAAGGAGGATGGAAATATTTAGAATTAGAAAGATTGGTGTCAAGAGAAGGGGATGAGGGATGGGGAGAGGATATTGACGGAGAGAGGATGGATTCCTATTTTCCCAAGTTAATAGAGGGAGGAGGCGAAGTCTACTGAGAGTTTAAGAGTTTTTTCTCCAATTCATTTAAATGGGAAAGTAGATGGGAATTTACATTTTCTACTTCATCTTCGATTTGTGAGAGTGATTTCTCAAGGGCTATATGCTCCTCGTCGAGGTCTATCGATTTCCTCTTCCCTTTTCTAAAATACTCTAAAGTCTTAGCTCCAAAGTCTAAAGGGCTCTTCATAGCTCGTGTACCACCAATTTTGTCTGTTGATTCGCTAAAGGTACAGTTGATTTGGAGATGGCCATGGGACTTGTAGTTATTACATCTGAAGGGGACATTCTTGTAGTCAAGAGGTTGTATATAGTGATTTTCTTTGGCTTCAATCATTATCATGTTCAGGAGTCCCTGCGAGATGTCCATTTCAACACAAATTGAGGCTACCGAAGTATTTGTCTTGCTTTTTGTTTCTGAAGCTACCTTCAAGAAATTTCCCATAGCATTTCTGATTACCTTTAATATGGGGATATTTCAAAACTCTAATGCAAGACAAGGCATCTTTTCTAATTACCTTAAATATGGGGATATTCCAAAACTCTAATGGAAGACAAGGCATCTTGACCCATAGCACAATCTTATGTATTCTTTCCCTTATGGGGTCAAAACCTGGGTGCCAATGAAAGAGGATTAATGTTGCATTCTTACAAAACCATGGGCCTCACATTGCACTATTATGTCGATCCTCTACAGAGTGAAAAACTAAGGTGATATACCCTATGGCTCCCACATGGGTGAGAGGAACATAGCTGAGAATATGCTCCCAAGTGCGGATTATCTAATTTTTTAGCCCTTCCTTTGAGAATCGACAAGCATGGAATCTATCGATGAGAGCTTTCTCTATGTATTGTATCATGTTTTCTTGAAAGGGTGAAGGGTCAATTACAACCTTCATTTCATCTGTCGAGCATTTAATGCACCTAGGTCTTTGTTTTCACGGCCTTTTGTTGTAATAATTATATTGTTAATAATAAAGCGGAACTTTGTGCCCTTTAGCTCATCCTGCATTTTGCGAATGTTCAGAATGTAGATCTGAGGCAGGTAGCTAGAGATTCTCAGGTGGTCATCAATTGGATTAACCTGGTGGGGCAAATAAACATCTTGACTCTCTCTCCGTGGCAGCAGCTGATTCATTCCCTACTTTCTCATTTTCCCGCTGTCCAGTTTTTGCATATTCCTCGTGCTAATAATGATCAAGCTAACTCACTCTCGAAACGTGCCCTTGATTCTTTAAATGGTACACTTCATTTTGAGCATTGGGCTGGTGATAACCTCCGGGAGGTGGGAAGCTATATTCTGTTTTGATCTTATAGTAGTTATATTGCAATAGTTATTTTGGTTTGGCTCTATTTGGTGATGTATCTTTTGTGGGTGATGCATTTGTCTCAATGGTTTGAGTTTTTCTTTTCTTTTGGATGGGGGCAGCTGGTTCCTTGTTGGGCATGTGTGTTTGGGCTCAGATGGTGAGCATTTATAATTTTCTTGGTGCTTAGTTCTCCATGGGCTCCTTCCCGGATTGGGAGGTGTAATTGGATCCAACTTTCATATACTTGTTAATAAAATATAGTGTTTTTTCTGATTGAAAAAATTATATTGTTAATAATGTTGTTTTATTATTTTAATTTTTATAAAGTAAAGTGTATAAAAGTAAAGCATAAATGTTCATAAATTTAAATTATATATTCCATAGAAAAAACCATATTTATATTTCCAGATAGAAAAGTAAATACATTCTTCAAAAATCTACTTATCTCATATTCTGCGATAAAAGTAAATACATT
The DNA here is from genome assembly GCA_027924585.1 of Larix kaempferi. Classification (NCBI taxonomy): domain Eukaryota; kingdom Viridiplantae; phylum Streptophyta; class Pinopsida; order Pinales; family Pinaceae; genus Larix; species Larix kaempferi. Next base: position 340,456 of record BSBM01000365.1, read on the forward strand.
AATAATTATATTGTTAATAATGTTGTTTTATTATTTTAATTTTTATAAAGTAAAGTGTATAAAAGTAAAGTATAAATGTTCATAAATTTATATTATATATTCCATAGAAAAAACCATATTTATATTTCCAGATGGAAAAGTAAATACATTCTTCAAAAGTCTACTTATCGCATATTCTGCTCAGCTATCCAAATCTTAAAAAGAAAAATACATCCGCAGATATGTATCCCTTTATCCAACCCCTATCAGTCCAGCCATGTTAAAAACATATAGTTTTTCATGTTAAAATTGACAGTTACATACTTGTATTGATCTAGTTCCAAAAAACAGAAAAAGAAGAGGAAGAGATCATTCTCTCCTCTAGGAATTCTTCTTCGATTGCTTGATGGAAACCTTCCAAGAGACATGCTTTAGATAATTTATTTGCATTTGTGTTGAATTGACGGTAGACATGAGAGAATGATGTATTATCAAAACTCAAGACAATTTCCTTAAAATGCATTGCTAGATTATAAATTTCAGACTTTTGTACCTGAGTTCTCCCTTGCATCCATTGAATAACAAATTCAGAGTCACCATAAACTTGAATCTTTTTTATACCTTTCTTCAATGCTTCTTTTAGTAGAAGTAGAAGTGCCTTGAGTTCATTGTAATTGTTTGATCGTAGGCCAAGTGAAGCTTTCCCATTAAAATAATGAGTTCCAGATATAAAAAGCACATACCTTGCTCCACTTCGAGAGCCATTTTCCTAGTTGGCATCATCAAAATAGCCCCAGGGACAACTTTTATTAATCACCAGAGACTAAGGATTCTTATATTAGGGCTCTTGCGGTTGCCTTGATAGAAAGATAAGAAAATTACTACTTGGGAAGCCATCTAGAAGCTTGGCACCATGATGTTTTCAAAAACATTCTCATTTGGGAAGTCCACACTCTCCATAAAACCACGAAAGGGAGGACTCTTATGTTCACAAGTTCCTTTTGCATTAGCCATGTTTTGATATTCTCCAACACTTTATTATGTTCCCACAAATTATTAATCTCCACAAAACCTTCAATTTCCTTAAACCTTCAACAATAAGAAGAAATAAGTAATGAGATAGTGGATCTCCTTGTAGAATGGTCCTTGAGGATACAATATATATTTTGAAACAAAATAAAAAATTATGTAGAAATGAGTTAATGAGTGGATAAACCGCAGCAATGGTGGTACAGGAGGTTATGGAAATGGAATGTTCCTCTAAAGATTAAATGTTTCTTATGCCAAGATTTACAAGGTAGCCTTAAGACATGGGATAATTTGTTAAGGCATGGATGGATCGGGCCTAACTGGTGTAGTTTGTGCAGGCAAAATTCATAATCAATTAGCCATCTATTTGTGAAGTGCTGTTTTGGTCGGGATGTTTGGAATTTATGCTGTGCAGATTTAAATATTGGTATCACTTGGGATGTTGGTGATTTTGATCAATGTTTGCTCAACTAGTACAAGGAATGTAAAATGCATTTTTCTTTCCCTATTTATGTTTCATGGGTGATTTGGTATGCTCGCAATTGTGCTATCTTCCAAGGGAAAATTCCAGAGGTAATAGCATGTGTGATAATTGTTTTGAAGATGGTTCAGACCTATCATATTGGTAAGGGTGAGCAAGATGTTGCTAGGATCGGCTATTTATCCTTTAATGTTAGACACCCTGTCCTCTTCTTTGATGGTGCTGCACAATATGGTTTATGTGTGGCAGGTGGAGTAGTTTATATAAATGATGACCATTACTTTACTCTTCGTCTGAACTGTGGTAAGGGGACAAATATGAAGGCAGAGTTAATGGCTCTATGGTGCGTTCTGAGGACTGCTAACATTTTTGGTTTAGTTGATTTGAAGGTTTTTGGTGATTCTCGTGTGACAATCAAATGGGCAACTGAAGATTTTCAGCTGAATGTCACAGCTCTCCGTCATTGGTGTCTACGTACAAGGCTTGAGATTGCTAGGCATGAGTTCATTGCTTTTGAACATATATATAGGGAACATAATGCTATGGCTGATAAACTATCAAAGTAGGCGCTAGATGGTGTAGAAGGTCACTTAGTATGGGAAGAATGGATGAATGCAAACATTCTAGACATGGGGGTTTGCTACTTTTTTGGCTAAGTATTTAAGTGCTCTATTATATCTTTGGATGGGAGAAAGTATATTGTTTTTCTGCAATTTTGGAGAGTACTTTTTTTGATCATATTGTAAAGGCTTTTATGTCTTGGATATAGGCTTATGGGATCTTGTGAAAAGATCTAGAACTATCTTTGTACTATTTTATTTACCTTGAATAGTAATAGTACTTCTTTTCTTCTTCTTCTTCTTCTTTTTTTTTTTTTGCTGAAAAAAACTTAATTTTTTTTTTTAAGTAAGTAAAAGTTTAACTTTAATTTATTTATTTTTCAAAGTAAATGATATGGATAATTTTAAATTAAATCAAAATTTCAAAAAAAATCTATATCAAAATTTCCATCAATAAAATTAGGTTATGAGTTTGAAAAAAAATTATTATTTTTTATAAAAATATTCCCATAAAAAATAAACATATTTACCTGTTAACTTTACATAATATTGAAACTCATATAACTTAAATCAATATTATTCTTCTTTTCCTTCCTTAACAAAATGTTGATATTCCAATATTCCAAAACAAAAACATTTTTCACGGATGACTTGATAATCGTTCCATCTTCAAACTCGTTGACATATATTAATGTGGAAACGTTTCCTTTTTTTCATGGATGAGTTGACAATCGTTCCATTTTCAAAGGCATTGAAATATAAGAAATGTTTCTTTTAATCATGATATTATTATTAATAATAATTTTTGTTTTAATTTCATTTTTATAAAATGAGATTGAAGTTTGTAGCAAATTTCGGTGTAAAATGTGAGTGTGAATGATTATTTTGAATTGCGTGTAAAAAATTAAAAATGGTATCAGTTTTGACTTTTTCTTATATTTTTACTTAATATTTATATTTTAATTATTTTTTTTCAAATTTAAAATAAATTTTATATAATAAATATTTTATTTTATTTTAATTTAATATATAATTAAAAACTAAATAAAAGATATGAATATATTAAAAAATTAATATTAATTTTTGTATAAAGAAAGAGATGATGTCATATAATAATAATTTAATGTAATGTTATGTTACCCAAAAAAAATTAAAAAATCATTCATGTTAAACCAAATGAAAAGTAATTAAAAAATTCATGTTTACTCATAAAATAAAATAAAAGCAAAGCAGGTCCATTTTAAACCTAGATATGCTCAAGTGAGAGTTGTGAGTTGTAAGCAAAAGATCTCGAAATAAGCAAAATATATCTAAGAACCATACTTGATGTCCCCACGAAGTTAAGCAGAATGAGTAAGGCTTCTTCACCCCCTTCAAATAAGCCTCCGAACTCTTCTCTCAAATTGTGAACCACATTTTATATATATATATATATATATAATACTTACAGAATGATGACCTAATACAAGAATTATATTATTAATATTAAAATAATATTTATATTTTTTATTAAATTTATAATTATTATTCTAAATAATTTAAATTTCACTTTAGAAATATGATTTGAAAAAGTAGGTATTTTCTTGTTTGTTCATATAGAGATATTCGAAACCTGTGTGCCAACAATGACAAATGTGAAATCATGTTAATAATGTTTACATACTTATTAATCATAATTCTTTATTGTATGTATGGTCATCTTATGAAATTTAATGTTTAATATTAAATATAGTAATATTATAATAATATTTAATTATTATTTTAATATAAAAATAGAATAAAAAGATAACACAAATTAATAAATTATTATTGACAATAATTTTTGTTTTAATTTCATTTTAATTTTAATTTTAAATTATATCAAGTACTAAATTTTTGAAAAATTGTATATATAATATTTTTGATAATATTGATAAAATGATACTTTTCATCTTAGTAAAATCAATTTAACGACGTGCGTAATTTTTGTATTTAACACTTATCCTCAAATTCCATGTGATGAATGTATCTGACCGCTCTCTTTTTGAGAGGTGAAATCATCACATTGCAAATAATCATTATTGTAAACCCTCTAATTGACAGGTCAGTTGATAATCAATTCATTTTCAAATGTATCTTAACACTGAAAATAGTATTATCGTGGAATTCGAAAAACGATATTTTTAATTATGTTTTAGAAATAATTAAAATATTTGTTTATGTTGAAAAAAGTATTGCAATTGAATTTTTTTACTTAAAAATTCATATTTTCAAATGTTTTTTTCACATGATAAGAGTAACACACCATGAATAGATAAAGGATAACAACTCATAAAGAGTTAGACATGATAAACATGTTTTATATTCTATGAAAAATATATGTTCTATATTTTTTGATAATTTTTTTTCAAATATATTTTAAAAGTAAAAATTATTGTGGAATTTGAAAAAAAAATTATCCATATTTTTAAATATTTTCTTTTATAATTAATTAAAATTATGAATTCTATTAATGTGTATTTTATGATAAACATGTTTAAATAATGGAATCATGAGAAATGAATCAACTGTAAGTCTAACACTTTTTTGAAAGTCCTTATCAACCCAATCAAATGCTAAACAACAATGTTAGGTGAAGAAAACCTCCACAATGTACTATCTGAGAAAATGACATGCACAAATAGTGTCAATCAACATTTGAGTCTTGTATCTTGTGTTTGATCCAACTAAACAATAGTGATGAAATATGTGTAACTTGTTGTGGCCACCCATTTGGTTTGTTGTTGTTGTCGAAACATGAGTTTGAATATTCCTCCCTTTGTTAACTAAAAGGTGAGACGTCATGGTCATGGGTTTTAGTGTGGGTTACCCTCTTAACCGGTGATTTTGGTTGACTATTAATTATTTTTGATTCATCAATGTATCTAGTGATTTTGGTTGAACACTAACCATTTTCACTTCATCGATATACCCCCAGTCTAATATGTAAGAGAGTTTCACCTTTTCTTTATCAATGTACTCCCCAACTTACGGTGTAAGAGAGTACCATTTTCACTTCATTAGTATACTTCCCCCCCTTGAGGTGCAAAAGAGAGTCATTTTAGAATCATGAACTCAACTTTCAAATGAAACGAGATTTAGAGTTTGACCTCAGTCATGCCCAAGATCAATGATCATTAAGAACAAGTAATTGAAGACATTGAAAGCCAACTAATTTTGCAAATTCACCATTCAAATATGTCTTTACTTGTGCCTAAACTCTATGGTAAGACTTATGCAAAATCTTGGCTTCTAAATTCCATTACCAAGAGCTTATCCAACCATATGAATTGTTTGGTTCTTAACCTTATTCTTCTTTCAACATTTTTCAAAAAGATGATTTGTCTTCCCACAATGAAGACAATGATGGATATCAAAGCAATTTGTCTTCATGTGACCAACTCAATGACAAAGATGGAACTCATCCAAAATTTCATCGATTTGATCGTCATCAACTTTATCAACAATATCAACAACTTCTTGAACATTTGAATCTCACCCTTCAAATATTTGGAAAGAAATATGGCACCTGTAAATTGAACTAATTTGGAGTGGTCTAGAATATGATAGTTGAGGTCTTTTTCACACACTAAACCTTTTTTGTTTCTATTAAATTTTGACTCTTCTCGGGGTCTAATATAAATCTTTATAGTTGTACCTTATTCCAAATTCCTGAACTTTATATTGAGGAATATCAATTTCAAATAAATGATGATGTTGATCGAGAATTGATCTAGAGTTCTTAGCTTTCTTTTTATTATGAGTGTCCTTAAGTCGTTATTCAAGGGTTGTGATTGAATTTGCAGCATGCCTACCTTTGTCTATATGACTTATAAATAGGTAAGAACATGTTCCAAAGTTCATTTGTGCATTCATGATTAAAGTGACATGATTGCAACCAACAACTATGTCATGCTCACTTGCACTTGTTTCTTTGTGTCACGGTCACTTGTACTTGTTACCAAAGTTAGGGTACCGGGTACTACCATTCATGCACCCCAAAGTGTTATTGTATAATGATTTGTCTTTGATGAAACTCACTCAAAGACTATAATGAAAAGATGATGACCTCCTTATTCAATTTTTGGCAAGCCATTTTTCACAAGAGGGCTTCTTGTAACTCCACCCTTTGCAGAATTCAAATTCAATGATTCAAACCTTATCCTTTAATTTGTATAATCCAATAACTCAACAAACTATTACCACAATGTAATGTCCCCATTCAAATAATTGCATAGTAAGACAATCCCATCAATCCTACTAGTTTCCTAGGTTGGATGGGCACATGTGGAATGATAATAAGGAAGCAAATAAATGATGTTTAGACATTAGAAGGGTTCAAGTATTTAATAAATAGGGTGAATAAATAAATTCAAGAGAAATTCTAGGTGGCAAGTGGTTTTGGAGACATATGGAGGGTGTGGGACCCATACTAGCTTGATTTTTCAAGGACACGTGGCATCTCTCTCTTTCCAATTTGAATTTATGAGAAGGTGAACACTCTTGGGTGAGTTGGTAAGTCATAACACATGGCATTGAGCATCTTAGGTTGAATTGGGATGGATTGGTAACCTCCATGGAAGATAAAGAGTCAAATTGGAAGTTTGTGGACACTTGGGTTACATTCCCTAGCCCCTATGACATCAATGATGGAGAATCTATGAAAAATATGACAAATTGCAGACCTGACCTCTGACATCTGACCATTATGACATGTCAGCCCCAAAAATAGGCTCAAGGAAGGTGCTCATGGGAGTTGGAGAAGCCAAAGAGACTCAAACTCGAATTTGGGAGAAGATGGAAGGTTGGAACTAGGAGACAAGTGGCAAATGGGGAATATTTCCTAAGTGGAAATCTCTTGAAGCTATGGAGAGGATTTCGACCCTTAGAAGGCTAATGTTGGTTATAAAATGAAGAAATCAATTCGGGGAATAGCTTTTGATGATTTGAGAAAAATTGCATTTGTGAAGAGAGAGCTAGTGGATGACTAGTTTCTTGCCTTAGCCAATTTCGAGGGTGAAAGATTCCCATCCAAGTTGGTGTTTGGAGAGGCCACTCAGGTCTTTCATGGAGCTTTAATGGAGTTTTATTTGCAGGTATCAGCTACAGGGAAGCTCATGGTTTTGTTTAGTGCAGCACCATATCTCAACCATTTCCAGTTTTGAAGGCATATTCATGCTCCTTGAGGGAGGGCGTTTTTGGTGAGCGCTTGTGCTTCTTGGGAGAGATTCTATTGATGTATTTCTAATTGTAATAGCATTATATACTCTGTTCTTCACCTTCAGAAAGTCTTAGGTCGAAATACCATGTGGTTGTATGTAAAAATGAAGATTAATGAACAAACAATGTCCATTTCCCCACTACATTGATGTATGCCATTATAATGATGATGATTTAGAATAAAGGAATGTTTCTTTGATATATTTGTGATGAATGGACTGCCATTGATGTGTATTACAAGTTTCATATTTAGTACTTGAGCATTTGAAGCCATTATACTCAGTTTATTTGCATTTGAAGAATATTTGGTGTCATTTCCCCAAGGGTCGAATTAGTGGTTTTCGCTGTTGTTTGGGAGAGGTTTGGAACAGATATTATAACTAATGAATGATGCATTAGGGACCTTAATAACATATCTGTAACATCCCCTACCTCTATTCAAAAATTAGAGTGGGTTTGGAGGCATTTGGGAAGTTATTTTCAGTACTTACCCCAGGGGGATTTGAACCCCAAATTACTAGTAAAATTGCATACTTGAACTATAATCTTAAGAGAGTTTGCAGAGATATTTTTGTGGAAATATATCATCCATGAACATAATATTTAAGTCCTAATATCATTAATACACCTTCCCTAAATATTTGGGACCATTTGGACCAAAATTGGGACCTAGGCATCAAAACTAGTCAAAGGTCGAAATTGGGGAAAAAGTGAAAAATTGGGCATTTTCTTAAAATTTTGAAAAAGTGACATTACAAGTGGTATCAGAGAATGGTCTTGGAACTTGATGGTATTAAAAAGAAGACAAACAAATAAACCACCACCCTTTGAACCAGTAGTTGAAGAATTTTTGGTTGAAGAAGAGATAGTAGGAGAAAAAGAGTTTTTTTTTTTCCCTGAAAAAATGGGTAGAGAGGAGGATGAAGAATTAAGACAGCAGGAGAAACTTATTGCAACCTTAGAACCATGTTTCTATAAAATTTCCACTAGCATGGACAGAATGGGTAACAAAATTATGGAAGGATTGGAATTTTTGATCAACCAACTTGGAAGCAAAGGGGTGATAGGAGATAACAGTGGTTCACACTCAGGGGAAAAGATAAAAGGGAGTGAGCATATTTTTTCAAGCACAGGACCACATAATAGACCTGATGAATTCCAAAGCACACAAAGACATACTGCACCTAAATTTCTCACACCCAAAGAAGAGCCTGGCATTCAGATGGATAGTATTAAACTAGCAACTGATTGGAATGGGTTGAGCAAAGAGTGTAAAAGAGGTTTACCATTCACTAACTATATTGATGCTATACATAAAATGAAAAGGAGGGAAGACAATAGGAGTCCATTCCAAAACAAATAATTAAATAGTGCTATTGGAAAAATGTCACTTCCTACTTTTGATGGTTCTTCTCAAAATTCTGCTAACACTTGGGTGCAAAAATTGGATGTGTATTTTCAGCTGAATCCTATGTTGGTAGAGGATGCATTAAAAATGGTCATTTTGCAGTTGGAAGGATATGCCAATGAATGGTGGTTCTATGGCCTAGAAACCTTGCATCATGATTCGGTTAAAACATATAGAGAATTTGTTGACAGGGTACTAGAGAGATTTGAACAAAAAGATCTAGAATTGCCTTTCAAGGAATTAGCTCAATTGAAGCAAACTGGGACCCCTATTGAATATATGTTGGACTTTCAAAAATTATCAGCCAAGGTGGCTGATGTATCTATGTGAAGGTTGGTATTGCTGTTCACTGAAGGTTTGGTCAAAGCCCACAAGCCAACTACATTAAACGATGCAATGAACTTGACTAGGGATCTCCAAAATGTGCTTCCTAGAATGAGATTTCCTCCCAAGCCTGACTTCAGAATTGAAAAGAAACCTTGGCAAAGAGATGCACCTAATAAGAAGCCATGTCAAGAAGATGAATATGGAAAGGATAAGAAAGAGGAACTAAGTAAGGAAGAGCTTAGAAGGAAGAAATTGTGTTACTCATGCTTCCAACCGTGGGTACCTGGACATAAATGTGCTAAAGGAAAGGCCCAATTCATTGAAGTATTTTGTGATGAGGGATATGAAGGGGGCATGGAGGAAGAAGGACATAATTCAGCCCAAGAAGAAGGATATATTACAGCAGAAGAAGGGAAACCAGAGGTGAAGCATCCATCACCCACCAAAGTAACAATGGCAGTACTTTTAGCAGTACCTCGCTATCATACTATCCGATGCAAGGGTATGGTACAAGGACAAACAACTTCAATTTTGGTAGATGGAGGAGCCACCCATAACTTCATTGATGCAAATATGGTGGAGAAAAGAAAGATACCTATTGAACCATTCGATGGCTTCACAGTTGTCATTCCCGGTCACAACACAATGGAGTGCAAAACATGGATTCCACAGCTGCAAGTCACCATAGGTAACTATACTTTTGTCGATAGTTTTTATGTGGTTGATATTGTTGATACTAATGTGGTTTTGGGAGTGCAATGGTTGTATTCAATAGGAGAGCATACAGTAAATTATAAAATTCCTGAAATGAAATTCCAAGATTCAAAAGGGGTACTAAGGATTGTGAGAGGGCAGCACACCTATCCGAATCAAGTAGTTTCTTCCCACAACATGAAGCACCGGAATAGAAATATTCTGGGAGACATTAATCATGGAAGGCCACCTTATAGAGGAGGGACAAGTTTGCAGCATGGTAAATTGAGATTGCTTGAGGGCAAGCAATCTTGGGTGGGGAGGACTGCAATGTCCCCATTCAAATAATTGCATAGTAAGACAATCCCATCAATCCTACTAGTTTCCTAGGTTGGATGGGCACATGTGGAATGGTAATAAGGAAGCAAATAAATGATGTTTAGACATTAGAAGGGTTCAAGTTTTTAGTAAATAAGGTGAATAAATAAATTCAAGAGAAATTCTAGGTGGCAAGTGGTTTTGGAGACATATGGAGGGTGTGGGACCCACACTAGCTTGATTTTTTCAGGGACACATGGCATCTCTCTCTTTCCAATTCAAATTTATGAGAAGATGAACACTCTTGGGTGAGTTGGTAAGTCATAACACATGGCATTGAGCATCTTAGGTCGAATTGGGATGGATTGGTAACCTCCATGGAAGATAAAGAGTCAAATTGGAAGTTTGTAGACACTTGGGCTAGATTCCCTAGCCCCTATTACACCAATGATGGAGCATCTATGACAAATATGACAAATTGCAGACCTGACCTTTGAAATCTAACCATTATGACATGTTATCCCCAAAAATAGGCTTAAGGAAGGTGCTCATGGGAGTTGGAGAAGCCAAAGAGACTCACACTCGAATTTGGGAGAAGATGGAAGGTTGGAACTAGGAGACAAGTGGCAAATGGGGAATATTTCCTAAGTGGAAATCTCTTGAAGCTATGGAGAGAATTTCGACCCTTAGAAGGCTAATGTTGGTTATAAAATGAAGAAATCAATTAGGAGAATGGCTTTTGATGATTTGAGAAAAAATGCAATTGTGAAGAGAGAGCTAGTGGATGACTAGTTTCTTGCCTTAGCCAATTTTGAGGGTAAAAGATTCCCATCCAATTTGGGGTTTGGAGAGGCCACTCAGGTATTTCATGGAGATTTAGTAGATTTTTATTTGCAGGTATCAACTACAGGGCAGCTCGTGGTTTTGTTTAGTGCAGCACCATCTCTCAACCATTTCCAGTTTTGAAGGCATATTCATGCTCCTTGAGGGAGGTCATTTTTGGTGAGCCCTTGTGCTTCTTGGGTGAGATTATATTGATGTATTTCTGATTTTAATAGCATTACATACTCTTTTCTTCACCTTCAGAAAGTCTCAGGTCGAAATACCACGTGGTTGTATTGTCCCCACTACATTGATGTATGCCATTATAATGATGATGATTTCGAATAAAGGAATGTTTCTCTGATATATTTATGATGAATGGACTGCCATTGATGTGTATTACAAGTTTCATATTCAATACTTGAGCATTTGAAGCCATTATAGTCAATTTATTTGCATTTGAAGAATATTTGGTGCCATTTCCCCAAGGGTCGAATTAGTGGTTTTTGTTGTTGTTTGGGAGAGGGTTGGAACAGATATTATAACTAATGAATGATGCATTTGGGACCTTAATAAAATCCTTGAAACATCCCCTATCTCTATTCAAAAATTCGAGTCGGTTTGGAGGCATTTGGGAAGCTATTTTCAGTACTTACCCCAAGGGGATTTGAACCCCAAATTACTAGTAAAATTGCATACTTGAACCAGAATTTTAAGAGAGTTTGCAGAGGTATTTTGGTGGCCATATATCATCCCTGAACATAATATTTAAGTCCTAATATCAATAATGCACCTTCCCTGAAGATTTGGGACCAGTTGGACCAAAATCGGGACCTAGGCATCAAAACTAGTCAAAGGTCGAAATTGGGGAAAAAGTGGAAAATTGGGCATTTTCTTAAAATTTTGAAAAAGGGACATTACAAGTGGTATCATAGCATGGTCTTGGCACTTGATGGTATTAAAAATAAGACAAACAAATAAACCACCACCCTTTGAACCAGTAGTTGAAGAATTTTTAGTTGAAGAAGAGATAGTGTTCTAAGGTTGCAATAAGTTTTTCCTGTTGTCTTAATTCTTCATCCTCCTCAGAGAAAAAAAAAGAAAAAAAAAAGGGTGGTGGGGTGATAGGATATAATAGTGGTTCACACTCAGGGGGAAAAGATAAAAGGGAGTGAGCATATTTTTTCAAGCACAGGACTGCATAATAGACCTGATGAATTCCAAAGCTCATAAAGACATACTGCACCTAAATTTCTCACACCCAAAGAAGATCCTGACATTCAGATGGATAGTATTAAACTAGCAACTGATTGGAATGGGTTGAGCGAAGAGTGTAAAAGAGGTTTACCATTCAGTGACTATATTGATGCTATACATAAAATGAAAAGGAGAGAAGACAATAGGAGTCCATTACAAAACAAAGAATTAAATAGTGCTATTGGAAAAATGTCACTTCCTACTTTTGATGGTTCTTCTCAAAATTCTGCTAACACTTGGGTGCAAAAATTGGATGTGTATTTTCAGCTGAATCCTATGTTGGAAGAGGATGCATTAAAAATGGCCATTTTGCATTTGGAAGGAGATGCCAATGAATGGTGGTTCTATGGCCTGAAAACCTTGGGTCATGATCAGGTTAAAACATATGGAGAGTTTGTTAACAGGGTACTAGAGAGATTTGAACAAAAAGATCCAGAATTGCCTTTCAAGGAATTAGCTCAATTGAAGCAAACTGGGACCCCTACTGAATATATGTTGGACTTTCAAAAATTATCAGTCAAGGTGGTTGATGTATCTATGGGAAGGTTGGTATTGTTGTTCACTGAAGGTTTGGTCAAAGCCCACAAGCCAACTACATTAAAAGATACAATGAACTTGACTAGGGATCTCCAAAATGTGCTTCCTAGAACGAGATTTCCTCCCAAGCCTGACTTCAGAATTGAAAAGAAACTTTGGCAAAGAGATGCACCTGATAAGAAGCCATGGCAAGAAGATGAATATGGAAAGGATAAGAAAGAGGAAATAAGCAGGGAAGAGCTCAGAAGGAAGAAATTGTGTTACTCGTGCTTCCAACCGTGGGTACCTGGACATAAATGTGCTAAAGGAAAGGCCCAATTCATTGAAGTATTTTGTGATGAGGGATATGAAGGGGGCATGGAGGAAGAAGGACATAATTCAGCCCAAGAAGAAGGATATACTACAGCAGAAGAAGGGAAACCAGAGGTGAAGCATCCATCACCCACCAAAGTCACAATGGCAGTACTTTCAACAGTACCTCACTATCATACTATCCGATGCAAAGGTATGGTACAAGGACAAAGAACTTCAATTTTGGTAGATGGAGGAGCCACCCATAACTTCATTGATGCAGAGATGGTGGAGAAAAGAAAGATACCTATTAAACCATTCGATGGCTTCACAGTTGTCATTCCCGGTCACAACACAATGGAGTGCAAAACATGGATTCCACAGCTGCAAGTCACCATAGGTAACTATACTTTTGTCGATAGTTTTTATGTGGTTGATATTGCTAATACTAATGTGGTTTTGGGAGTGAAATGGTTATATTCAATAGAAGAGCATACAGTAAATTATAAAATTCCTGAAATGAAATTCCAAGATTCAAAAGGGGTACTAAGGATTGTGAGAGGGCAGCACACCTATCCGAATCAAGTAGTTTCTTCCCACAGCATGAAGCACCAGAATAGAAAGATTCTGGGAGACATTAATCATGGAAGGCCACCTTATAGAGGAGGGACAAGTTCGTAGCATGGTAAATTGAGATTGCTTGAGGGCAAGCAATCTTGGGTGGGGAGGACTGTAATGTCCCCATTCAAATAACTGCATAGTAAGACAATCCCATCAATCCTACTAGTTTCTTAGGTTGGATGGGCACATGTGGAATTGTAATAAGGAAGAAAATAAATGATGTTTAGACATTAGAAGGGTTTCAAGTTCTTAGTAAATAAGGTGAATAAATAAATTCAAGAGAAATTCTTGGTGGCAAGTGGTTTTGGAGACATATGGAGGGTGTGGGACCCACACTAGCTTGATTTTTTCAAGAACACATGGCATCTCTCTCTTTCCAATTCAAATTTATGAGAAGGTGAACACTCTTGGGTGAGTTGGTAAGTCATAACACATGGAATTGAGCATCTTAGGTCGAATTGGGATGGATTGGTAACCTCCATGGAAGATAAAGAGTCAAATTGGAAGTTTGTGGACACTTGGGCTAGATTCCCTAGCCCCTATGACACCAATGATAGAGCATCTATGACAAATATGACAAATTGCAGACCTGACCTTTGAAATATAACCATTATGACATGTCAACCCCAAAAATAGGCTCAAGGAAGGCGCTCATGGGAGTTGGAGAAGCCAAAGGACTCAAACTCGAATTTGGGAGAAGATGGAAGGTTGGAACTAGGAGACAAGTGGCAAATCGGGAATATTTCCTAAGTGGAAATATCTTGAAGCTATGGAGAGGATTTAGAACCTTAGAAGTCTAATGTTGGTTATAAAATGAAGAAATCAATTAGGAGAATGGCTTTTGATGATTTGAGAAAAAATGCATTCGTGAAGAGAGAGCTAGTGGATGACTAGTTTCTTGCCTTAGCCAATTTCGAGGGTGAAAGATTCCCATCCAAGTTGGTGTTTGGAGAGGTCACTCAGGCCTTTCATGGAGATTTAATGGAGTTTTATTTGTAGGTATCAGATACAGGGCAGCTCGTGGTTTTGTTTAGTGCAGCACCATCTCTCAACCATTTCCAGTTTTGAAGGCATATTCATGCTCCTTGAGGGAGGGCATTTTAGGTGAGCCCTTGTGCTTCTTGGGAGAGATTCTATTGATGTATTTCTGATTGTAATAGAATTATATACTCTCTTATTCACCTTCAGAAAGTCTCAGGTCGAAATACCATGTGGTTGTATGTAAAAATGAAGATTAATGAGCAAACAATGTCCATTTCCCCACTACATTGATGTATGCCATTATAATGATGATGATTTAGAATAAAGGAATGTTTCTCTGATATATTTGTGATGAATGGACTGCCATTGATGTGTATTACAAGTTTCATATTCAGTACTTGAGCATTTGAAGCCATTATACTTAGTTTATTTGCATTTGAAGAATATTTGGTGCCATTTCCCCAAGGGTCGAATTAGTGGTTTTTGCTGTTGTTTGGGAGATGGTTGGAACATATCTTATAACTAATGAATGATGCATTTGGGACCTTAATAAAATCCATGAAACATCCCCTACCTCTGTTCAGAAGTTCGAGTGGGTTTGGAGGCATTTGGGAAGCTATTTTCAGTACTTACCCCAGGGGGATTTGAACCCCAAATTACTAGTAAAATTGCATACTTGAACCAGAATATTAAGAGAGTTTGCAGAGGTATTTTAGTGGCCATATATCATCCCTGAACATCATATTTAAGTCCTAATATCAGTAATACACCATCCCTGAAGATTTGGGACCATTTGGACCAAAATTGGGACCTAGGCATCAAAACTAGTCAAAGGTCGAAATTGGGGAAAAAGTGGAAAATTGGGCATTTTCTTAAAATTTTGAAAAAGGGACATTACACACAAGGACAAATATCCTTGAAAGATATACAATTCTCCATTTCAAAATAACACATAAATAGTTATATGATGATATTAAAGACAATCCTTAAACATTTATGGGTGTGTGCAAGCTAATTAGAGTCTCTTTTGACACGTTAGATGCATTATAAAACTGAAAAAACAGACATCCATCAATTTACATGGATATTTTGAGACACATACACAATGAATCTTGCAATGAGTAAAAATGATAAAATGTAGGAAATTGAATGATGTTTTCGAATATATAATTTTTTTCTATTGAAAATGTTCTTAACTATTTGAAGTTTGGTCTTTCTTAACATGGAGATTTTATTTTTTGGAGAAATTATAAGGTATATATCTTTGTGGGTGCATCCTTTGAGTGCCTAAATGATGGAATCAACTAATGAAAACTAGTAGACATATAGAGAACAACTAGTGCTAGTGCACCGCTATTTTTCCCCAAAAATAAATATATATTTTTTAATTATCTAAATGATCAAACCTCAAAAGCAATACACCAAGTGTGGGTGCAGCCTTTGAAGGTCTTAATGCAATTATTCCGAAACAGTTTTTTTATAGCATGTAGAGGTCGGTGTCCTTTAGTGAACCATACAATTTGGCACATGCATGGTAATCCAAAGTAGATTCCAAAGCGGACACATAGGCATAGAAATGCCATGCTAGCTCATGGGGAGGGTCGAGCATAATGCTAAGAAACACGTATGCGTTTTGTTTAAATTCAAATTTTAAAGCCTGCCAAAACAAAATGCATGTGCATTTTATCTTTACAAAATGTGTACACTATTTGTAACACTGTAATTTTATTGTTTGTCGATTATAACATTAAAAAGAATTTGGGGGTGGTAAGGGGTTAGAGGTAGGGGGGGGTGGAGGTGGTGGTAAGGGGGTTAGCGGTAGAGAAAGGGGGGGTGGGGGGTGTTAAGGGGTTAGAGGTGGAGAAAGCAGGGGGGTGGTAAGGGGTTAGAGATAGAGAAAAGGGGGTGGGGAGTGTTAAGGGGTTAGAGGTGGAGAAAGCAGGGGGGTGGTAAGGGGTTAGAGATAGAGAAAAGGGGGGGGGTTAAGGGGTTAGAGAGAGAGAGAGAGAGATTTGTGGTTAGTAAGGGGTTAGAGGCAGAGAGATAGGGGGGTGTTAAGGGGTTAGAGGTAGAGAGAGATGAGGGCTATTAAGGGGAGAGAGAGAGAGAGAGAGAGAGAGAGAGAGAGAGAGAGAGAGAGATTGGGGGGGTGGTAAGGGGATAGAGGTAGAGAGATATGAGGGTGTTAAGAGGTTAGAGGTAGAGACAAAGGGGGGTTTTAGGAAGTTGGGGGAGTGAGAGATGGGTGGGGGTAAGGTGTAGGTGGAGGTGATAGAGAGAGATAGCTAAAGAGTGTGTGTGGGTAAGGGGAAGTAGGAGAGATATAGAGAGGGGGGGGTTATAGGTAGGGAGAGAGGGGGGTGTTAGGAGGTTAGGGGTAGGGGGAGTAGGAGAGATATTTAGAAAGAGGGTTGTATTGGAGAGTTTCTATCAGCCCCCCTACCTCTATCTTCACCAGTAGCATATAGGGAATCCATAGATTCCAAATATAGCCAACCTAGGGCTTCAAATATCACCAATCTAGGGCTTCAATGGGATAACCATTGGGCAATAAATGTTGTAATTTTTTTAATTTGATGCACACAATCTAATGGAAAATGGTCGTGGAATTTATCACCGGAAGGGTGGGATAACTCCCTCCAAATAATGTCATCAACACAAATCCACGAAACAGGATAAGGGCGGGAAACAAATTTTAAAATACAACCAGAACAATATGTGTGTTATTAATATTAATAAATGCATATTGGTGTCACTAGGAGGTTTTCAATACCAAGGATGGGTGTTCAAACCTTTGGTGGAATTTATGGCCCCCGAGAGGGGATATGGGCTCCATGTGGAGGACATTGACTATGCATAGGATGTGGAACCTTCGTTGGAGTTCATCATTACAACTAAAGATGTAGCTAGCGCAGGTGCTCCTGCTACCTTGTTGTATTTTAACAATGAGAAGGGATTTCATAAATATAATCATGATTTTATATGCATCGTGGTATAATCCACCAAAATGAATAGAAGGGAAGGTGGTTATATTGGAGAAAAATGTATAAAATATGTGTTTTAGATTCTCTATTCTTGAAATCATATAGACATCGACCTTTTTTCTAAATTAGATATTAGTGTAAATATATAACCCTCTGGCTTTCTTTCCCGTTTTGAATGGAAAATTATTGTTTTCATTACAGGTGTTAGTGCTAATTTAACTCTCGAATGCAAGAGATCCAAGCTTAACACATCTTAATGCTCAAAGGAAAATTTTGATTGATATGATTGGGTATATGGTTGTGTAATGATAGAAGGGGGAATTGAAGGGGTGAATAAATGACCAGTAATCATGAATACAACAGATACTAATAAGTAAATGTAAGATAATAACAAGGATGACATAAAGGTATTAAACTACAAACAATAGATATACATAAGCCAACTTTGAAGGTTATATGTATGACAACAAATAGCTGAGACATACACAATGTAAATGCTCTTAGGCAGAAAAACATTCTAGATAAAAGGTATAAAAATACAATAGGCTTCTAATGAGAAACAAATGATGGAAACACCATCATTTGTAATAATCACAACATAACTAAAATAAAAAACATTGATCTGTATTTGCATATAATTATAAGTCAAAATGGCTCATAATGGATTTTCATCCTCAATACAATCTCCAAAATACTCTAACAGGCTTCAAAAGAAGTTTTCAGACTACTGAGTCTCGAGCCTTTACAATCTTCTCACATCCCTCTCCACTAGAACTCCCTGCATTCTAGAATTGATATAGAAGTCCATCATGAAAACTGTTGCGGACTTTTAGAATAAAATCTGGAAAATAATTGATCTTGAATTAGTTGCAAAGAATCTGGAATGATGGAGTTAGATGCCTTCAAATATGGATTGACCTTTCTCGGGTATCCAATTTCCTCCCTTGTTGCAAAGTGTTGAATGAAATAACCTGCCACTTATAAATTATCTGTCTGGAATTCTTGAGTTAAAAATGATTTAGACCGAATACTGGACTTGTCATTAAAACTGTTGGATTCAAATCTAGAAAAGATCCTTGACTTACAAATCCTTTTCCTTGAAATCTGGAGATGACGCTGATTTGAAGAGATTTGAGCTATTTCTATGGGTACACTACACAAAATCCTCAATGCATGGTTTTGAAAATAAATCAAATCCCTAAAATATGATACTTGATCTTTTCCTCCTCTTAATGCGTAGAAGATTCCAATGATACAATCATTAAATCTTCATTGCTTGATATCCATATAAAAATATAAAATGTTATTTTGCTTATAACACTCTGTTAGCTCCAATGCATCCATAATTCTATGGATGAGATATTGTGACTGCACAATAGAGAATACGCTCAAACACAATGAACAATTCTCAACATTTAGCCGTAATGTGTTCACCAAACAAATAAGGACTTGATTCTGCAAAAGAAATATGCCCTCACAGTAGAATTCTCGGTTTTCTTAGACCATTTTTACACCTAGGCATTCTTTGATGCTTGAATTTGATGTTCACTATGAGCACATGAATCCTAAACTTGAACTCTTACAAATACAGAGCACTTGAGAATTCTTTGTGTAGACACCTGAGACACTTGAACTCAATTATGAACACACGACTTGACCTAGATACATAAAGGAACATGACTTTGTCTCCGTCTTAAGTTGGACGTTTCATAGAATAGACAAAGAATTTATGAAAATGAACATAACCATATAAGTATTATGACTTTAAATAATATAAAACCCATGGAAAGGTAAAAAATAAAATACCATAAACTTTGGCATTTGAGCATATGAAACATGTAATATGTGGAGATGATGAGGTTTGATGTAAAATCGAGAATTTAGCAACATAAGAGATGAGGTTATTAGGAAAAGCTTTAGGACCAAAATGTGAAGACTGACCAGATTGACTAGAATACTCTCGAACATTCCGACGGGGAGAATTGGGGTCCATTTTTACATGCGAGTTACCAGAATCCAGAATTTTTGTGGGACAAATCTAGTACCAACATCTGGCTCTGGTTGGGGATGGAGTCCTCCCTGTGAAGCTCCAAGAACATGAAGACTCT
The DNA here is from genome assembly GCA_027924585.1 of Larix kaempferi. Lineage (NCBI taxonomy): Eukaryota > Viridiplantae > Streptophyta > Pinopsida > Pinales > Pinaceae > Larix > Larix kaempferi. The sequence continues at coordinate 360,090 of BSBM01000365.1, forward strand.
GTGCCTTCTCCTGAAACCATCTCTGACATCTGCACCCTGTCCCGCAAACCCAAACTGCTTTGCAAGTGAGAATAAGAAGCACTAGTGCCTTGTATCCATTGGGTGATGGAGTCTTATTAGCATCTGAACTTCTGCATATCATAACAAGATAAAGAAGGAAACTGCTGGAAGCAACTGCATGCTGGAAACTAGTTCATGCACTGCAAATTAAAAACAACTTAGACCCAACTGCTCATACATTGAGCTTATTTATAAACAGGTACTAATCTAATTAGCTGAACTTTGGCTGATCAAGTGTAATTCCATTTCCAATGAAACCAAGTTAAAAACTGACTTAGCAATTGAACTCCTGGAATATAATTCTATAAAATAAAGATTGAAGAACTTATAGGCAACTCATCATGAATCTGAAACCCATATTTATAGCTGAACAAAACTGAATGACCCGAGTTGATAAAAACCTCTAGATAAGAAGCTACCGGATCATAAAAACAATTAGAAACCATGTTTTGATTAAATACCTCTGTTTCTTGTTCAAGATAAGTGAACTTCCTTTGGATAAGCTCTAACCTCACTCTTTCCATAAAAACAATTTTTTCACAATCATTTGAAAACCACTTTTTACTTTCCAAGATATGCCGATTTAATTCTTTATTCAAGGTCTCGCACATATCTTCATACTGACCATTAGAAATGTTAATCTCATAAGAAAAATTTTGGGAATTTTTCTGAGTCAACAAAATCTCATATTCTAAATCGAGTGCTTTAAGAAGCTTCTTCAAAAAACAAAATTTATCTTCTTTACTAGAGATGTTATAAGAGTCTAAACAAGAAGATACATCTTCATTCCATTCATCATCATCAGAATAAATACCTATCCATTCTTTGAAATTTTTAAGAAAAGGAGGGTTTGCCACGAAATCTTCTATTTGGATTGATGAAGTAACTGGATTAGCAGCTGAACTCACCATTATGGACCCAGTGGAGTCGCTCATAGATTCATCTGTAATGAAGTTGGAGTCGCCAGGTAGAAAATTGCAGTCAAATTGATGTCCAGCCCCTGTCTACCATCAAGAGCTGGATCTAATCGTTGTCATACTCCCAGGGAAGATAATCTTCGCTTCAGTCCCGGACAATGGCGCCAAAAGATGTTAGTGCTAAAGTTAACTCTTGACTGCAAGAGAGCCAAGCTTAACACATCTTAATGCTCAAAGGAAAATGTTGATTCATATGATTGGGTATATGGTTGTCTAATGACAGAAGGGAAATTGAAGGGGTGAATAAATGACCAGTAATCAGGCATACAATAGATACTGATAAGTAAATGTAAGATAATAACAAGGATGACATAAAGGTATTAAACTACAAACATTAGATATACATAAGCCAACTTTGAAGGTTATATGTATGACAACAAACAACTGTGACATATACAATGTAAATGCTCTTAGGCAGAAAAACATTCTGGATAAAAGGTATACAAATACACTAGGCTGCTAATGAGAAACAAAGGATGGAAACACCATCACTTGTAATAATCACAATAGAACTAAAATAAAAAGCATTGATCTATATTTGCATATAATTATAAGTCAAAATGGCTCATAATGGATTTTTCATCCTCAATACAATCTCCAAAATACACTAACAGGATTTAAAAGAAGTTTTCAGACTACTGGGTCTCAACCCTTTACAATCTTCTCATAGCCCTCTCTGTTGGAACTCCCTGCATTCTAGAATTGATATAGAAGTCCATCATGAAAACTGTTGCGGACTTTTAGAATAAAATCTGGAAAATAATTGATCTTGAATTAGTTGCAAAGAATCTGGAATGATGGAGTTAGATGCCTTCAAATATGGATTGACCTTTCTTGGGTATCCAATTTCCTCCCCTGCTGCAAAGTGTTGAATGAAATAACCTGCCACTTATAAATTATTTGTCTGGAATTCTTGAGTTAAAAATGATTTAGATCGAATGCTGGACTTGTCATTAAAACTGTTGGATTCAAATCTAGAAAAGATCCTTGAATTACAAATCCTTTTCCTTGAAATCTGGAGATGATGCTGATTTGAAGAGATTTGAGTTATTTCTATGGGTACTCTACCCAAAATCCTCAATGCATGGCTTTGAAAATAAATTAAATCCCTAAAATCTGATACTTGATCTTTTCCTCCTCTTAATGCATAGAAGATTCCAATGACACAATCGTTAAATCTTCATTGCTTAATATCCATATAAAAATATAAAATGTTATTTTGCTTATAGAACTCTGTCAGCTCCAACACATCCATAATTCCATGGATGAGATATTGTGATTGCACAATAGAGAATACGCTCAAACACAATGAACAATTCTCAACATTTAGCCATAATGTGTTCACCAAACAAATAGGGACTTGATTCTGCAAAAGAATTATGCCCTCACAGTAGAATTCTCGGTTTTCTTACACCATTTTTACACCTAGGCATTCTTTGATGCTTGAATTTGATTTTCACTATGAGCACATGAATCTTAAACTTGAACTCTTGCAAATACAGGGCACTTGAGAATTCTCTATGTAGACGCCTGAGACACTTGAACTCAATTATGAACACATGACTTGACCTAGATACATAAAGGAACATGACTTTGTCTTTGTCTTAAGTTGGACGTTTCATAGAATAGACAAAGAATTTATGAAAATAAACATAACCATATAAGGATTATGACTTTAAATAATATAAAACCCATGGAAAGGTAAAAAATAAAATGCCATAAACTTTGGCATTTGAGCATATGAGACATGTAATATGTGGAGTATAAAGTCAAGGATGAAAAGTTAAAAGACTTAGAGAGATGATGAGGTTTGATGTAAAATCGAGAATTTAGCAACATAAGAGATGAGGTTATTAGGCAAAGCTTTAGGACCAAAATGTGAAGAATGACTAGATTAATACTCTCGAACATTCCGGCAGGGAGAATTGGGGTCCTTTTTTACATGCAGGTTGCCATAATCCAAAATTTTTGTGGGACAGATTTGGTACCAACAACACGTATTGGATTTAAGAGCATTTTATTAGTCGCAAGCCAGCCTTGCTTTTTTATAAACAAATATAGGATAATATTCAATGAAATCCCTCCCCCCGATGTTAAGATTGGATATATTATTCCCGAATGGATAGAAGATATTCCATGCACAACACAACTCGAAGAAATTTATGGATGCTACCGTCCCAATAGTGTTATATTTCTACCCCTACGTCCTAAGAAGGTTGAAGCTGAAACAACTCTCTAGTATTCATCCTGGATTTCTTTTGTTTATGTCTAAGATAAACTTAGCTCTCAGTTTGTGAGCTGGAACATATGGACCTTAACAAGATTTATACAATCTCTGTTTTACAAGAAACTGACCTTAGAACTTCTTAGAGCAATGACAATGAATCCTTCATTATGCATTTGTTAGCAGAAGAAGATCAATTTTCAACGAAACAATGTATTTATTACATGTGGAGGTAGCGGTTAGTATGGAAGACGTGTAGGGTTGAGCAAAGGAAAGATGTCAAAAGACAAGCTATTACATTAGCTTTTCCATTGGGCGCATGACTTACAGGAGGAAATATGGCAGCTGAGAGGAATCTATGCTTTTCTTTGCACAGAAATGGTAACTAGATTTCCATTTAAAATACAAGCAGATTTAAAATATAGGTAACAAGAGTTTTATAACAGCTTGAATTTTTTGGGCGTGGTTAATGTGTCTAACAATTGGTATTATCCTTGTATTTGGTCATCTGGTTGGGTGAAAGGCCTGCCTGGAAATATGTACGTTGAACTTCTTTGTTTCATTGTTGAAAATTGGAAGGGACTTTCAAGTCACCTGCAAAACGCTCCTTTGTTGAAGTATGTAAGTTCTTTCAACAACAAAAATTTGGCAAGTGTATCAAATGTTGCCATCTACACTGGAATTTATCTTTCGTCAAAGGATTCGAACATATTGTGGCTGACCAAATGGTCTGGGGAGCTTGGAAATGTTGCCAAATATTATTTCATTCTTGAATCTCATTAGAAGGCAATTATAAATTCATATCCTCAATAAGGTTGAATCAACATCCTAAAATTACAGAACTTTCTATCTTAGAGTTTGTTGAGCGACTCTTGCATGTAGTATCGGACTCAACTTACTAGTCTTTGTGAGGATATTCTCCTCGTAGCTGAAGGTATCAGTTGGGAATGAGGCTCTCTAAAGTTTTTCCTACATGCATCCACAAGTATCTGGGCCAAGTTAATGGAAAGGAATCCCTAGACTACTATGGGATTTTCAACCCTCTCTGAATATTACCTTACATTACAACCTTGTGCAGGAGGTTTGATGTATTCAATTAATTATTTGGTTCCATTCTTTTGAAGACACCTTGATGCAGTAGATATTCTAGAGCTATTTCCTTCGAAAGCCAATCTTCCTGTTGTTTCCCATGCTTTGACAAAGGAGAATGCATTTCTTCTAAGCCATTGTGGATCCAATCAGGAAATAAATGTTGCATTTTTTCAAATTTGATGCATACAATCCAATGGAAAATGGCTACGGAATTTATCACTTGAAGGGCAGCATAAATTCCTCCAAACAATGTCGTCGACACAAATCCATGAAACGATATAAAGGTGGGAAACAAATTTTAAAAAACCAAAATAATATGTGTGTTATTATTATTAATAGATGCAAATTTTAAAATACAACCTAACCCCCACTGCCCCTCCTCTCTGTAACCCTTACTAACCCCTAACCTCTAACCCCTTAACACTCCCCCCTCTGTCTCTTACTAACCCCTAACCCCTAACCCCTCTCTCTAATTTTTACTAACCCCTAACCTCTAACCCCTCTCTCTAACTCTTACTAACCCCCCTATGTCTCTAACTTTAACCCTTTAACACCCCCCCTCTCGTTCTACCTCTAATCCCTTACCACCCCCCAATTCATGTGAATGTATTTCTCCCCAAACCAAACAATATAGTTGTAATGTTAAATATCACGATAAAATTGTAATGTTAAATATCGCATACGCGTTTTAGTGAACAAAAACATGTACACATTTTAGTTAACAAAAACGCATACGTGTTATGGTTACCTACGCTCCTACACCCCAAACCCTCTAATACACCCCCTCTACAACTCCTAAATACCCCCACATTAATCTAGAACACCCCCAACCCACTAACACCCCCCTTCTCTCTCTCTCTCACACACAAACACACATCCATATGCCTCCCCCTACCACTAAACCCTCTCCTCTCTCTCTCTCTCTCTCTCTCTCTCTCTCTCCCCTCCTCTCCCTAAACCTTACTAACCACTTCTCTCACTCTCTTTCTCCCCTACTCCACTTACCCCCAATCTCCTAACACCCCCCTTATGTCTCTACCTCTAACCCCTTAACACTCCCCCTCCATTTCTAACTCTAACCCCTTACCACCCCCTAAAGTATCTCCCTTTACCTCTTTCTCTCTCTAACCCAAACAATCATGCTCCTCACCTATACCCCCTTTCTCCTTAATCACCCTTCTCCTCCCCAAATCCCCAACCTCTCTCTCTCTCTCTCTCTCTCTCTCTCTCTCTCTCTTACCATCCCTCGATCACTCTCTCTCCCCCTCTTCCCCCTAACTCTTACTAACCCCCTCTCTCACTCTCTTGCACTCCCCTAATCATCCACCTACTCCTAACCCCCTCTCTCACTCTCTCTCACTCCCCTACTCATCCATCTACACATAACCCCCACCCCCCTATCTCTTCCCCAACCACCTAACACACCACCGCCCCATTGGTTCTCTCTCTCTCTCTCTCTCACACACACACACACACACACACACACACACACACATCCATATGTCTCCCCTACTGCTAACACCCCCCTCCTCTCTCTCTCCCCTCCTCTCCCTAACCCTTACTAACCCCTTCTCTCACTCTCTTTCTCCCCTGTAGGATTACCCCCTCCTCTCCCTGCAAGGTTTCCATTGGATTCTATCATGTATGATAGTATGGGATTGGCATGTAATCAAACACATCAATCTCCCTATGTATCTTGATGTTGGTAGAGCCTATTGTTGAACTCCTCTATCCTGACCTTAACCAAAATGCACCCTTCACTCAAGTGAACACATTTATTAAGCATGGGAAGCTTCTCTACCCTATTTTAACACTTGGATTAGGAAGTTTCATCAAAACTATAAGGTGTTGACTAATGTCCTTGGAGGACCAACTTCGATATTCCGAGTAGAGGCAAGGGCTAGAGCCTAGAGGAGGGGTAAATAGTGTTATTGATGAATACAATCCCAATATTGGAAAGGATTTTGATATGTTATTATTTGTTGTGGCCTGAAGTTTTTTGGACTCTATAGGCCATTTAGCATCTTTGTTTACGTATTCCGGGGAAGATATGCATTGTACCTGAATTTTTAATAGTTGTAAGCAACCTTGCTATATACATGAGAAACTTTGCATATTGGTGAATATTGGTTTGGATCCATAAGGATGCTCATGAATATATATGCATCTAGTGAAATTGATTTGATTTTTATGAGTAAGTTGGGATTTTAATTTCCTTTGGGCATACAAATGAATGGAGTTATGGTTTACATTTCTTTTAGGGAATACAAATTAAAAAATTTATGGTTTCAAATCATTCTAGGGCATACAAATTACTCAAATAAAGAAATTAGAAGGATGAAATTTGATGTAAATACCTGAGATTGAGGAGATTGATGCTGAAGGTGGAAGATCCAAGCTCTAGTCACTCAAAACAAGTTCACCAATACATGTTCTGTCGCCCGAAGCTGCTACTCTGTCGCTATCGTGGAGGAAGTGATTTTGGGGCATAAAACATATTTTACAAAATGCATACGTGTTTAGTAATACATAACACGTACGCGTTTTAGGACTACATAACATGTACGTATTTTGTTTAACTATTATACTTGGCCTTCACCGTGGCAGGCTTAGGACTAGGTTTGGTAGGGTCGGAATTGCTTGGGATCATTTATCTTTTATAGAACTTGAATGAGTTTCTTGAATCTACCATTGCATCTAAAATGTCCCTTAACTTTGTGCACTCACCCTTATTAAACCTTTAGTTAATTTATTTCCATCTACTCTATATATATATAATTGATTTCGATAATTGAAAGATTAATGACCAGTGTTAATTCAAGTGTCAAAATTATATATAAAATATTATTAAAGATAATAAAAAAATACACATAAACATACAATAATTCTTAAATCTTCTTATTTTGATTTTAAAACAAACTTAAAATAAAAATACTTTTATTATTATATATCTTTCTTCTAATGACAATGCCAAATATAATTAAAAGCTAGCAATGATGTTCATAAATATAACCCAAACTTATAATAAAACCCACATTAATATTGCATTTTATCAAATAAGTATATCCTTGACAATCAACAATGATTATACTGCATAGTTCTATGCTCACCAAAAAAACTGTTTACATTCCAATGATTCTTAAATATTTTGATCTTTGTACTCAAAATAAGGCATCCAATATCATCACACAATTGATTTTCAATATGATATAACTTGTCATTGCCTTTGACTAGTCCATAACTTTGAGTTTTGTTTGTGAACACTGTTTACTTTAATATAAAGTAAAAAAATTACGACTCACACTTTTTGACCAAACTGATTTTCTGTCTTTTGCTTTTTACTCACTAATAATGTTCCTTTCACATAAGCCTTCCTTGTATGTGTGCATAGGTTGGATCTAATAACTTAAATCCAATTGTAATTGAAATAATAGTAAAGGAATATAAAGCATTTAATGTTATACAATTTGGGATGTGGACATGTCTATTATATAATATTGCATATTTTATTTAGATTTAAATATGCATGCATACTTTGTATAGTATTAAATGCTTTGTAACCAAATATAGAAACTGTGTTTAATAAGTATATTGTAGTAATGTATTTCTTATTGCTGTTACAATTAAATTTGATCCAATTGTCAAATTAATAATTAATAAATCCGCAACAACAATAATAAATACACACTGCTACAGAGTGTATATTGTTGCTCCCACTTAAATACAACCATATTCATAAAAGTGAAAAAAACTCACATGAATATCTCGGATAGAGTGGAGAGTGATAACTTGGGGCCAACAAGTTCACAGATCTGCATTTCAATGTGCCCTCCATCCAGAGTTATAATCAAATAGCCCCACTTGCACTCCCCACATGCAACCAAGTTATGACCAACATTATTTATTCAGCCTGCTGCAGGTCGTTTAATGTGGCTGTAGCAGGCTTATTGGCAGTTGGATCTCAATAACTGCCAATAGGCCTGCTGCAGCCGCATTAAATGACCTGCAGCAGGCTGAATAATGTTGATCATAACTTGATTGCATGTGGGAGTGCAAGTCGGGCTATTTAATTATAACTCTGGATGGAGGGCACATTGAAATGCAGATCTGTGAACATTTAATTTTGGATGGAGGGTTGATAGCGATGGAATGGTGCCACTGAGATGATTGGAGTACTATAGATTCAAATCAACCAGGCGATCACACCCTTTAAATTCTTTCGTAATATTGCTACAATTTAATAGTTCCTGCGAAGATCCAGCTTTTAAACTTTTACGAAAGAGACGATCTGAAGAGGAGTGGAGTCACAAAATTGGGTTGCATTTCCTCATGCTGCAACAATTGTTTTAATTTCTTCAGTCAATAAACGACCAACGGATGGTTGGACACAACCAGTAATCCACACAGTGATTTAATTTGCCGTTAATAGCATACATATCGGCAGCGGGAATCGCTCTTTGCAACTAACGCGCAGCTTACGAGATCATAAGCAAGCAACTTTTCAGCCATGAACCGCGAGCGTCCGCCGGGTTCGAACCCTTGACCTCGTTCGTACTACCCACCACAGAACTACCAGAAATACGACCGCATAAAACCCTTCGGCTGTCGTCAAAGCGAGCCAGGTGGTCCGCTTATTCAGGCCAAGGAAGTCCATTCTATAGAATCTCCATTATGATAAACGAAATTAGATTTTTTTTTCAAATATAGATTTTTTATATTAACGAAGAAAAAAAAAATCCTTGATTACATAAATAATGAGATTTGAACTTTAATGAAAAAATATGTTGGATAATAGAGAATTGTTAGGCATTTGTAGAGAAAATTTAGCAAAATTGAACCAAAGTGCTTCTTTACATGGGAAAGTCATGGTCAGAAAGTCATGTAAAAAAGAGCCAAAGATCATATAGGATCTCAAGTTATTAGTCAATTGTAGATTATTTGGGTTTTTTTTTTTTTCCAGCGGAAAAAAGCATATTGTTTATATTCATATTGAAAAAAACAAGTACAATGATGGATCGGGTCAAAGATGACACAAATCATTATTCATTCCTTTCTCAAGTACCAATGGTCTTGTCATTTATTCTCTTCATTACATCTTATCTATTCTAAGATATCAAAATAACAAAAATATTATCCTACCACTATCTTTTGTCACAAATTGTCCAAAAAGAAAGCAACCTTCAAAACTAATTCAGGGAAAAAAGAGATCCCTGGTCTGGAATCTCTTCTTCAAAGTATTCTTCCCACATAAGGTATCCATCTTCTCCAATCAATGCCTGCTTGGATAATGCATCAACAGCTTGATTGTGTTCCCTGTAGATATGCTTGATGTCTATATCCACAAAATCTTGTTATTTTTATGATCATTGCTAAGGAATGTCACAATAATAAAATTAATCTTTTGTGTTTTTTTATTGAATTTATAAAAATATTTGATACAGTGCTCATAGCTAACTTTTGAAATAGATTAGAAAAACTAAAAGTCCCTTTTGAGTTGAAAGTTGTTGCGATAAGGTTGTACAAGAAGGTTATTGTTAAGTTTAGGAACTTTGAGGGTTGGTTAGAAGAAATTAATTGTAATATAGGAGTCAAGCAAGGTTATCCCTTATCCTTTTTGGTATTTACATTGATAGGTTAGAGGATAGTTTGGAAGAGGCAGGTTGTGTTAGCGCGACTCTGGTTGGTATAGTCATCATCATTTTCTCTATACTAATGATATTGTTCTTATGGTGAGGATCTCTTATGATCTCGACTATAAACTAAAAATTCTCAAGGATTTTTGCTCTAGTATGGAAATGACTGTTAACATTGACAAAACAAAGGTTATGATAGTCAAATCCCAAAAGATCACTTATGATAATTTCATGTATAACAACAACAACTTGGAGGAAGTGACTTCATATAAATAACTTTAAATCAATCTTCATCATAAGTTTAATTGGAACTATAATATTGATAAAATGATTAATGGAGGTTGGAAAGCTTATTATCGACTTGAAAATAGTTGTAAAACAATAGACCTTTGACTTTGGGATAGGAACTCTGAGAGACTCTCGTCACTCCTATTATTTTATGTGGTTATAAAGTTTGAGGCTACAACATCTTTAGAGAATCATGAAGAATGATATAACAAATACAAAAGCACTTTATAACATATAATCTCAAAATTAAAGGCAATACAACCTATCTTATCCTCCTCATAGAAGTAAGATTCTCCTCGATCGAGATCATGGCTATGTATAGGTACCTAATGTACACGAACAAAATAAACAACATAGGAGACACAAGGCTTCCTAACATTGCTTCATACTCTAGTCAAAACCACCTACACCTTACGCAAGATTAGCATAAAGATGTCAAGTCTTGGCTAAATTATTCTGGAGTCGAGGAAAAGGTCACTTTGCAGAATAGTGATAATATTAAAAGTATTAAATTACATCTAAATTTAAGGAGAAGATATAGTGTAATAAAGAGTTAGAGGATACTAGAAAATTAAGATATTATAAGGAGGTGATCAACTCTAATCTAGTAGATCAAAAGTATCTCTTTGTTTTAACTAGCGTAAAGAAAACAATCAACATTGCTAAAATAAGAACAAGCTCTCATGAGCTCCATAGTGGAACATAGCGCTGTACAATTCCTAAAATGTCATGGAATGAAAAAATATGTCATGTTTGTGACACAAAAAGGGTTGAAGATGAAAATCACTTTTTCATAGAATGTTCTGCATACACCCATATTAAAAGGCAATTTCAAAATATTTGTTACAATATTGATCTTCAATCTTTTAAATCATCACAAATATGGTGATTTAGGATTACTTATCTTACTTTTTAAGCATAGATATAAATTTTTAAAGAAAACTTAGTAACTTTTTACCTTTTTAAAATTCAATAAACTAAAAATAATTTCAATACATATTAATTAAATTATATTAAATTAATAATATTAAAATAATATTTATACTTATTTATTTTTAAATCATCACAAGTATGGTGATTTAGGATTACTTATTTTAACTTTTTAAGCATAGATATAAAATTTTAAAGAAAACTTAGTAACTTTTTACCTTTTTAAAATTCAATAAACTAAAAATGATTTCAATACATATTAATTAAATTATAATAAATTAATAATATTAAAATAATATTTATACTTATTATTATTATTTTTTTTATGATTATTATTTTAAATACTTTAAATATAACTTTAAAGTTATGATTTGAAAAGGTAGCTTCTTGTTTGTTCATATAGAGATATTATATACATGTGAAAAAAAAAGAGATATTATATACCTGTGTACGGATAGACGTGACAAATGTGAAATCATGATATTAATGTCCACATACATCAAAACCATAAGAATTATTTTACATTATTATTATTAATCTTTTAATTCTTTATCACACTATGTGTATTCATCTCAAAAATCTTAATGTTTAAGATTGAATATATAGATATTATAATAATAATTATTAATTATTATAATATAAAATATATACAGTAAGAAATCTAAAAGTAATAAAATTATTATTAATGTTTTAATTCTTTATCGTACTATGTGTATTCATCTAAAAAATCTTAATGTTTAAGATTAAATATATAGATATTATAATAGTAATTATTAATTATTATAATATAAAATATATACAGTAAGATATCTAAAAGTATTAAAATTATTATTCATAATGACTTTTTTATTTATATTTTGTATTTTATTTTAATTTCATTTTCATACATTGAAATTTATCAAAATATTAAAATTTCAAAATTTTTTATTAATATTTCAAATTTTTTTAGATCATAATTTTTTTTTATTAAAACTGATATGATCATTAACATTTTCATCTTCGTAAAATTAATGTAACGAAGTGCGTAAATATTTTTTATTTCACGTGCAACCTCACATTCAATGTGGTGAATGTATCTGACCACTCTGCTTTTGAGAGGCAAAATCACCACATTGCATATAATCATGTTAGTAAACCTTTATTTGACAGGTGAGTTGATAATCAATCCATTTTCAACTATATTTTACTAGTGAAAATATATTTTATATTTAAAATTTGATATTTTCAAATAATTTTTATGTTTCAAATATTTTACTAGTGAAAATGTATTTTAAATATTTTTTATGTTTCAAATATTTTTTTTAAAGTTGAAAATAATATTTTAATTGATTTTGTTCAAGTAAAGATTTATATCTTTATGATAAGGTAATACATCATGAAAAAATAAGGGATAAGGATAACAACTCATAAAATAATACATCATGAAAAAATAAGGGATAAGGATAACAACTCATAAAAGTGAATTGTGATAAACATGTTCTATGTTTTATGAGTAAAACTATATTTTATATTGCATAATAATTAACTTATTTTCAAATGTATTTTAAAGTGAAAATAGTACTAATGTGCAATTAGATAAATATTTTATCAATAATTTTAAATATTTTATTTTATTTTAGAAATAATTAAAATTATAAATTCTATTATATTATGTTCTATGATAAATAAGCTTAAACATTGTAATTTGTTTATTGATGTGTGAGAAATAAATTAACTTCAAGTCTAATTCTTTTTTGAGAATCCTTCACAACCCAATCAAATACCAAACAACAATGCTAAGTCTAATTACCATGATGGTGAAGAAAATGTCCAGAATATTATCGCAAAAAATGATATCTTTGTAATGTTGTTGTTGTCATCCATTTGGTTGTCACATACCGGGTGACCTCACGGTGACTCTAGGTTCTTGGTACTGAAATCTGCTAACTGAATTTGCCTTTGATATGTAGTTTTATTTTTCTAATGATTTCAATTATACATTTACAACAAAATAATTATGTGTATAATTATTCATAAAAAATATATGAAAGCTCTACCAACTATTTCCATAAGAATGCATTTACATAGTATTATTCCGGTTCCATAATTCATATGATGCCAGTGAGTAATATAGTCAGAAATAAATACCATACATTCATTCACATATTGAAATTATCTGAAATATGATCAACTGATTGCAAACCAAGGACGTTCCTCCCATCCATAGGCTCTGTCAAGCCATTTCTTTCTTTGAGAGAGCCACCCCCAAGTCGGGGCTACCCATCCACAAGAAGGTACTGATTTTCTGCTACAACTACCTAATCCTCTATTCTTGGTATGGCTCCAAATCCCTGTTCTGGTGATGGTGGTATAGGTCTGATAGCAATGAAGGTTTAGACATGGAAGAAGGATGGAACAATGGTCTCTATCCAAAATGGGTGTCTTTGACCTCCAGGAATCCCCCCATGATGGGCTAACTCTCTCCTTTTATAAGAATAGGTGAGACTAGCCAAGTGGCACTAAAGCTGATAGGAATGGATAGGAACTAGCAACTTGGCTTCCATGCAGTTGGACACTTTTCCCCTTTTTCTAAGAAAAGTTGGACAAGTGGCATACTTGGTATTTGGACATATTCCCCCCTCCAATCCTAGACTTAGGATGATCATTGTCCCTCTTGTGGAATGATAGCCTCCCATCTCTTCTTAGTCCTTCTTAGTTTGTAGTAGTCGTGTGTTATATTGAATATAAAATGTACTTAATTACATTGTTCATGTTGGGCTTCCAACAATATCATCCATATTTACATAATTACATTATGGGGTAAAAAAGGAGGTGTTACATTGGTGTTTTGTTGTTGTTGTAGAAACATGAGTTTGACAATTATCATCAATATTCCCCCCTTTGTTAACTAAAAGGGTGAGACATCATAGGTTTTACTGTTGGTTACCATTAACCAATTCATCAATGTATTTGGTGGTTTTGGTTAACCATAAACAATTTTCACTTATCAATGCATCTAGTGATTTTGGTTGACCACTAACCATTTTCACTTATCAATATTTTATCTGGTGATTTTCCTTGATCACTAACCATTTTTAATTCATCAATGTATTTGGTGATGTTGGTTTACCACTAACCATTTTCACTTCATCAGTGTACTTTCCCCTCTAATATGCAAGAGAGTTGCATCTTTCCTTTATCAATGTACTCCCCCCTTAAGGTGTAAGAGAGTACCATTTTCAGTTCATTAGTATACTTCCCCCCTTTGAGGTGCAAAATAGTACCATTTTGGAGTCACGAAATCAACTTTCAACTCAAAAAACATTTAGAGTTGTACCCCAATCATGCTGAAGATTCTCATCTAGAAAAACTAATTGAAGACATTGAAAGCCAACTAATTTTGCAACTTCACCATTCAAATATGTCTTGTGTCTAAACTTGATGGTATGGCTTATCCAAATTCTTGGCTTCTAAATTCCATCACCAAGAGCTTATCCAGCCATATGAATTGTTTGTTTCTTAACCTTCTTGTTCTTTCAACATTTTTCATAAATATGATTTTCCTTCCCACATGGATATCAAAGCAATTTGTCTCACATTTGTCTCCATATGGCCAACTCAATGATAATGATGGAACTCATACAAAATTTTATCAATTTGATTATTGTTAAATTTATCAGTGATATCATTACTTTCTTGAACAAGTGAATCTTACCCCTTTAAATAAATATGGCACTCACAAATTGAACTAGTTTGGAGTAGCCTAGAATATGAAAGTTGAGGTATTTTTCATATCCTAAACCTTTTTGTTTCTGTTGAATTTGAACTCTTCCCAAGGTCTAATATTTAAGTCTTTACAATTGCACCTTGTTTCATCTCCTAAATTTCATATTGAGGAATATGGATTTCACATAAACGATTATGTTGATGAAGAATTGGTTTAGAATTCTTAGATTTATTTTGATCCTTTGAGTGTCCTTAACTCGTTATTCAAGAGTTGTGATTGAATTTGTAGCATGTCTACGTTTGTCTATATGACTCATAAATGGGTAAGAATGTGTTCCAAAATTCATTTGAGCATTGTGATTAAAGTGTCTTCAACTGTATTAATCAATGTTTCTAACAAGGAAAAAATTTCAACGATTGTGATGAACAACTATGTCATGCTCACTTGCACTTGTTTACTTTTGTATCATGGTCACTTATACTTAAGTTTCAAAACTTAGGGTGTTGGGTACTATTGATCATTCGTGCCCCAAGTTCTTATTGTACACTTATTTGTCATTGATGAAACTCACTTGAACACTACAATAAAAAGATGATGGCCTCCTTATTCAATTTCAAGCAAGGACTTTTTCACAACAGGGGTTACAACTCCACCCTTTGTACAATTCAATAACTTGATTCAATGATTCAAACCTTATCCTTTAATTTATACAATCCATTGATTCAACAAACTATTAACACAATGACAAATATCCTTGAAATATTTACAATTTAAATTTACTCCATTTCAAAACAACACAAACAATTATAGCCCCGAGGGGTAGCTCAGTTGGTTGGATCATCTGGGACCAAGACAATACATGGTCAAGGTCGAGGGTTCAATTCTCTAGGTCCTTTGGGGTTAGGCATCGAAGTAATGCTGATAGGGTGAGGTCCCTTCCGGTGGGCCCCTTGGATTATATTCATGGACGTAGCGAACTCCAAGGCCGTGAACCACATTGAAAAAAACAAATAAACAATTATGTGATGATATTGCAGAAGATCCTCAAACATTTCTTGAACCCTTAGTTCATTTATCTCCATTTACTTTATGTATATAAAATTAATTTAAATGATTAAATACTCAACTACACATTAATTTAAATAAATTATACATACTGTTGAACATCTAAAATATCACACATAAACATTAAATGATTCGTAAGCTTTCTTATTAGTACCTGACCCTTTGGCAACAGGGACTATAGGAATCGATTTGATAAAATTCTATTAGTTTGGCACAGTTTACAAGACCTTCTATCCTAAGTTTCTTTTGCAAAAAACGTGTTCTGGCCAATCACATTATTTGGAGCCTTATTTGGCCTCAAATGTAGGCACAGACCAAGTCTGTCGCTTTTCTTCCACATGTTGCACACCTGGAAACTGATTGGCAACTGACGAGCACTGGAAATGATGTTTGCATGGCAAGCTGCATGAGTGCTTTGCGTGATAGGTTGCATGAGTGCTTTGCATGGGAGGATGCATGCAAGTAGTGGCTTCATTCAAATGCGCGTTGTGAAGTATGGGTGCAACTAGTCGATTTGGGAATTGCAGCCATAAATCCCGAGCCTCAATTTTTCTTCTATCTATAATCTTTGGCTTCATGGTTGGTGAGCTACGCAATGTTGTTCGGTGATCCTTCAAGCACTCCATATTTCAGTGATGCTTGCATTTTCTCATTTAGTTTTGGTAGAGACTAGAAGTTTTGCTTCCATTAACCTTATTAATCCTTAGTTCATTTATTTCCATATACTCCATATATATATAATTGATTTGGATAATTGAATGGTTGATTACAAATGTTAAAATTATACATAAAATATTATTAAACATAAAAAAAAATACACATAAACATACAATAATTCTTAAATCTTTTTAATTTAATTTTAAAACAAACTTAAAATAAAAATACTTTTTGTTATTATATATCTTACTTCTAATGACAATGCCAAAAACAATAAAAAGCTAGCAATGATTTTCATAAATATAACCCAAACATATAATAAAACTCGCATTAATATTGCATTTTATCAATTAATTATATCCTTAACAATCAAGAATGATTATACCACATATGTCTATGCTCACCACAAAAACTGCTTACATTCCAATGATTCTCAAATATTTTGATCATTGTACTCAAAATAAGGCATCCAATATCATCACACAATTGATTTTCAATATGATATAACTTGTCATCGCCTTTGACTAGTCCATAACTTTGAGTTTTGTTTGTGAATAGTGTTTACTTTAATATAAAGTAAAAAAACTTATGACTCACACTTTTTGACCAAACTGATTTTCTGTCTTTTGCTTCTTAGTGACTAATAATTTTCCTTTCACATAAGCCTTCCTTGTATGTGTGCATAGGTTGGATCTAATAACTTAAATCCAATTGTAATTGAAATGATACTAGTGGAATATAAAGCATTTAATGTTATACAATTTGGAATGTGTATATGTCTATTATATAATATTATATGCTTTATTTAGATTAAGCATGCTTACACACTTTGTATAGTATTAAATGCTTTGTAAGTAAATATATAAACAATGTTTAATAAGCCTTCTTCTTGTGTGTATAGGTTGGATCTAATAACTTAAATCCAATTGTAATTGAAATAATAATGATAAAATATAAAGCATTTAATGCTATACAACTTGAGATGTGTATATGTCTATTATATAATATTATATGCTTTATTTAGATTTAAGTATGGATGCACACCTTGTATAATATTAAATGCTTTGTAACCAAATATATAAACGATGTTTAATAAGCCTTCCTTGTGTGTGCATAGGCTGGATCTAACAACTTAAATCCAATTGTAATTGAAATAATAGTAGTGGATTATAAAGCATTTAATGTTATACAACTTGGCAGATCTGTGAACATTTAATTTTGTAAAGTGATATTTACCTTTCCATAACATGTGAGCTGCTTAGACTATTATATATATATATTCGCAAGTGATATTCACGAGTCCATAACATGTGAGCTTCTCAGACTTTATATATTCGCCTTCCCAATCACATGCATGCGTTTGCTTGATTTTTGTTTCTGTGTGGGTCTCTTCAGGCATGCGTGTGCTTTGTTTTGTTTCTTTGTGGGTCTCTTCCTGTATGCTCTGCACGTACTTACTTGTGTGGGTCGCCGCCAAAAGAATAAAAAAATGTGCCAACTTGCAAGGTATTGTTTTGACTAATCTACTCCCAGAAACGTTGAGTCACAAAATTGGGTTGCATTTCCTCATGCTGCTACCATTGTTTTAATTTCTTCAGTTAATAAACGACCAACGGATGGATGGACAGAACCAGTAATGCACACAGTGAATTTTATATATATATATAAAACTAGAGTCATTATTTCCAACTCGATATCAAAGGTTATAGTAATGCATACTTGGTTGCAGAGCATTTAAATAATACCATATGTTGATATCTTTTTGATAGCAATGCTTAAGCACTTGGTTGCAGTGTCTATAGCTAATCTTTGGAATAGATTAGAAGAGCTAAAAGTTCCTTTTGAGTTGTAGAAGAAATTAATTATAATATAGGAGTCAAGCAAGGTTGTCCCCTATCCTTTATCCTTTTTTGTATTTACATTGATAGGTTAGAGGATAGTTTGGAAGAGATAGGTTGTGTTAGCACAACTCTTGTTGGTATAGTCATCGCAACTCTGGTTGATATAGTCATCATCCTTTTCTCTATGCTAATAATATTATTCTTATGACAAGAATCTCTTATGATCTCGACAATAAACTAAAATAATATTTATACTTATTTATTATTTTTTATGATTATTATTTTAAGTACTTTAACCTTGTCTTTAGAGTTATGATTTGAAAAGGTATCTTCTTGTTTGTTCATATAGAGATATTATATACACTCACAAATATGAAATCATGATATTAATGCCCACATACATCAAAACCATAAGAATTATTTTACATTATTATTATTAATATTTTAATTCTCTATCGTATGTGTAGTCATCTCAAAAATCTGAATGTTTAAGATTAAATATATCAACAGTATAATAATAATTATTAATTATTATAATATAAAATATATACCATAAAATATCAAAAAGTAATAAAATAAATCAAAATTATTATTGATAATGATTTTTGTTTTAATTATATTTTGTATGTTATTTTAATTTCATTTCATACATTGAAATAAAACAAAATACTAAATTTTCGGAAATGTTTCTATAATAAATATTTTTATTAAAACTGATATGATCAATAACATTTTCATCTTCGTAAAATTAATGTAACGAAGTGTGTAAATCTTTTTTTATTTCACGTGCAACCTCACATTCAATGTGGTGAATGTATCTGACCACTCTGCTTTTGAGAGGCGAAATCACCACATTGCATATAATCATGTTAGTAAACCTTTATTTGAGAGGTGAGTTGATAATCAATCCATTTTCAAATGTATTTTACTAGTGAAAATGTATTTTAAATATTTTTTATATTTAAAAATCTATATTTTAAAAATTTTAAAAATAGTATTTCAATTGATTTTGTTCAAGTAAAGATTTTTATCTTCATGATAAGGTAATACATCATCTTACGCTTTTTTTTCTTTGAAAAAAAAAAAGGTAATACATCATCAAAAGATAAGGGATAAGGATAACAATTCATCAAAGTGAATCGAGATAAACATTTATATTGTATAATAATTAATTTATTTTCAAATGTATCTTAAAATGAAAATAGTTTACATTAGATAAATATTTTATTCATAATTTTAAATTTTTTATTTTATTTTATTTTAGAAATAATTAAAATTATAAATTCTATTGAATTGTGCTTTATGATAAACAAACTTAAACATTGTAATTTCTTCACTGATGTGTGAGAAATAAATCAACTTCAAGTCTAACTCTTTCTTGAGAATCCTTCATAACTCAATTAAATACCAAACAACAATGTTGAGTCTAATTACCATGATGGTGAAGAAAATGTCCACAATACTATTGCAAAAAATGATATCTTGTAATGTTGTTGTTGTCATCCATTTGGTTGTCACATACCGGGTGACCTCACGGTGACTTTAGGTTCCTGGTACTGAAATATACTAGCTGAATTTGCCTTTGATATGTAGTTTTATTCTTCTAATGATTTCAATTATACATTTACAACAAAATAATTACGTGTATAATTATTCATAAAACATGCATGAAAGCTCTACCAACTGTTTCCATATGAATGCATTTACATATAGTCATTATTCTGGTTCCATAATTCATATGATGCCAGTGAGTAATATAGTCAGAAATAAATACCATACATTCATTCACATATTGAAATGATCTGAAATATGATCAACTGATTGCAAACCAAGGATGTTCCTCCCAACCATAGGCTCTATCAAGCCATTTCTTTCTTTGATAGAGCCACCCCCAAGCTGGGGCTACCCATCCACAAGAAGGTACCGAGTTTCTGCTACAACTACCTAATCCTCTATTCTCAATCTGGCTCCAATTCCCTGTTCTGGTGATGGTGGTATAGGTCTGATAGCAATGAAGGTTGAGACATGGAAGAAGGATGGAACAATGGTCTCTATCCAAATGGGTGTCTCTAACCTCCAGGAATCCCCCCATGATGGGCTAACTCTCTCTTTTTATAAGCATGGGTGAGACTAGCCAAGTGGCACTAAGGCTGATAGGAACTAGCCACTTGGCTTCCATGTGGTTGGACACTTTTCCCCTTTTTCTAAGAAAAGTTGGACAAGTGGCAATATACTTGGTATTTGGACATATTCCCCCCCTCCAATCCTAGACTTAGGATGATCACTCTCCCCCTTGTGGAATGGTAGCCCCCCATCAATTCTTAGTCCTTCTTAGTTTGTAGTAGTCATGTGTTATATTGAATATAAAATGTACTTAATTACATTGTTCATGTTGGGCTTCCAACCATATCATCCATATTTACATAATTACATTATGGGGTAAAAAACAAGGTGCTACATTGGTGTTTTTTGTTGTTGTAGAAACATGAGTTTGAGAATTATCATCAATATTCCCCTCTTTGTTAACTAAAATGTGAGGCATCACGGGTTTTACTGTTGGTTACCATTAACCAATTCATCAATGTATTTGGTGGTTTTGGTTAACCACAAACAATTTTCACTTATCAATGCATCTAGTGATTTTGGTTGACCACTAACCATTTTCACTTATCAATATTTTATCTAGTGATTTTGGTTGATCACTAACCATTTTTACTTCATCAATGTATTTGGTGATTTTGGTTGACCACTAACCATTTTCACTTCATCAGTGTACTTTCCCCTCTAATATGCAAGAGAGTTGCATCTTTTCTTATTCAATGTACTCCCCCTTAAGGTGTAAGAGAGTATCATTTTCACTTCATTAGTATACTTTCCCCCTTTGAGGTGCAAAATAGTACCATTTTGGAGTCATGAACTCAACTTTCAACTCAAAAAATATTTAGAGTTGTACCCCAATCATGCTGAAGATCATAATCTAGAATAACTAATTGAAGAGATTGAAAGCCAACTAATTTTGCAACTTCACCATTCAAATATGTCTTACTTGTGTCTAAACTTGATGGTAAGGCTTATCCAAATTCTTGGCTTCTAAATTCCGTCACCAAGAGCTTATCTAGCCATATGAATTGTTTGTTTCTTAACTTTCTTGTTCTTTCAACATTTTTCATAAAGATGATTTTCCTTCCCACATGGATATAAAATCAATTTCTCTCACATTTGCCTCCATATGGCCAACTCGATGACAATGATGGAACTCATACAAAATTTTATCAATTTGATTATCATTAACTTTATTAGTGATATCATTACTTTCTTGAACAAGTGAATCTTACCCCTTCAAATAAATATGGCACTCACAAATTGAACTAGTTTGGAGTAGCCTAGAATATGAAAGTTGAGGTATTTTTCATATCCTAAACCTTTTTGTTTCTATTGAATTTGAACTCTTTCCAAGGTCTAATATTTAAGTCTTTACAATTGCACCTTGTTTCATCCCCTAAAATTCATATTGAGGAATATGGATTTCAAATAAAGATTTATGTTGATCAAGAATTGGTTTAGAATTCTTAGATTTCTTTTGATCCTTTGAGTGTCCTTAACTCATTATTCAAGTGTTGTGATTGAATTTGTAGCATGTCTACGTTTGTCAATATGACTCATAAATAGGTAAGAACGTGTTCCAAAATTCATTTGAGCATTGTGATTGAAGTGCTTCAACTGTATTAATCAATGTTTCTAACAAGGAAAGCATTTCAATGATTGTGATCAACAACTATGTCATGGTCACTTGCACTTGTTTTCTTTTGTGTCATGGTCACTTATACTTAAGTTTCCAAACTTAGGGTGTTGGGTACTATTGATCATTCACCCCAAGTTCTTATTGTACACTTATTTGTCATTGATGAAACTCACTTGAAGACTACAATAAAAAGATGATGACCTTCTTATTCAATTTTAGGCAAGGCCTTTTTCACAACAAGGCTTACAACTCCACCCTTTGTGCAATTCAATAACTTGATTCAATGATTCAAACCTTATCCTTTAATTTGTACAATCCATTGACTCAACAAACTATTAACACAAGGACACATATGACACATATCCTTGAAATATTTACAATTTAAATTTACTCCATTTCAAAATAACACAAACAATTATAGCCCTGAGGGGTAGCTCAGTTGGTTGGATCATCTAGGACCAAGACAATACATGGTCAAGGTTAGGGGTTCAATTCTCTGGGTCCTTTGGAGTAAGGCATCGAAGTAATGCTGACAGGGTGAGGGCCCTTCAAGTGAGCCGAACCACATTGAAATAAACACATAAACAATTATGTGATGATATTGAAGAAGATCCTTAAACATTTTTTAAACCTTTAATTCATTTATCTCCATTTACTTTATATATATACTTAATTTAAATGATTAAATACTCAATTACACATGAATTTAAAAAAAAATATACACCTAAAAGATCACACATAAACATACAAGGACTCTTAAACATGGTATACCATCAAACATCTAAAATATCACACATAAACATTAAATGATTCTTAAACCTTCTTATTTTAATAAGTAATTTTATTATAAGTATCCTTCTTACAATGCCAAATATAAGTAAAAGTCATCAATTTTTATGAATATAACTAGAGACTTTTTTGTCAATTATATCATTCACGACCAACAATAATTATACCAAATATGTCCACGTCAGTCTTATTTTTTATCACTAGAAATTGTTTGCATTCCAATGATTCTCCAATATTTTGATCTTTGTAGTCAAAATAAGGCATCCAATATCATTACACAATTGATTTTAGAATATGATGTAACTTGTCATTGTCTTTCATTAGTCCATAACTTTGAGTTGTGTTTGTGCACACGGGTTAATAGGGTAAAATATTATGGCTCTCACTTTTTATCAAACTATTTTCACCTTTTTTCGCTTCCTACTAACCAATAATGTTACTTTCACATATGCCTTTTCCGTGTATGTTTCTGGGCTCCACATCATTTAATGGTGTGCAGTTTGAAGTACCTACATTTAGATTTAATAGTGTATATCTCTAGTTGTATAGTATAAAATGTTTTGTTTAGATTTCACTGAACCCACCTAACCCAAGTTGTATAGTATTAATGTTTTGTATTTTTTGGGTTATTTTTATTAAAATCAAGCTACGAATTAGTGTTGAAATTATGATTTTTCATTGTTAGAATTGTATTTATGATTATAAAAATGGATTCAAGGCTTTTCAAAACTCTTAGGTATCTTTGTTATGCATTTTCAATAATTATATATTCACAATTTTAACAATTCCAAGAAACGTGCAAAATGTCTAATGTTTAGCTTACTTCATATTAAATGCTCTGCAACCAAGTGCTTAATTATTATTATAAGATAATGATATTCATAAAGAAAAAATTACATCAATATCTTGAATGGAGTGCAGGATGATGACTTGGTCACTTGCAGGAGTGCAAGTGAGGCTATTTGATTATCAGATCTGGATGGAGGGAGCATTAAAATGCAAATTTGCCAACATTTAATTTTAGAAAGTGATATTCACCTTTCCATTACATCTGAGCTTGTTGGGACATATATTCGCCTTCAAGTGATCATTTCCAGTGGTCATATCCATGCGCGTGCTTTGCTCTATCTTCATGTGAGTTTATTCATGTACTATTTAATGCTGTGGCAACAACGTTGTTGGCCGTTGAATCTCAAACTACATTGGACTATATATTTTCCTTCCAATGATCACATGCATGCATGTGTTTTGCTCTGTCTCTATGTGAGTCTCTTCATGTACAATTTAATTTTGTGGCTACAACGTTGTTGGCCGTTGAATCTTGAGCAACTTGAGATCCAACAACCAACAACGCTTCCAGTGGTAAAAATTGAACTCTTCCCAACCCTTCTAAGGGGTTCAAACCCTTCCTAAAAGGGTAATTCAAAAATCACCCTTGAAAAATGCAAATTTTTTAAATCACTTGTCATTTATGAAGGAAAGCAAATTTTATAGAATTTCAAAAGAAGGGTCACATTTTTGACAACCCATCAATATCTTCACTAGAAATTCTTGATTGCTCAATGAAAATTGTACCTTTCATATTATATGAGGATGGATGTGAAAAATGAACATGATTTAGAGTTCATCTTTCAATACTTTCCTTCAACATAGAAATACTAAAATAATTTGTATTCCTTTTGGCTCTCATCTATTTCTTGATGTAGTGTACCATTCTACAACATTAAATCCATCACATAACTCACCCCTAGATAATCCTACCATCATATTGATGCATGCACCATTGTTAGTTTCACATATTCCCAAAGAATCTTGGACACTTTGTCTTTCTAAATCTTCACATGAATTCATAGGTTATGAGTATTGTTGATCCTTGTCGATATGCAGCACTGGCATCACATTTTGTTTCCACACTTAATCTTTTGAGATCCTACAGTCACCATAATTTCATTCTCTTTGTTATATTTTCCTCCCTTTTTGGCTTTGTAAATACTAGTTCACAATTAGTTATACATTATGGGTGTAAATTATAATGGCATTGGAGACTTATTAGTAAGATTAATTGCAAATGTGTGGCTTAATGACAATTTTGAAAAGCAAATAATAAGCATTGAATGAACCTCAGAAAATATGGGCATCTCTCTTTTTTATTTTATTTTTACATATATTCCATCTCTTTAAAAGCATCTAACTTGTTGATTTACAGTCATTTTATTGTAGTGGTAACGCTATGTGTTTTTGTGTTAAACTTTATGATATGAGAGCTTCATCATAAAGATAATGCATAGATTTTTCTTTATTTCTCAAAAAACTATTTAGTGATTTTGTTTGGGACAAAATCTCTATTAAGCTTAGTGAAATTTTCTAAAATACGGTATATAGCATTCAAAATTATGATTTTGTTCATTGAATTTTCTTCATGATCAAATCCTTGCTTCTACGAGTTCACCAAAATAGTCATCCCTATGTAGCTTTATCTATCACACTATTTTACTTCCTTCATGTTTTGTTATAGCTCAACTTTAACATTAGTGTGAACACTTTACATGCAAATTATTTTGAGAATTCCCCATAACTTTCTTTCCCTCTACCCTATCCCAAGCCCAATGTCAAAAAGACATATCCTTTTTAGCATTAATGATTGGAACAACATTTTTTATCCATGTGTTGGATTCCTAGGAAAGTTATCCAAAAGGTAGTGTAATTTTTGTTATAATCAAACTTATGCATTATAAATTATGCTCTAATTGTTCCCACCTCACACACATTTTTGCATGGTTTGATTTTGTCATCATGTTTGAAGTTTTATATTATCATTTTTAACACTATGAAATTTCTCCTAAGAAAACATGGCTCATTTTTTGTTAATTTTTATTACATGTTATTACTTTTAATTGAAATGAAAACATATGTATCTAATGGTTAATCCACTAAAAATATTGTAAATAATTTGAAGACAAATATTTTATTTATATTATTTCTTCTCGCATGTATATCTAATTTACTTTTGAAGTGTATATCTAGTTTATTTTTGTCAATTAAAAAACAAATATTTTTTTTAACTTTTCTTTAACTTTATGAAAAAAGATTAAATAAATAATACCCTTCAACATAAAATTAAATTAAGAGTAGCCCTTCAAATTTAATTACTTATCACTGCTACAGCATCATTATATGGCCGGCAGCACCCTTCAACATGAAATTAAGAATAGCATTCAAATTTGATTACCTAGCATTGCCGCAACAACCTTATATGCCCTTCGCCCTTTGTGCATGCCGCAACAAGCTTTGACTAATTTACTCTCAGAAAGGTTGAAGCTCACTGGCTTCATATTCTCCAAGGCCGCTGGAATCTTCCCACTCAAAGCATTCTCTGGTGAGACCTAATGATACAAGGGTTGATAGCGATGGAATGGTGCCACTGAGATGATTGGAGGAAAGGTTCATATCCATGAGGTGATCGCACCCTTTAAATTGTTTCATGATATTGCTACAAATGGTTCCTGTGAAGATCCAACTTGTAGATTTTTCCGAGGGAGACGATCTGACGAGGAGTGGAGCCACAAAACTAGGTCGCATTTCCTCATGATGTAACAATTGTTTTAATTTCTTTAATTATTATATTACCAACAGATCAATGAACACAACCAATAATGCACTAGCACAATCACTTAATTTGTGGTCGGTGAACATCTATAGGTGACCAGTGAAGTACCATGAACAAGTTATCGTTGTTCTCCATGCTTAGTTGTAATCACCTATTTTCTATACCTCAACTATATGTTACCTTCTTTAGTTAAATAGGTTGTTTATCAGTACATGTTATCCATACATCACAGTAATTTTTTATATTTTTTTTATAAATTTTTATTTCATATTTTGAATGACTACCATAAAATCAATCTGGACAGTACACTTGTCCTGTCCTCCTTCAATCTAGGAAAAACATAGATGATAATCTGCCCCAAATTCTAAGATATAAACACCTATGATATAAACAATGATTTAATTGCCATTGGTAACATACTTATCCGGTAAGCAAGCAACTTTATAGCCATTAATTAAATAATTTGGACCATGGGAAAGCAGGGTCTGGAAGACACAATTGGATTTAAGACAACAGGAATCATAATATAAAATAGAAAGGAATTCCTGGAATTTTGTCACTCTACAGTCAAGAGGATCATACCTTCATATCCAGGGTGGTTATTCCAGTTTGAAGATCGATCACGGTGAAACAAGGAGGGAAGCTAGAGGTGCTAAACGCCTTGACAAGATCCTAAGATCGATCTATATATACCCAAGATAATATCCAGGTTGATCAAACAGTCAACGATGTCTCTCAAACTCACAAATTTTTCTTACTCCATCCAGTAGAGAAATAAAAAAAAACTATAGACCTACAAATTGAATTGAGTATGAAGATCGCTTGATGGTGAAATAATGATCTACAAACCCTTTTTTTTAAGGAAGATACAGATTGCTATGATACCTGGTAGATTGCTCGAGCCTGACCTTTATGAGATCAATTGCAGATTGTTTGGATCAACAACTTGACGCGCTAGCTAGAATATGGGCTTACCCATTGACATGCTTGTGGGTCTTCTTTGGTTCGTCTAAAGGACACTTTAACATATTTTTTCTTCCTTTCTCTTTTAACAATAGCTTTTCAATCATTACATACCTAATTAGGTCATGGATCAGACCATCCTACATGTATGAATCCATGGAGCACTATTATGAAGAAATAAACTTGTATTATGAGGCCTTTAACACCAAAGGTGTAAGGCCTTGGTCTCAACTTGGAAAGGTTTTGGACATTTCCATTGCATGATCACTTTGGTGGCCTTGTCTGGCACGAACAAACATGACATAAGGTTGATGGTTAGATGAGTTGGTTTTGGAGTGCCATTCCTTTTCAGTAAAGCACACCACAAACATGCAAGACGCCCTTGTTTGAAGGCTAGGCACACCACAAACATTGGCATCTTGCGTTAGTTAGTTAGACCAAGAGAAATTTGGGAGGGAACTTAGAGAGGTTGAGAAGGTTGTCATGGGAAACCTCATCCGCATGCATGTACTATGGGTGATGGGCAAAGTGGGAGGAGAACTGACTCGCTTATATATGACTTGGACATACTTGGGTGGACACACTTGGTTGGGCATATCGATTGTGTGGATTAAGTTGGGTACATTTTCTTGGGAACATGTCGGCTAGGAGAAATTGGACACACATCACATAGGCGAATGTTGGCTTTATGCACTTATTGGGAACACTTGGGCACAAGACAACTGGGTGCACTTGGAAGCACCTTGCAGAATGCACTTCCCCAACATACTTGGGCACAAGTTGTCAAAGCACTTTTGGGCACACCTTGCCAAGCACTTGGGCCCATTTTGCTGGGTGCACTTCTGAAGGCACTTGGATGAACAACATTGGACGCATTGTTGGGCACACTTGGATGTTATGATTACATGGCGTAGTAGGTATGACACCACTGGAGATGGATTCCAATGGACAAGTCATGTGGGCATAGTTGAGTTGGCGATGCAGGTAGTTGGGTCCACTTAGACTTGGAGAGGCTTGCAAGTGCAAGACAAGTGTCATACATATAGTGGATGTCTCAAATTTTCTAAGGCATCATTTAGCAAGTGATTGATTCACACAAGTTCAAAGTGAGCTCTACAATTGTGCTAGGTTATGAGTTTGGCATATCATGACAAATTTGCCTTGGTTGAGTTGTAACAACCCCAAATTCACTACAATTAAAAAAAAAATTAAAAACTTTTGCTATACTTTTTATGCAATTGCAAATTATATATAATTTCAATATCCTTGAGGTTCTTCTTTTCTTATAATCACGTGGACATGAAAATGCGTATCTATAGTATGTCCCTAAAGTACCATTGTAATATATATATATATACAAAAAAGATCATATATTTTCCTACTATCTTCTAATATTCATGACTTTCTTTTCTATTCTTATATATGTATTGACTTCATTTTATATTCCTATATATGTATACATATACATATATTTATGAATAATATTCCTTTTTTTCCCAAATCCTCAACTTACTTACAACGAGATTATGTATGTCAAATGCACCTCATTTATATCCCAAAGTGTCTTTTTACAAATTACATATTATATTCAACCTATCATTTGCTATCATTCTAATAAATGAAGACAATTTTAATTATCATATAGGAGTTTTTAATGCTCCTTAAGCCAAATACTTTGCTCTTAGAAGTAGGGATTTATATAACACAATTTTCCCCAAATCCCGTATAAATCTTACTATCAGAAATATTTACTTCAAGAGCCATTATATAACTTACATATTATGTATACCTCTAAATACTTCAATCCATATATCGAACTTATTATCATAGTAGTATAATTCGGCTGTATTGGCATTTTCCGTATGGAAATTTGGAGTAATTTGAATTTGTCGAATATTCGGTGTAGATATGATACGGATATAAATTCTTACGAATGAAAAAGTAAATTTTAAAAGCCATTTAAAAAAAACAAATTTTAATTATTTAATAACTATAAAATATAAATAATATTCAATTTATTACTTTCTTATAAAAATGAATGGTTTTTAGTGTACATTTATGCTAATTTGGTTTATATATTTGATTAAAAGTATTATATATAAGAAGTCTACTTCCGTATTTTATTCGTATTGGATTTTCTTATTACGTATTTTTTCCGCAACGAATCGTATCTGTATCCGTATTCGTACTCGAGTTATGCTACTATGCTTATTATTACTGTTAGGACTGGAATTGTACCTAGTCCCTATTTTGATTTTCTTCCAAATTTTTTTTTTTTTTCTACTTCTATTTTGTTTTATTTTAAATTGAATAGTTTTCATTTTCTTGTTATTTTATATGTTATGAATGTTATTTCATTTTATTTTGCCTCTACATATAGTGGCTTATTAAAGTATTTCATTTCATTTTTTAGTCTTCAAAATATTTATTTAAAATTTTGTCCTAACTCCTATAATCAAATTAACCTTTATGTTGAGTTTCTTTTGCAAAATATTCATTGGAGACATTCCCGCAGCGTGGTAATTAAACTGCATACACTAAGGTGCTGCCAGAATGTATGTTTTTCTCTGTTTTAGTCATGGTCTTTTAGCGCAGATTACGAGAAGATGGAAAGGAGTTTCAGAAAACCAAAAGAGGTTTTTGTTAAGCACGAACTCATTCACAAAAAACTCTCTCACTTTTGCAACAACTGTTATGGTTTGAAAGATTCAAATTGATCTTTATGGCCTATTTTTCAGGGTTTAAAAATTAATATTTTCCCGTTTTAGTCATAATATTGCGGTGCATATTCCGATCAATTGGAGAACAATTTTTAAAAACCAAGAGAGGGTTTTGTTCATCACGGACTCATTTACAAAACCCTCTCTCATTTTTCACACAAGTGTCCCGGATCGAGGGATATGGAGGCGTCTTTGAGACCCATTTTTGAAAAATTCGCAAAATTTCCCTAGAATCCGATTTTGCTATTTTGGGCATTTTCGACCCTAGGGTTTTGGATCTCGTAAACGGGATTTGTAACTGCTAAGTAGTTTCGACCTGACCTAAAGAAGTGGTTATAGAACTACTTCATTTTGGATTTTTGTAATTATAAAAGTAAGAAGAAGATAGACTGTGGGGGTTGGTATTTTGTTCGAGAAGGGCTATAGAGCTGATACACTATTGTATTATCAGACTGATGCTATATACTTACATGTAAGTTATTTTTGAAGACTGATATATATATATATATAAGCCACTTATTGTCTCTCTTCTGTTGGTTATGTTTATGGCCCGTTTGACCACTCAATTTATAGTTTCATTTCTTGATTAAAGTGTTATTCAAGTAAATGCTTATGAGTTTGTGGATATAACCAGTTACTTGTTTTATGAATGCTAATGGTTTATTTATGTGTTTTAAATCTTTATATATCAATTCTTTTTTATTGCTTTATGATTTAGTGTTTGCATTTGTTTGATGATTAAATCTTTCTCTTCTTATGAATGAAACCTACAAACCAAAATCACACAAAAACCAATTCATTTTCCTTCAGTTTTTATTGAGATTGTCCTAGCTTGTACCTCCGTAGTCTAGGTACAATTTCTAGCACAAACATCTTTGGCACCATTGCCGAGGATGAAAGTGAAGAAGATCTTCCCTAGGTAATAACATCAGTAGATCCAGTCTTTGATGGTGAACAAGGGCTGGTTACATGATTAAGACTACAATTTTTCACTGGCGACTCCACTGGGAAGGATTTGTTGGCGACTCCACTGATTCAAAATGTCAATGTCCATGGAAGCCATTGTGGCTGGGAGGTTTGCACCTTTGAATTTTTCATCTATTCTAGGCTTTCCAAATGTGGTACCTATCATGAACAAGTGGGGAGATTTCCTTCCACGGTTCAGAGAGAAAAAAAAATGACAATCCAGCTGCACATTTGTTGAAATTTCATGAAGTTATGTATCAGCTGGGAATTCATCATGAAGATGTATTAATGAAAATGTTCATGTATTCACTAGAAGGAAATGCACGAGAATGGTATTTTTCTCTTCCTACTTCTAGCATATCCTCCTTGAAAGAATTCCATTCAGTGTTCAAAAAATATTGTAAAAGGTATTATCCTATTGACACACTTCTTGAAGATTGTTGTGAACAGTTCGAATCATGTATTCAGTAGACAGTAGAATGTTCCTCATGTGATTAACTTTATAAAGATCTTGTTGAAAAGGAAATTAAAGAAGAGTCAGTTCTTGAAGAAACTATTTCAAACTCTTTTATTCAGGAGGAGCTTGAAATTGAAAAAGATGATCATGATCAACAATTTCTCAACCCCTTGCATTTTTCTTTTATATCATGCATTCAAGATCAAAAGTTCATTAAGGAAAATTTTCAGAATCTATCCATTGATTTTGGAGCATCCAATAGTCATGTGTAAGAAGAATTGCATCCGGTTGATGATAATTTTCAAAAATAAGAAGTGGAAGATCATGCTAATGCCTTTTCAAATCAGCTTATATATGATGAATATGAATTTGATCCAGGCATTAAGGGAGATGATGTGAGGTTATCATATCAGTCTGTTATATGTTTTCCCCCATCAAAGGTCGAGAAGCAGATTGAAGAGCCTTTAGTTTCCATTCTTGAGCCAAAAGTTAAAAACAACAGCAATGGAGCAATGAAAACCGATAATACACAGAAGTATCTCCTTTAGCTCAATAAGCAGGGAGAGGTAATCTTTTACGATAGAATTCTCCTATTTATAATGAGTATGATGATGGTATTAAATTTTTTCATTGTTTTACTTTTTCTTATAAAGCTTGTGATGTAGATTATTATATTTAATCAAGGTACAATTTACAACCACAGATGTCTTGGCTTATAGCCATCTCATCATTACATATAGATTGATATTCGAGGATAAAAGCTGGGGTGTTACATCCCCCCTTAACTTTTGCACTGTCGTCAGTGCAACATTAATTAGGTATAATACAAACTTTACATCAAAATTTTAGAAGCCCATGATGAGAAGAAGTTTGACCAACAGTTTCATGAGCACAGAGAATCCATTGTTAATGAAAAGTCACAATCAGTTTATGACAGTTTTGACTCAAAAGATGAGCAAATTTCTATAGCACCACAGATGGAATTCCTTAGTAGAAATCACCCAGTCTATGAAAGCTATGGATCAGAATTTGGGAATGGCTATGAATGTATGAAGGAGTTACAAGAAGTCACAAACCTTTCTCCTTCACCCATTGAGGAACAACATTGTTCAAAAATTAGTGAGCCCGTGTCTTTCATTCTTAAAACAAAATTTGCAAGAAAATTTGAACAAGATGTAGTCAACAATGTCATTCATGAAGCAAAGCATTCCTACGGACAACCTTTCCATTTCAAGCAGCAGGAAGAGGTAATTCATCATGAATTCTATGATCCAGTCGCTGCATCTTTAGAGGAGTTCATCAATTCTAATTTTCTGCTTTGGTCTCATTGCAAATGTGGAGTTCAATTTTGTGATCTATTGTTGTTTAATTTAAAAAATATTATTCTAACAAAGCAAGTTTGAGAAGCATGGTTAGTTAGTCAACTGCTTGTATGGTTGAGCTAAAAGTTTGTCTTCACTTGATCAAGTAGATGAATTGGTTAGTAAAGTAGGATCTGTATCTAAATAAGCTCATCTCTTGAGCATGGTTTCAGTTTACAGTATGTGGGATTATTTTTAGCAGTTCCTTTTCAGCATGTTGGCTTACAGTAGATCAGCATAAGACTCCATAGCCCAATTGGAGCACTGGTGCTTCTTATTATCAGTTGCAGAATAACCTCAGTTTGCAGAATAAGGTCTTTTCAGATTTTGATTGGAAAAACAAGTTGTAGCCTTTGGTTAGCAATGAATGGTAGGCAGGATAGGGTACATATGTCAGAGATGGTAACAGGTTAGGAACAAGATACAAATGACTCCATCACCCAATGAATAAGGCACAAGGTCTACATGATCTTGAAACCTCACAAGGAGGCTTTCATCCACTAGATGGAGCCAGATGTTAGGACTGGAATTGTACCTAGTCCCTATTTTGATTTTCTTATAAATTTTTCATTTTTTTTTCTACTTCTATTTTGTTTTATTTTAAATTGAATAGTTTTCATTTTCTTGTTATTTTATATGTTATGAATGTTATTTCATTTTATTTTTCCTCTACATATAGTGGCTTATTAAAGTATTTAATTTCATTTTTTAGTCTTCAAAATACTTATTTAAAATTTTCCCTAACTCCTATAACCAAAGTTTAACCTTTATGTTGAGTTTCTTTTGCAAAATCTCCATTGGAGACATTCCCGCAGTGTGGTAATTAAACTGCATACACTAAGGTGCTGTCGGAATGTATGTTTTTCTTTGTTTTAGTCATGGTTTTTCGGCGCAGAGTATGAGAAGATGGAAAGGAGTTTCAGAAAACCAAAAGAGGTTTTTGTTAAGCACGAACTCATTCACAAACAACTCTCTCACTTTTGCAACAACTTTCATGGTTGGAAAGATTCGAGTTAATCTTTATGGCCTATTTTTCAGGGTTTAAAAATTAATATTTTCTTGTTTTAGTCATCATCTTGTGATGCATATTCTGATCAATTGGAGAACAAGTTTTAAAAACCAAGAGAGGTTTTTGTTCATCAGAAATCATTTACAAAAAC
Source organism: Larix kaempferi (assembly GCA_027924585.1). Lineage (NCBI taxonomy): Eukaryota > Viridiplantae > Streptophyta > Pinopsida > Pinales > Pinaceae > Larix > Larix kaempferi. Next base: position 394,328 of record BSBM01000365.1, read on the forward strand.
CTCTCTCAGGTTTCGCACAGGTGTCCCATATCGAGAGATATGGAGGCGTCTTTGAGACCCATTTTTCATGAATTTGCCAAATTTCCCCAGAATCCGATTTTGCTATTTTGGGCATTTTCGACCCTAGGGTTTTGGATCTCATAAACAGGATTTGTAACTGCTATGTAGTTTCGACCTAACTTAAAGAAGTGGTTATAGAACTACTTCATTTTGGATCTTTGTAATTATAAAAGTAAGAAGAAGATAGACTGTGGGGGTTGGAATTTTGTTCGAGAAGGGCTATATACTCACATGTAAGTTCTTTTTCAAGACTGATATTGATTTGAATATATATATAAGCCACTTATTGTCTCTCTTATGCTGGTTATGTTTATGGCCTGTTTGACCACTCAATTTATAATTTCATTTCTTGATTAAAGTGTTATTCATGTAAATGCTTATGAGTTTGTGGATATAACTAGTTACTTGTCTTATGAATGCTAATGGTTTTATTATGTGTTTTAAATCTTTATATATCAGTTCTTTTTTATTGCTTTATGATTTAATGTTTGCATTTGTTTGATGATTAAATCTTTCTCTTCTTATGAATGAAACCTACAAACCAAAATCACACAAAAACAATTCATTTTCCTTCAGTTTTTATTGAGATTGTCCTAGCTTGTACCTCCGTAGTCTAAGTACAATTTCTAGCACAAACAATTACAATCGTTCTCTTCACACCAACGGATCAACATAATGCTTGATACGGTTGCAGCATGGATTTATGTCTGATCTGAAATCAAGCGGAATATATTTCACATCATCGATTATATCATGACTAACAGATGCATTACTTAAAAAAAGGTTTACTTAGATCTCCCCACAATTTCGCACCCTTAATTTCGTAAATGATAAAGGCTCAAAGGTGACTCGGAGTGACCGTCCCACATTTTGAAAAAACAAGAGTTACCACCAGCATTTCAACTTGGTTTTTATAATGTAGGATTATGCTAATGACTTCTTCTTTAATGTATGACTCAGAAATCTTAGTTCGAAATCAATCGACCACGAGTTCTAACAAATACTTCATGAAAGACAAGCTAATAGAAGAGTCAACAAGACCTTTGTTGCTCTCTCGGTTTCAACAATGATGCAGAACTCTTTGTCTGCAGCTTGAATCTAACCATCTCTTTAGACGATACGCAGTATTACTGCTCAGATTAATAATCAAATTTTTAACAACTCCACTACTTATTGTAGGCGAAGTTTTCAGGAAGAAATAGGTTTTTGACAACGGTAAGACGATTCTTTTATTGAAAGGACTTTTCCATCTTGATTGTGGTACTATCACTAACTAAGGGAAAACGACATGTATAAATCTTATAAGGAGACTAGAGCTACCCAGTCTAGAAACATTGAAGCTTAAAAAAAACAGAGCCAATGTCCTTACCAATGAGGATACCACGCTGCTCAAAAGTTCCTTTACATAAAAAAATTACTCACGAATGACAAATCGGATTAACCAATTGTTAGTGAGGGTTTTAGAACAACCCAGGTGGGTCTCGGTAAAATAAAAATCGTGAGAATAAAGTACCCTACTGGATGTACTGTTTTAAAAGAAGATTTAACAATACAGATCTATCTTCGAATTCAAAGATCTAATTTCAATGGAGACCGAACAAAATTTAACTATTGAATATACATTAAGGTTTCCATGATTCTTTAAGGATGATTCGATTCACTTGCTTATGAATATGTTTTTTCCGAATTCCATACCTCAAAGTTTAATTATTAAAAGAAATTCGTCTTGCCAAAGTAAATACCCTTGCTATTTTAAATCGACACAAAGTTTGATATATTCTTTTTTCTTACTGTAGACATAGTTTGAGCTAACTCAACTCGTCTAATAATAGTTACCATAACATGGATAGGATCTCAACAGTCCATTCAGCTGTAACTTAATAATTTAAATAGACTCAAAGTTCGATCTTAGAGGCGGTTTCGATCAAATCTCTATGCTTAATCCGCTCCATATTTTTATAAATAACATTATACATCCAAAAGAGATCTAGTCTCAGCGAATCTCTATCCAAATTGTTATCATGAAATTTTAACAATTTATCATAAGTATATCAACAGAGATCAAATCTCCGTGCTTAATCCATTCCACATTTTTATAAATAACACTATACATCCAACAAAGATCTAGTCTCGTCGATCTTTGTCCAAATTGTTATCATAAATTTTTAACAATTTATTTAACAATATATAACAGGGTTTAGTTTTCTAAAATGAGATTGGATTTGTATGCAACATGATCCATTGATCTACAATAAAAAAAATGAACATAAATAGAGTACAGTCAAAAGGAAATCGAATCCCTAGTTTTTAACGCAAGCAGAGTTCAATCAAGTTAAGAAGAATTCCATTATGTAAGCAATGCAAACTCCCATACTCCCATAATACATAACCATAATGTTTCCGTAAATCCCACATCGAATTTACCATAACAACTCAAAACCAAAACCAAAAGCTATCCAGAAATTCGTTTATTACATTTGTCACACATTATGATTGCAATTTTAGGATATGTAAGAAATAACAGAGTATATATAATAGTTACTATGGTAGAGAGTGAAACAACACACAAACATCTATATGTACTCTTTACCATACACACTCAGAACAATATGGATATGCTCTTTAGTTCAAAATGTATATAACATAGGTATACAATTCATAAACATAATGCCGACAGGACTTTCCATGTTTTAAGAAATAACACTACCCTAATATACACCATTGATAAAATATTTACCCATAAAATAAATTACACTTACTTGAAATAGTGGGAATGACTACTTGGGGAATCAGTTCCCCCCAACCATAGAGAGAGAAACACAACCGCTTGCTCAACTCCACCCAGAGTTGGATCACCACCATGCACAACAAAACTAGCAAGTGAAACATGAAAGCAACACTCTCTCTCAAAGTCTGTAACAAGCTCAGTGATGGACTTACAATCAAAAGAGAAATACTCAACAATGTGCACTCATAGAAACAATTTCTCCATGCACAACACAACATCATGTGCTATCTCAGTGCACCAATTTATAGTTTTTGACTAGGTCTTGTGCCATCCCAATCAAATTTCAATCAATCCTTCAATCCCTATGATTTAGGATCTTGTCTGGTAGTTGAGCTTTTAGATTGAATTTGATTGGTATAATATCTCTTTCTTGCTTTACACTTGTTCTTTGCCTCAAGGTGGTGTCTCCTCATTCAACTGAATTCTCCAAGTGTCTTTTTCTTTTCTTTTTATTAATAATAAAAATAATAATTGTTGTGCAAAGTATCACTCACATCCTATGTGAGTATTTTTGAGTTTTGAAAATAACTCTTACAAATAATAATTGTTTTGAAATATTTCAAAAATATTTTAAAAAAATAAATAAGAATGTCTTGGGGGTATTACATTTCTCCCCCCCTTATTTTTAACACCATCCTCGGTGTTTTTTATTCAGAGCTCTATTGCTCATCCCAGAACATGGAAGGATATGCCTCTTGCATTCGATTCTCCATTTCTTATGTCTCCTCCTCAGGGATGAAGTGCTTCCATTGCACTTTTATTTGAGTGATGGCTCGATTCCGTAGCATAAGTTCCTTCCTGTCTAGAATGCGCAAAGTCTCTGTCTGGAACTCGCCCTCGGGTTCTACCTAAATAATATTCCAATCAATTACATGAGTAACATCATGTACATATATTTTTAATTAAGAAACACGAAATACATTTTGCACTTTTATAGTATGGGGAAGTGCACACCGATAGGCTATCGGCCCTATATTAGCTAACACTTCAAAAGGTCCGCAATACCTGGGTGCTAGCTCGAAACAACTTCCCAAGCTCAAGATACTCTTCTTTGGTTTTATCTTTAGATACACATGATCTCCAACATTGAACTCCTTTGGAGTTCTTTTAAGATCCGCATAAATTTTCTGCCGATCTTGAGCAACTCTTAAATTTTGTTGCACTTGTTTGACAATATGTTCCATCTCCTTCAACATGTCAAGTCCTAAAACAATCCTATCAACAGGGTTATACCATGACACATGAGTGTGGCATCTCCGAACATATAGTACTTCAAATGTTTAAGGAAGCTTGATATCCATTATTATAAGCAAATTATACTAAATGTAAATAGTCCTCCCATTTACCTGGGTTTTCCATTACATAGATCCGCAACATATATTCTAAAAATTGGTTTTTGTAAAGGTTTTTATATGAATTTTGGGAGTGGATTAGAGGGGCTACGCGTCCTTTTTGGGCCCCGATTTCTGCCTAAAACTTATAAACAAAATCTGCTATATCCCAACCAACGTATAGGCTGTGGCCCAGTGGTAAGGCAGTATAGTTTAGGGGCAGAGGTCCCGGGGTCAAACCCGCGGGCCTCTCCCTTGCAACGTGAACTTGTTATATTTGTTTTGGGCAGTGTATTGTGGTGGTGTTATTTGTTTGGACCGTGGCTTGGTTTGTTTGTTGGTCGCGTTGGCATTGCTTTGTCGGTTACAGAGAAGAATATGACCACATAGGAGGATATGCCTGCAAAGGAGATGCCTGCAAGGTGCTTAAGGATATGCCCGTAAGGGATAAGATTATGCTCGCAAGGGATAAGTTTGTGCCCGCAAGGGCTAATATCATGCCCGCAAGGGATAAGGTTATGCCCGCAAGGGCTAAGGTTATGCTTGCAAGGGCTGAGGTTATTCCCGCAAGGGTTAAAGTTAAGTCTGGAGAGCTAACGATATGCCCGCAAGGGATAAGGTTAAGCTCGCAGAGGCTTAGGAATGCTCGCAGGGGCTTAAGAATGCCCGCGGGGGCTTAGGAATGCTCGCAGGAGGCTTAGGAGGAGAAATAGAGGAGAAAAATGAAAGAAGAAAAAGTCATTGCAGAATAGCTTCTAAGAGTAGATGAAATTGTCAATGATATCAGAGGTCTAGGAGGAGAAATAGAGGAGAAATAAGTTGTTGAAAAGGTACTAAGAACCCTACCAATGAAGTATGACTCAAAAGTGTCTCATGTAGAAGATCGAGATGATCTAGACTTTCTGACAGTGGATGATTTACATGGGATCTTCACTGCCTATGAGATGAGAACATAACAAAACAGACCATCAAGAAAAGAGGCAACATTTAAAGCCACAAAAGAGTCAAAGAAATCTGAAGCATTATCCAAAAACCAATATGAGAACTCAGATGATGAAGAAGCTCTTTTCATCAAGAAACTTGAGAAGGGTACTGGAGAGTACGAAGGAAAGCTACCCCTGAAGTGTTTTAACTGTGGAAGAAATGGGCATTTTGACTCAAAATGTCACTATCCCAAACAAGACGATAGTGATGATAGAGAAACCTATAATAAATTCAAGAAGAACAAAGCAACAAACAAGAAGAATTTTAATGGGAAGAAGAAGATCTTTTACACTATGGAAGATAGTGAAGATGATGAAGAAGAAGAAGATGAAGAAACATAAATTCTATTCATGGTAATAGAAACTCAAGCTCCAGATGATGAATCCGATATGGAAGGAGAGGTGGATCTAAAGGCTGAAATCATAAGTGCTCTTGAAGAATTAAGAAAAATTAAAAGGAAGATTAAATGCTTAAGAACACAATTAGTTGATTATGAAGAAGGACAAAAGACAAGAGATAAGGAGTCAAGCAAAATCATTGTTTATATGAAGATTCAGCTCTAAGAAGCCAAGAAGATTGAAGAGAACCTAGAATTGAAGCTCAAAGAGAAAATGCAAGAATCTGAAAGACATGAAGTAGGAGTTATTCATCTTAAAAGGAAACTCTATGAAAAATCTATTAAAATAAGGTTTGAGAAGATCTCGAAGACTCTAGATGACATTCTAAATGTCCAAATACCATCCAGTGACAAAACTGGGTTAGGATATAACAAAAGGAGCTATGCTGCTGCACTTATGAGTCCAATAAAAAAGGGGGATAGTTAGAAATCTACTTCTCATATACATAAGACATAGATGATTCCTAGAAGATCAAAGACAAGCAAATATCAACAGATCTTCTTGGGTCACTACTACTCATGTAATAATTTTGGACATAAAGACCTGGATTGCAAAGCATATGGAAAGGATCATTTTCATAAGAAGAACACATTCGGTAACTATCCAAAAGAAAGAAAAAGAAACCATAACTCCTTTGTACCTCTGCAAATCTACTATATAGAATGTTACAAATGTAATAACCATGGACATATAGATAGAGAATGTAAGTTGATAACACCTACATAAAAGAATACTACAACAAGGTTTCAAGACAAAGAGCAGAGAAAGATCTGGAAGAAAAAGGAAGTAGTAGAGAGGATATAATCCATGATAGCCCTATGTGCAAGAGAAAAGAAAAATATATGTCATGTTGATAGTGGATGTTCAAAACACATAACAGGAGACCCAAACAAGTTCATAAATCTAAGAAGAGATCAAAAGGGAAAAGTCACTTTTGGAGATAATATGTCTTCTAAGATAATTGGAAAGGGTACAGTGGCTATCAGAAATAAAATCAGAGGTAAAAATGTGTTGCTAGTAGAATATTTAAAGCCTAATCTTCTCAGTGTGAGTCAAACATGTTATCAAGGGCACATATGCATATTTGATTCCAAGAAATGTGAAATCAGAAAGAAAAACTCAAGAAAACTTGTTGGGACTGCTATAAGGAATTCAAGTAATGTATACACCCTATAAAATGAAGAACAATGCTACATGAGTCTGATAGATGAAAGTTGGATATGGCATAGAAGGATGGGACACTTAAAATTTGATAATCTTATGAAGGTGAGTAAGAATGAAGCTGTAAGAGGCTTACCAAAAATTGTGAAGCCTCTCAATTTGTAAACATTGTCAACATGGGAAGCAGACTAAAGAAAGCTTCAGAGTCAAAGACTATACAACCTCACAGCCATTGACAATATTTCACACTGATCTTTGTGGACCAACAAGAACTAAAAGTTTACAAGGAGAATATTATTTCATGTTGTTCATTGATGATTATACAAGGATGACTTGGGTAACATTCCTCAAAGAAAAATCATAAGCTTTTGAGAAGTTTAAAATTTTTAAAGCAATTGTTGAAAATGAGACAAATATGAAAATCAAATGTTTAAGGTCAGATAATGGAGGAGAGTTTACCTCAAATGAATTCAATTAGTTTTGTGAAAATCATGGAATTAAAAGGCAATTTTCAGCTTCAAGGACTCCTCGGCAAAATGGCGTTGTGGAGAGAAAGAATAGGACAGTCCAAGAAGCATCCATAACTATGCTTAATGAAGCAAAACTTTCAGATGCATATTGGAGAGAAGCAGTATACACAACTGTCTATATAATCAATATAGGACAACTCATAGTAAATAATGACAAGACTCCCTATGAACTATGGTATGGAAAACCTGCCTTTGTCAAATATTTTAGAGTGTTTGGTAGTAAGTGCTACATAAAGAGGAATAAAGATGATCTTGGTAAATTTGATTCTAGAACCGATGACGAAATATTTCTAGGATATTCATCCACCAAGAAAGCATAAAGATGTTACAATCAAAGAATACAGAAGATCATAGAGAGTGCAGATGTAAGAGTAGATGACATGAAACCAAGAAGAAATAGAAATCAAGATGATGAGATAACAAATAATTATAAGGAAGAGGAAGACTCACAAAGGAAAGAGGACTTACAGGATGACGCCGAGAATGAACATGAAGAAAAGGAAGATGAGTTGTCTCAAGAAAATGACAAAGAATATTCTCTAAGATCTGATACAAAAGCACCATCAAGAAGAATTCAAATAGATCATCCTGAAAGTCAAGTTATTGGTGACATAAGTACAAGAGTTAAAACAAGAAAAAGGTTAATATATGATCAAGAAAAAGAACTATTCTCGCTAGTAGAGCCTTAAACATTTGCAGAAGCTAGAAAAGTGATGATTGGATCAAAGCTATGAATGAGGAGTTGGACCAAATAGAGAAGAACCAAACCTAGGAAATTGTACCAAGACCTAAAGGAAAGAATGTTATTGGTACCAAGTGGATTTTCAAGAAAAAGTTAAATGAAGATGGTAAAGTAATAAGAAAGAAGGCCATACTGGTATGCAAGGGATATGCCAAGGTGGAAGGCATTGAATTTGAATAAACATTTTCTCATGTAGCAAGACTTGAAGCAATCGGGATGTTCTTAGCTTTTTCATGCTACAAAAACTTCAAAGTATATCAAATGGATGTTAAATCTGCATTTCTGAATGAAAATCTTGAAGAAGAAGTCTATATTGAACAACCCAAAGGTTTTCTCTTATTAGAAAACATGGATTATGTTCGAAAAGTAAAAAGAGCACTGTATGGTCTCAAACAAGATCCAAGGGCATGGTTATCAAGACTTGAAAACTACTTGAAGCAACAATGATACATAAGAGGGGGCACTGACAGTAACCTCTACATAAAATTTGAAAATGAGAATATGATCATTGTTGTTGTCTATGCAGATGATATCATATTTGGAAGTGATCTACAAATCCTAAGTGTAAACTTTGCGTCAGATATGAAGAAAGAGTTTGAAATGTATTTGTTGGGAGAACTAACATTCTTCTTAGGATTACAAGGCACTCAATCAGACAAATGGATTTTCATTTCTCAAACCAAGTACATTAAAGAGATGCTAAAAAAAATTAAGATGGAAGACTCTAAGCCTGTTAGTACCCCCATGATCACTAGTTGTAAGTGGATGATGAGTCTTTGGAAGTGGATAATGCTATTTATATATCTATGATAGCTAGCCTGCTATATGTGACAACTACAAGATCGGATGTGATGCAAGCTGTAGAATTGGTTGCTAGATTCCAATCAGCCCCCAAAGAAACACATGTAACAGTAGTAAAAAGAATTCTCAAATATTTAAAAGGGACTATGGAATATGGTTTATGGTATCCAAAAGGCCAAGAATTCACTTTAAAAGCATTTACCAATGCAGATTAGGAAGGAAGTGTTGATGACCGAAAGAGTACCAGTGGAGCAACATTCTACTTGGGAGACTGCTTGGTATCATGGATAAGCAAGAACCAACCCTCCATTGCACTATCTACAACAAAAGCTGAATATATTGTTGCTACATTACGTTGTACTCAAGTAATTTGGATGAAGCAGAGATTGGAAGACTTACTCGTGAAGTATGAACATCCCACAGTGATAAACTGTGTCAATACCAGTGCCATAAACACATCAAAAAATTCAGTCATGCACTCCAAGACAAAGCACATTCCAATAAAATATCACTTTCTAAGAGATCAAGTATCACAAAAGGTTGTCAAACTAGAATATGTTGATATAAAGGAACATATAGATGATATCTTCACCAAGCCACTACCCAAAGAAGCATTTGAGCATCTTAGACAAAAATTGGGAGTAATCTCCTTACAGTGAATTAAAGGGAGAAAAAGCATGAGCACAGGAGGAGACATGTTGACAGGGGGAGCTGTCAAAAGGACAAGTGGGAAACTGCAGAATAGGTTTCCCTTTGTCATTATTGTCAAAGGGGGATACTATTTTTGTTGCCATCAATGCCAAAGGGGGAGAATGTTGAATAAGTTGGCATTGATGTCAATCAGAGAAGGATATTCCCGCATACGAGGATATGCCCGCAAAGGAGATGCCTGCAAGGTGCTTAAGGATATGCTTGCAAGGGATAAGCTTATGCCCGCAAGGGCTAAGCTCATGCCCACAAGGGATAAGGTTATGTCTGCAAGGGCTAAGGAGTCCGCAAGGGATAAGATTACACCCGCAAGGTCTAAGGTTATGCCCGCAAGGGCTAAGGAATCCGCAAGGGCTAAGGTTATGCCCGCAATGGATAAGTTTAAGCTCGTAGAGGCTTAGGAATTCCCGCAGGGGCTTAAGAATGCCCCCAGGGGCTTAGGAATGCCCGTAGGAGGCTTAAGAATTCCTACAGGGGCTTAAGAATTCCCGCAGGGGCTGAGGTGTTCCAGCAGGTCTTTGTATATGCCCGCAAGAGATATATTAAATGAAATATATTCTTCATTTATTAATAAAACAAAGATATAATTAAAACATAGACCGAATTGATTAATTAATTGTTTAAGATGAAGAGATGCGACCTGAAAAGACACGAACTTCATAATGAAAAGATGCGAGCTGAAAAATATGAAATACATGACTTTATATAACCATATATTTGAAATCAAAGATGGTTGTCTCAAAAATGCATATCGAAGAAGTATCAAGGAAGGATGAGACCAACAAATGAAGAATTTCCAGAATTGATGAAATAACAAATCTAGAAGCTAAAGGGAGGCTGGGTGGTGCAAGGGGCAGGTTGAAGCCTACCAAGGAGGTTGTAAGCCTCCTTCTAGTAGTGGCTGGAAAACAGGGGCGTTGTGGCATCCATATCTATTGGTGCAAATAAAAACTGGGTGTTGGTGCATCCTTTCTATTGCAGCAGAAAACAATTTTGTAAAAATAATTTTATTAATAAGTTTGATTTTGTGGTTTGCTCTTTGAGGTTTCCATGATAAAATTATGTCTCCTTACTTGATTGATCCACTGTTTATCTGTTTTAATGCTAATTGTTTAAAAAGAATAAAAGTAGGCAATACTGATTCACCCCCCTCTCAGTATTGCGGGATAAACCAACATACTCGCCAAGCTCGCGATATGTGCAAAAATGCGCATGTACATTGTCCTTTTCGTGGTTTTTGTAATGTATTAAATGAATTTTGGGCGCAGATTAGAGGGGCTATGCGCCCTTTTTGGGCCCCGATTTCCTCCTAAAAATTATAAACAATATCCGCCATATCCCAACCAATGTATGGGCTATGGCCCAGTGGTAAGGCGGTATAATTTAGGGGCAGAGGTCCTGAGGTCAAACCCACGGGCCTCTCCCCTTGGAACGTGAACTTGTTATATTTGTTTTGGATTGTTTATTGTGGTGGCATTATTTATTTGGACCATGGCTTGGTTTATTTGTTGGTCACATTGGCTTTGCTTTGTCAGTTACATTGCGACTTGGAATATGACCTTGGCATCCATGTATATCATATACACGGCCTCGGTGTTGGCCACAGGGTCGAGGGCCTAGCCCTCGATCCTGCCCTTTTTTTCCGACCAAATAACCTTTCAAATTTATATACAAGTTGAGTCCTATACTATATAAGCAACACCGGTGGGACTTATGGTTAGGCGGGCTCTGTGGAGACTTTGGTGGGCTTGAGGTCGTGGGTTCAATCCCCATGATCTCCAATTTTTTTTTATAAGTTGTATAACCGATGGACAACAAGGCTTCCACATGGAAGGCCCTGATTGGCCAATTCACGCTTCCAAATCACCTTCTTGACCACGTGGAGCCCTGCCATTAGTCCATTTTTTAACCATTTTACCCATTTTTTTCCTTTTTAAACCTTTTGTTGGATTTTTAAAAGCCAATAACTTTCATGTCTGGAGGTCGTTTCACGCGAAACGAGCGTTGCCAGAAAGTTTCTGACGAGCTCTACGCATCTGTAATATTCTTTACATATTTTGAAGACTTTCATTTTTATCGACGCTGAGATCCTATTGGATCAAACCTTCTCACTAGGAAGCTTTTGGGACACCAAAAGCATGATATCATATAGAAAATAGGTGAGGGTATATATCCCTAACTCTTCCGGTCTCTAGCCACCATGCTTTGCTTGGATGCAATCCTTTAATGCCCACACGAAGATAATCCATGTCACCTCTTCGTGAATATCTGAACTTCTTATCAAGTATAACATCTTCCTGAAGTTTATTGAGATATTCAGGAGCAAACTCATCTACAAATGGTACTTGAACCTATTCATATTGGTCCACAATCATAGGAGGCTCATACAATTTCAATTTTTCCACATTAACAATGGAATACATTTACATATAAGGAGGCAAATCTAATCGAAAAGCATTATTACCAACTTGATCCAAAATTGTAAAAGGTCCATACCTGATTGGTTTCAACTTTATACCTTCACCTTGGAATTGGTATTTGCTGATATGAAGCCATACTCGATCACCAATTTGGAAATGATGATCCAACCGATGTTTGTCATGTCTTTCTTTCTACTTGGCCTAACTTGATTTCAACTGCTCTTATACTGTTTGATGTATTAATAGAATCTGCTGAATAAAATTGAAAGCTTTATCCGCATTAACTTGACCATATTCCACTGGATCTTTCCCATAAACAAATCCTAAGGGAGACTTTGGAAAATAACCAAAACATGTCTTGAAAGGAGACCTTTGCATTGAAGAGTGCATAGCTCTGTTTTAGGCATGCTAAACATAATGAAACTGTTCATCCCACAGCTTGGGATGCTTGGCACAATATCCTCGAAGAAAATGTACTACTGTCTGATTGACCACTTCAGTTTGTCTGTCAGTTTGTGGATGAAATGTTGTGCTCTTCTTTAGCTTTGTGTCCATAGGTTCCCATAAATATGACCAAAATTTCCCAACGAAGCGAGAATCTTGATCAAATATAATATAAGTAGGTAGTCCAAAATGGACCCATACATGTTGGAAGAACAAATGAGCAGTCACCTCAGCTGTGATATACTTTTTACAATGCATTATAATTCACATTTTACTTAATCTATCCATAACAACATATAAGTAATCATGTCCCTTTCTATACATTGGTAACCCTCCTACAAAATCCATTGAAACACTTTCCCATGGACGGAAAGGAACAGGAAGTGGAGTGTGCAAGCCTAAATTTTTGTTACTTGGCTTACTTGTTGCACACATAACACATCCTTTTACATACTTGGACACAGTATCATTCATTCGAGGCCAATAAAAAACTTTTTTAATTGTGCTACAATTTTTCCTACACCAAAATGTCCTAAAATGAGAGAAGTGTGAGCTTCTCTTATCATGTGTACTCTTTCACTTTGTGGAATACAGATCTTTCCAAGATGATACAACAACTTGTCATGAATATGATAATTCAATTCTTCATTTTGAGAGCCATGTTTTAGTGATTCATATAATTTTATGTAATATTCATCCTTAGTATATTGTTCAACATAACTTGAATGTACCAAACGACTTTGTTGACTAACAATAGAAGCATTTTTTGGAGGTATTGATAACATATCTGCAACTTTGTTCTGAATACCTTTCTTATACTTAATGATCAAATGAAATTGTTGTAGAAAACCCAACCACCTAAAATGTCTTGATTGTTGTAGCTTAGTTTGAGATTGAATATATTGTAGTGGTTGATGATCAATATGTATAATTGTTTCCTTACCCATTAGGTAATGTTTCCACTTCTTCACACTTTGTACTAATGCATACAATTATTTATCATAGGTTGGATAGTTAATTATTGCTTTAGAAAAGGTTTCAGAATGATAGCATATTGGTTTTTTAAGTTGCATTAATATTTCCCCCATGGAATAACCACTAGCATCAGTCTCTATCTCAAATGGTTGTTGTAGATCCGACAATGCAAGTACTGGAGCTGTGCTGATCTTTTCTTTCAGAGTGTCGAAGGCCTTCTTTTCATTGCCTTCCCACTGAAAGACTCTGTTCATACCTGTCAAAGAATGTAATGGAGAATCTATGAAGGATTCTAAGTTAGCAATGAACTTCCTCCAATATTGGGCTACTCCCAAAAAGCTTCTTACCTCGGTTACATTATTTGGCTTGGGACAATTCACAATGACCTCAACTTTAGAGGGATCAATTATCAGTTCACCACCCCCTACAATGTAACCTAGATACACTAAAGATGTCTTCCCAAACTCACATTTGGACATCTTTAAGTACAATTTTTCTCTTACAAGTACATCCAATTTTTTTTTGACATGCTTGACATGTTCTTCCCAAGTACGACTGAAAATCAAAATATCATCTAAGTAGACTATGAAAAAGTCATCAATGAAGGGCCTAAAAACATTATTCATCACCGTCATAAATGTTGCGGGTGCATTACAAATCCCAAAGGGAATTACCATCCATTCATACTGTTGATGTATTTGTAACTTAAGAAAATATTCACTTGTATATTGTATGTATTACATTTGTACTTTATTGTATCCCCAACAGAGATGTATTATTCCTCTGGGTGGAAGTGTCCTCATTTGTATTTGCAAGTGTCGTAAGTTATATTGTAAGTGTCGTAACTTATATTTGATGGGTTATTAGACCACCTTAGAGGGGTCGGCCTAGTATGGGTTAAAGGGTTATTAGAAAAACCTAGTGGGGTCGGCCCAGTGACATGTGGATGGATTATTAGGCTTCCTTAGGAAGTCATCCCAGTTAGGGTTAAAGGCAAGTCAAGTCATTGTATAAATAGAGAGTGACTCTCTCATTCTATTCATTCATTCACTCACCCATCCAACTTCGCATTAGTGAGAGAGGGGAGAAGTGCGCACAAGTGGAGGAGGAGATGCCTCTAGGAGACTATCTCTTATTTTGGGGATTCATCTTTGTGATCTTTGTATTGGTGCTCATTCTATCTCTGAGGAAGTTGCAGGGTTTTTCACCTTCTTGGTTTTCCTCGGTGAAATGCTTTGTGTCTCTTGTCTCTTGTGTTTAATATGCTGTACATGTTGTTCTCTCAGTTAAGATCCTAGATCATATTGAATTAAATGATGAAAAACTAACATGGTATCAGAGCTAGCCTGAAGGAAGCCATTGTATGGCATTTATGACACTTGTTGCACTTGCGACAAATTGGAAGCTAGGGATTGGTATAGTAAAAACCAGTCATCGTGGCACTTTCACTATAGATCAGTTTTGGAGAAGGTTCAAGATATGAAACTTTTACAGGCCGAAGATGAAATCTTCATTTACCGTGTGTCTGAAGCTCAGCCTCAGATTCGTTGTACTTTGTGAGATATGGTTCGTACAAGTTAGGGTTTCTGCCTCTTCTAGAATGCAGTCCTAAACAGGTGACCTAGGAACAAAGGTCATATCTCGGGCTAGTAAGATCCAAATGGAATTCCGTAAAAGGTGACAGTTAGGGCACAGATTTTAGTTTCACAGGTCCCGGTTTTAGAGGCCGAAGTTGAAACAATGACACGTGGCACTCCGTACAAGTTCGCTATACTGTTTCATCCCATAAACAGGTCACGTTGAGACACTTGGCATATCTCTCTCTCAGAGAATCCATTAAAGCTCATATCTGTGGGGTTAGAAAGATGATAGGTCACTCTACCACAGGCCAAATTTTCAGACCCCGAGGATCCGAAATTTCAGAGATACATCAGAAACAATCTGGCATATATTTCTGTCCAAACAGAATTGGATTCTGAGCACTTTCATTTTTGGCTCGTCACTACTGCGGGAAATTAGGGTTTCTGAAAAAGTTGGAATTTTTGGAATATGAGACCACGGATGGATGCTCCTCATAAAAACCAAAATTTAGAGACCAAGAAGAACAAAGAAGACATTGTTTGAGTATGTTAGACATAACTAGCAAACATGATAATGTAGGTATGTTTTTCCTGTATCAATTTAGAATCCTACCTTGTGTTAGGATCTTATATAAGTATACTTTTCATATGATTGATAATGATTATTCATGAAATTATAGGTTTGAATAATCATGGGTTTATGCATATTATGCTTCTTACTTTGATTGATGATATGACAAACTAGAAGAGTCCAATGGTCAAATAAGAATATGCATGAGTAAAAGAAGTCCTCCCTAAAACCTTGAATACTAACGCTTGTGATAAAATATCTGTGTATGAAATGACCATAACCATACATGTTTAAGATTATTTAGAATCATAATGTTTTGATAGTTTTGAGATTATACTAATGCATCTATGATTATATATGAGATCTTGAGGATGACACAATGATGACACTAGTGCACACTTAAGCATGCATAGTGGTCCAGGATGGATATAGGTTCAAAGTCAGATAATCTAGGAAGCAAAGATCAAGATGGAGCACACTCCAGTAGTTCCTGCAAGGAAGCAAAGATCAAGAGAGAGCACACTCCAGTAGTTCCTGCAAGGAAGTAAAGATAAAGAGGGAGCACACACCAGTAGTTCCTGCAAGGAAGCAAAGATTGAGAGGGAGTCCACCCAACAACCAAACAAATATAAGTATTTGAATTGTCATTTCTTGTATATATGATTACTTAAATTATGTTGTTCAGTCATATACATGTTTATGTTTCTAGATTTAGGATGTATATTATGCATGTTAGAAAAGTTGCATTAATGAACACGATACTACTAATATGCAAGTAATGGGTAAGTGGCCTATGGCACTGTAAAACATTCCATTGCTACTTATCTAGAATGAAACCTCTTTGCTGACATGTTAGATTAGTGCACACTCTTAACAATGTTCTGGTGGAGATGGAAGGCATCTAGAAAGTTACGATATATGGATAAATGTTGTATTGAAGCATTGGATAAGATAATTGCATAACAGTATGACATACGTCTTTATGTGTAAGAATTTGTTATGAAATCTATGAGATGTTTCTAATCATGCAATTGAGCTTGTCTTGTAGGAAAGACCGTGTACCATCACCTACAAGAGAGACTGGTTTCGAAGAACAAGCAACGAAGACACAACATTTGTTCCAGTGACGAAGAACACCTATTGAAGATATTGAAGAAACTGAAGTTCCCAGTATTAGGGATGCAGTAATGGAAGGATTCCATGATCAAGGAGTACCAGTAGATCATGAAGAATGATGTCTGGGATGTAATCCCGATACCATAAGGGAAGTCTGTTGTGACTTCCAAGTGGATCTACAAGATCAAGCATGTCGCAGATGGTAGCATAGAAAAATACGAGGCAAGGTTTGTGGCTCGTGGATTCTCCCAGAAAGAAGGGATAGATTATGAAGAAGCTTTTGCACCTGTATCTAGATACAGTTCCATCAGAACAGTACTTGCTTTGGTTGCAGTGATGAAGTGGAAGATACACCAGATGAATGTCAAGACAACTTTCTTGAATGGTGTAGTCGAAGAGAAAGTGTATGTGGAGCAGCCACTTGGATTTGAGACACATGATAGGGAGTCATATGTGTGCAAGTTAAAGAAAGCCTTGTATGGTTTGAAGCAAGCACCCAGGACATGGTACGGAAGGATAGATAGCTTCCTGTCCAGTTTGGGATTTACCAAGAGTAAAGTGGATTCCAACCTTTAATACAAGGTTGAGGAAGGAAATCCAGTGATACTCCTATTGTACGTGGATGACCTGTTTGTGACAGGTGAGGAGAGGTTGATTGCCGACACAAAGAGGAAGCTTGCTGTCGAGTTTGAGATGAAGGACTTGGATATGATGCATTAATTTCCAGGTATGGAGATGTGGCAGAGTGAAGATGGAATCTTCCTTGGACAAGGGAAGTATGCAGTAGAGATCCTGAAGCAGTTCGGGATGATGGACTGCAAGGCCATGGCCACACCTATGGAATTGAACCTGAATCTATTGAGTGATGCTTCATCAGAGTTGGTTGATGCCACGGTGTATCGTCAGATGATTGTGTCCTTGATGTACCTGACGAACATGAGACCAGATATTTGATTTGCGGTGAACACCTTGAGCCAATTCCTTACGGATCCTAGACATGTTCACCTGATTACTATAAAGCATATTCTGAGATACCTAAAGGGTATTGTTGATTATGGGCTCAAGTATGATGCGAATCAAAAGTGTAACCTGGAGGATTATGTTGATTCCTATTGGGCATGCAGTGTTGCAGATAGGAAGAGCACTTCAGGGTGATGCTTCAGTATGGGATCATGTGTGATCTCTTAGTTTAGCAGGAAGAAATCCTGCGTAGCACTGAGTATAGATGAAGCAGAGTATGTTGCAGCTTGTTCGGCTAGTTGTGAGGCAGTATGGCTAAGGAAGCTACTGTCTGATTTATTTGATCTCCACTTGGATGCTACTTGCATCTATTATGACAACCAGAGTTGTGTGAAGTTGTTAGAGAACCCATTGTTCCATGATAAGTTGAAGCATATCGAGATCAAATATCACTATATCAGGGATATGGTGCAGAGAGGAGCAGTAAAGCTCCAGTATGTTGCGAAGGATGATCAGATTGCAGATGTGTTGACCAAACCACTAACCAGAGTGAAGTTCGAGTACTTCAGAGAGAGGCTTAGTGTTCTTCAGATAGAAGATACTTCGAGGAGGAAGTGATGGGACACATTTGCAGGAGCCATTCCAAGCATGGTGGTAGGAGGATCCTTCCCATGGCTGTGGATGTAAGTGTTGTTTGACGAGCATCAGGATGATGCTCTAGATGATATGCATCAGGATGATGCTATGAAGATGATCAGGATGATCATGTGATGATGATGTGCATCAGGATGATGTACTGTATGATGATGATCAGTATGATCATGAGTATCAGTATGATACTCCGTGGTCGTGGACAGATTGTGCAGGTGCATGTAATCAGTCCTGGAGATCTGGACAGGTTGTGCTAGGCACATAAAAGATCCTGGGATACTCTTTAGATATTTTGCAGGTTGAAAGACACTCTTTTAAGGTTTTGCAAGAATCGCATGTAATCACTCGTGGAGATCCGGATAGGTTGTGCTAGGCACGTAAAAGATCCTGGGATGCTCTTTAGAGATCTTGTAGGTTGCAAGACACTCTTTTAAGTTTTTGCGAGTTCACATGTAATCAATCCTGGAGATCCAGACAGGTTGTGCTAGGCACGAAAAAGATCCTGGGATGCTGTTTAGAGATCTTGCAGGTCGCAAGACACTCTTTTAAGGTTTTGTGAAGGTCACATGTAAAAGATCCCGGGAGATCCGATAGTTTGAGAAGTAAGCTCGTAAAAGTACTGGGATGCTCTTTCGAGGTTTTGTTGACGCATGTAATTAGCCCTGAAGATTCCACAGGATGGCTAGATATGATGAAGACCTACAGGAGGCTAGGCCTACAACTAGCATGAAAAAGGGTTGGCTCTGTAGAACTTCCTATGATGATAAGAATTGAGAGATAGCACCAGTGATCGAGATGACGAGTACATCAGCAGTGACTATGATGCTCCGTGATCCAGCTCCAGTATTGAAGACTTGTACCTATATGTATTGATGACTTGTTTCAAGAGAATACCTTCCTAGTTAAGAGGGAATGTTGATGTGTTTGTAACTTCGGAAGATATTCACTTGTATATTGTATGTATTACATTTGTACTTTATTGTATTCCCAACATAGATGTATTATTCCTCCGGTTCGAAGTGTCCTCATTTGTATTTGCAAGTGTCACAAGTTATATTGTAAGTGTCGTAACTTATATTTGATGGGTTATTAGAACACCTTAGAGGGGTCGGCCCAGTATGGGTTAAAGGGTTATTATACCACCCTAGTGGGGTTGGAACAGTGACATGTGGATAGGTTATTAGCCTTCCTTAGGAAGTTGGCCTAGTTAGGGTTAAAGGCAAGTCAAGTCATTGTATAAATAGAGAGTGTTACTCTCTCATTCTATTCATTCATCCACTCACTCATCCAACTTCACATTAGTGAGAGAGAGGAGGAGTGCGCATAAGTGGAGGAGGAGATGCTGCTAGGAGACTATCTCTTATTTTGGGGATTCATCTTTGTGATCTTTGTATTGGTGCTCATTCTATCTTTGAGGAAGTTGCGGGGTTTTTCACCTTCTTGGTTTTCCTCGGTGAAATGCTTTGTGTCTCTTGTCTCTTGTGTTTGATATGCTGTACATGTTTTTCTCTCAGTTAAGATCCTAGATCATATTGAATTAAATGATGAAAAACTAACACATACAATCCTTGTTTAGTTTTTAAATCAGTCTTCCAAATATCATTGTCATGGATTCTAATTTGATGATAGCTACTTCTTAAGTCTAACTTAGTGAAATAAGTTGCATTCTTAAGCTGATCCAAAATATCATCAATCCAGGGAAGAGTATACATGTTCTTAATTGTGATTCTGTTTAGTGTCGTGTAATCAACACACATACGCTATGTGCCATCCTTCTTTGGCACCAAAACAATTGGTGAACCACATGGATAGGAGCTTGGTCGAATGTC
Organism: Larix kaempferi; assembly: GCA_027924585.1. NCBI lineage: Eukaryota > Viridiplantae > Streptophyta > Pinopsida > Pinales > Pinaceae > Larix > Larix kaempferi. Next base: position 414,377 of record BSBM01000365.1, read on the forward strand.
CCCTCTTTCAAGCAATTCCTGAACCCGCTTATTTATCTTTGCATTTTCAATTACTGAAGACCTGTACATTCCAATATTAGGAAGTGGCGCATCCTTTTGTAAGAGAATCTCATGTTGGATTTCTCTTTTGGGTGGTAATCCTTTAGGTTCTTGAAACAAGACATCATAATCAGTTACAACTTTATTCATGTATTTTTTAAGTCTTGGATCACATCCTTTAAAATATTCACTTTGACCAACATCCTTTGCTTTAACAATCGTAAGAACAAAATTCTTACTAGCATTCACTAGCCTCTTCATTTGACTTATAGAAACTAATGAAGATTAGTCTTTATGTGATGTCCACAGACAATATATTCAATACCATCTTTAGTGAGATGATATCTGTTATCTTCCATGTAAAATATAGCCTTCCTATCATAAAGATATGGGATTCCCAACACAAAACCACAGATATCCAAAGGAACCATGTCCAGATCTAATTCATAAAAAAATCCAAGAGTAATAGCAAACCTAAGTCTACACTGTTTTGTCACTTGTAGTTGTACATTATCACATACCCATCCAAGTGGATATGGCTTTGGGTGTAACTTAGTTTCCAAATGAATTTTTTTAACTATCTCTTCTGAAATGAGATTGTCTTGTGATCCACTATCAAAAAGAGTATCTATTTTTGTATGCTTAGAGAATACTCTTATATGAAATAACTCACTTCTCTTTCTTTCATCAACAACATATTCATGCTTTGAATTAGAAGTGGAAGGATTTTTACCTGGAATTCCCATAGCAACAATATTAGTAATATCCCTTGAGTCAGATCCCAAATCATGTTGGATGGCTATATCAATGGTCTTCTTGTCCTCCTTATTCTGAAACTTCTCAGGCTTGAGTTCTGGATGAAGCCTCCAACATTTGGATGCATCATGACTGTTTTTCTGACAATGTGAGCATGTAGGTTTATATCCTTCTTTATTCACTGTGGCTATATGCTTGCCTTTCCCCTTACCTTTGAATTTGTTTCCATCAGGTTTGTAATATTTCTTGGAAACATTTTCATTTGTATTCTTCCCCATTGACTCCATATGATTCACTTGAACGCATACCTCATCAAGGTTAGTTGGATTAAACATAAGTATCATATGACGTAAATAACTATGTAATCCACCAATGAACTTGAGAAGAATTTCTAGAGTGTAGAGAGGTATACCAAGTATTAAAGCTCCGTTTCTAAATTCTTGTGTGTACTCTTGCACATTGTTTTTCCCTTACCTTGCCTCAAATTCTATCAATCCGTCATGGCTTGCTGCATGTAGCCCAATGGATAGAATTGCTTCTTTAATGCTGAAGTGAACTCATGCCAAGGGGAAATGATGTTGCCTTTTGAGGCAAGATCCTTTTGAGTTCTACTCTCCCACTATATGAGAGTGGTCCCTCCAATTCAGAGAGAAGACAATTGAATTTTCAAGCTATCTTCAGCGAACTTTTTAATCCTACAGTAAACTTCTATTTGACGGATCCAATTATCCAACTTCTCAGCATTAAGTTCTCCATTGTAAACAGGTAAATCGACTTAATATCAAGCTTTAATTGAGGCACATTGAAATTAACTTTTTGTTTTTCACGTGAGGAATTTAAAGATCCATCAAGAAAAGATGGTGAAGATGGAGGAGTTTTATGAGGTTCCTCACCACCTCCTTCTTCTTTACCTTTAGCATGAGAAGAACCACCTTGTTCTCCCTTCTTTCGATCTTGATAAAGATATTCCACCATACTTTGCATATTCATGAAATATTTAAGGAAGTCTCCTTCATATGGGATTGAAGAAGTCCCATCTTCTCCTTTTTCTGAAGCCATTCTTACTCTTCTTGAACCAATCTCTGGATCAAATTCTTCAATCTCTCCTTCACTCCTCTGAAGCCTTTTTCTTGTTAACATAAACAAACTCACAATGCAATGGCTAAGCTTCTTTGATACCAAACTTGATTTGAAAATATTTTAGGATCTTTTTAACCATAAAATTGCATGTAAATTCTCATAAAAATAGCTTTTAAATATGAATTTTAAATGCTTAAATCAATCACATAAGCAAAGAAACAAATATGTAAACCAGAAATTTGTAGACAACAAATGATAACCGAGTTCACCCTTCTTGGGCTATGTCTTCGAGCCACTTCCAATGAGAAGGCCGATCTTATTAAGTCTTCAAAGCTTACATATATGAGTTTTTGGAAACATCTCTAAGTTCTGTCAGTTAAACTCAAAAATAGACTGCACCACTGCATTCCTCTCGAAATTTTGAGTAAAATGAGTATAAAGTCGACTATTTTTGCATGAGGCCTCCTCTAGCATGCAAATCGAGCAAAATATGCCCTGCAATTGTATGGATTGCCACCTCGGGAAGCATGCCCATTAATGAATGTACCCTGCCTCAAGATCTATGCACTATACTTGCCTCTGTATCTGTGCAAAAACGCACCTGCACATTGTCCTTTTCGTGGTTTTTGTAAAGGGTTTTATATGAATTTTGGGCGCGGATTAGAGGGGCTACACACCCTTTTTGGGCCTCGATTCCTGCCTAAAACATATAAACAAAATCCGCCATATCCCAACCAACGTATGGGCTGTGGACTAGTGGTAAGGCGATATAGTTTAGGGGCAGAGGTCTTCAGGTCAAACCCGCGGGCCTCTCCCCTTACAACGTGAACTTGTTATATTTGTTTTTGGTGGTGTATTGTGGTGGCGTTATTTGTTTGGACCGTGGCCTTGTTTGTTTGTTGGTCACGTTGGCATTGCTCCGTCGGTTACATTGCGACTTGGAATATGACTTGGCTTCCATGTTTATCATATACACGGCCTCGGTGTTGGCCATGGGGTTGAGGGCCTAGCCCTCAATCCTGCCCTTTTTGTTCGACCAAATAAACTTTCAACTTTGTATACAAGTTGAGTCCTATACTATATAAGAAACACCAGTGGGACTTATGGTTAGACGGGCTCTGTGGATATTTTGGCGGGCTTGAGGTTGTGGGTTCGATTCCTATGATCTCCACAATTTTTTGATAAGTAGTACAACCGATGGCCAACAAGGATGCCACATGGCAGGCCCTAATTGGTCCAATTCACACTACCAAATAACCTTCTTGACCACATGGTGTCCTACCATTAGTTTATTTTTTAACCATTTTACCCATTTGTTTTGCCTTTTTAATCCTTTTTTCTGAATTTTCAAAAGCCAATAACCTTCACGTTCAGAGGCCGTTTCATGCGAAACGAGTGTTGTCGAAAAGTTGTTAATGATTTGTATGCATCTGTAAGCTTCTTTACATATTTTGAAGACATTCATTTTGATCGACTTTGAGATCCTCATGGATCAGCCAGGATGACATACCAATGAGCGATGACTGCAATCTCTCACAACATGATGCACAAACATATGGATGATATTATAGTCAAGTCAAACACTTGGTTTGGAACGTTTCAGATAAGACAAATCTGAATTCACCTACAATAGTGTGCTTTCAGAGTGAACTTTGGAGAACTAATTAGTTATTAAAAAAAATATTTTTATTCCCTACACAACAGAGGATATCGTTGTTTCAATTATTTTCCTAGCGGATCCATATAAGGCTTACCCAATTCCAACAACAGAGGCTCTATGGTAGAGATAGTAGAGGCTCTATGGTAGAGATAGTTGATCCACTAGCATAAGAGCAAGCAATAGTAGCGAAGAAAACCGATTGATACAAAGGCATGGTGCCCGCAACAGAGGCCTAGTCATTGCATTTGAAATCCATCATATCGTGTTGATCCATATATATGGTCGATCCCTTAAACAACCTCTCAAAATTTTGACTTATTTATGTTTAACAGAACACTAATCTTTGACAAGTTTACTCTCAAAACGTTTTGACTAATTATAGTACAATTTTATTTCATCAATAAGAATATTATGGTACAAGTTTGATTTGATCAATAAGAATATTATGGTAAAATTTTATATTCAAAATCAAGAATTTAGACAGTCAATCCAAGAATTTGTTTCATTTGTTGTCGGGACTTGTTTAGTACTTTTCTTAGTGATCTGGAAACCATTGTCAAAAGGTCTCCACAGACCCTTTCCAAATGGAAAACAAAAATCTTGAGAGCTCCATTCATGGATGCCATGAAAGACAGATAGTTGAATGAGTGAGTCGACGGTCTGACCAGAGATTGGATGGTGACAACCAAGATTATTTAAACTTGTTTCTATGGTAGTGATAGTAAACACTCAGAATCAGTTGAATAAACACTCAGGCTCAATGTCAATGTTTATGTTGCGTAGGGCTATGGGCGAGACGAGACATTTGATTAGTATCATTCTATTTATAGACATCAAGTTGTATTCGATTGGATAGGTAGCGGGTAAAAACAAAGTAGATATGAGAGGATTACTGATGCAGATCCATGCAGCTTTCCACATATTTAGACGATTTAGTTGAGATAAACTACAACCACAACCATCTTGCCACTGCTCCATGCATGCAGTGCATCCATTGGAGGATTCCATCCACTACAATGAATGAGAGATGTCAGGCGAGCAATGAAAAGTAAATCCATCAATAAGACGGTGGTGGGATCATAAAACATAGGTAAACCGATTAATTTAATTGAAAAAGCATAGGATTAAAAACGGTGCATTATGTTGCAGAGATTTCAAAACCCCATCAATTACAATATTCCATGCTTCAGCATGGAATAATAAAACATGTAGGTTTTCTTTGGCATGTGTGTGCTTGTGTTGATGATAATTTTTCATCTCTTTCGTATGTAAACTTTCCTTTCCAAAAAAACCATGACAACAAGGCTACTAGACACAATCATAGATCCATGATGAGATGATAACACAACCACGACCAATACAAAGTGGAGATCTGTGTGATATAACTCAAACAATTTCCATCGCAACCTGGATAAAACATGACTCCCCAGGGTCTTCAAGCCGAACCCACAATGATATGAATCTATCCATGTGATTACAAATGTCTTGAGGTTGAACATGGTAGAAACCACTTGATTACCGATCATTCATGTGTACCATTAACAAGTGCAAGGGAAATCGCCATTAATGCCAATTATCCCCAAGGTATCATAGTACAAACCATCGAATGTGAACAAAGGACTTGAAGTCGAACACTCAATGGGATCTTTCAATCAAGAGTCAATGATGTAAACTCATGTTGAAAGCGAGGTAACTTTCCATTAAGGCATGCAGGCCCAAGGTACTTGATTGGTTTCTAGATTCAATCCTTGTATGATGTGTTGAAGTTGACAAGGATGAATCCATCGAAGGAGGGCCATGATGAATCCCCCATCATCAACACGAAAACTCGATGACAGATGTTTGGAGTGAATCCGACAGTAGAGAAATGTGCAAGACTGACTTAAGGTAGACCGCCATGATAGAAGGTGCACTGACTGCAGATGATGAGCAATGAACATCTCTTGAACATGGGCATGGCATGAATTGGTAGTATTGACATGACGAGAACTACACTAACCCCCAACGCAACTGATAGTAGAAGCATTCTTTGGATGACCCAAATGAGTGACACGACTCATGAAATCAGCAGAACTTGAAGACAAACGGATTACCCAAGTACTGAATGAAAATGCAAACTAGTGCCATGTTCAAGAGTGACTATGTATTGCCGTAAATAAAGTGTAATACAAAATCTTCCCTTTTTCCCCATCATGACTGATGAGTGCCTCAATTGTTTTTTAATGAGCTTGAAGAGGGTAAACAGATGCTTGGTAAAGCTCATCCCATGGATGAGTCCAATCCCAAATGTTTTATGAACCTAGGAAAGGAGGGGTTCGTCCCATGACGGGCCCTTCAATGTAAAATTTTAACAAGTCCATAGAAAGTAAACTCGGCGTCATTTCATGTTTAGAGAGTCTGAAAAGAACTAAAGAAGACTCCAAAGGTCCTTTTTCGGAGGGTTAGTCTCTCTGCCCGGGAAAGGGTAAAACAATGCGAGAGAGAACTCTTCTAGTCATGATTGGCTGGAGTGCTCCTTTTTCGTAAATAGTGCCCCCTAGTCCAAAAAAGTGGTAAATTATCGCCAGGAAGACAATCATTCAAATCCTTTTACAAGTGTGAACGAATCAATTTCGCTTGGCCATATTTTCCTATTTTAGGAGTCTGAAAAGAGCTTAAAAAGGACTCCATGAACAACTTTGTCATGGTTGATAACCGAGTACGACAAAGGAAAAAGTAAACTTGGCACAGTTCTTTTTCCGTAAATATTCTAGCGAGGCTGGATAAAGTGATAAACCTATACTCGTTAGACACACCTTTTTACTCAAAATTTTAACGAGCATGATAATGGTATCAAAAGCACACGGAATCTTTTTCATATTTAAACCAGAGCACCGAAAAGTAAAAAGTAAGCTCAAACCACTTTTCATGTTTTAACCAGAGCACGAAAAAGTGAAATGTAAGCTCAAACCACTTTTCATGTTTTAACTAGAGCACGAAAAAAGTGAAAAGTAAGCTCAAACAACTTTTCATCTTTTAACCAGAGCATGAAAAAAGTGAAAAGTAATCTCAAATACCATATTAATGTTTTTAAGGAGCTCGAAGATAGGTTGGAAGAATGCTCATGATGCCTGCTTCATTTTTTAACGAGCTTGTAACAGAAAATGAACTATGCTCAGGATTATTTTCATGTTTTAACGAGCTCGAAACCCAACAGAAAGTATGCTCGAAAAAATTCCCATTGGCGAACTCTTCCCCAACATGGTATCCAGAGGTTGGTAGATTCCCCCCAGCATGATTGCTAGAAGTAAGTGACTTAGCTCCAACATGGTGTGGAGAGGCAATCAAGTTGACTTCAACATAATGTCCAGGGGTTGAAGACAGGCCCCCAAGCTTCATTTCATTTGCCTAAGGCATAGGCGGATGAAAAGAAGGTTCAGGTACTAAGTCTATGAGAAGACTTGACTCAAAGGGAAAGGATCTGTTTCATTTTTTAACGAGCTTGACACAGGAAAAGAACCATGCTTGTGGGAACCTATTTCATTTTTTAACAAGCTTGACATAGAAAGGGAACTATGCTCATAGGGAGATGGTTTCATTTTTTGACAAGCTTGAAACCAAAGGTAAACTATTCTCCAAAAAGGGGCCATTTCATTTTTTAACAAGCTTGAAACGAAATAAAACTATGCTGATAGGATATTGTTTCAATTTTTAACGAACTTGACACAAGAATAGAACCATGCTCGTGGGGTATTGTTTCATTTTTTAATGAGCTTAAAACAGAAAGAAACTGGGCTAAAAAATAAAGGCACTTATCTAACATGATCCAGAGGTTTGTAGTGTGCCCTCGAGCATGATGTCCATAGGTTGGAGATATGCCCCTCATGCTTAAGGGGAAGAAACCACTAATACGTGTGGAACGTTCAGGGAAGTTTGTTGAATGGCAGTCATGCGATGATTGGGTGTCATGAAGGAAAGTTGATCAATGGTCACAATCCTCCCATCATAGGGAAAATACATCACTCGAAAGAGTGTGGACACTACGACTTTCATAGCATAGACATAATCACATCCAAGGAGCAGATTGAAATCTAAAGGACCTTGGACAACCATGACATCAACATAAACAGTTTTTCCTCCCAAGGTGATAGGTAACCACGGAAGAATCCCTAAAGGTCCGGTAGGCCTTCTATTAAAAGCAAAAAATGAGCTGGTGATCGGCACAAGCTGAGGAGACCCTATAGCTTGCCAAGCAGTTGAGGATAAAATACTAACAAAATCTCCCTCATCAACTATCGTGCGAAAGATTTATTTTTTGGCAACACCTACAGATATCTGGAAAGGAACATCTGAGGGGAGACGAGATTCTGTTAGATCATTCCAATCAAATGAAATAACCTTGTTACTTGGAGGAGGTCCCGTGGACGAGACTTCTCCTTGCCTAGAACTATCTGAACCGACCAGAAAGATATCAGTGGCTTCTAATTCACTTTCAGTTGGAAAAGCAAGATACGGCGAAGATTTTGTGATGGTGGCTGCGTCAATCTGGGAATTTCCAACGAAAGAGTTGGGTGGACCGAGGATAAAACTAGATCTAGCTCTTGGGTTTCACTCTTCAAAGGGAGAGTGAGATCAACTGAGGGTGATGCTCGATTAATTGTTTGCATTTCACTCTTCAAAGGAGGAGTGGGGTCAATCGAGAATGAGACTTGATTAACCGCTTGGGTATCATCCCTCAAGGGAGGAATGGGGTCGATCAAGGATGTTGTTGAATCGACCGCTTCGTTTTCACTCTTTAATGAAAGAGTGGGGTCAACCGAGGGTAGGGGTGGATTGACCGTCCTATCAACCAATGTAGGATCAAGGGACAACCTACAGTATTCAGTTGGAAGGTGTTTATGGGATATGTCTGTGTCTTCCAACAATCGTGAAGCTTCATCCATACGAGGACAAAGGTAAGTACAATGCATGCCCTTGCATAACCAACAAGGGTCTACAACTCTACCCTTCCGACCTTTAATTACAATGGCACTAGTTGATGGGGTGTCATCAATATGATGTCTAGAGACTGATGACATGGGCTGTTCATAACGTGACCATATTTTTAAGACCTTGGAGATACTAGGGTATCTCTTAAGAAAATGGGGCCCTTTACAAAGTTTGCAAGGGAATTTTGGTTTACGCAAATTCGAAACAGGTGTATCGATGGTCCCAGCATGATGATCAGAGGCTGGTGAGTTCCCAACATGGTGGTCAGAGGCTGGGGTTGTGACCTTCTGATTAGTTTTCTTCTTCTTAGTCTTCCCTTTATTCTTCTTCTCACCAGCCTTCTTACTAACATCAAAGTTTTCAGTAGGAGAAGAGGAAGAGACGGAAGCCGATTCAACATTCGACGAAGAAGGAGAAGGGTCACCATGAGATTGATGCTCATATGATGAAGGACCTAGGTTCGACACAATTGGTGCACTTTGTATAAATGGATTGGAGAATAACCATACTGGTAATCCTATCGTCAATCCAGGAAGACTCAACGTAGCCATAAAGGGAGGACCAACAATTCCACAAGGGGGAATAACAAATGGCATACCCTGGAAAGGGGTCTCTTGGTTGGTAGTCCTGGAAGAATCTTCCATATCTAAAAGAATCCTAAAAGTCTCAAAAGTACCACACAAATAAAACCCTATTCAAGTCTAAAAGCAACAGGCAAACTGTGTGAATAGGAGTGGATAAGCAGTCAGGATCCTCACAGGATTGTCAAGGCGCCACAACTCGCTATATACCGTAGGGTCCAACAGTAAAATGCGATAAGGAGGATTGGGACCGTACCCATTCCTGAATACCCGACTACCTGGATGACACATGTGTAGTAATCTCCTCGAGTGTTGTTCTCAGTGTATTGCGATTCCAAGAAGTCCAAATGGTTAACTCAGTTGGTCTCAGGAATCTTAGGAGTGTTTCATGATCTACTCAAGGTACGTGGGAGCTCAAATTCGTAGTGGTGCTGCCTAATGCACAACCGTATGCCACGATACCTTCCGATATACTACCAAGTACGTGAAACACCTTTCGATATACGCCAAGTACGTGAAGTTCCTTTCGATATACCCTAAGGTACGTGAAATATCCTTTGATATACTGGTTGGTACATGAAAGAGCTTCGATATACCAGTTGGTACGTGGAAGACTACAATACCCCCAGAATGCAGTGCAGGGAAGTAGGGACAACTTCCACATTTTACGACGCTGGAATACATCACTAACTTACACACAGTTACTAAATGATTTTAACCTAAGCTAGCGTTAATTTTATCTTGTATGGTTAGGTGGGTGCATTAGGTGTAGACAGGAAATGTAAAAATAATGCAAATCCTAACTACATGATAATGCACATTTTCCTTTGTCTTTCAATGAAACCTTCTTAAGGTAAGGAGATATCTTTTTCCCTTTTATAATCAAGATGACCTTAAGCAGTAATGAAATTAAGAATTCCTATCTAGAATGCATACACTCTAGCTTTCCGCTATAATGGGCTAAAAAGGAAAGGAAATCAAAGATGCAACAAAAGCTTTATATGCAACAAAATATTGTCCTTGAAAACAAACTAATGAAGCACTTTGATTTTCATATGCGTGTATCAAGATGAAATTTGATAACTAAGTACTTTTCAGATCAACAAGCAGAAAATGAGAGAATGTCTAATAGCACTCTAATCCTTAGAAATTCCCAAAGAAAAAATGAGAGCACCCACAAACTTGAAAGCACTCAAGAAAAGCTCAAAATCTACCAAACGCAATCAAAACTCAATGATTGGGTGGAGGAAGGGTTTGCAGATCGGATCTAATGATCCGAACAGATCTAAAAATATCAGGTAAGGTGATCAAGGATGGCAAGATCGAACCAAATGGTGGGGGATTTAAATTTCCCTCGACAACTGAGTCACTTACTTGACTAATGAAACATCCAAAATCAACAAAAACACTTCCAAACACAAGCAATGTTGGACCTAGGGGGTGTGTGTCTGTAATACACAGCCTACAAACCACAATCAATCAGACCAAAATCCCGAAAAGAAAGAAATCCCAGCTAAAAACTAGGCTTAAAGGGGCCAGCGCAGGTTGTACATAGGAAAGGTGCACTAGGTAGGGTCCGACGTAGGTTGTACACAAGCAAGGTGCACTACCGGTGCATTTTTTATTCAAGAAAAGTGAGCCATCCTCACAGGAGCGCAGGGGAAGCACTGCCCAGGTGCTCCAGTTGAAATTCAAGCAGTAAAAGTGTGAGATATCCCAAGCTAGAGGGGTAGAGGCCTGATGATGATCCCAAAGAGAATCAAGGACACATAAGAATCTCTTTAATGACAAAGATCTGATGGTAGGAAGGATCAAAGGGATAGAAATGGCTCATAAAAAAGAGATGAAATCAAACATAAATGAAATCAATTCTACTATAAGCCCCCAATATGGTCACCAAATTTGTTACCGGACAATCTACTGAAAGCGAACTTACGGCATGATCTCCCTAGTTCAATATAAATCTAGAACAAATAAAACAGAACATAACATACTTTCCTAGATCAAATAGAAGTGCAAACAAATAGATAGATCGTCTACCTCATATTTTCAGATCCCTTTTCTCTTTGTTGATCCAATGCCCCAGTGTCGTTAGATCTCAAGCTATAAGACCTTGTTGAGCATATAGAAACCAACAAGCAGTGAAAGCATACATTTCATATGATTGATCTAAGTTAACAGTTAAGAAGGAAAACTCTAAACATGATCAATGAGACAACATTTATGGAAAGAGATTATATCAACTATGTAAAAGTGGGAATTACATAGAAAGGAGAAAGATACAACCAAAGCCTTAATGTCGCATCCTCCATCCAACATTACCAAGCCAAACCTCCAAGATGGTACAAGCTTCCCAAGATGATTAGGGATCACCAATATGGATTCTACCAGCATAAGGATACTATAGACCTTCCTCCCCTTCCCATGGAATGAGGGGGTGTTTATATAGGGCTAAGGAGATAGGGTAGGTTGAGGATTAGGGGTAGATGGGTAAGGGATCCTCCCATTAGGTTAGGAACCGAAATGCCACCTCACCTAGAAGTTAGGGATGAACTTCCACCTCAACAAGCTTCGAGAAGGGTCTCGAAACTCAATTTTTTGCTTATAAGCACACTCGGTGTACCTTGTAGGAAGAGACAGAGCGCCATCTGAAGGCTGGCGCACCTTGCATGAAGGGAAGGAGCGCCGGTGGCGCACCTTGTTAGTGTGCAAAGTGTGTCAGTGCACCTTATCTGAAGGGAAACTGCGTTGGTGTACTTAGAGAAGGAAAAAACCTAGGGAAAACACCAAACTCAATGCACTTTAGCTAAGCGAATTTCAGGGATTAGGCACAAATTTGATACATGGCTCATGGTGACGAGATTTAGGTGTAACAGAATGCCCCCCAGAGCATGAAGCTAGAAAAGTAAGTTAGGTGAAATGCTTTGTAGTACGAAAAGAATAATGGCAAGGACTTGCTGGTTGGAAGGAGCTGCTGCAGAAATGACCCTGAGATCCACAAGTCTCATACAACACAAAACATGGCTGCCGAGAAATACACTACAGATCCATGGTAGTAAAGAACGATTGAACACAATCATGGCTACTATACACAATTGTAGATCCATGATGAGATGATAACACAGCTACGACTAATATAAAGTGGATCTGTGTGATATAACTCAAACAATATCCATCGCAACCTAGGTAAAACATGACTCCCCAGGGTCTTCAAGCTGAACCCGCAATGATACGAATCTATCCATGTGATTACAAATGTCTTGAGGTTGAACATGGTAGAAACCACTTGATTACCGGTCATTGATGTATACCATTAACAAGCGTGAGGGAAATCACCATTAATGCCAATGATCCCCAAGGTATCATAGTACAAACCATCGAATGTGAACAAAGGGCTTGAAGTCGAACACTCGATGGGATCTTTCAATCAAGAGTCAATGATGTAAACTCATGTTGAAAGCGAGGTAACTTTCCATTAAGGCATCCAGGCCCAAGGTACTTGATTAGTTTCTAGATTCAATCCTTGGATGATGTGTTGAGTCGACAAGGATGAATCCGTCGAAGGAGGGCCATGATGAATCCCCAATCATCAACACAAAAACTCGATGACAGATGTTTGTAGTGAATCAGACAGTAGAGAAATGTGCAAGACTGACTCAAGGTAGACTGACATGATAGATGGTGCACTGACTACAGATGATGAGCAATGAACATCTCTTGGACATGGGCATGGCATGACTTGGCAGTATTGACATGACGAGAACTACACTAACCCCCAATGTGACTGATAGTAGAAGCATTCTTTGGATGACCCAAATAAGTGACATGACTCATGAAATCAGCAGAACTTGAAGACAAACGGATTACCCAAGTAGTGAATGCAAATGCAAACTATCACCATGTTCAAGAGTGACTATGTATTGCCGTAAATAAAGTGTAATACAAAATATTCCCTTTAACGAACTTGAAGAGTGTAAAAAGATGCTCGGTACAACTCATCCCATGGATGAGTCCAATCCCAAATGTTTTATGAACCTAGGAAAGGAGGGGTTCATCCCATGATGGGCCCTTCAATGTCAAATTCTAACAAGTCCATAGAAGGTAAACTCGGTGTCATTTCATGTTTAGAGAGTCTAAAAAGAACTCAAGAAGACTCCAAAGGTCCTTTTTCGGAGGGTTAGTCTCTCCGCCTAGAAAAAGGGTAAAACAATTTGAGAGAAAACTCTTCCAGTCATGATTGGCTGGAGTGATCCTTTTTCGTAAATAGTGCCCTCTAGTCCAAAAAAGGGGTAAACTATCACTAGGAAGACGGTCATTCAAATCCTTTTACAAGTGTGAACGAATCAATTTTGCTTGGCCATATTTTCCTATTTTAGGAGTCTGAAAAGAGCTTAAAAAGGACTCTATGAACAACTTTGTCATGGTTGATAAACGAGTACGACAAAGGAAGAAGTAAACTCGGCATAGTTCCTTTTTCGTAAATATTCTAGCGAGGCCGGATAAAGTGATAAACCTATACTCGTTAGACACACCTTTTTACTCAAAATTTTAACTAGCATGATAATGGTATCAAAAGCACTCGAAATATTTTTCATATTTGAACGAGATCACGAAAAAGTAAAAACTAAGCTCAAACCACTTTTCATGTTTTAACTAGAGCACGAAAAAGTGAAAAGTAAGCTCAAACCACTTTTCATGTTTTAACCAGAGCACGAAAAAAGTGAAAAGTAAGCTCAAACCACTTTTCATGTTTTAACCAGAGCACGAAAAAAGTGAAAAGTAAGCTCAAATACCATCTTACTGTTTTTAACGAGCTCGAAGATAGGTTGGAAGAGTGCTCATGATGTCTGCTTCATTTTTTAACGAGCTTGTAACAGAAAATGAACTATGCTCGAGATTATTTTCATGTTTTAACGAGCTCGAAACCCAACAGAAAGTATGCTTGAAAAAATTCCCATTGGTGGACTCTTCCCCAACATGGTATCCAGAGGTTGGTATATTCCCCCCAGCATGATTGCTAGAAGTAAGTGACTTAGCTCCAACATGGTGTGGAGAGGTGATCAACTTGACTTCAACATAATGTCCAGGGGTTGAAGACATGCCCCCCAAGCTTCGTTTCATTCGCCTAAGGCATAGGCGGATGAAAAGAAGGTTCAGGTACTAAGTCTACGAGAAGACTTGACTCAAAGAGAAAGGATCTGTTTCATTTTTTAACGAGCTTGACACAGGAAAAGAACCGTGCTTATGGGAACCTATTTCATTTTTTAACGAGCTTGACATAGAAAGGGAACTATGCTCATAGGGAGATGGTTTCATTTTTCCACAAGCTTGAAACCAAAGGTAAAATATGTTCCAAAAGGGGGCCATTTCATTTTTTAACAAGCTTGAAATGGAATAAAACTATGCTCACAGGATACTATTTCAATTTTTAACGAACTTGACACAAGAATAGAACCATGCTCACAGGGCACTGTTTCATTTTTTAATGAGCTTAAAACAGAAAGGAACTTGGCTAAAAAATAAAGGCACTTATCCAACATGATGTCCAGAGGTTTGTAGTATGCCCCCCAGCATGATGTCCATAGGCTTGAGATATGCCCCTCATGCTTAAGGGGAAGAAACCGCTAATACGTGTGGAACGTTCAGGGAAGTTTTTTGAATGGCAGTCATGCGATGATTGGGTGTCACGAAGGAAAGCTGATCAATGGTCACAATCCTCCCATCATAGGGAAAATACATCGCTTGAAAGAGTGTGGAAACTACGGCTTTCATAGCATAGAAATAATCATGTCCAAGGAGCAGATTGAAATCTAAAGGACCTTGGACAACCATGACATCAACATAAACAGTTTTTCCTCCCAAAGTGACAGGTGACCATGGAAGAATTCCTAAAGGTCCGGTAGGCATTCTATTAAAAGCCAAAATATGGCTGGTGACCGGCACACGCTGAGGAGACCCTATAGCTTGCCAAGCAATTGAGGATAAAATACTAACAAAAGCTCCCTCATCAACTATAGTGCGAAAGATTTTTTTTTTGGAAACACCTATAGATATATGGAAAGGAACATCTGAGGGGAGACGGGATTCTGTTAGTTCATTCCAATCAAATGAAACAACCTCGGTACTTGGAGGAGGTCCCGTGGATGAGACTTCTCCTTGCCTAGAACTGTCTGAACCGACCAGAAAGAAATCAGTGGCTTATAATTCACTTTTAGTTGGAAAAGCAAGATACGACGAAGAGTTTGTGATGGTGGATTCTTCAATCTGGGCATTTCCAATGAAAGAGTTGGGTGGACCGAGGATAAAACTAGATCTACCACTTGGGTTTCACTCTTCAAAGGGAGAGTGAGACCAACCGAGGGTGATGCTCGATTAATCGTTCACATTTCACTCTTCAAAGGAAGAGTGGGGTCAACCGAGAATGAGACTTGATTAACCGCTTGGGTATCATCCCTCAAGGGAGGAATGGGGTCAATCAAGGATGTTGTTGAATCGACCGCTTTGTTTTCACTCTTTAATGAAAGAGTGGGTCAACCGAGGGTGGGGGTGGATTGACCGTCCTATCAACCAATGTAGGATCAAGGGACAACCTACAATATTAAATTGGAAGGTGTTTATGGGATATGTCTATGTCTTCCAACGATCATGAAGCTTCATCCATACGAGGAAAAAGGTAAGTACAGTGCATGCCCTTGCATAACCAACAAGGGTCTACAGCTCTACCCTCCCGACCTTTAATTAGAATGGCACTAGTTGATGGGGTGTCATCAGTATGATGTCCAGAGACTGATGACATGTGTTGTTCAAAACACGACCATATTTCTAAGACCTTGGAGATACCAGGGTATCTCTTAAGAAAATGGGACCCTTTACAAAGTTTGCAAGGGAATTTTGGTTTACACAAATTTGAAACAGGTGTATCAATGGTCCCAGCATGATGATCAGAGGCTAGTGAGTTCCCAGCATGATGGTTAGAGGCTGGGGTTGTGACCTTCTGCTTAGTTTTCTTCTTCTTAGTCTTTCTTCTTCTTATCACCCGCCTTCTTACTAACATCAGAGTTTTCAGTAGG
Organism: Larix kaempferi; assembly: GCA_027924585.1. NCBI lineage: Eukaryota > Viridiplantae > Streptophyta > Pinopsida > Pinales > Pinaceae > Larix > Larix kaempferi. The sequence goes on from BSBM01000365.1 coordinate 430,531, forward strand.
AGAAGAGGAAGAGACGGAAGTCGATTCAACATTCCACGAAGAAGGAGAAGGGTCACCATGAGATTGATTCTCATGTGATGAAGGACCTAGGTTCAACACAATTGGTGTACTTGGTATAAATGGATTGCAGAATAACCATACTAGTAATCCTATCGTCAATCCAGGAAGACTCAACGTAGCCATAAAGGGAGGACCAACAGTTCCACAAGGGGGAATAACAAATGGCATACCCTGGAAAGGGGTCTCTTGGTTGGTAGTCCCGAAAGAATCTTCCATATCTAAAAGAATCCTAAAAGTCTCAAAAGTACCACACAAATCAAACACTACTCAAGTCTAAAAGCAACAGGAAAACTGTGTGAATAGGAGTGGATAAGCAGTCAGGATCCTCACAGGATTGTTAAGGCGCCACAACTCGCTATATACCGTAGGTTCCAACAATAAAATGCAACAAGGAGGATTGGGACCGTACCCTTTCCTAAATACCCGACTACCTGGACGGCATGTGCGTAGTAATCTCCCCGAGTGTTGTTCTCGGTGTATTGCGATGCCAAGACGACCAAATGGTTAACTCAGTTGGTCTCAGGAATCCTAGGAGTGTCTCCCGATATACTCAATGTATGTGGGAGCTCAAATCCATAGTGGTGCTGTCTAATGCACAACTGCATGGCACAAGACCTTCTGATATACTACCGAGTACGTGGAACACCTTTTGATATACGCCAAGTACGTGAAGTGCCTTTCGATATACCCTAAGGTACGTGAAAGAGCCTTCGATATACTGGTTTGTACGTGAAAGAGCTTCGATATACCGGTTGGCACGTGGAAGACTACAATACCCCCAGAATACAGTGCAGACAAGTAGCGACAGCTTCCACGTTTTATGACGCCATAACACATCACTAACTTATTGTTGGCTTAAACTGACCCAGAGGTTTTCAATTAGACCCATGTTCTTTGCGGTTGTCCCTTTGACCAACAAAACCCCTTCTCACTGGCCTTTTCGGCAACAGCCTGCGAGCAGGTTGAGGTCTCACCCGAGGTGTATCTTTATGGGGTACTGCGGAATTAGGTTTCCACAGTAAATGATGAGTTGTTTATATTTACAAGCTGCGTAGCGCATGACAGAAGGATGGCGCTGCGGGCATAATGATGCGGTACATAGCAGGATCTATGTTGCGAGCAGTACTGCGCGGTGCAGGCAACATTGCAGGACGTACCAAGGGTTTCTTACTGCTACGAATCTTCTATTGGAACTGCGAATCACCCACAATTATCCTTTACTTGGAAAAACTCGGACACATTAAGGCACTGAAATGAATATCACTCATCCATTCATTCAGGCACTTACTGGTTATCTTTCTAGCGTTCATTCTAGAACTTCGATTATTACAATGTGAACCGAAATGATAACATGATTAACTGTGTTGCGTTCCTTCACTGTGCTTAAGAAAGTATTTAAACTTAAATGACTGATTCACGACCTTAACATAGAATTGAAATGTTTGCCATTCATCTGCTTCCGTGGAACCTAGCATATCATTCCCAAACTTCTCCTATTGGTAAATGCATATCAAAGTTCTCATATTATAGCATGCAAGGAAACATTCAAGCATTCATTCTATAGAAAATACAGACAGTCATTCATTCATAAAAATCATCTCATAACACAGGGTTTAACGTGGTTCACTTCCTCGGATGGAAAGCTACGTCCACAAGAACGGTTGATAATATATTTCTTTCAAAAGGGATGGGCCAACCATTCTTAGTTTGCGCACCCAGCTGCAGACTCTTCTTTCTCTCGGCTAGGTCTTTGCGCACACAACTGCAAAGCCTTTACAATATTCTCAGCTCAGAGAGATTCTCCAATACAATAGGGTTATCTCCTTAAGTTCTTAGTAACAACAAAAGAATAACAATAATACAGAAAGAGAACAACCCACGAAGCGAACCCCCATCCCATACAAAATGTCTTCTTAAATAGATCATGCCCGAAGGTCATGTATGTACAATGTCAAAGACCTAGAACCCCAAAACCCTAAGGGTTTCCAAAACTGTGCCGGTTTTCCAAACCGGCTTGCTGGCTCTTGGTAGAGTTTGCTTGATCATGGCAGATCTCCATGTCCTCATTTTGTCGCTATCGGCCTTCCTGTCGCATGCGTGCCTGCAGGCTGCTTTTGCCGAACCATTTCTCTTTAACAGTTTTACCTTCTAAGTGTGCCAAATGTCACTTTCCTTAACAACCCACACGTGGCCGCCTTCCTGTTTTACCTACATCCACCGCTCGACAATCCTGAAATATCTTTCCAAAAATGGCTGCTACCGGTCGAGCCGGTAGCTACACTTGATACTTGTCCAGCAAACCTCTTTTTTGGCTCCAAGTGGCCTCCTAACTTCGCTGCACTGCTTCTGCGCAGTACTGGTCTTCGCATCACGACCAAAACTTCGACGCTGCACGCAACTCCGCAGTCTCGTCAAAAGTTGGAAGCTGCGTGCAACTTCGCAGCATCCTCAATACTTAGCCAAAATTGTGTTTCTGAGCTGCGCTCAGCTCAGCTTTCCCTGCTTGCCTCAAAAAGGTGCTTCCAAAACTTTAACTCAACCTGGGCCCAACACTTACACACAGTTACTAAATGATGTTAACCTAAGCCAGCGTTAATTTTATCTTGTGCGGTTAGGTGGATGCATGAGGTGTAGACAGGAAATGTAAAAATAATGCAAATCCTAACTACATGATAATGCACATTTTCCTTTATCTTTCAATGAAACCTACTTAAGGTAAGGAGATATCTTTTTCCCTTTTATAATCAAAATGACCTTAAGCAGTAATGAAATTAAGAATTCCTATCTAGAATGCATACACTCTAGCTTTCCGATATAAAGGGCTAAAAAGGCAAGGAAATCAAAGATGCAATAAAACCTTTATATGCAACAAAATATTGTCCTTGAAATCAAACTAATGAATCACTTTGATTTTCATATGCGTGTATCAAGATTCAATTTGATAACTAAGTACTTTTCAGATCAATAAGCAGAAAATGAGAGAATGTCTAATAGCACTCTAATCACCCAGAAATTCCCAAGGAAAAAATGAGAGCACCCACAAACTTGAAAGCACTCAAGAAAAGCTCAAAATCTACCAAATGCAATCAAAACTCAATGATTGGGTGGAGGAAGGGCTTGGAGATTATATCTAATGATCCAAACAGATCTAAAAATATCAGGTAAGGTGATCAAGGATGGCAAGATCAAACCAAATGGTGGGGGATTTAAATTTCCCTCGACAATCGAGTCACTTACTTGACTAATGAAACATCCAAAATCAACAAAAACACTTCCAAACATAAGCAATGCTATTCCTAGGGTGTGTGTGTCTGTAATACATAGCCTACAAACCACAATCAATCATACCAAAATCCCAAAAAGAAAGGAATCCCAGCTAAAAACTAGGCTTAAAGGGGCCAACGCAGGTTGTACAAAGGCAAGGTCCACCAGGTAAGGTCTAACGTAGGTTGTACACAGGAAAGGTGCGCTACCGGTGCATTTTTTCTTCAGGCAAAGTGATCCAACCTCACAGGAGCGCAGGGGAAGCACTGCCCAGGCGCTCCAGTTGAAATTCAAGCAGTAAAAGTGTGATATCTCCCAAGGTAGAGGGGTAGGAGGCCCGATGATGATCCCAAAGAGAATCAAGGACACATAAGAAACTCTTTAATGACAAAGATCTAATGGTAGGAAGGCTCAAAAGGATAGAAATGGCTCAGACAAAAGAGATGAAATCAAACATAAATGAAATCAATTCTACTCTAAGTCCCCAATATGGTCACCAAATTTGTTACCAGACAATCTACCAAAAGCAGACTTAAGGCATGATCTCCCTAGTTAATTGTGAATCTAGAACAAATAAAATAGAACATAACATACTTTCTTAGATCAAATAGAAGTGCAAATAGATAGATAGATCATCTACCTCAGATTTGCAGATCCCTTTTCTCTTTGTTGATCCAATGCCCCAGTGTCGTCAGATATAAGGCTACAAGACCTTGTTGAGCATATAGAAACCAACAAGCAGTGAAAGCATACATTTCATATGTTTGATCTAAGTTAACAGTTAAGGAGGAAAACTCTAAACATGATCAATGAGACAACATTTATGGAAAGAGATTATATTAACTATGTAAAAATGGGAATTACATAGAAAGGAGAAAGATACAACCAAAGCCTTAACGTTGCATCCTCCATCCAACATGTCCAAGCCAAACCTCCAAGATCGTACAAGCTTCCCAAGATGATTAGGGATCACCAATATGGATTCTACCAGCATAAGGATACTTTAGACCTTCCTCCCCTTCCCATGGAGAGAGGGGGTGTTTATATAGGGCTAAGGAGATAGGGTAGGTTGAGGATTAGGGGGAGATGGGTAAGGGATCCTCCCATTAGGTTAGGAACCAAAATGCAACCTCACCTAGAAGTTAGGGATGACCTTCCACCTCAACAAGCTTCGAGAAGGGTCTCGAAACTCGATTTTTTGCCTATAAACACCCCCGACGCACCTTGTAGGAAGAGACATAGCGGAATCTGAAGGTTGGCGCACCTTGCATGAAGGGAAAAAGCACCGGTGGCGCACCTTGTCAGTGTGCAAAGTGTGCCAGTGCACCTTGTCTGAAGGGAAACTGCGTTGGTGTACTTAGGGAAGGAAAAAACCTAGGGAAAACACCATACTTAATGCACTTTAGCTAAGGGAACTTCAGGGATTAGGCACAAATTTGACACATGGCTCATGGTGATGAGATTTATGTGTAACACACAACAAGGTGAGGGAATTTGTATTAATGGTTGTGCCCAATGAAAGAGTTGCACCCTCCCATAAAGGTCACACATACAACTTATGAAAATGAATATCCTTATACAAGTTGCAATCTTCCTTTGGGAGTCAAGGGAGAGAAGGATACTTAAGGAGGACCACTTGAAAACCAACAATCACAAGGACCACACCCTTATATGTAGAAAGTTGTAACTATAAATCCCACTACAAGGATCGCAAAAGTAAGTTGTGACTCATGTAAATCACCCCCACAATAACATTGCATAAAAACTAAAATGAAGTAAAAACAAAAAATAAATTGTAGAACCATGGAAAAATGAGGAGGAAGACACTATCATTGAAATCCCCCCCCCCGAAAAAGGCATGAGTGAATCTTGAATGGATGTTCTTCTTCCATTAACCAAGAAAAATGAGTAAACCAAAAAATACAAGAAGGAAATCTTAGAGATTTACCAAGTAGTTGGGAAATGGACCAGTGAGTTGAGTTGCTCGCTTTTTTGCATTGAGAGTAGCGAGGTTCTCTACAACCCAGTATGGTAGAGATGTTCTTGCGTTCCTAAAATTATGCTACCAAAAATAACAAAAAAATAAAAAAATTCATGTCGGCTCATAAAATTAAAAAATAAAAATAAAACCAAATAAAAAGTAGGCTCATAAAACAAAAAGTTAAAACCAAATAAAAAGTTATTAAAAAAACCTATGTTGGTTTATAACATAAAAAAATAAAAAGCGCAAATGAATCTTAAATATGGATCTATCAAGCAGTTACACCTCAAGAAATTGGATCCATTTCGGTGCTTGATAGATCCAGGTTTAAGATGGATCTCTGCTGGTTACAAAGATTCTCTTCACAAAAAACATTCTTGGAAATTCTTCTCCTTGTAACTCTTTGAAATGCTTTGGATTAAATAAAAGGTTTTATTTTAATCATATTTAAGAAGTTGATTTAATAAGTAATTTCCTTTTTGATATTTTTGTGAGGTATAAGTAATTTGGGTTAAGTCAACGTTTGGAATTTCTTTTGTGAGACTTTCGTTGGCGATAAGTAATTTGGGTTTAAGTAAAAAGTTGAAATATTTTTTTTTATTGAATGACAATTTATTTAGAACAAGTTTAAATATTTGATGATTTCGTTTATTCGGTGAGTTTTTTATTGGAATTAGGTGGATTTTAATTTTATTTTTAAAATATGAATTTTGTGTTGTTCAAATTATGCTTTTGGGCATCACTAGGAGAATAACTAAGACAACGCTGGCGAATTTGAAAATTTTCGCTCCAAGAACCAATGCTTGCCCTGGTGCGTTCCTTCACGGTCTAGTCCCTTCGATTTCATTGCCATGGCCCCAGGAGGGGGCCCCAAGGTCCCTGACCCCCTTCCACCCGAACTGTCTGAATTTAAATCGTTGATTGCAAAGTGTGGTAAACGCTCAACGACCAAGGCTCAAAAAAAATTTGTAAAGAAAATGGATAGCATCCCCACTATCGCCCTCCCTTCTGAAGAAACCTACAGATCGACTTTGAACCTAGCAGAATGCGTCCTTATTAGACAATTTACAGGTCTTTGGCCCTCTCCCAAAGCAGTTGAGGCATGGGTACAGAGGAATTGGCGCCAGTTAGTCAAAGAAGGAAACTGAAGCTATTTTGTAGGTAAGGGTTTCTTTGTGTTCATTTTTGATACGGTAGGAGACAAAAGTTTAATCTTCAGAAACGGACCTTATTTTATGGTCCCCTAGGGTTTGTACTTGAACAACTGGACCCATGACTTTGACCCTACACAAGCCATGTCGTCCACATTCCCAGTATGGGTGCGCCTCCCACATCTACCCATGCACTGCTGGAACTAGAAATCACTAGAATCCATAGGAAACACACTTGGAAAATTTATTGATCAAGCAGAAAGAAAAGACCAATATTCCTGTGCAAGAATATGTGTAGAGGTTGATCTGGAAATAGGATTACCTGAAGCAATAAATTTAATAGTAGCAGACTGGTCCTACATCCAAGAGCTGGATTATGAACAACTACCATTCAAATGCAGGTATTGTCATGGTTACGACCATTTTGCACGATATTGCAAAAAAAAGATGGAGGAAGAAGTGGAGAGAATGAAAGGAGAACAATGGATACAGGTACATAGAAAAGCTCCAGTCAAGGAAAATAATAGAACCAAAGGAAAAGAAGCATCCACGGGCTCCGATCCTACCAAAATCAGACAAGCTCAAGGAGAAGGAAGTAAAGAGAAGCCACTAGTTGAGGGTTCGAAAATTGTTGTTGAACCTCTCATCACAATAGCTGACACTTCTAAAGCAGTAACCGAAGAGACTGAACAGCAACCCCTTCTTTCTGAATCAGAGATTGGAACTGTAGGGACAACCCCTCTTGACATCCCTTCAACAACTTCCTCCTCACCCTCCTATGCAACAATCACAAGGAAGAAGCCTCCGGAAGTCTTTGGGTCCTCGGAAGACGAGTGCTTTGAGAAACCATCGAGAAGAGCTGGTAGTAAATCTCACAAAGAATCACGTGCAGAAGAGGTGGAGAGACAAAAAATGCAAGGCAGTCAAGCCACCATTGAAATGTCCATCGGAAGAAGTACTCGGACAAGGCCTTCTAAGCGCGGCCCATCCCTCTCGAATCCTAGTAAATAATGCGCTTGGTCTCTTGGAATTGCAGAGGTCTAGGGAATCCCTTAAAAGCTGCAGCAGTCAAGGACCTGCTGAAAATTGAATTTCCCGAGATTCTCATGCTCCAAGAGACCAAGATTGAAGGGGATATCCTTCTTGAGATCAACAAAACAAACTAGAAGAAAAATGCTGGGAAGGCCATTAGTGCAAGAGGTTCTTCTACCAGCCTAGCAACTCTGTGGGAGGAGGACTAGTTTCATTTAGAAAGCTCTTTCGAGACATAACATTAGCTATTCACAATTCTTAGACACAATGCAAGCAAGCTCACCATTTCACTTTTTAATCTTTATGTTCCCGTCCTCTTATTTGAAAAAAAAGAATGTTGGCACACCTTATCTGATTTCTTAGATCTTCACTCAACTCAGAATATAATTATTGCAGGGGACCTAAATCTTGTCTTCAACCCGAAAGAAAAGAGAGGAGGCAACAGTGATAGGGATCAAGTGCTTCCACTTGTTGAGGAGTTAATTCACCACTGGGATCTACTTGATTTCAAGCCCAAGAAAGGATATTATACTTGGACTAATAACAGAATTGGAGTTGATCACATCGCTGCTCGCCTAGACCGTTTCCTTGTTCAGAGTTCCCTCTTGATGGGGAAAAGGCTGATCTCCACTAAAATATTACCTAAGCTTACTTCAGATCATAAACCAATTCTATTACAGCTGGATGATGAAGAAAATCTAGGCCCTATTCCCTTCCGATTCAGTCCACTTTGGATCTAAAAATAAGGTTTTGAGGAAACTATTCTTGCAGCTTGGTACACTCCAGTGATAGGATCACCCAGCTATGTCTGGGAGCAGAAGTTGAAGGCTACGAAACTAGCCTTGAAATCTTGGATTAAAAACCTAATATCACCCCTACTAGTCAAAGGAAAGAGACAGTTCAACAATTGGGAGATCTACAAATGATTTTGGAAGAAAAGGAGATCACTGCTACTGAAATCCAAAAAGAATAGGAGGCTCAAATAAACACTTTCCACTCCTTCCGTAAAGAGGAAGAGCTCTGGAGACATAAGTCTAGAAGTATATGGCTGAAAGCAGGAGATCGAAATATGTCTTTCTTCCATAGACAGTACCGAGCAAGACTTTCTAGAAATCATATTTATGAAATAACTACCTCTGATGGAACAGTTGTCAAAGGATTCGAACGGATCAAAGTGGTAGCAGAATCTCATTTTCAGCAGCTATATAAGGATGGTAGCGATGGTAGTGGGGATGTCATTTCTGATTTTCTCTCTTACATCCCTCTCTCAGTCAACAGAGAGGAAAACACAATCCTCTTAAAACCTTTCACCGAAGAAGAAATAAGTAGAGTCATTTGGTCCATGGAGCCTAACAAAGCCCCTGGGCCAGATGGGTTCACAATTCATTTTTATAGAATTTGCTGGGATATTATTAAAGTCGATTTGCTAAGAATGATAAGAGGCTTTCAACAAAAATCCAAAGTGGGAGGAAGCACTAATTCCACTTTCCTCGCCTTAATCCCCAAAGTTGTGAATTCCGGCACATTTGATAGATTCCGGCCAATTTCACTTTGCAATGCCTCCTATAAAATTATGTCCAAGCTTTTAGCTAATAGAATTAAACCCCTGCTTGGGAAACTCATCTCTCCCTCTCAGGGTGGTTTTATTCAAGGAAGGCACATCCTGGACAATGTAATTCAAGTGCAAGAAGCTATCCATTCCAGCTTTCAAAAGCATGAACAAGGGATGCTCATCAAGCTTGACATGACAAACGCCTTAAATCGGGTAAAACACTCTTATCTCTATAATGTTCTGTTGTCCTTTGGATTTAGTTCTGATTTTGTCAATTTGGTGAAAGCCTGCATAGACAAGCCCTGGATAGCCTTGTTATTAAATGGAAGACCATCTAATTACTTCAAAGCTACGAGGGGGATAAGGCAAGGCTGCCCCCTCTCTCCCTACCTGTACATTCTCATGGCGGATTTGTTAAGCATGAAATTGAATGCAGCTCAAAAAGATGGGATAGTCCTAGGAATTAGGATCTCGAAAGGCTTAGATCCCATTAATCATTCCTTATTCGCTAATGACTCCCTTCTGTTGGGTGGAGCCTTTATAAAGAAAGCCAAGAATTTTTATGAGATCCTCCATGACTTCTGCAGTATCTCAGGAGCTCTTATTAACATTAAAAAAGTGCTGTGTATGGCTGGAATATAGATCAACCTACTATGCAGAGAATTGCTCACTATTTGGGTTTCACGGGCTTTGCTACCTGGGACAAAATCAAGTATCTCGGACTCCCCTTAATGCTGGGAACCAACAAGTCTTCCTTGTGGAGCGATGTAATAAGAAAATTGAAAACCAAAATCTCTATTTGGGGAGGATACTGGCTTACTAGTGCAGGAAAACTAATTTTAATCAAGGCTATTTTGTCCTCTTTGCCTATTTACCAGGCTTCCTTCCTACTTGTTCCTAAGAGGATCACGAACCAAATCTCCAGATTGATCAGAGACTTCCTTTGGCAAGGTGGGAAAGGAAACCTTAGAAAATTTCACTTAGTCACTTGGGATACTGTAAAACACCCTTTCTCAGAAGGAGGGCTACAAATAAGAGATTCGGGTTTGGCCAACATAGCCATGGGTGGGAAAATCCTCTGGAATATCTTCTCCCAAAGTAGACACCCTATTAGTCAAGTTTTGAGGAAAAAATATCTCACTAGAGTTTCTCTTCGAAATTTACAGGTTGACACCATCCCCAAAGGGACCCTTGGTCTGGAATCTTTGTCGTAGGGGTATGGAATTTTTTCAACAGCAGCTGTATCGAATCCCTGGTAATGGGAAAAACACCTTATTGTGTACTGATAAAATCATGGGAATGGCGAATCTGGATAGCTCGGATGATTTCCCTGAAGCTCGCTCCTGGCTCAAACTGCACGGATTCCACTTGTTGGCTGATATTTCAAGCTGGGATGAGTCTGGGAATTGGCAAGCATGGAACCTCCCTTGTCTTCCAGATCATTTGCAATATCAAAAACTCTTCTTTTATCAGCTCTAACGGGCATGGCCCCGGTGCATTTGAACTCGGTGGATAGATGGGGATGGGAACAAACTGGATACTATACAGCCGCGTAGGTATTTGCCACTCTTCAATCGAACCATTTACCTTTACAATCAGCAGCCTTCTGGAAGCACGTATGGGATTCTTTCAGTCTTCCCAAGATGAATTTTTTCTTCTGGACTCTGATGCACAATCGTGTTTTAACGAGAGAGAATCTGCTAAAAAGAGGTGTGATCGGCCCCCATAGATGCTCATTATGCTGTAACGCTCTCGAAAGTGCAGATCATTTGTTTGTTGGTTGCAGATTTGCTCAGGATGTTTGGTCCTTCTCCCTGCATGGACTCAACGCCCTTATTCCATCGCATATTAGCATAATTGCTCTTTTCTCTTCTTGGACTTCGAAGTATCCCCATAGTCTCAATAAAAAATTGAAGTGGAATAGAATTTGGGAGGCAATCCCCAAACTGGTGTGTTGGAACATTTGGCTCACCAGGAATGATGGAATTTTTAACAGTAACCCGCAACACCCCATGAAGGTGGCTGTGAAAGTTAGAGCTTTACTTCTGGAAATCGTGGCAAACGATCCCTACAAGAATCCAATCGAGCTCCTTCCTCCTGAAAAGAAATGGCTGGGCACTTATGTTTTTCGAGATAGAAATAAGAACATTGCTCGGCCTGTCACACAGCCATTCTGGCGTTTAAGAGATAAGGACACTGATTTTCAAGTTTGGTGGAAATCTCAAGGAAAAGCTACTATCTTTTTTTATGGTGCCTCTAAAGGCAACCCCAGGATTGCTGGAGTAGGTGGAGTATTATACTCGTCGGATGGCAACCGGGATGTAAGTTTCAGCTGGGGATTAGGGAAGAGAACTAACAATCACGCTAAAATCCTTGGGCTTTTAAAAGCCTGTCAGATTGCTAAGGGAAACGACATTAAAGAAATTCAGGTGTTTGGCGATTCTGAAATTCTGATAAGGATACTAAATTTGGATGACATCTTCAACAATCCGACCCTGAACGAGACTCTTCAAAGTTTGCAACATTTGCTGAAAGGCTTCTCCTCTTCCCTCTTTTTCCATATTCTACGTGGCTCGAATAAGGAAGCTGATGCAAAAGCCAATTTGGCCTGCCTCCTGGCCCAAGGAGATCTCATCATTAATGATGAAGACCCTAAGTGGAGCCCAATTCCGTAGCATTGCTTCTTGTTAAATTAAGAAAAGCTGTAATGTGTTAATTTGACGCTTGATTCATTGTATTGTAGGTTGATTAGGACATGGCCCAACCAGAGACTCTTTCAATAAAATACCCGTTTTTGTTATAAAAAGAAATTATGCTTTTGAATGGATTTAATTTTATTTTTAAAATATGGATTCTGTGTTGTTCAAATTATGCTTTTGAATGCATAATTGGATTCAACATCCTCAAATACCCTAGGAAATTTAGATTAAGCAAATTTAAACATTGTTTTTCAAGATCTTAAATTTGTCAACCAAATTCCCTCGAAATCGTGTTGAAAAATGTTGTTAGATACAGACAAAATCGTCAAACATTTAAGCTAAGCAGTTATTTATTTTTAGATATTTATGTATATAATTATGTGTTTGAATAATAATTATGTATATGGGCATCACTAGGAGAATAAATAAGACACCCCCAGGAGGGGGCCCCGAGGTCCCTGACCCCCTTCCACTGGAACTATCTGAATTTAAATCGCTGATTGCAAAGTGTGGTAAACGCTCAGCGACCGAGGCTCAAAAAAAATTTGCAAAGAAAATGGATAGCGACCCCATTGTCGCCCTCCCTTCTGAAGAAACCTGAAGATCGGCTTTGAACCTAGAAGAACGCGGCCTTATTGGACAATTTACAGGTATTTGGCCCTCTCCCAAAGCAGTTGAGGCATGGGTACAGAGGAATTGGTGCTCGTTAGTCAAAGAAGGCATCCGAAGCTATTTTGTAGGTAAGGGTTTCTTTGTGTTTGTTTTTGATACGGTAGGAGACATAAGTTTAATCTTCAGAAACAGACCTTATTTTATGGGGCCCCAGGGTTTGTACTTGAACAACTGGACCCCTAACTTTGACCCTACACAAGCCGTGTCGTCCGCAGTCCCAGTATGGGTGCGCCTCCCACATCTACCCTTGCACTGTTGGAACCAGAAATCACTAGAATCCATAGGAAACACACTTGGAAAATTTATTGATCAGGCAGAAAGAAAAGACCAATATTCCTGTGCAAGAATATGTGTAGAGGTTGATCTGGAAATAGGATTACCTGAAGCAATAAATTTAACAGTAGCAGACTGGTCCTACATCCAAGAGCTGGATTATGAACAACTACCATTCAAATGCAGGTATTGTCATGGTTACGGCCATTTTGCACGTTATTACAAAAAAAAGATGGAGGAAGAAGTGGAGAGAACGAAAGGAGAACAATCGATACAGGTACATAAAAATCTCCAATCAAGGAAAATAACAGAACCAAAGGAAAAGAAACATCCACGGGCTCCAGTCCTACCAAAATCAAACAAGCTCAAGGAGAAGGCAGTAAAGAGCAACCACTAGTTGAGGGTTCGAAAATTGTTGTTGAACCTCTCATCACAACAACTGGCACTTCTGAAGCAGTAACCGAAGAGACCGAACAGCAACCCCTTCTTTCTGAATCAGAGATTGGAACTGTAGGGACAACCCCTCTTGGCTCCCCTTCAAGAACTTCCTCCTCACGCTACTATGCAACAATCACAAGGAAGAAGCCTCTGGAAGTCTCTGGGTCCTCGGAAGACGAGTGCTCTGAGAAACCCTCGAGAAGAGCTAGTAGGAAATGTCGCAAAGAATCACATGCAGAAGAGGCGGAGAGAGAAAAAATGCAAGGCAGTCAAGCCACCATTGAAATGTCCATTGGAAGAAGTACTCGGACAAGGCCTTCTAAGGGGGGCCATCCCTCTTGAATCCTAGTAAATAATGCACTTAGTCTCTTGGAATTGCAGAGGTCTGGGGAATCCCTTAAAAGCTGCAGCAGTCAAGGACCTACTGAAAATTGAATTTCCTGAGATTCTCATGCTCCAAGATACCAAGATTGAAGGGGATACCCTTCTTGAGATTAGCAAAACAAACTGGAAGAAAACTGTTGGGAAGGCCATTAGTGCAAGAGGTTCTTCTTGCGGCCTAGCAACACTGTGGGAGGAGGACCAGTTTCATTTAGAAAGTTCTTTCAAGACACAACATTGGCTATTCACAATTCTTAGACACAATGCAAGCAATCTCACCATTTCACTTTTTAATCTTTATGTTCCCGTCCTCTTATCTGAAAAAAAGAATGTTGGCACGCCTTATCTGATTTATTAGATCTTCACTCCCCTCAGAATATAATTATTGCAGGGGACTTAATCTTGTCTTTGACCCGAAAGAAAAGAGAGGAGGCAATAGTGATAGGGATCAAGTGCTCCCACTTGTTGAGGAGTTAATTCACCACTTGTATCTACTTGATCTCAAGCCCAAGAAAGGATATTATACTTGGACTAATAATAAAATTGGAGCTGATCACATCGTTGCTCGCGTGGACCGTTTCCTTGTTCAAAGTTCCCTCCTGATGGGGAAAAGGCTGATCTCCACTAAAATATTACCTAAGCTTACTTCAGATCATAAACCAATTCTATTACAACTGGATGATGAAGAAAATATAGGCCCTATTCCCTTCCAATTCAGTCCACTTTGGATCAAAAAAGAAGGTTTTGAGGAAACTATTCTTGCAACTTGGTACACTCCAGTGATAGGATCACCTAGCTATGTATGGGAGCAGAAGTTGAAGGCTACGGAACTAGCCTTAAAATCTTGGATTAAAAAACCCACTATCACCCCTACTAGTCAAAGGAAAGAGACAGTTCAACAATTGGGAGATCTTAAAATGATTTTGGAAGAAAAGGAGATCACTTCTACTGAAATCCAAAAAGAATAGGTGGCTCAAATAAACACTTTCCACTCCTTCTGTAAAGAGGAAGAGCTCTGGAGACTTAAGTCTAGAAGTATATGGCTGAAAGCAGGAGATCGAAATGCGTCTTTCTTCCATAGACAGTACCGAGCAAGACTTTCTAGAAATCATATTTATGAAATAACTACCTGTGATGGAACAATTGTCAAAGGATTCGAATGGATCAAAGTGGTAGCAGAATCTCATTTTCAGCAGCTATATAAGGATGGTAGCGATGGCAGTGGGGATGTCATTTCTAATTTTCTCTCTTACATCCCTCTCTTAGTCAGCAGAGAGGAAAATGCAGTCCTCTTAAAACCTTTCACCAAAGAAGAAATAAGCAGAGTCATTTGGTCCATGGAGCCTGACAAAGCCCCTGGGCCAGATGGGTTCACAATTCATTTTTATAGAATTTGTTGGGATATTATTAAAGTCGATTTGCTGAGAATGATAAGAGGCTTTCATCAAAAATCCAAAGTGGGAGGAAGCACTAATTCCACTTTCCTCGCCTTAATCCCCAAAGTTGTGAATTCCGGCACATTTGATAGATTCCGACCAATTTCACTTTGCAATGCCTCCTATAAAATTACGTCCAAGCTTTTAGCTAACAGAATTAAACCCCTACTCGGGAAATGCATCTCTCCCTCTCAAGGTGGTTTTATTCAAGGAAGGCACATCCTGGACAATGTAATTCAAGTGCAAGAAGCTATCCATTCCAGCTTTCAAAGGAATGAACAAGGGCTACTCATCAAGCTTGACATGAAAAACGCCTTCGATCGGGTAAAACACTCTTATCTCTATAAAGTTCTGTTGTCCTTTGGCTTTAGTTTTGATTTTGTCAATTTGTTGAAAGCTTGCATAGACAAGCCCTGGATAGCCCCATTAGTAAACAAAAGATCGACTAATTACTTCAAAGCTATGAGGGGGATAAGGCAAGGCTTCCCCCTCTCTCCCTACTTGTACATTCTCATGGCGGATTCGTTAAGCAGGAAATTGAATGCAGCTCAAAAAGACGGGACAGTCCTAGGAATTAGGATCTCGAAAGGCTTAGATCCCATTAATCATTCCTTATTCGTTGATGACTCCCTTCTGTTGAGTGGAGCCTCGATAAATATAGCCAATAATTTTTATGAGATCCTCCATGACTTTTGCAGTATCTCAGGAGCTCTTATTAACATTAAAAAAAGTGTTGTGTATGGTTGGAATATAGATTAGCCTACTATGTAGAGAATTGCTCACTATTTGGGTTTCACGGGCTTTGCTACCTGGGACAAAATCAAGTATCTCGGACTCCCCTTAATGCTGGGAACCAACAAATCTTCCTTGTGGACCGATGTAATAAGAAAATTGAAAACCAAAATCTCTATTGGGGGAGGATACTGGCTTACCAGTGCAGGAAAACTAATTTTAATCAAGGTTGTTTTGTCCTCTTTGCCTATTTACCAGGCTTTCTTCCTACTTGCTCCTAAGAGGATCACATACCAAATCTCCAGATTGATCAGAGACTTCCTTTGGCAAGGTGGGAAAGGAAGCCTCAGAAAATTTCACTTAGTCTCTTGGGATACTGTAAAATGCCCTTTCTCAGAAGGAGGGCTGCAAATAAGAGATCCGGGTCTAGCCAACATAGCCATGGCTGGAAAAATCCTCTGGAATATCTTCTCCCAAAGTAGACATCATGTTAGCCAAGTTTTGAGGAAAAAATATCTCATTGGAGTTTCTCTTCGAAATTTACAGGTTGACACCATCCCCAAAGGGACCTTGGTTTGGAATCTCTGCCGTAGGGGTATGGAATTTTTTCAATAGCAGCTGTATCGAATCCCTGGTAATGGGAAAAACACCTTACTTTGGACTGATAAAATCATGGGAATGGCGAATTTGGATAGCTCGGATGATTTCCCTGAAGCTTGCCCCTGGCTCAAACTGCACGGATTCCACTCGCTGGTTGATATTTCAAGCTGGGATGAGTCTGGGAATTGGCAAGCATGGAACCTCCCTTGTCTTCCAGATCATTTGCAATATAAAAAATATCTTCTTTTATCAGCTCTAACGGGCATGGCCCCGGTGCATTTGAACTCGGTGGATAGATGGGGATGGGGACAAACTGGATACTATACAATCGCGTAGGGGTTTGCCACTCTTCAGTTGAACCATTTACCTTTACAATCAACAGCCTTTTGGAAGCACGTATGGGATTCTTTCAGTATTCCCAAGATCATTTTTTTCTTCTAAACTCTGATGCACAACCGTGTTTTAACGGGAGAGAATCTGCTAAAAAGAGGTGTGATCGGCCCCCGTAGATGCTCATTATGTTGTAACGCTCTCGAAAGTGCAGATCATTTGTTTGTTGATTGCAACTTTGCTCAGGATGTTTGGTCCTTCTCCCTACATGGACTCACCACCCTTATTCCATCGTAGATTAGCATAATTTCTCTTTTCTCTTCTTGGACATCGAAGTATCCCCACACTCTCAATAGCAAATCGAAGTGGAATAGAATCTGGCAGGCAATCCCCAAACTGGTGTGTTGGAACATTTGGATCGCCAGGAATGATGGAATTTTTAACAGTAACCCGCAACACCCCATGAAGGTGGCTGTGAAAGTCAAAGCTTTACTTCTGGAAATCGTGGCAAATCATCCCTGCAAGAATCCAATCGAGCACCTTCCTATTGAAAAGAAATGGTTGGGCACTTATGTTTTTCGAGACAGAAATAAGAACATTGCTTGGATTATCACATAGCCATTCTAGCATATAAGAGATAAGGACTCTGATTTTCAAGTCTGGTGGAAATCTCAAGGAAAATCTACTATCTTTTTTGATGGTGCCTCTAAAGGCAACCTCGGGATTGCTGGAGCAGGTGGAGTAATATACTCGTCGGATGGAAACCGGGATGTAAGTTTCAGCTGGGGATTAGGGCAGAGAACTAACAATCACGCTGAAATCCTTGGGCTTTTAAAAGCCTGTCAGATTGCTAAAGGAAACGACATTAAAGAAATTCAGGTGTTTGGCGATTCTGAAATTCTGATAAAGATACTAAATTCGGATGACATCTTCAACAATCCGACCCTCAACAAGACTCTTCAAAGTTTGCAGCATTTGCTAAAAGGCTTCTCCTCTTCCCTCTTTTTCCATATTCTGCGTGGCTCGAATAAGGAAGCTGACGCAAAAGCCAATTTGGCCTGCCTCCTGGCCCAAGGAGATCTCAGCATTAATGATGAAGACCCTAAGTGGAGCCCAATTCCATAGCATTGCTTCTTGTTAAATTAAGAAAAGTTGTAATGTATTAATTTGATGCTTGATTCATTGCATTGTAGGTTGATTAGGCCACGACCCAACCAGAGACTCTTTCAATAAAATACCCGTTTTTGTTAAAAAAAAATAAAAAATTATGTGTATGATTATTAAATAAAAGTTATCAAATCCATATTCAATATCAAATGTGTTGTCACTTGTTACACTTTACTTAATTTTTTGGTTAATTTCTAGATATTTATATCTAACACCAATTTGATGAAACATAAAATTAATTTAAATTAAGGGAGAAAAGTTGCAAGTAGCAAATTCCCTTTCAATTAGAGCATGTAGCGAAGGAACACATGATATTAGAGCCACCATTCATAAGAGGTGATGCACTATAGTTTTAAAGATCCGAGATGGGAAGAGGGGAGATTTATGCAAGTTTGAAGAGGCACCACTCATAACAGGCAGTGCACTATAGTTTTAGACCTCTGAGATGGCATGAAGCAAAGGGAAGAGGGGAGATATATGCATTGAGAACCAACACATCTTTGCTCATGTAAAGAGGAGATCTATCCAAGCTCAGATATGAATCGCTGGATATAGTTGTACATTGACATTTCCATTGGAGAGTAAATGCATTATCTAATTGGTAGAGCGGCTTGTTGTGAATCACATATGTTGTTTGGAGAGAGAATCGTCGTATTGTTGCAGATAGGTGTTGATAGTGGTGCTTTTTGAGGAGGCCAGATAAAGCTAGATCAGTTGTTGCCTTTTGTGGTTAATAATTCGCTCAAAGAGAAATTCCCAAACTAAGAGTGGAGAGAACCCACCTTTTTATGTGGATGATTTTGACAATGAGCTTTCATCCTGAGTATGTTCCTCCAACTTTAGATGGGTTCTCACCTTGGAATCATAGGAATTCATCTTGTTGAAGCTATTGCTCGTCTTCTTTCTATAGAGAGGGTCGTAGGGATAGTTGTGATGAGTATACAATGAGTCTTGGTCTCAACGAGCTTATTAATTTTTCTATGATTAAAGGTAAACTACCTCAATAATTTTCTAGAGTTAATTTCTTTGCCAGTAATTGTATATTCCTGGGATTGAAATATTTCTAACAACACCTTAATTTATTTGTTTTTCATTATTCTTAGAACTCTTCATGGAGGATGGAGGAGGATTGGACTTTGGAGAGCGTGTCAAAGGTAATCTCTCTTACTATTATATTTTTCGTATTTACTGGCATTATAATGATATGCTACTTCAGCTTCGAGCTTTTTAATAATTGAAAAAAATATACATATTCAGGTGGTTGTAGCATTGATAAGTAATCTTCTATTATTTATGAGGACTCAAGAAAAGATTTACCCAACCAATATCCATAGTTCTCTATGCATGGATTTGGTTTGTCTTAAATTCCCAAGAAGTGGTATTAAATCTATGATATGCATTATTCATTATGGAGTCCACTATCCCCTTTTGATTACCCTAGAGTTTGCATGGAAAAATTTACACATACACGGGGACTTAATGAGAGATGGTGAGTATAAAAGAATCAAAGAATGTGCTCCGCATACATTCAAATAATTAAATACGCTTTAAAAATCCCAAAGAATGTGTTAAAAATTACCAATGTGTGTGTACATACCCTATCCCCCTCTGTATTTGAACTTATAATCTCTTAGGGGGAAACACATGTTCTTAAAAAAGGATCACTCAAGCTGTACAATTAACAATCACTTCTCTTAATTTCATGAACCACAAAACACAACTTCGCATAAAATTAAGATACCAACATTGCACAAGAGCATGAACCATGGATACAAGTTCATTATTCACCAATTCTCTACTTGTGCTTGTGGGAGAAAAGAGTGCATGTCTCTTTCATTTTGCTTTGACTCGAAGCATGTGATAACACTTTGATATATATGAAGAAGGTGGCATGCTTAATTATCAATGTGTGGTAAAATTCCAAGCTAAATATTTTTGACCAATTTAAGCCTATAACTAAAGAAAAGTTAAAGTTAGATGCACATATAGACGCAAAGAGAGAGATATACATAAAATAAACTAGACTCGCCAACTTACAATTAGTATCCAATCGCCAACACTCAAATGGAAAACATCCTCATGTAGCTTGCATTGGCTAACCTTAAACTTACAACCTACAATTTACCCATTTAGCATGTTTTGAATTGAATATATCAAATCACACTACCCATAAACTATGTTTTGAATTAAAATTGTCAACTATACTATCAAATTTCATCAACCACTACCAATATCTATCTTTTATGTCTCAATTTACATATTAATTAAATTGAAAATGAATTAAAATTCAATAAAATCCATTATTCTAAATGAATTAAATTTCAATACCTCAACTTACATGTTGTTTAAATAGAAAATTAATTAAAATTCAATAATGCGTATTATTTTGATTAAATTAAAAATTAATTAAATTTCAATAATACGTGTTATTTTTGAAATTGATTATATTTATTAGTTAAATATAGTAAAAACTGATAAATAACCATCCAATTTAACCCGCACTCGATCTATTTGTCATGTGAACATACAAGCACCTCGCACATGCCCTTTAACATTGCTGGCATATAAACTTTCGATGTTGAATAAATAAAATCCAACTTAGAATAAATCTAAAATTTTGACATTATATCTTTAAGGGACGTATTTTTATTTGACATGAATCTAAAAGAAAATTTATGTATAATTAGAATTTTTAGGACTTAAATTTGGTATATTGTTAAATGATGTTCTCTTCCTAATATAATTTATAATTTTCGTAAAATTTTTTTGGGTGGTAGGAGCAAAGGGTTCTTTTATATGTTGATGAGAATATGGAATTATCCTTAGGGCACAAGACTCACCACAAATAATGAAACAAATATTTATGTTTTGTATTTTGGAATAGAGTTCTTCAAGAATCACAACATCAAGAATAAGATGATCTTTGAAGATTCTCTTTTGGTGATCAAGCAAGTTAGAAGAAGACCTCTCAAGGGTGGTTCTATTCAAAGCAGAACTTTTGAAAGAATATATTAAAGCATTAATAGCCTTGACAATGCTAATTTGTTCCGCATAAGGTGATTCAACAATTCATTAGCAAATCATCAAGCTAATCTTCATGTGTATTTGGACAAGGTGATCCTGATTAAAAATGGGGACCCCTATGATAGGATGTGGCACCTCTAGCTATTATATGTTTATCAACAACAAGGTCAAGGTAATGGAATTATTTCTCCCTCAAGGTAACGGGGGTTAACGAACCACTTGTCACTTCGAAGAAGATTCAAACATGTAGGTCTTAATGACATTAAGTTGCGCAAGGGAACTATAACACTCCCTTGTGCTTTAGGTTCCCTCCCAGATGCTCATTATGATCCCTATGGGTGTTCTTTTATGGTTTACATGCGTGTACTCTATAGCAAAGGTGGGATATTTCATTTGTGCCTAGTCATGTTTGAGCATTGTTATGATGGTGAACAAATGGGTCTTTCTTGGGTTGTTAGTGTGTGGTCTTCAGAGTAGACAACTCTAAGGCACTCAATGATTGATAGGGGTAAGTTCTCATGCTCTGTGTTGTTTGTTTGCTTGCTGGGCCACATCGTTATCAGTCCGTTGGTTTTATGTTATGTTTTTCATGGGATTTTTTAGAGGCCATCTCGACCTATAGTGGTGACCTTGGTTATTCCTTTTGGGTGAAGAACTCACAAGTTGAGCACTCCCATATATGCTATGTTGTATTTGTTTGAGTTTTTTCCAAAATTTGGGTTGTATTGGGGGAATATTCTTCATTTTCGACTCTGAATTGGCCAATCACACTAATGAAAATCTGGTGGGAGCAAAGGGAGATGGTGAAAACAAGAAAATTCTTTGTAGTATGAATACCTAGATTGAGGGCATGAGGCAACCAATAGAATATCTTTGTATACACTTGGAGAAGTAGGAAGTTAAACAAGAGGAATCATACAACATCTTGAAGGAGAAAAACAAGAAAATTGATAAAGTTGCAAGTGACATTGATATGCACTATAGTACAATCTTGGGATTTTCCCATGGCTCTCATTTTGCCACAAGTCATCCTTTGCTTTCTTATGGTTCCAAGCATTTTGAGGAAGAAACAATCCATCAAACAACCATGAGTATATTAGAGTAAACTCAATCTTGGCCATTGAAGTTACCTGATCAAGATGACCAATTCATGGAGGAAGCACACAATGGACATTGTTTCCATTAATGTTCATCTTAGTTTACTATGTATTTCATTTTTATTTTGTTACTTGGCCAATGTTATTGACTCTAGTTTTAGGCATAGTAGTGAATTAGACTTTTCAACAATTTTCAAAAACATCATGGAAGAATTTTGTTTGTGTGATCAACAATTCATAGAAGTAATTTTGAACAAGTTTTAGATTGTAAGTATTATATGGTTGTTTGGTCTTCCACAACCCTTTTAATACAAATATTTACCCATTTTTGTAAAAAGAAATTGTAATAAATTGTTGTTTATTCATGATTGAATTATTAAGATGTGAATGCTTTGTTGAAACCTTTGATTTGGTATTTTAATCAAGGATTTGTACCTAATAAGTAAGAGGTCAAAGATAAATTCATGAAAGTATGCCTTAAAAAGTACATGGTGTGCATTATATAGATGAAGTGGAACACATGTATGTATGATGCAGGTAGTGTTAATAAATTAAAAAGAATTATGGTTGATTTGTGAAGGTGGAAAAGAGAATAAATATGTGGTGTAACCAATGCTTATTGAGAGGGGGGTAGACTTGTCCGGGTAAAGGTTGTTTTAGAAGTGACACCTATATATATTTGATGTCATTGTTTTCGATTCACAAAGGTGTTCTAGAGGTGCTTAGAAGAATCAGTTTCAAATTTATATGGTTAGGATATAGAGAAGAAGAAGGGGATAGTCGGGATATTAAAAAACTAGTAATTCCAAAAAGGATGGGGTTGGGGACTAAAAAAAATCTCCATTTTTCTAAATCATTGACAACAAAAAGTGTACGGAGGCTCATACAAGGTAAAGGGTTATGGTATCAAGCAGTGAATCAAGTGTATACATTCCCTAATTGTCATGTCCCAAATTTGGCTTTGGGTCACACTGGCCTAAGCAAATTGGCCATATTCATTAGAGTTTGTCAAATTGATGCTAAATAATGTTTGACCATTAGAATGGCATAAATATTTAATAAAGGATCTAAATAAATATATACAAGTGAAAATCAAAGTGGCATTTGATCATGAAGACACATGGAGGAAGTGGGGCCCACATATGGCTAGATTTCCCCACTACACTAGGCATCATTCTCTCACCAATTTGAATTCAAGGTGAATGGTAACATACTTGGGCGAGTCCAAAAGGTATTATTCATGGCATGACTCATCCAAGGTCGAAATATAGAGGAAGAGTAACTCCCATGGAAGAGGAAGAGGCAATTTGGAGCTAGTGAGACACTTGGGCTAGATTCCCTAGCTCTATGACAACAATGATGAAGATACTATGACACCTATGACACAAATAAGACCTGAAGGCTGACATATGACATATATGACATGTCAGGGATAAAAATAGACTCCAAGAGGGCACTCAAGGGTGTTAGAGCAGCTAAGATGCTTCCACATGTGACTTGGTGGAAGTGGGAGACTAGGAATTGTTGTGCAAGTGGCGTTCTTTGGAATCTCTTCCCAACTTGAGTTGGCATGAGTCTCTTGGAAGGCATTCAACCCATGGAGTACATTAGAAATTTATAAATGTCAATAAAAAAGAATGAAACCAGATTTTGATCATTTGTAGAATTTGCAATTGCATTTGTGAAGAGGGAGAGCTAGTGGATGACTAGTTTCTTTCCTTTGCCAATTTTGAGGGTGAAAGATTCCCATCCAAGTTGGTAATTGGAAAGGCCATTCAGACCTTTCATTTGGAGATTTAATGCAGCATTTATTTGCAGGTGTAATCTATAGGGAAGCTCATGGTTTCTTCTATTGCAGCTCACTCCTTCAACCATTTCCAGTTTTGATGGCATATTCTTGATCCTTGAGGGAGGGTGTTTTTGGTGAGCTATTGTACTATTTGGGGAAGCTTCTAATGCCCCATTTATTTTGTATTATGAATTAAATACTCTTTTCTTCATCTCCAGAAAGTTTTAGGTCAAAATTCCAAGTAGAAATGTATAAATGTCAATTTTAATGAAAGAACGGTGCCATTTCCCCACTACCTTGTTGTGAATCAATGTAATGCTGATGATTTTGAATGAATGGATGATTCTCTGATGAATTTGTGATTAATGGACTTCCATGTATGTATTTTACAATTTTCATGTACTTTACTTGAGCATTTGAAGTATTTTTACTCAGTTTAATTGTATTGTGAGAAGAAATAGTGCCATTTCCCCAAGGGTCGAATCCGTGATTTTTGCAGTTGAATGGGAGAGGGTTGGAATAGATATAATAATAAATTAATGGTGCAAATGAGACATTAATAATATAATTAATACATTCCCTACCTCTATTCAGAAATTTGAGTGGGTTTGGAGGCATTTGGGAAGCCATTTTCAGTACTTACCCCGGGGGGATTTGAACCCCAAATTACTAGTAAAATTGCATACTTGGTCCAGAATCTTAAGAGAGTTTGCAGAGGTCTTTTGGTGGCCATATGTCATCCTTTAACATCATATTCAAGTACTAATATCATTCATACACCTTCCTTGAATATTTGAAGGCATTTGGAGTCAATTTGAGACCTAGAGACCAATACTAGTCAAAGGGAAATCACTAGTAAAGTTACCTACATTGACCAGAATTGAAAGAGGATTTGCAGAAGTATTTTAAAGGTCCAAAGGCATCCCTGAAACAAATATTTATGTTCTCATATCATTCATATACCTTCTCAGAATATTTGGGATCATTTGGGGCAAATTTGGGACCTAGAGATCAAAACTAGTCAAAGGTCGAACTAGGGAAAACAAGTGGAAAATTGCCATTTTAATAAAATTCCTAACAAGGGACATTATAGTGGTATCAGAGCATGGTCTTGGAACTTGATGTGGTAGAACATTAATGAATACCAGGAGTCAAAGAAATAATCCACCACCGTTAGAAACTGAAACTGGATGTACTTTGGTGAAAGGGAAGAAGTAGGAGAAGAAGTGCATTCCTTGGTCACCATGAGTAAGGATGAGAAAGGAACCTTAGAGGAGAATGAGGAGTTTAGAAAATTACTGAAACCTTCCTTTGAAGACAAGTGGAGGCAATTCATGCAAGAGTTCAAATTGTTGGTTAGTGAACTTGGAAGCAACTCAGAAAAAATAATGAGCAATGGTTCTCTTTTCAAGGAAAAGAAGGAAATGGTTTATGCCACAAAGGAGGAACCTAATGTAATTGTGGAACATGAGGTACATGTTGATATGCAGGTTCTTGAAGATGCTACAATCAAACAAGAAGAAGGACAAGCACTTTTCCTTGTTCAAAGGGATTATGAGTTGCCTCATGGAGAGAATTGCAAATCCTTGGAGGAGGCACATGATCTCACAATAGTTGGACCAACCAATTATGGAGAAGATGAATTAAAGATTTCAATGGGTAAGAGTTGTAAGGATTTAAGGTTGGTTCATAATTCCTCACCCCTACTTCTTTTTCATCCACATCAATTGGGGATGAAAATTGGGTGAAAGGTTTTTTTCTAATGGTGCCACATGAGGGGTATGTAACTCCTACCTCTCATTTTGAGGATGACATGAATAGAGCACCTCATTATTTACATTTGCTACACTCAAACAAGAAGTGAGACATTGCCCATATTAATGGTGTTCTTTTCAAGTGTCTCAGAAGATTTGGGATCATTTGGGGCAAATTTGGGACCTAGAGATCAAAACTAGTCAAAGGTCGAACTAGGGAAAACAAGTGGAAAATTTCCATTTTAATAAAATTCCTAACAAGGGACATTACACAAATTATATTGAGGATTGGAATAGAAGTCCTTTGAATAATATTCACCATGTATTAGTTATGTGAAAAGTAGTAGCTCTTGACAAAGTGTTCTCAGACACACAACTTTTATTGATAAGGAGGAAAATTGTCTACATAAACGCAACTTTTAGTGATAAGGAGGAAAATAATTACATAACAAACGTGAGGGTTAAGCACCAAAATCTACCTCATGTGAAATACAAAATGGTTTTAAATAACCCAAGACAAATAACTAAAGTACCGTTACCTAAAACTGACTAAGGACACCTCACCTAGTCACATGAGTGTGTAGATGTCCTTTTTAAAATACATTTATTAAACTAAAGTACTAAACCTAACCTTTAGGATCATAGTTTCTAACAATCCCTCCTTTGATCCAAAATTTCTTTAGGACATATACCAAGTTCATTTCTAAACTTAGTGAATTTAATGCTTCCAAGAGATTTGGTGAATATATCCGCAGTTTGATCTTCTGATGGACAATACTTTGGCTTAATGATTTCCTTGATGACGAGAGTTCAAAAATAATGATACTTAGTATCAACATGTTCTGTCTTCAAATGAAAAATTGGATTTTTGGATAACTTGATGGATGACTGACTATCGATGAATAATGAAGTAGCTTCCTTTTGAAAACTTTAAGATCCTATAAAATTCTTCGTAGCCAAACTATTTAACAAGTTGCTTCCCAAGTTAAGTTATATTCAGCTTTTGTTATAGAACTTGCGATTGTATCCTTCTTTTTACATATTCATTAAGTAACTCGATGTAGATGCCATATCATCAACATATCTACCAAAAAATTCATCAGAGTAGCCAACAAGTCTAAAATTTTTGTTCCTTTTAAACTCAAGTCCAAAATCTTTTGTTCCTTGAAGATACCTTAGTACCCTTTTTGTTGCATTCTAATGACTTTCTCTAGGTTCCTGCATATACTTGGAAAGGATGCTAACTGAAAAAGTTAATTCTAGCTGAGTATTAGTCAAGTAGATCAAACTTCCAATTAACTATCGATACCTGGTACTAATCACAAGTCCCCCCCCACTTAAAACTTAGAAAGTTTTAAGTTTTGTTCCATGGGAGTGATGGATGGCTTACATTCCTCCATTCCAAACTTCTTCAATAATTCAAAAACATACTTAGTTTGAGAAATAAACATGCTTCTTTCTCTTTGAATAACTTCATTTCCAAGATAGTAATGAAGTAAACCCAAGTCTTTCATTTCAAAACCTATTTGAAGTTCTTGCTTCACCTGAGAAATATGATCATCATTATTACTTGTTATCAACAAATCATCAACATGCATAACCAAAATGATTAAGTTTTTTTCCTAGATTCGAACATACAAAATGTCATCTTACTCACTGTGGATAAACCCATCTTTCTGTAGATAAGCATCCATTTTAGCATACCAAGCTATGGGAGCTTGTTTTAACCCATACAATGCCTTAACCAATTTACAAACTTTATTTTCTTCTCTCGAAACCTCAAAACCAGGAGGTTGGGTCATATAAACATCCTCTTGCAAATCACCATTAAGAAATGCATTATTTACATCCATTTGGTGAACTTTCCATCCATTTTGTGCAGTCAATGCTAGCACAACCCTGATAGTGTTCCACTTTGTTGTTGGAGCAAAGTTTTCTTTATAATCAATCCCTTCTTTCTAAGCAAATCCCTTTTCCACCAATATTGCCTTATACTTATCAATGTCACCATTTTCGTTGTATTTAATTCTGTAAACCCACTTACAACCAATGTGTTTAACATCCTTTGGACACTCAACAATATTCCAAGTCTAATTTTTTATTACTGCATCATATTCACTTTGCATTTCTGCTCTCCATTCATCATGTTCAACTTCATTAGAAAAAGTGGATGGTTCAATAACCAAAAGAGCAAAATTATCTGAACCCAAATTCCATTGATTCATTTTAGAACTCCTTGTACATGTTCTATGTTTCTCATCAGACTTAGCTTCATGAAGTAACTTAGTTTCCAACTTTGGTGCCTTGTGTGCAACTTGACATGATGATGAAGTACCTTCCATAGAACTATGATCAATGCTAACTTGATTTGAATTCTCTAAGTTAACTTGGGAAGAATTTGTTGAATTCTCATCTTCAACTTCTTCATTTGAAGTCCAAGTCATATCAAACCACTGATCATCCATTGATTTGTTCAAGTGTTGCATTCGTTGTTATTCCTTAGATACTTTTTGTTCTAAGTGACTAAGTTGTTTTTCAATTTCTTCTGCACTTAGACTTTTTTTCCATCAAAAATAACATCTATGATGACAACAAATTTTCCATCTGATAAAATTCTATACCCCTTCTTCTGTTCAGAATATCCAATTAGAATGCATTTCATACTTCTAGAATCTAACTTTGTTCGCTTTTCTTTTGGAACAAGGGCATAACAAATTGAACTGAAAAATTTGAGATGTTTAATCATAGGTTTGAATGCATACCATGCCTCATAAGGAGTAACTCCATTGAAATATGAAGATGGAGATCGATTTATGAAATAAACTATTGTATGTACTGCCTCGACCCAATAACTTGAACTTAATCCTTTGAAGAATAACATTGCTCTTGACATACCCAACAATGTTTGATTTATTCGTTCTATTACTCCATTTTGTTGTGGAGTATAGAAGTTAGTCAATTGTCTCCTAATTCATTTTTCCTGGAAATATATTAAGAATTCATTCGATGTGTATTCACCACCATTATAAATTCTCAAAGTGGCAATTTTTTCTTAGTTGCAGTTTCAACCAAATTTTGAAGAGACTGAAACTTAACAAATGCCTATGGTTTCTCCTTAAAAAAATATACCCAAACCCTCTTGCTAAAATCATCAATAAAAAGTCAAAAATACTTGCATCCACCAAGTGTAGTGTCCAAAGGCCCACAAATATCACTATGCATAAGCTGCAATCTCCTAGCTTCCCTCCAAGTGCTATTGGGAAAATCTAACCTTCTTTGTTTTCACAAATTGCAAGCTTGACATCTTGCATTTTCCTTCTGAAAAGTGGGTAACCCCTTTACCATCCCTTGTTGTTGAAGTTAAACAAGACTATCATTATTCAAGTGACCAAAACGAATGTGCCACAATCTCATGGGTGTAATACTAGACTCAACTGAATCTACAAATTCCTTCATTCTTGGAATGATTGCGCCCTTCATTATAAGAAGTTTTTCATCCTCATAACCTGTCATCACTATTTTGCATGCATTTTTAATTGAGTTGATTTTAAGTATCCCATCTTCCATCACAATTTGATGTCTTGACTAGCGAATCAAAACCAAAGACAACAAATGTTTCTTAAATGTGGGAACAAACCAAACATTAGAGATAAGTATTTCCCCAATTCCTGGTAAAAATTACTTTACTGAACATTTTCCATGTGGTATGTGAGTGGTGTCATCTGCTAACAAGATTGAATTCAAATGGCAATCCTCATAAATCCAAAAGAAATATTTCTTGCAAGTCATATGTTGAGTGGCACCTGTATCCATGATCCATGCATCCTCAAAATCACTTATCAAAGAGTAAGTTGTTTGAACTGCTGCTTTTGATTGTTGAAGTGTTGTAAATACATATTCACAATCCTCACTATCCTCTGTATTTGCATATTGTGTTGATGAATATTATTTCTGTTTTACAATCTTGTCATAAGAAACTCTGTAATCGAAGGCATAATGTCCAATCTTATTGCATCAAAAGCAAGTTACATGTTTCTTTCCTCTTCCTCTTCCAATGGATTGTGAATATTGATTACCTTATTCTTTTGAGTTGATCTTATTCCAAGTCATATCACCTCTATCGTTGCCTCTTCCTTGGCCTCTTCCTCTGCCATGACCTTGACCATAGCCCCGATTTGAATACTGAAATGAATTGTGCTGATTTCCATTCCCTTTCTAATCATTACCTCTAGTAGCATAAACACTTTTTCCTATGTATTGTTTACTTGTGCTAGCAACCAATACATCTTCTCTTGACTGCTTTGACTTACCAAATTTTTTATCAAGGTTTGATAGTAACTCACTAAGTCTGTCAAAAGTAATGTTGTCCAATTTATTTGTGAGTTGTAAATTCTCCAAAAAATGCTTGTATGATTTGGGTAGTCCATTAATCAAAATAGTGAGCATTAAACTATCTTCAATTTTTCCAAAACCTACTTTAGTAATCTCCTATCTGATATTCTTCAACCTTGAAATATATTCCATAACATAGCCTCCTTGAGTCAATTTCTGCTGAAATAACTTTAACTAAAGATCAAATTTCTTGGCTTCCAGTTGTGAATCAAACAAGTCTTTAAGCATTTTCCAGGATGTCCAAGCAGAAGCATAATTTTCTATGTGAACATAAACATCATCTGAAACTATACTCTAGATGAGCACTAAAGCTTTCCCATCTTTCAGTTCCCACTTTGCTAATTGATCAGCGTTAGTAGTTTTGGTCAGTTGTGCATTACATATATCCTTCCACAATTCATTATAGACAAGAGTACTTTGAATATGTCGACTCCATACTTCATAATTTTTTGACCCCTCCAACTTGTCAGAGTCATTAAATAAATAAACAACTTTGGACATTGTGAAGCACTTTGAATTTTTTATAGGAGACCAAAATATATGTAAGATAGAACAAACATAAACACCTTATAACTCCAAAAATGCAATAAAACCTTATAACTTCTATTACGTAGTACCAGTACGAACACATGTTCCAGATACACCCCAGGGAGGTGGCAGCCTATATTTTGACTTGGAGGATGCGATACAGCCATATTTCATGGATGGGATCATGGCCAGGTTCTTTAGTGGCCCTCTGGGGGTACTATGGCTTAATGGCACTGTTGACTGCCTCATAAAAGGGTTTGAGACCCTGAGGTTGGTGTCCGGGGCCCCCAGGGATGGGTTATTGAACCACATGGATTCCCAGAGCATTTTTTACATTGATGGCACGTTTCTTTCAGTACTGGGGCCTTTTTCATTGACCTCGGCTTCCTCTTGCATCCTCCCACTGTTCCAAAACTCTAGCGCCATTCCTCCCAGACCTCTAAAGATGATGACATCATCTTCCATTGGATGCTAGATGTATGCTTTGAGGGGGGGCGTTGAGGGATTTTCACTATTTCATGCGGTTAGTAGGGGTATGAATACCCCCCCTCCGCATCTCAGCCTTCAGTTTCGTCGAATTTGGCCTTGTCTAGCCATTTTTACTCAAGTAGGGGTCAAATATAGGAAAACACCCAATTTACCCACTACTTTGATTACTTTTATATTATTTTAATTCTAATTTTAAGTTGACATTTTAAATATTAATTTCTCCTTATTTTGTGTAAAAGTGAGTGTGAGAAAGATATAAATTCATCTTCTCCTCACTTCAAAAATTAACAATTGAAGGGATCATATCTATTTTTATGATTTTTGACCTCCTTGGGTTTTTTTGGAGGAGAAGCACTTTCTTGAGGATGAATGATGAGCTGATTTTGGGACTTATCTTTGAAGATTCTTTTGTTCTTGCATCTTACTTGGGTGATTGCTAAGAGTTGTTTGCTTGATACATGCACAAAAAGGTATCTAAGTTTTTCTCTCTTGATGTCTTTTTGCTAAATGCTGAAGCTATGCTTGTTTAAGGTTTGAATGGTGGTTGTAATGCTGCATTTTTTCCCTAGGCTAGTCAAATTTTAGTATTTTGTTTCTCTAGCTAAGGAGGCTTGAGCTTTAGGTCTCTTAGGTTTGCCTTGGCCAAATTTCTCACAACTAACCCTAGAGGTTGTTGGAGAATTCTTTGGCTTTCCAAATTGAACAAGTACCATCTCAAGTAAGGGGTTATCCCTTTAGAAAACCTAGGTTAGGTTGGATCATCCATCTAACCTTGATTTGTTCATCTATCTTTCAAAACTAAATTTTCTGAAGTGTGTAAATATTATGCTTAGGGTAGTTTTAATAGTTTTCCCATAGGCAGATCCCATTTTCTCGATAGTGACCTCCCGAATTATTTACAGGGTTTGGGTTTTGCAGGTGCGTTTGTTCTAATGGAACCGTCGCGGGATCCTGGTTGCAATGGCTCGGATGAAGCTCTCCCCCTCGTATCTGACCTCTTCAGGGCGCTTGTTGCTTCACAACCCGCTTCGTCAAAGGCCACAGCTCCGCCTGACTGCAAGTTTGTTAAAAGAACAAAGGTTCCAGAAGTTAAGTTATCATCAACAACCTCGAAATGCAAAGCTGTTGCTTTAGTAGAAAAGGGACTGGTAGGACATTTCACGGGTCTCTGGCCTTCCCCTCGCTCCATTGAAACTTGGCTCAACAAAAACTGGCATCCTTTAATCCAAGGAGAAGTACAGCAAATCTTTTGTGGAAAAGGGTTCTTTGTTTTCTACTTCAAAAAAAAGGAGGACCGAGACCTGATCTTCAGAAATGGGCCATATTTTATGGGTCTAAGAAGAATGTATCTAAATAAATCAGATCTCTCCTTTGACCCAGAAAAGGACATTCCAACGGCAGTCCCTGTCTGGGTTAATTTGCTGCATCTTCCCCTTCACTGCTAGAATGATGAAGATCTACGAGCTATTAGCAACTCTCTAGGAAAATACATTGATAAATCAGAGCCAAAACCACCAATGTTCTCATGTGCAAGAATTTGTGTTGAGGTTGACCTAGAAAAGGGCCTCCCAGAAGCTATAGACCTAGCAATGGAAGGATGGAGCCATAGACAAACCGTCGATTATGAGAAGATATCTTTTAAATGTAAAGTATGGCATGAATATGGGCACTTTGTGAGGTTATGTCCTAAGAGAAAAATCCCAGAAGCAGAAGAAACTCAAGGAGGAGAATGGAATGAGGTCTCAAGGAAAAAAGGGGGAAAGAACAATACAAGTATAGTGGCCAAATATCCACCCATAAATAAAGAGAATTCCAACAAGTTTCAGATCCTGAGCATCGAGGAAGATGAAGAAGAACAGGAGAAAGAAAAAAAATCAGAGGAACATCAGGGAGAACAGGCGCAAAACAATATTGAGGATGAGAACCAAAGTTTTCCTGCCTGTCAACACATAGCGGATGGAATATAGGCATCTCTAAATTTGGGAGGATCAGTAATAAGAGCCAAAGCAAAATTATTTCAAGGAGAAACTTCAGAAAGCAAAGAAGATGAGCAAGAACCCATAGTCAAAAGAGGAAGAAGACTCAACAAAACAATAAGAGAACAAGAAGCATCCAGAGAAAGGGCGGCGGGTAAGCAAACCAGTCTGGACCATCATGTAAGAATAATACCCAGTGGAAAGTAGCCTCAGGACAAAAGAAAGGACAGAGCAGGTCCTCTTTCAATCAAAAAATAATGAAAATAGTCTCCTGGAATTGTAGAGGATTAAGTGGAAAGCAAAAAGCAGAAGCAATAAAAAGAATAAAAAAAATGGAGAATATATCAATCCTCACAATCCAGGAGACCAAAATGCAAAAGGGGGACATCATCAATACCATGAAGCATGTCTGGCCCAAAGGAGAAGGAATAGATGTTAATGCATTAGGAGCTTCCGAAGGACTAATATCCATTTGGGACGAAGGTAAGTATAAATGCCATTCCTCTAAAATAAATAGACATTGGATTTTTATTGAGCTTGAAGATATTTCAAGCAATGACAGGTTTTGGGTTGGAAACATATATGGGCCGACCATGTATGGCCAAAAGGAACAGTTTTGGAATCAGTTAATAGACCTCCACCACAGCTTGGCAAATCTTCCTTGCATTCTTGTAGGAGATTTCATTGTCACTATTTCTGTGGCTGAGAGGAAAGGGGGGTCAAAAATCAGAGACCCTTATGGAGAAAGAATGGAAGATTTAATGTCTGATTGGAATCTTATTGATATCAAGCCCAAGCATGAATTCTTCACCTGGAATAACAAGAGGATTGGTCCTAGCCATATTGCTGCTAGATTAGATCGGTTTCTAATCAACTCCTCTTTTCTCTCCAATCCCAAACTCCCTATATCTAAGATTTTAGCCTCAGCCACCTCGGACCATAGGCCCATCTCTCTCTTCTTCTCCTCACCTGAAAACCTGGGTCCCCTTCCCTTCCGGTTCAACCCAGCTTGCCTTGAGAATCAAAGCTGCTTGGATGAAGTGATATCGATTTGGAAACAGTTTATTCCTGGGTCTCTAGGTTACATCTGGGAGACCAAACTTAAGATTGTTAAAAAAACGCTGAAAAAATGGGCAAAACAAAACAACACGAAGCCTGGAGAAGAGCTTGAGAAACTTCAAAAGGAGCTGGAACATCACCAAAACATAATGGAGTAGACTGCAGTCACGATGGAAATGCTTAGGGAAGAAAAATATCTAGATGAAAAAATTCTGAACATAGCTAGAAGAGATGAGGAAGAATGGAGACTCAGATCAAGATGTCTCTAGATAAAGGTAGGAGACAGGAATACCAAATTTTTCCATGCTCAATGCAAGGAGAGATACAGGAAAAATAACATCATGAGTCTCACAAGGGAGGATGGCCAAAAGATAGAGGGGCAGGATGTCATTCTTCAAGAAGCCAAAGCTCACTTTGAAAGTTTATATAATGAGAATGAGGGCGTTCCCAAAGAAGATTTGGATCAAATGAGTATGGAAATACCCAATCTCATCTCAGAAGCAGACAACAATAGGTTAATGGATTAGATAACATAAGAAGAAGTGAAAAAAGCAATTTGGTCACTTCATCCAGAAAAGGCCTCCGGTCCGGACGGACTCTCCATCCACTTTTATAGAAAACTTTGGCACTGGCTTAAAAAATATTTTATCATAATGCTTAATTGGACAAGGAAAAGAGAAAGAATTGGAGGGGCCACCAATTCCACTTTCATTGCTCTTATTCCCAAGGAAAAAAACCCTCACTCTATAGGAAGATTCCGCCCTATCTCCCTCTGTAATTCTTCCTACAAAATCCTCACCAAAATCATTGTTAACAGAATCAAGGGACTACTTCCCAGAATCATATCCCCAAATCAAGGAGGCTTCATGGCTGATCGAAAAATCTACGACAACATTCTTCTTGTTCAAGAAGCAATACACTCAAGCGTTCAGAGGAAAGATTCAGGTATGGTTATAAAACTTGATATGGCAAATGCTTTCGATAGAGTAAGGCATGAATTTCGTTTCACAGTTATGGCAAAATTTGGTTTTGAAAAAGATTTTATAGGATGGATCAAGGCATGCATTAGATCTCCTTGGATTGCCCCCTTAGTAAATGGTAGACCCTCCACCTTTTTTTGATTGTCTCGAGGGTTGAGGAAAGGTTGCCCCCTTTCCCCCAGTCTTTATGTCATCATGGCAGATTCCTTGAGCAGGAAACTCAACAGTTTGCAAATGAATGGCTCCCTCCCAGGTATTGTCATAACCAAAAATGTCCCTCCTATTAATCATGCTTAGTTTGCTGATGATACCATTTTGTTAGGTAGTTCCTCTCCCATCATTGCCTCCAGATTCAAATTAACCCTTGACCTTTTTCTCCTTGCCTTTGGGGGCAAAACGAATAGTCAAAAGTGTAATATCTACAGCTGGAACTGTGGAAACCTTCTTCTCAGAAATATAGCTCTTACTCTTGATTTCAAACCCTATTTCGATTGGACATCCTTCAAATATTTAGGCATTCCCATCACCCATAAATGAATCTCCTCCTCCTCCTGGCAGCCTATTCTGGAAAAAATCAAGAGTAAAATCAATTCTTGGGGAACTCGTTGGCTTAACTTGGCCGGCAGAGTGACTTTGATCAAAGGCGTCATCTCCTCTATCCCCATTTTCATCGGAGCCATTCTTTTGCCCCCCACAATGGTTACGAACGCTATTTGTCTGGAGATCAGAAAGTTCCTCTGGCAGGGGGGAAATAATCAAGGAAAGAAATTCCACCTTGTTAATTGGAATATTATCAAGGAGAATCGAAAAAAAGGAGGATTGGGTATTCATGATCCAACAACAATGAGCAAAGCCTTGGGAGCAAAAATTGTCTGGAGAATGATATCAGGTAAAAAAGAATGGTGAAAGGAGGCAATAAGGAAAAAATATACAAGAGGACCAAGACAGAGATGCTTAAATAATATGAAGGAGAAAACAGGAGCAACCATTTGGAGGCTTATGCTCTCTTCTGCAGGGTTGGTAAAAGACAATATGTATTGGATTCCTGGTAATGGAAATAAAATCAATCTTTGGATAGACAGTATTAATGGAGAACAACCTATTGGAGAAATACAAGAAATTCAAAATGTCAAAATCTGGCTCCAAGAAGCAGGGATTCAGAAGCTGGCGGATTTGGTCAATTGGTCGCCCTCAGGAAAATGGAAAGACTGGAAAAATATGGACCCTCCAGGAAACTTAGAAGAAAACTACAAAGTCTTTCTACAATATTTGCATGGGAAATCTCCAATAAGCATCAGAACCAAAGATATCAGAGGATGGGGTAAAGCAGGAAACTACTCGGTCAAAGATGGCTACGCACTTCTCACTAGAAACAATAACCCCGCCTAAACAAGATGGAAGAAAGTTTGGAACAGGGATAGCATTCCAAATATAAATTACTTCTTTTGGATCTTAGCTCACTACAAGCAACTAACAACAGACAATCTCAAGCTCCGAGGAATTGAAGGTCCCTCTAGATGTCACCTGTGTCAAAACGTAGAAGAGAGTGCACAACACTTATTCCTAGACTGCACTTTCGCTAGACAGGTTTGGAATCTGGTTCTTGGTCCCCTCGCAAACTCCTCTACAATTCCTAGGCAAATGAAGCAGTTGATGGATGACTAGAACAATAGAATCCAGGGAGGTTGAAAGAACAAGCCCACTTTAACACGAATTTGGAAGCTTCTCCCGATGAACATATGCTGGCAGATATGGTTGGAAAGAAACAAAAGAGTTTTTGAAGACAAAAAGAGTGCAGAGATGAGAATAGAAAATAAAGCAATAATCTTTATCTCTGAATCTCTGAACACCAGGGGAGAGGCTCTACATTCCCAGGAAGCTTTAAACTGGAATGAATTCCAATGGTGCCAAATGTTCACAAAGGTGAGTTCTCTTCAGTCCAAAATCCCTACAGCCTGCCACGAGTGGGAGATAAGAAAAGACAAACAGTCCTTTGAGAAATGGTGGAAGGATCAAGCAAGATTCACAATCTTCTTTGACAGGGCCTCTAAAGGGAACCTGGGGGTGTCAGGTGCGGGGGGGATAATTTTTGATCCCGGAGTAAATAAAGTTGCAAACTTCTCTTGGGGATTGGGTATCAACACCAATAATCAAGCCGAATGGTTGGCCCTGTATCACTCTCTTGAAATTGCTGTCACCTTCAACATGGAACATTTGCAGGTATTCGGGGATTCCAGGCATGTAATCCAAGCTATGCGCAATGGTAATTATCGCAAAAGTGCTAAAAGTCAGAGATTTCAGAAAAGAATTAAGAGTCTCGAACTCCCAATTGATACTCTCTTTTTCCATGTGCTAAGAGACCTCAATCCTATCACGGACAAATTGGAAAATGTTGGTGTTACAATGGAAAAGGGGCAGACCTCTCTTAACAATGTTTTAAAACATAGTTTTATACCCTAATGATCCAATTGCTTATGGGATTTCAAACTTGGAGAAACTATTTAAAAGATGGCCCTCTCCACCTTTTGAGAATTCGCTCTTAGCATGCCTTGGATTGGCTGCCACGCTTCCACCCACGCACCCTCCACAAGGCCCGTTCAGGTCTCACGCTTGAGCATTTAAGGCTCCAAGCGTCCGATGGCTTCATAGCTCATAGGATGGAGAGTCTTACCCACCCTGCCATCGCTCCGGCTCTGCAACAACTCTGTATCACCACCCAGGAACCTGCTCTCGCGCTGTTTGAAGTCGGCTCTCCCTCGTCTGCTCGCAGCATGGAAGGGGTCAGACAGGCCATAGCCACGTTAAGCCAACTTTCTTCAAAAATTAAAACCTACCTGTCCAGGACGTATTCAGCTGTTTGCACCACTGCGAACCAAATTGAGGAATTGGCCATGGAAGACAGGTACATTCACTCCCGGCTCTCTTGCCTGGAGTCTCGCATGGAAGACATGGATTGAAATATCATTGAGCTTATGGGAAAAGTGGATAGTATCAAAGCAGATACCTCAGTTTTTGCTTGCAAAACTCATTGCAGCATTGTGCAGGAAGCCCCAACTGTAAACCAGGAGATGATGGATGCGGCCTCAGTTCAGCAGCAGAATTTCAATTAATGACACTCTCTTCATCCTTTTTGGAATATCCTCCATTCTGCAGGTTCCCTTAGTTGCTCATACTCTGAATGTTTTTTTGTCTAATATTATGTAAACAATTTGTAAGGGTTTATCCCTACAGTATGAACAGAATCTATAGGAAGTTAGGAAGCAAAGAACTCAATGATAAAAACTCTTTTAATCTCTGCAATTTTCCTATATCAGATGCAGAGTACTGGCTTATGTTTTTGTAATGAATGGTTGTGCACAGCCTTTATCTATATATATCTTTCCCCTGTTTCTGTTAAAAAAAAAAATAGTTTTCCCTTGTTTATATTAATTTTTTTTTAGTTATTCTGTGAATATTATTTGATTTCAATTGCTGGTTAATGTAATTTTATCTTATTTTTCAGAATTAGTTTTGTTAGAATAATTTAAAAAAAAAAACTAAAAATATTCCTTACAGGCTGCTCTAACCCCCACGACTTCCCCTACAGTCCCCTGCTAACCCTCGGCCTACTCCTATCCACAGCCACCAGGCCTCCCTGCTGCTTTTCCCTCGTGGGCCCTCCATACCCCCACTCCTTCTTGTCCGGCCTTCGCTGCACCCGTAGCCCGATCTTCCACCTGTTGCTCTACCACCCACATTCCCTGCCATTCACGGCCATTCCATCCATTCGCAGCTCCTTTCTAAAATGTGTCCATCTCCCTCGGGCTCCCTTCAGCTCACATCCCCGCTGAAGACCAATCCTGCAGACCCGAGCATCCTCCCCCTTGTCCGCGACCCTCGATTTTTCCTGCTTCCATCCCACGTCCTCTCCACACCGTTGTGGCTCCTTCCTAAACTGTCTCCATTCTCCTATTCATGACCCTTCTTCCCACGTCTTTCACTGCCCTAACTCGCGGAGTCCAATCTTGTTGCAACCTCCATAGCTCTCTTGCCATACCCGCAACACCCTTTTCCCTAACCCTCGACCTAGCTCCTATCGGCTCCCTCATACCTTTCGCTACCACACCCATGCAGCCTCTCCATTCCTTCTCCCATTTCGTGGCCCTTCCCAAGTTTGCACAGGTCTGCAAAACATATTTTGCAGACTCCGTGTGCTTCATCTTTGCCTTTGCCTGTAGCATGAAAAAATAAAAAAAATCAAAGAAGTTAGGCTAAACTATATTGGTTGTTTCTACATGTGAAGAGGTTTTATAAACTTACGCGATCTTTCGTTGATTTTAGTTATTGTTAATAATTGGTTAGTTGGCAAGTGAAACCGAGATTTTATTGTAATGCATAGAGCTAAATAATTTCCGATTATATTATTAAATGATACCTTTTGATATAAAATCTTGATTTTACTTTATTCATTACTTACCTATATTGAGTTTACATTGTATGGAATGACTTAAATGATACATATAATTATTAGATGTTATATTCATTAGTAGTTTATAATACATCCTAATTTATATTTTGGTTGAATTGGTTAATGTGTGAGCAATATAGTCTTTTGATCCAATATTGATTATTATTATACTTGTGTTGCATGCTCATATCTTGAATGATACAAGTGGATTATTGATTCCGATCATATATTCCACACTCATTGGCATTGATCATAAATTCTATTGCCTCCATTAGGCACTGGTCTAACTACAGGATTCCATAGAAAATACATTTTGTGGTTGTCTTAGTGTTTTTATAGGTGTTTTTAATGATACTTCTCCTTGGAGGTTTCGACTTCCGAAGAAGTTAGATTGGTGACCGAGGTGACATTAGGTCACTCTTCTTATTGATGCTTACTGGGAATTAGCCCTGCTAATTTGTTCGGTAAAATTTATGGCGCCGTTTCCGGGGACGTTTCAAACATTGAAGTGATTCATCCCAAGTCATTTATGCATCCCTGGAATAACGACATGTGGTGAACTCGAGGCACGTCCACATATATTTTAAAAAAGTTTATATTTGTTTTTGTATAACTTGGAAGGTTTACCTGGCGACTCCACATAGAACTCAGGTATGTCCCTTGCTCTTATCTTGGTGAGATTTGTGTAGTTTTGACTTCGCAAGTCCCTCCTGACGACACCACATAAGCAAAATTCGAAGAGATATTCGACAAGGGCTAATATTAAAGGTACTCTTCTTCCTGATCTTGATCATATACTGTTGAAAAGGAAAGATCGCTTGCAAGGTAAGTTGGTAAGTGATCTACAAGCCTTTGACTCTTTACTTGATATACATAAGCTTTTTGTTGTTCCTTTCATACAAGTACATATGGATTTTGTTGCTTTTGATTTCACAGCCATCCAAGGGTATCCTAATCAAACCCTAAAATATAGGGACCTCAAAGAATTCCCTGTGTTTTCTGCGTCAAGTGCTATTACCGCTACCCAACATTGGGATGCTATTGAACGATGTTTTATGCTTACCGACACTACTAATTTGGATGTTAATTTTAAAACTTTTGCGTCATGCTTAGATGGGGATGCTGCAGAATGGATTAAATCTTTGCCCGCTAATAGTATTGCTACCCATGCTGATTTAAAATCAAAATTTTTTGATAGATGGCAAGAAAAGAAAGATCTTGTATTTTTAAGTAATGCTTTAATGACTATAAAAAGAAGTGAGAATGAAACTATTGATGAGTTTGATCGCAGATTTGACAGGATTATAAAAGAATTTCCGGCAAATTGCAAACCTCAAGATCGAATGATCTTGTCATATTACTTAAAAGCATTTTCAGGTGACTTCATCTTTCATCTCAGTTTGGATCAACCGACCGATTTGGCAACATCCAAGCAGAAGGTAAGGATTCTGGATGATAGTTGGAGAGCAGCTAGAAGACCTGATATTTCTAGCCATACAAGAGCAAAAGCAGAACCAAAGATAAAAGCCTCGTCTTCCAATGAGGGTCCCGATCCAATGAACATACTGATTGAGGAAATGAGGCAATTAAGGGTTGACATGAATCAACAAGCCACTTCTATGCAAAACCGGATTGTATAGTTGGAAAGGAATCAACAATCGAATCAGCCTCGATTCCCGCCAAAGAATTTCAGCAAAGCTCCTATGCAGTAACAAAGGCCCCGTTCATCCCTGGATCCGACCAATGCGGTAAGTGATTTTCCTTATTATTGCAGGGCATGCCGTAGCTTCCATGATGAAAATACTTGCGCATACTACATGGAGTATATCAAGAACAACGTTCCTTTCGAAGAAGATGACCCCGAGGTATGCAATTTATTTGAGAAAAGCAATTTAATTTATCTAACGAGCATATGCAGCAGTTCAAAAAGGGTTCTATTGACGCGGAAAAGGTAAACAAGATTTTAGGGGAAATGTCTCCCTGAGAGCAAATTAGAAAATGGTATGAAAATCGCACTAAAGGTGATACTTATCAAAGAAGAAGATTCCCTCCAGTGAACACAAAAAGAACAAAGGTTGCTTCTCCACCACAGGTAAGTAGGCCTCCACTTGATTTAGTTACTGATGAACCTATGAATATTGATGTCACAGGTGCCCTTAGCTCGTTAAAGATACCGGTGTCAATTTCCGAGTTGGCAAAGGTCCCATCAGTCAAAGAACAAATTGCAGAGCATTTCAACTTCCAAGAACGAATTTGAGACAAGCAACCAGTGGTTAATCAAGCTAAAGAATAAGATACACCAATCATATTGTCCAACATTCTTCCAACTGAGAATAAGAATCCTGGACACAAACCTTTTTTCATTTCTTTAAGCATTGGTGATTTAATTGTCCAACATTCTTCCAACTGAGAATAAGAATCCTGGACACAAACCTTTTTTCATTTACATAATTGCATGTTTGATTTTGGTGCTTCTACTAATGTAATGCCTTTAGTTGTCATGAAAAGGTTAGGTCTAAAGATATCTAGACCATACAGGAATATTTGTGCCATGGATTCTCGAAAAGTGAAAGTCTCGGGAGTAGTGGTAGATGTCCCTATGCGATTAACGTTGCACCCACTATAATGATAAAGATGGATATTGTTGTCATTGATCTGCCATAGTCATGGGGTATGTTGTTATCAAGGAAATTTGGCTCATATTTGGGAGGAATCTTACGGTTAGACTTATCATATGCCACAGTGCCCACTCCAGAAGGTGGGTATATTATTCTACAAAGGGAAACAATGTGAAAACACCATGTAGAAGATCCCGAAGAGCTAGAGAATGAGTATATATGACAAAATGACATTGGGTCATACTCAGTGTTCACTGCAGAAGTAGCTCCTCAAACAGACATTGACAAGTTCTGGACTTTGCACTTCGACAGGGCAAAGTCCCAAGCAGGTATGGGTGCAGGTATTGTGTTGACGTCTCCCAGGTATGAAGAGCACTGTTTTTCATTTCGATTGGAATTTGATGGTACTAACAATTTTGCAAAATATGAGGCTTTGTTATTAGAACTTAATATGTCTAAAGATTATGGTATAAAATTATTACATATATTTGGTGATTCTGACCTAATTGTTTGCCAAGTTAAAGAAATATTTTCCTGTAAAAAGAAGCAACTAAAAATGTATAGGGATGCAGTGAAGCTATCTAGTGAAGAGTTCAATACCTTGTCATTAAAGGCCATCCCGAGAATACAGAATCAGGCAGCCGACGCACTTGCTATTCTTGCATCTAAATTTGATTACACCAGTACAACGCATGATACAGGAAAAGTTCAGATGATTTTTCGCCCGACAGTACCTGATAACTTCAATGAATGGGAAATATTTGATGATGACAAACAGATCTGCAGGTTCCTAGCCAACACAGAAGAATACTCCAACAACTATATAGATTGGAGAGAGGAAGGATCCACAAAGAAACCAAGTTACAATCCTATCCCGATGGAAAAGGTTTCTTTGGAGAGAATATTTGACAGGGATGATCGGTATAAACAGAAAATGGAAACAACTCCGGATCCTGGATATGAGGAAGTAAACATTGGTTCACAACAGGATCCTCGCCCAATAAAGGTGGGAAAAGCATTGAGTTCTCGGGAAAGAAAGGAAGTGATTGACTTGGCTCGTGAATTCATAGATGTGTTTGCTTGGTCGTATGATGAACTCAAAACATACGATAAGAACATAATTCAGCATGTTATACCTCTGGACGAAAATGCGAAGCCGCATCATCAAAAGTTACAAAACATAAATCCAAAGCTAGCTTCATTTGTAAAACAGGAATTGCAGAAAATGGTTGAAGCCAAAATTATAACTCCGATCAGGTATTTAGAATGGTTATCTAATCCGGTTCCCACCAGGAAGAAGATGGGAGACGTCCAAGTATGTGTTGATTTCAGAAATTTAAACGTGGTTTCGAAGAAGGACAATTATCCGGTCCCGAATATGGAACTCTTGTTACAAAGAATTACTGGTTCCCAACTGATGTCTTTCCTTGATGTATTTTCGGGCTTCAACCAAGTGGCAGTCGAGAAAGAAGATCGAGACAAGACAACTTTCACTACCCCTTGGGGAACTTATCAGTATTTGAGAATGCCATTTGGATTGATGAACGTCGGTGCTACTTTCCAGAGAGCCATGGATTATGCTTTCAGAGATATTATGCAGAAGATACTAGAAATATATGAAGATGATTTGACTGTTTACTCCAAAGAAAGAAAGAACCACAGCAAACATCTGAGACAAGTATTTGAATGTTGTTGCAGGTATGGCATTTCTTTGAACCCTAAAAAGTCCATTTTGGGGGTTACTGGAGGTAAATTGTTAGGCCATATTGTTACTCAAGAAGGTGTCAAAATTGATCCTGAAAGAGTAAAAGCTATCAAAGAGATACGATTGCCCAAACATCTTAAAGCTTTGAGATCTTTCTTTGGAAAAATTAATTTTATTCATAGATTTATACCTAATTTTTCCGAACTTGCTAAACCTCTGAATAAGTTGCTTAAGAAAGATGTCGAATTCAGGTGGACTGATGAATCAAAGAAAGCTTTTGAAGGCATAAAAGATGCAATTACTCGAGCTCCAATATTGGTAAGTCCTGACTACTCCAAACCTTTTCAAATATTTTCTTTTGCATTTGTTGACACTATTGCAAGAGTTCTCCTTCAGAAGAATGAAAAGAATGAAGAACAACCTATTGCCTTTATGAGTAAGGCCTTGAGTGGCACATAAGAAAAGTATCACAGTATGGAGAAGCAAGCATATGCCTTGGTAATATCACTAAAGCACTTCAGAGTGTATGTTGGTTACTAAAAAATCGTGGCTTATGTTCCTCACCCAGTAGTAAAATAAATATTGAAACAACAAGATGGTTTGGATGCTCGAGCTAAATGGATCACGAAAATACAAGAATATGATTTAGAGATCCAACCTACTAAGTTAGTTAAAAGAAGAGGTCTTGCTCAATTGCTTGCAGAAGGAAATGAAAAAAACTTGGACATCACAGAAGAAGGGTCTCCTATGGTTTCAGTAGTTAAAGAGGGCATAGCGCAGTGCGGCTGGTACAGGGACATTGTTTACTACTTACAGAATCTATCATGCCCTGGTCATCTTCTAGATCATAGGAAGAGAGCTTTGAAGTTGAAAGCATCCAAGTATTGCTTTGTGGACATTGTTGTAGATGATGGATGGATTCAAGGGCTTGGATGGAAGAACCTAGATGGTGTCATACTCAATTGCGTAGAAACTCATAAAGCCGAAGAATTAATGAAGGAATTTCATGAAGGGCTCTGTGGTGGACATCATGCATCTTCTACCACCACACATAAGATTCTCAGATCAGGATATTACTGGCCCAGTATTTTCAAGGATGTATACAAGTACGTACGAAGTTGTCAGCCATGCCAGCTATTTACAGGAAAGTAGAAGCTTGCAGCCTTGCCATTTCAGCCAGTCATAATTGAAGCACCTTTTCAGCAATGGGGCCTAGATTTCATCGGCGAATTCAAAGACAATTCAAGTAACGGCCATAAATGGATCTTGACTGCTACAGACTACTTTACTAAATGGGTCGAGACCATTCCTACAAAAAGATCCACAGCCCAGGTGATCATAGACTTCTTGGAAGACAAAATTATCACCCGTTT
Source organism: Larix kaempferi (assembly GCA_027924585.1). Lineage (NCBI taxonomy): Eukaryota > Viridiplantae > Streptophyta > Pinopsida > Pinales > Pinaceae > Larix > Larix kaempferi. The sequence goes on from BSBM01000365.1 coordinate 475,530, forward strand.
TGGTACGCCAGCCAAGATCGTGACAGATAACGCACCTGCTTTCTCAGGAGGGGAGTTGTCCACCTTTTATTTCGACTACGACATCATATTGTCACATTCTTCCAACTATTACCCCCAGGGAAATGGTATTGTAGAATCAAGTAATAAGAATTTGATGAATATCATAAAGAAGACAGTTGGGGACAACAAGAGATCTTGGGACAGTAAACTCAGATTTGTAGTTTGGGTAGACAGAATCTCTGTAAAGGAATCTACCAAAAAGTGTCCATTCGAGCTGGCATATGGATTGAAGGCTACATTACTGATTAACTTGAAGTTGCCTGTATATAAGATTCTCCAACAAAGTATGGACGACCTAGACAAATACCAAAGAAGAATCAATAGCCTAATAGAACTAGACGAGAACAGAAGGCATGCTTTTGATCACCTAACAAAACATCAAGAAAAGGTTAAGGGAAAATTTGATAAAAAGGCTCGACAACGAGACTTTCAGCTTGGTGATCTAGCACTCTTGTGGAACAAGCGAGGTGAAGAACCAGGTAAAGATGGAAAATTTGAAAGTTTGTGGTTGGGTCCATATCAGATTACTAACATTGCAAGTCCAACTACTTTTCGGTTAAGCCACATGGATGGTGAAGCGGTTCCTCTTCCTGTCAATGGACAGTTGTTGAAGAGGTACTTTGCAGGTGGTATCTAATATTTTGCATATTTATGATTAGTTGATTGATTATTTGTCATTTCATTAGTTGCTTTATTTGATTATGTTATTAGTCATTTCTTTAATTTAGTTGTTATCGAGTACTCGCGTTATTATTTACTTGCACAAGGCAGGACAGAAGTGTCTGCCTCTTGGTAGTTTGATGTACTTGGTTATTTGATATGTGTGTAGGTCTATAGTTACCTAGATGATTCCAAGATTCTCGAGTACTCCCGGGAGGAGCACTCGTCCCGCAATTGGAGCCAGTACCAACACATGGTCCAGATACACCCCAGGGAGGTGGCAGCCTATATTTTGACAAGGAGGATGTGATATAGCCATATTTCATGGATGGAATCATGGCCAGGTTCTTTAGCTCCCCTTTGGGGGTACTATGGCTTAATGGCACTGTTGATTGCCTCATAAAAGGGTTTGAAACCCTGAGGTTGGTGTCCGGGGCCCCCATGATGGGTTATTGAACCACATGGATTCCTGAAGCATTTTTTACATTGATGGCACATTTCTTTCAGTATTGGGGCCTTTGTCAATGACCTGGCATTCCTCTTGCATCCTCCCACTATTCCAGAACTCCAACGCCATGCCTCTCGGGCCTCTAAAGAGGATGACGCCATCTTCCATTGGCTGCTAGATGTATGCTTTGAGGGGGGGTGTTAAGGGATTTTCACTATTTCATGGGGTTAGTAGGGGTATGACGACCCCCCCTCCGCATCTCAGCCTTTAGTTTCATCGAATGTGGCCTTATCTAGCCATTTTTACTCAAGTAGGGGTCAAATATGGGAAAACACCCAATTTACCCACTGCTTTGATTACTTTTATATTATTTTAATTCTAATTTTAAGTTGACATTTTAAATATTAATTTCTCCTTATTTTGTGTAAAAGTGAGTGTGAGAAAGATATAAATTCATCTTCTCCTCGCTTCAAAAATTAACAATTGAAGGGATCATATCTATTTTTCTGATTTTTTACCTCCTTGGGTTTTTTTTGGAGGAGAAGCACTTTCTTGAGGATGAATGTATGAGCTGATTTTGGGACTTATCTTTGAAGATTATTTTGTTCTTGCATCTTACTTGGGTGATTGCTAAGAGTTGTTTGCTTGATACATGCACAACAAGGTATCTAAGTTTTTCTCTCTTGATGTCTTTTTGCTAAATGTTGAAGCTATGCTTGTTTAAGGTCTGAATGGTGGTTGTAATGCTGCATTTTTTCCCTAGGTTAGTCAAATTTTAGTATTTTGTTGCCCTAGCTAAGAAGGCTTGAGCTTTAGGTCTCTTAGGTTTTCCTTGGCCAAATTTCTCATAACTAAACCTAGAGGTTGTTGGAGAAGGGTTATCCCTTTAGAAAACCTAGGTTAGGTTGGATCATTTGTTCATCTATCTTTCAAAACTAAATTTTCTGCCGCTCTGCCACCCGCATTCCCTGCCATTCACGACCATTCCCTCCATCCGCAGCTCCTTTATAAAACGTGGCCATCTCCCTCGGGCTCCCTTCTGCTCGCATCCTCGTTGAAGACCAAGTCCACAGACCCGAGCATCCTCTCCCTTGTCTGCAGCCCTCGATTTTTCCTGCTGCCATCCCGCGTCCTCTCCACACCGCCGTGGCTCCTTCCTAAACCGTTGCCATTCTCCTATTCGCGACCCTTCTTCCCGCATCTTTTGCTTCCCTAACCCGCGGTGTCCAATCTTGCTGCAACCTCCACACCTCTCTTGCCATACCCGCATCACCCTTTTCCCTAACCCTCGACTTAGCTCTTATCGGCTCCCTCATACCTTTCGCTACCACACCCATGCGGCCTCTCCATTCCTTCTTCCATTCCTCCTCCCATTTCGTGGCCCTTCCCAAGTTTACACAAGTCTGCAAAACATATTTGCAGACCTCGTGTGCTTCATCTTAGCCTTTGCCTGTAGCATAAAAAAAATTAAAAAATCAAAGAAGTTAGGCAAAATTATATTGGTTGTTTCTACATATGAAGAGGTTTTATAAACTTACGCGATCTTTCGTTGATTTTGGTTACAGTTAATAATTGGTTAGTTGGCAAGTGAAACCGAGATTTTATTGTAATGCATAGAGCTAAATAGTTTCTGATTATATTATTAAATGATACCTTTTGATATAAAATCTTGATTTTACTTTATTCATTACTTACCTATTTTGAGTTTACATTGTATGGAATGACTTAAATGATACATATCATTATTAGATGTTATATTCATTAGTTGTTTATAATACATCCTAATTTATATTTTGGTTGAATTGGTTAATGTGTGAGCAATATAGTCTTTTGATCCAATATTGATTATTATTATACTTGTGTTGCATGCTCATATCTCGAATGATACAAGTGGATTATTGATTCCGATCATATATTCCGCACTCATTGCCATTGATCATAAATGCTATTGACTCCATTAGGCACTGGTCTAACTACAGGATTCCATAGAAAATACATTTTGTGGTTGTCTTAGTGTTTTTAAAGATGTTTTTAAGGATACTTCTCCTTGGAGGTTTCGACTTCCGAAGAAGTTAGAACGGTGACCGAGGTGACATTGGGTCACTCTTCTTATTGATGCTTACTGGGAATTAGCCCTGCTAATTTGCCCGGTAACAACTCCAAAATATAAAAAACTATCTCCTTATTTCACAACAAAATCCTTATATAACCACAAAATATATGCATGAAATAATGTTATGCCACCTCAAAAAATACTTGCACCTCAAAATATCAAAACATTTGCAACTACTGTACCATCATCAAAAGAATAAACCACCATGAAAAAAATCCATGCACGAAATACAAATACCACACTCCACAAAATAAAAGAACCATGAGAGTTGACCTTGACCCACTTAAAGTTTCATTAAAAAAAAATCTTTGTTGTGATCTAATCAATTCCTAGAAATACAAATTTTACATTGTGAGGATAAATTTACAACTCCCTCTTTTGACTACAAGAAACCAAAAGCAACCCCTTCCCTTACTTGATATAAAACCAAATTTGATTGGCTTTTATAAAATACTCCTTATGACTCCAAAATTTAAATATATCAAGTTTATTAAAAATAGAAATCCTCACATTATAAAAATGAAATGAAAATCTCTTTCTGTTTTTTACATTAAAAAATAGAGTTACTTTTTCTTTCCGGAGGTAAACGATCTTCAACTCTTTCACAGAAAGAAAAACCAAGAAGCGGTTTGAACATTGCAAAAACGATATGGACAGGATTCTAAAACAATTTTGATCACTGCAAAAGTAATCTATACAGTCTTCCAATTTCTGTGACCTGGAGACAAAGGTTCAATCTCTATCTGACTTAGCACTTCAATCTCACTAAGGTATGCTGTTATTTTAGGAAGAGATTTAGTGCATATGGCATGTCCTTTCATCACATATTCAAGGAATGGAACTAGATTGTTGATGGTTGTTAAAGATTGGTGTTCAACTGAAGAAAATGGCCTCATTTCTGAATAAGCATATATTATTTTTGTTTAATATTTTTAAGTTCTAGTTTTATGTGGCATGTCCTTTCATCACATATTCAAGGAATGGAACTAGATTGTTGATGGTTGTTAAAGATTGGTGTTCAACTGAAGAAAATGGCCTCATTTCTGAATATGCATATATTATTTTTGTTTAATATTTTTAAGTTCTAGTTTTATGGTTAGGGGTTTTATGACTCCTTATTGAATGTCTATAATATATTGCTAATTTTTAAAATGCTCTTTGTATTTGGTGTTTAATATTTTTAAGTTCTAGTTTTATGGTTAAGGGTTTTATGACTCCTTATTGAATGTCTATAATATATTGCTAATTTTTAAAATGCTCTTTGTATTTGGTGATTGTAATAGACTTTGAATCTTTTTTTGATATTAGATTTGAAGTATTATTTGGTATGAGGTAAATCTTTGAGATGTATATGGTTGATAAGTTGGGTTAATTTGGATGTAGAACCTCACATATTAGATATATTATTGTTTTTTACTTCATAAAAGAATTTTGAATGCTGAAAAGTATTTAAATACAATTATTATTATTTTCTACTTAAAAATAAAAAAAATGTTGATATCAACCCATAACTTTTTGAAAGCGTGTTTTAGAAAACATCCTTATATAGTTTGAGTGGCTCATATGTCATGTGAGTAAGTAATGTTACTCATGTCAACTAAAGCATAGATTGGGTGGTTGGGAGGATTGGTTGTTATCCTCTCTTCCCAAGTTCAAATCTGAATAGAGACATGTTATGACATCGTATACCTTGATTCTTCAGGAATATCAAGTATAGATATTCTTCTTCACAATGGTAATCCACATTGAAAAAAAATAATGTTATTAAATAAAAAGACAAAAAAAATGATATTGATATACGTAATGTCCAAAACAAAAATGAGTAAATAAGGTTAATAAATTAAAAAAAAATGAAATCTATCAATATTTAATATCAATAAAATATATTAATAATAAATTTTAATTTTTTAAATAATAAAAATTTTATATATTTTTTCATCCTTATCCATATTTAATAAATTCAAAATTAAAATAAATATTTACTTAAAGAAAAAACATTATACTATTATCTTTCACCACTCTAACTCATTATTGAGCAAAATTGGAAGATCGTGAGGATTGAATGACCAATTTGGACTATCTAAAAATATTAGTAAATATTCCAAATTAAAAACCAAAAGACATCTAGTGGCCTCGTTGGAATGTTGAGTTGTCTTGCACAGCTCCATGATGTTGAGTTGTTTTGCACATGATATGAGAAACAACTAATGTCTTCTCATGAATAATCCCCACTTCACCACCTTGTCAACTTAAATGATTGATGTTGAACAACGACATGACTTTGTCTCTCCTTCACCACTTTGTAAAGTTACAATAATGTTGAACAACATGAACTAGACATGGGTACGAGTCTAGTTCTTCAAGGCTTTCTAGATCGCTTTTAAAGTGGTCATAATTGTAATGTACTTGTACCTAATGAGGATCATGGTAGATTTTAATTTCACAAGAGAGGATAAATTGTGAGAGGATAAAAGTGTAAGGGGTTAAAACTTATATTTGTCTGCTAAATAAAGGAATTGTAAATTGTGAATGAATTTAATGGGTAATTTTTAAGGTTACATGCTTAATTATGGAGGGGTTAGGGTATGTATATGTAAGTAAGTTGTTGTTTGTGGATATAGAAATGTAATAACACTTTCCGTCTTGTTTATGAGTTAGAGATAGGGACTCGTAAATGTGGATTAATAAAGATAATGTCGTCAAGACCATACCAAAGAAGGACACATCAAAGGGAATACGTGTCGACATGACAAACAACAATGAGGGAATTAAATGGTGGTCGGAGGACAAGTACAGAATGATGATCCGCATGAATGAGAGAAGCCTTTTACAGACCTGCAAGTGGATACCTCATACAACAATGCAAGTGGATATTCTAGGCGATTATTTTGGATTGAAATATATATATATATATATATATATATATATATATATATATATATATATATGCGAATATCAAATATGAAACATACCATTTACTACTGATATTTGTAAATTTTGGCGAAAATAATAATAAAAAAACATATTTTATGTATATATGGGCAAAATTAGAGACTTAAAATGACCAAATAGCGAATTTATTTTTTGAAAAAAGACCCAAAAAATAGCCAATTGGTGAAATTTCGCCCCTTAAAATTACCTTGGTAAGTTCTCATGCTATATGTTGTTTGTTTGCTTGCTTCCACAACATTATCGGTCCTCTAGTTTTATATTAGGCTATGTATGGGATTTTTTAGAGGCAATCTCAACCTGTAGTGGTGAGGTGGTTATTCATGTGTGGTCAAGAACTCATGGGTTGAGCACTCCCATAGATGCTATGTGGTAATTTTTTGAGTTTTTCTAGATTGTTGCTTGTATTGTGGGGTATCTTCCTTTAGTCTAGGATTTTGAAAAGACCAACCCCAGTAATCAAAATCTAGTGGGAGCATAGGATAATGGTGAAATCAATTTGTTGTATGAATACACAACTTGACATCATGAGGCAGCCAATAGAATACCTTAATATACACTTGGAGAATCATGAATTTGAACAAGAGGAATTAGACAATAGCTTGAAGAAGTAAAACATGAAAATTGATAAACTTGCAAATGACATTGGCATGCACTATAATAGAATCCCAGTATTCTCCCATGGTTTTCACTCTACCATAGGTCAACCTTTTATTTCTTCTAGTTCTAGGAATTTTGAGGAAGAAATGGCCCAGTAAACAATCATGGGTATATTAGAGCAGTCTCATTCTCGACTAGTGAAGGGACCTAATCAAGATTACCAGTTCAAGGAGGAAGCACACAATGGACATTGTTTATGCTAATTCCATCTTCATTTCTTATGTATTTCACTTTGTATTTTGTTGCTTGGCCAATATATATGGCTATATAGTTTTAGGTATAGCAATGTATTAGACTTTTCAACAATTGTTTAAGAAGCCGTGGAAGAATTGTGTTTATTTGATAAACTCATAGAAGCAATTTCGAATAAATTTTGGATTGTAAGTATTTTATGGTTTTTAGTCTTCCACAACCCTTTTAATACAAATTATATAGATTGTAAGTATTATCTTCATGTGATCTATAAGGAAGAGAAAGATTAATTGAGTTAAGGGATGTATGGAGTGGTGACTCTATTGAGGTAGGGTTAAGAGCTTGGTGTGAAAATGAAAACGTTAAGAGATTTAGAGCTTTGCCTATAATTTTTCCTAGGGTAGATGGTTAGCTAAGAATGTTAGTATTTTTTAGGACAATGTACTTCTCAAGGGTGTAATATTATCTCAACATTCTATTAATCTTCAAACAAGTAAACAAGGATATTAATCCTATTTGGCATATTATATTGGAGGAACTTGACAAATTTGGTGTGTCAACATACTTTGATGGTGCCTCACAAGGTGATCCATTTATTGGTGGTGTTGTGGGAATAATTTTTCTAATGGATTCATTTTCCTTAAGGCTTAAAATAGGTTTAGGTCAGGGAACACACAACTATATAGAATTAATGGTATTAAAGCTAGTCCTCTCTCTAGTAGTAGAACATAGTGTATCTAAAATGCAAAACTTTGGGGATTCTTTATTAGTCATAAAGTAGCTAAGAAAGAATATGTTTTGAGAACTTCACTTTACAACCTTTGTTGTAGGAGATTTAGTGTATCCTAGTAGTGCTTAATGACATATCCTTTCATCACATATTCAAGGAATGTGACTAGATTGTTGACTATTTGTTGAAGATTGGTGTTTACTGGCTCATCTAAGAGGAAGAAAATGACATCATTTCTTAATATGTACATATTCCTTTTGTTTATACTTTTTCTAGTTTCATTATTAAAGGTTTTTAGGGTTCTCTATTGAATTTCCATAATATACTATCAATTTTTGAGATACTATTTTTGGGACTGTACCAGACTTTTTATATTAGGATTCAGGATCCTATGTGGTATTATGTTTGAAGTATTCTTTGGTACAAGGTATATCTTTGATATGTATATGGTTGATAAGATGGGTTAATTTTGATGCAAACCTCACATATTATATATAATTGTCTTCTTTTACCTAGTAAAGAAATTTTGAACACTGAAACACATTTGATATATGTAATTTTTTTCCATAAATAAAATTATAATTTTTTCTATTTAATTTTTTTTTTTGTTAATATCGACTCAAAACTTTGTGAAAGTATGTTTTAGAAAATAACCTTGTATACTTCAAGTGAAACACATATGTCATATGGTAATGTTGGTAGTAAATACTTTTTTTAATCTCCATCAATATTTTTAATGTCCAAAATAAGGAAGTAATATTAATAAAAAAAAATGATATTTATCTATTTAGTGTTCATAATATTTATTAAATAAATCAACCAATCAATTTTAATTTGTTAAATAATGAACATTTTGCTTTTTTCATCTTTATCAATATTTAATAAATTTAACATTAAAATGAATATTTAATAAATATAACATTAAATGAATATTTAATAAATTTAACATTAAAATTATTATTTTTGGAAATAAAAAAATCATTATATGGTATCTTTCACTTTAGCTCATTATTGAGCAAAATTGGAAGATAGTGAGCATTGAATGCCCAATTTAGACTATCTTTAAACAAATATCAGTAAATACTCCAAATTAAAACCCAAGAGACATCTAGTGGCCTTGTTGGACTCCGATATCCATGATGTTGAGTTGTCTTGCACATGCTATGGGAAACAACTAAGGATGCAAGAGAATGAATTCACCCCCACTTCACCACCTCGTCAACTTAAATGATTGAGGTTCAACAAAGACATGACTTGGTCCCTCCACCACTTTGTGAATTTTCGATAATGTTGAACGACATGACTTAGAGGTGGGTACCAATCTAGTTCTTCAAGGCCTTCTAGATCGCTTTGGAAAGTGGTCATAATTGAAAATGTAATTGTCCAATAAATGAATGAGACTCATGGTAGATTTTTAATTTCACAGGAGAGGAAAAAAGTGCAAGGTTCTTAAATCTTTTCTTTGGAAATAAATTGTACTACATGAATGAGTTTAATGTGTAAGAATATCTTTTTGTTAGGTTACATGTGCACATATGGATGGGTGGGGTATGTATAGGTGAGTGGTTGTTATTTATGGATATTAGTGTGGGGTTGGAAAGGTAAGAATATTTTTATTTTTGCTTATGAGTTAGAGAGATGGCTTTGGAATTGTATTATTCGAGTGGGTCTTAATGCCTAATTTTTTTGTACAGCCTAAGTGGGTCCAATAATTAAGAACATGAGATTTTGGATATCACATTTTCAATTATGGAAAGGAGTAGGGTATGTACATGTGAGAAAGTGTTGTTTACGTTTGTGTGACACTAGCAAGGTACCAACACTTTTACTCTCACTTTTGGGCTAGAGAGGGACAAATAGTATTTCTCGAGCAAACCCCAATGCCAAAAAAATGTTAATTAGGTGTATCTTGAGTAGTTGAATGTAAAGTTGTTATCCTCCCCCACCTAGCTTTAAATCCCACTTTATAACATGCTTGCTTTATTCGTGAGCCAATTATTGATTGTTGACCTACCCTTGAGCCCTTAAGATTCTGATTTGCCTTAGGTACCATCCTTGGAATAGGGGGAAGTATTTCATGGGTTTTTCTGAGGAATGCATTACACAAATAAATATAAAAAAATTCAATGTAGAAGTAAGCTAATCTTGTAATAAAGAGATCTTTTTCCATATAAAATTTTGAGATGAGTTTAAGAGAAATTTTAAGTTTGATTAGAGTTTTTATGATCTAATTTTTTTGTATTATAGAATGAGGACTATAAAAAATTTGCTCAATTCTAGATCAACACGAATCTTCGAAAACAAACAATCAAAATTATAATCGATCAAAAGTCTAATTTTTATATAACACGATTCTAATCATTGTAAAAAATAACTACATAATTAAAAACTATGTCCCACCAAGTTTCTAGGATGTGGGGATGCATGAGTAGAGAAACACATTTCGAGGATGTGTGGAGACACCCTCTAAATTTTAGGGAACATCATGGTGGAATGGGGATGTTGGGTTCCCTAGCTTAGGGGCCTCATCTTCAAGTTTAAAGTGTGGAAATGATCAACATGAAATAAAAACAAAAACAAAAACAATCCACTAAAAAATTAAAAAAACAACAATGATTTACCCTACGTCTACATTGCTAAATAAAAGAAGCCACTCCTAAATGGTTGTAGTTTTGGTTCTTTTATATTTTTTTACAATGAAAGATGCTTTCTATAGCCTATTATGGGGGAGATGGGTAATCCCTTCCATGCTCAACCTACAACCGACACATGTTACTTTAAAAAAGTAAACAAATATTAACTTAAAAATATACAGTTTTGGCTCTAGACCCCACCCCATATATAGTTTTAATAAAAATAATCATGAACGGCAAATATATATTGCTTAGCTATTTGAGATATGTCGAAAATTTGTCAAACGTTATAAGCTATTTTTTGCTAAAGAGTATTTTTTATCTACATAGCACCAATGTAGATCCATCCGAACACCAAATCTATCATGCACGGAGAGGTATCAAATCCTCAAGGTGCAAAAGAAAGGGTTTGTACCTTGAGCGATTTGATTCCTCTCACTGCATTATAGATTCGATGTTAAGATGGATCTACGTTGGTTTTAAACAAACTTGTAGGTGGGGGATAGGGAGTGGGAAGTTCAAAGACCTTGCTTTTTGGGAAGGGATGTCAAGACGTCCCGCTTTTTGATAAACACGCTCCTTAACATTGATGAAATGTTTTTTCATATGTTTCGTAGAATTTCACAAAAAGGCTAAAAAGAGATGTCTAACCATTCCACTTTTTGAGAAATATATCCCCAAAGTAGAAAAATGTTTAACCATTAATTTTACTAAATTTAGCAAAAAAAATAGAAAATGTTTAACCAAGCACCCCAACCCAACCCTCTTCCTAAAGAAAATAACATGTCCATAACCTTGGGAAGCATGTTACATCGTTGAAGTTGTGGGTTTTGCTGGGAATCACATAATTATTTGGGATCAATTTACCAAATATCTTCAATGCTGTTACATTCACATTAGTGACAAGGAGGACACTCTTGTTTGGATTAATAATGTTTCCGGTGGTTCTTATTTGCCAAGTTTGGGTTATTTGGTGTCTAGATAAGAGGACCACCCTGCTCTGCCTTGGTGGAACTAGACTTTATGGGAGATGAATTGCACATTGAAGACTAAATTGTTCTTTTAGCTGGCTCTGAGCAGAAAAATTCCTATGTGGGACACATTGATATCTTTCTTGGGCATTGGGCCAAGTAGATGTCCCCTATGTCAGCATGCTTCGGAATCCATTGATCACCTCTTTGTTTTTTGCCCATATTTGTGTGATAAGTGGAAAGTTGCTGCTCATTATTATGGCATTCAGTTTATTTGGCATGTGGATAATATGGTAGATGCTTTCTAGAAGTGGATGAATAATGGTAATTTTTTTTTTTTTTGTTCTGATTGAGAGCCTTGCTTGTCCTTTTGACTTGGGGCATTTGGCTCACTAGGAACAAGTCTATCTTTCAAAATGTTACATTCTAGCCTTGACCTACACCTCACAAAGTGTTTCCATATTGGACTCTTTCCCTGAATCACAGGTTTTCAACAAGCAAAGACTTATAAGGGAGGAAGTTATTGACAAATCCAACAGTTGGTGTTACTTTGATGGAGCATCTCAAGGTTCGCTAGTGATCTGGGGGCGGGAGGCATTCTCTATGTTTTTTAAAGATCATTGCTTCAAGTTTGTTGTAGGGATAGGCATGGCTACCAACAATATGGCGGAGATGAAGGCTCTCAGACTTGTCCTTCAGTTGGATTTATCCAAGAGAGTTAAGCATTTACAGGTTTTTGGGGATTCCTTACTGGTGATTGATTGGTATAGGCTTAAAAAGCCTCCCAAAAACATGATTATGAAGTCTGAAGACATCCTAAGATATATGGGGCTATTCTAAGAGGTATCTTTTCATCATGTCTATCGGGAGAGGAATGTGACTGCATACTTCTTATCTAAACTGGGGATCCATGTGACTAAGAGTACGTAGCGTACTTTGGATGGACATGGTGCTTCTGAGTTTGAGAATGGCCTGCAAAATCAACCTATATGAGGGTAATAGTTTTTGTTCAATAGACCTTTGGTTCATGAGTTATGATAGCTCATCTTTTTGTATTTTGTATGCTCAACCACTGCTTTCAACATAGCTATCTTTTGTTACTGTTTTGATTGACCTTCCTTCTTGAAAATATCTTTGATGGTTTCCAGTGAAATCTATGTAGCACAAGGTACGACCATTTTGTACAATGTGATACATTAATGAAATGATTACACTTTTTTTTTTGAAAAAAAAAATAATATTAAAATGAATGCTTTGCTAAAAGCTTTGATATAATATATTTTATTGAGAAAGAACACGGTACCAGATCTCGTTTCTTCCGGGATGATAAAAATACACGATTTCAAAGAAAATAAAAGCAAATAGTTTGGAAGGATAATGATGATTTAACCCAAAAAATTAACATCTTTATCACCCATAACGTCGCCACCTTACATAATATAGTGTAATGAGTAAATAACAATTTTTTCTTTGTTCCTTTGCCCATTTTAATATCTTTATGGTTTTGGAAATTTAGATACATACTAATAATTGCTTCACAATTACTTTAGAATGGATGAATTGGTTTTTTAAAGACAACTTAATATTCTAAGTATGTAATAGTTTAGTTGTTGAAACAGGACTTGCCTATGTATATGGAGGTTTACATTTCAGTAAAATTTTGAAAATTAAAATATAAAAAAATGTTATTACAATAACTTTAGTATGAAATTTATTTATAATGATGGTAAGGTGTAAAGTAAAATGGTTTTTATCAATTTTAACATCTACCTCGCTCTTTCACGTCCTAATATAATGATGAAATAATAATTATTTTTTTATCCATTTTAATATATTTATTCTTTTGACAATTTAGATAAACAACTAAACACTTGCCTATGTTTATTAGGCATGCTTACATTTTAGTATAATTTTGAAAATTAAAAAATTAAAATATAAACAAATGTTATTACAATAATTCATTATGAAATTTATTTGTAATGATTGTAAGTTGTAAAGTAAAATTGTTCTTATCAACTTTGTTTTAATCCATTTTAATATATTTATTTTTTTGATAATTTAGATAAAATTTATTATTTTTTTGAAATATAATGTAATATTTTAAGTATAGAATAGTATTGTTGTTGAATTAAGATTTTATTATGTTAATAAATTAAAATTAAATTATGAGTGAAGTTTATATATATATATAAAGGTAGTAAAGTAAAATGAAATACAAATAAATTGATATATACGTTTTAAATTGTTTTAATATATAAAATATGTGGTTGAGTTGTAGTATGTTAGAGTTTTTATTCATTGGTATGATTCTTAATAAAAATAGAGAATCTTTATAATGACATATATTTATGAGTGCAATGCCACATTTGGTATTCAAGCAATAAAGATCCATCTTATCTTTGGAGAAGGATATTGTTGTAAATGCTAACACATTAATCCTACAAATAAACAGAAAATGCATTAATTAATTAATTATGAAGTAAAATAGTTATTTACCCAAATTTAATATTGGAAGTGCCAATTCATGTTGTAAAGTGTAATCATGTTGTAAAGTGTAACACATAAAAGTTGTTATTCCAATTGGAATAGTAAAAGATAACACATAAATCCTACAAATAGGCAAAAATTGTATTTCATTCATTGACTATGAAGTAAAATCATTATTTACCCAAATTTAATAATCAAAATGCCAACAATTTCATGTTGTAAAGTATAACACATAAATCCTACAAAGAGGCAAAAATTGCATTTGTTAATTAAATATGAAGTAAAATACTTGCAATTTACCCAATTATTGATTAATTCCCAATTATGACAAAACTAATATTTGTTCTATTATTAACTTAACAATACATATTATTCTTAAAGATTTATTTAAAATGCAAGCATGCCTGAATGAAAATTAGAATTGAAATTTGGTGTATATTTATATAAATTTAAATTTGAGTACACATGTGCTTGGTTATATAATTCAAATGAAGACAGGGTTCAGGGATGAACCAATGAAGTAGAACGAAGGAGAAAATAGAAATTCATCCGGCTCAGGAGTGGGGTCAAGATGACGGTGGGGGAATACCTAAATGTAGAAGATATCTTGACCTATTCTGGAAAAACCCTCGTTGGACGATTCTATGGAATCAGAGTTAGGGAGGAGGGACTGTGAGCTTGGATTCATAATCACTGGGTTTCGATTCTGAACTATTGTCCAAAGTTCTACATCATGACTCATGTGTGGCTCAGTTTTAAACTGAGCAAAGAGGAAGACACAGTTAATTTACTTAACGGTTTCTGGATGTGGGGAAAGAAATTTTTAACCCTAAAGTTCTGGAATCCCTGTTTTCATCCTCGTAGGGAATTCTCTCAATTGACCTCGGTGTGGGTTAAAATCCCTGGACTCCCCTTGGAACTGTGGATGGATCAATTTTTAACTACCCTTGGGAACCAAGTAGGCACTACGGTGTTTGTAGATCCATCGTATAAATTTCAAGCCCTGAGAATGATAGCAAAGGTTTTTATTACAGTAGACTTGAAGCAAGGCCTCCCTGATATTATAGATTTAGCAATTGGAGATTGTATATTGAAGCAGAGGTTGGACTATGTTAACATTCTGTTTAGGTGTGGCTGGTGCCATGTCTACAACCATTTAATTAAGGACCGTGTGCTATCTTTTAAGAAACAAATATGGGCAGTTAAGGAATCCAAAGGATTAATGAAGGAGTGGGGTCTCCTGGAGGGACTAGAGTAGCAGAAAGAGGAATTGCACTCTCAGGAAGCTATGGAAACACAAGAAACCATAGTATCTTCATGTAAAGATGGGATTTTGGGAATATGTGTCGATCTAGGGTTTCAAAGTAAAGGAGAAGGGGATCCTGAATGCCCTTGTAATTTCTCATAGATGACTAGTAAAGCTGATGAAGCCCTTTCTATCAGGTTTAAGTAAAAAATGAAGTAGGTAAGGGTTTCAAGCAAAGAAATCTCAGGGTTTGAGAGAAAGTTACGTCCATAGAGGAAGGCTAGGGGGACGAGGACATTGGAGTGAAATATTATAATTCCTTTCTCTCAGAGGATATACCAAGTGCTCGCTATGAAGAATCCTATCTTAAATTAAATTAAGTTCTCGAAGGAGAAGGAGCTCTTGTTCATGAGGTGTAGATAGATTCCTATAGCAAACAATTCGGGGAGGAAAAGCACATGGCAAGTTTGCAAGTTGAGGAAGAAGAAGGTTACAAGTCACCAATTGAGGTATCCCTGACAGGTATGTACTTATTATTCCTATATTCCCTCAAACCTCTGAATTTTGGCTTGAAAGATTTGTCTAAGCATGCTTTTGGGACTGTAAAGCCTGTGATGAGCCGGGTGGATAGCCCTAGTCCTAGGAAATCGCTAAGAGCTCATAAAAACCTAATCAAAATTCATTCCCCTTTGTTGGTCCTAAATTTTGCTAGATTAGCACACCTAAAGGGTTGTTGGAAGGTCTCAAACCCCTATGCTCTTAGATCTAAAGGCTTAGTCCTTGCCGAGGATTTCGTAGAGGCTATAGGTATAGGTTTTATCACTCCTGCCCACAGAAATAAAATAAATAAATAAGTTCGAGAGGGAGGGTTTTAACCTGGGTATTTTGGAAAAGCTTACACCGAGGGCCCTTAGAGTCAATCCCATTTCCTCAATTATCCCATGAAACTTATGTCACTGAATTGTAGAGGGTTGGACAGCAACATAAAACAATCGACGCTTGTGAGGTTGGTAGAGATACACAAACCCGATGTCCTTTTATTACAGGAAACGATGTGCGATGGGGAGTTTGTAGTTGTTTGTTTGAAGAAGTTACTTAAAGGTTGGGACTTTGTCTGGATGGATGGGAGGGGACTATCAGGAGGTAGCCTAACTGGATGGAATGGAAACTTGGAAATATTGAATAGCTTCTCTTTCAATTATGGTATAGGTACTGCTTTCGAAAGCAAGGCTCTAGAATTGAAGTTTTTGATTCTCAATGTATATGGCCCATACGAGAGGAAAGTAGAATTCTGGACTAGTCTTTTTGAGAAAAAAAATTACAAGACCTTCCTTTTCTAATGGCAGGGGACCTGAATTTTATACTTAGCAGAGATGATATTTTGGGGAATAGAGCTAGACAAGATCCTTTATAGGCATTCTTCCAACACCATATGGAGTCTATGGAACTGATTTATATTTGAACTAGTGGAGCTCAAGCCAACCTGGTTTAATAAGAGAGTAGGAGAAGCGACTATTTCTAAAAGGTTGGATCGCTTTCTACTCCAAGGAGAACTTTTAAGGAAAGTGGAAAATGTTAGGTTGTGGAGAATAACTGGAGGGGGGTCATACCATCTCCCATTATCTATCAGCTTGAAAGAGGAGAAAGGAAACCGACGACTCCATACAAGTTCAATCCTCACTGGTTGATAAATGATGAGTATACAAAATTAATCAGAAATAGATGGAAAGGATATGATGCTAGTATTAATACTCCAGCTTGCAGACAATTCTCAGATGCATTAAATGAAGTAAAGAAGCTAGATGCAGATTGGTCCATCAAACAATTGGTGAGTCAGGATAATAGACTAAAGAGCATTGAAATTAAAATAGAGGACTTTTTATAATGAAGGTTCGGTTCTCCTCAATCAACAAAGTTTGGAGGTTTTAGCAGAAATTGAAGCACAAAAGAATGAGATCCTAACAGAAAAGGAAGCGAAACCCAGATTGAAGAGTAGATCCGTATGGCTATCCTTAGGAGATGAAAATACGTCTTTTTTTCATAAGCTCATAAATCACAGAAAAAAGATCTAATACAGTCTGGGAGATGAAGAATAAGGAAGGGGAGGGTATCTGAGGTTTTGAAGGACTGGCAGCAGAAGGAGTAAATGTTTTTGAGGAACTATATACAGAACCAAGCATAAATTATATTCAGGATATCGTTCAACTGAGTACAAAATTACATAAGTGGATTATGGAAGAAGAAAACGCTCAGTTGGAAGCGTCGGTTATGATGCAGGAATTAGAAAATGTTCTGGGTAAATCTAAGAAAGACAGAAGTCCGGGTTAGTACGAATGGACCTCAAAGTTTTTCCTGGGGTTTTTTTATCTTTTGGGAGGTGGTCTATTGAGAGTTGTGGAATAAATTGGGCTTTCAAGGAAAATACCATTTTGTTTTAACTCAACTTTCATAGTGTTGATTCCAAAAGTTGATAATCCAACTTCCTTTGTGGATTTCTGCCCGATATCGCTTTGCAATGCACTATATAAGATAATATCGAAGATTATAGCAGAAAGGATTAAACTATTGTTGTCTACCCACATATCCCCTGAACAATTTGGGTTTTTGAAGGATCAGAGCATTCATGAGGATGTGGGTATGTCTCAGGAGTGCATATACACAATCAAAACAAAGCATATACCATCCAAATTTCTTAAGATAGATTTAGCCAAGGATTATGACAGAACTAGCTAGATGTATATAAGGTTAGTCCTTTTGCAGTCTGGACTCTCGCTATTGGTGGTAAACTAGTGTTGGGCTTGGCCCAGGTTAAGACAATTTTGGACAAGTCAGTTTTGGGAGCTGCGAAGTAACAACGCAACAAAGCACCAGCAAAGTAGAAGAGCTAGCGCTGTGGATATACAGCGCTGTGAAGTTACTGGGCTGCGGAGATACAACGCTAGGAAGAGCCAGCTTCGCGAAGATCCAGCATGGCAGAGTTTTGGATGGAAAATGATATAAATTCCGGTGAGATCAATCGGTGATCTATTTTGGTTAAGATACGTCGAGATTCCCAGGAGGCAGGTAAGCAGTGGCGAAGAAGGAAAGCGACCCGTCTCACAAGCAAAGGCAACACTATGTGAACCGGGCACATGAAGTCGTTAGAGAAGGAACGATGGGATGAAAGCGACCCGTCGACATGCGTTCAACAAAGGGGCTGAAAGCTACATCACCATGCGCAGTCAGAAGATGTCAGAAGCCAGAGACAATGCAGAATTGTGGCCACGATGGTGAAGGTGCTATCAACTCCTAGCAGTTCTGGTTAGTGGGGTAACCGCACCAGTTTTGGGTAATCTTAGGGTTTTTGTCCCACCATGATGTAACAGACGTGACCTAAGGGCACGATCTATTTAAAGGGAAATTTTGTAAGGGAAAGGGTTGATTATGTATGGGATTATTGTTGAATATTGATCTCTATTGAGAGACTATTGTAAGAGGCTCTGTAGCTGTGTGCGCAGAGATCCATTGAAGAGAGAAGAGAGTCTGCAGCTGAGTGCGCAGACTGGAGCTGGTGTACCCTTCCCATTGATAATATAACAACAGTTCATGTGGACGTAGCTCCCATCCCGGGGGTGAACGACGTTAAATTCTTGTGTTATGTGATTGAATGTGTGTTTGTCTTGATGAATGGTTAAGTTCCTGCTTATGAGTAAATGTATCTTTGCTTCCATGTATATTTTCCATATGAGTGAATGATAGGAATAATATGCTAAGTGTTGAATGCATATGAGTGAATGTTGAATGCACAAGTCTTTCTGAACATGATGAATGCATAAGTAAATGGGTAAAACACTTAAGTCAGTGAAGTATGTATAGTGTGATTCCCTGAAGCGCAGCACCAAAAGTGCGCAGTGCATTGTAGCTCATCATATTGTATAAGCTTGCAAGGTTTACAGTTTAAGATGCTTGTTGAATACATAGGTTCACATTAAGTAAAGAATTTCAAAGTAGTGTGATTTCTGAAGAGGAAGCGCAGTCCTCTGTTGCGTTGTCCTGTTGTTAAGCGGCCATTCTGAACCACCCAGTCCTTGGATGCATGATAGCATAAGTGTGCACCGCGAAGTAGGTGGAGCTTCGCGCAGTCCCCCAGTCCACGGCGCGAGTCTCGTAGTGCGCTTCTCGCCAGTCTGTTGAAGCGCGCATCACCTGGTTGTGGAAGCCTGATTCCGCAACCTACCCATAACTTCACCTCGGGTGAGACCTCAGTTTGCTCGTAGACTGTTTCCGAAAGGGCCAGTGAAAAGGGGTTTTGTTGGTTCCCTGAACCGCGTAGAACCTGGGTATATCTTGGAAACTTAAAGAACATATATCGAGCCAACAAATGGTTCTGTTGCCACTCTTGAACTGGTGATGAGCACCGAAATTGGAATCCTAAGAAAAAATAAATATGGAATTGGGTGGACAAGACAGAAAGGGACTTTGCAAGAAAAGAGAATAGGCATCCATGTCTCTCTGATGTAGAGTGGTTGCAGAGATACTAGTGGGAGGACATTTACAAAATTTTCTTCGCATCTTTTGGAAACAAGTTGCATGAGTGGTTATCAAGACTCGCAGAGCGAAAGAACTGTTTCCAAGAAGGAGTACCTACTGAGTGGATCCCAAAGCTCATTCATAGACTTTAAGTAGTAGATAGTCCACTCGCGAGAGCAGTAGACTTCTGGCTCGACAGTATACTACAAGGCTTCGTTACAGATCTCGTTGTGGACACCCTGAAGTCCTACAGCGCAGCAGAAGCAGAGTTCTTCAAAGGATTTAGAGGTAAGTACCTCAACAATCTGAGTTTATATATCAAAATGCTTTTAGTTGATAAAGGTGTTTTAAGAATGCAGTAAGATACATAGTTGTTTTGAGTCTGTAATGGTTGATAATACTTACAGTGATACAGAAGAAGATATTCATATATTAAGAAGTGGTAAAATATATAAGGTTAGTACAGAAAAGAACGAACATGAACTCCGCATAAATTGAGTTCCAAGTTGAGCCTGATAGAGAAACACCTCGTGTAGCTACCTATCAACCTATCACTCCACAGAATCCACCAGTTCAGGACATTTCGCCTCCCAATACACATAACGTTAGTATTAGTAACGCCGCAGGAGTGAGTACTCAGAACATTCCGCGTAGTAACATCCCTAACACCGCACATAACACTGCGCATAACACTGCACCACCTAGAAGGAGGATGAATGACGATATAAAACTATCGATATATAAAGGAACGGGTCTAGAAGACCCTGAGAAACACTGGTTTCTATGTGAAGCTGTGTGGAACATCAAGCAAGTCCAGGATGATGCTATTAAGCAAGCACAGCTTATCACTACATTTAGGGATAAAGGCTTGAATTGGCTTATGAAGTATTCTAGTGGACATAATAGAACTCTACTGGATATCAAGGATGCCCTCTTAAGAGAATTCATGAAGCCTAAATCAGAGTCACAATGCATCACAAAACTAAATGAGATTAAGAATAAAATAACTGAGTCAGTATGGGAATTTGACCAGAAGTTTAAATCATTGTTAGATCAGGTCAGTTTTGACATAGCACCGCAACAACACCAAGAGTGGTTCATAGCTGCGATGTTGCCACACATTAGACTACCACTGATGCAACTAAAGGTTGATTCGCATGCAGAAGCCTTAGAGATTGTGATGAAATTAGAAGCTTCACCGATAGGAGAGACCAACCAAGGAATAGTCCAGATCCAGAATCAACCAGCAACTCTAACATTACAATTACAAGACATCAAGAAGGGGAAAGAGACCAGAGAAGAAGTTTGGTGTACAAGATGCAAGGGAGAAGGGCACTCGAAGGAATGTTTCCCTCTCTTTCAAGATTAGCTCGACAATGGAGCACCGAATCCACTAAATCAGCAACAAGGACTGTGGTGTGAGATCTGTTGAACAAGAGGACACCGGCCTGAAGATTGTTATTTGATCCAGAAATATGTGCGAACACCCAAGAATTTGTATTGCAATTTATGTAAATCAGTTGGCCATGATGATTCCAACTGTCGAGCATATGAACTAATGATATAAAGGAAGCATGATGTTTATAGAGTTCAAGAAGAAACACCACAGCACAATGATAATGCGCAGTATGACCAGGGCGCATATAGAGGCCATGGTGGATTCCGCGGAAGCGGAAGAAACACTGGCCTAGGACAAGGAAGAGGAAGACGTCAGATGATCTATTATAACTGTGGCCAGCCAGGTCACATATCTAGAGACTGAACCAATGCTTGTACTACATGTAGATATTGTAAATATTTTTATCATGTCATTGAGGCATGCCCAATGCTACAAGCAAAAATGCAAGAAATAAAATAAGAAGCACCGAACCCGAATGTTCAGATGATTGCAACAGAGAAAAGAGATCCAAACATCAATGTTGTGATGCAAAGTGGTGTTGCAACAGGAAGAGATAAAGAACTAGAACCTTCGACTTTTGAGAATTGTCAAGCTAAGCAAATTCCTACTGAAGGGTTCTGGATAAGAAAAGAAACTGGGAAAGCACCTGCTTTCAATATGGAAAGAAACAAAGAAGTCTTCGCAGAAGCAAGGGAGACCTTCAAAGAACTGACACCTGTGACACCAAGAATCCCATTGCGAAGTGAAACAGGGCACATGAAGGATGTGCCAGCAGCATATGACAAGACATGTAACACAGCAGAAATAGGAAATTCTGTTGCGCAGTTCCTACGGAGCTGTATGAAGTTACTAAAAAGAGAAGATGATTTAGTAGAATTGCAGAACTTACTATACCAATATGAACCACGTAGTAGCACAAATACTGCTCAAAGCGCAATTCACCACATCAAAAGTCATAAGAGAACATGCCGAGAAATGAGGCTAAGTGCACACATTGGAGACTATGAGATGGATGAGATCATCCTTGATTTGGGATCTGAAATGAATGTCTTGACCAAGCAGACATGGGAACAGATGGGGAAACCAAGGTTATCATGGTCACCCATACAACTAAGATTAGCCAATCAGCAGAAGGTCATACCCTTTGGATAGTTAGCGAATGTTCTTGTGGACATTGATGGAGTAAGAATCTCAATAGACTTCAAAGTTATTGAGATCATCGACGATAGTAACTCATATCTAGCATTACTCGGGATAGACTGGGCGATGGATAGCCTCGCAATCATCGACTTGAAGGAAAAAAAGATGATATTTGAAGGATGACTACATTAGACCTTGATCGCATATACAAGATGACTACGAATAAGGATGACTACATCAATCCTATGGTTGATGGAACGTTGAGTTGGCGCTGCAACAACTCTTGCGTATCAGACTCCGATGTAGGATTGGAGAATTGGTAAATCCGAATGCATGAAGTGTCTGCACGAAGCTACGTGCAGATCACCAAATCACTGTGTTGGATTGGAACAAAGGTAAGTCCAATCCCCACTTATGATGGTTCAACTAACGTCTATACATTTTTGCACAAGTATACTGTATCAATTTTAGCTGAACATCGGATACCAACATTGGATATGGTACTACGTGCTACACCTTCAGATGGTGGGCCACGCATAAGGAAACTATGACCACATGGGAATAGTGCAAGCACATGATGCAAATCATATTCACAGAGAAAGCTGCGCTAACAATGGAAAAGTATAATGGACAAAAAAATCCAAGGGATCACCTAGAGATCTGTTCAAAAGCATGGATAAAAAGACCACAGACAGAATGGGTTCATCTATTTGTGCACACATTAGAGCAGATTCCAAGCAACTGGTATACCGACGCGGAAATTCGCAAATAAACATTATATTGGTCTATCATGACTGCGAATTTCCAGAGAACTTTCAGTTTTGAAGATGACTCTCCAAGCATAAACGAAGCTCTGCATATTATTAAAGAAAGGATATTCAGAGACGAATTCCCAAGTACAAAAGAGGCATTAGAGGTCATCAAAGACAAGATATTTGAATACGTGAAGGTACTTGTGAACCTACAACCAGAATGGGAAAGAACGATAGAATATGCCCTTGAATGTTATAACCTCGTTGAAGATGAAGAAGATGAAGAGGAGAGTGATGAGGAGGATTCGCGCAATATCAATATACCTGAATCAGAGGGAGCACGCGATGTAGAGGGACCTCCATTAGAAATTCCAGATATGAGCGGCCCTGTCAAGACAAGAAAAGTTAACATTGGCACAAGCGAGGAACCAAAGTTCGCATCCATTGGAGATTACTGGGATGATGAAATGGTCACACAGATCGTGGACCTTCTACATGAGTATAAGGATTTGTTTCCAACAAAGTTCATCGAAATGAAAGGCATTTTGGGCGACTTGGGAGTCATGAAGATAACTCTCAAGCCAAGCGTGAAGCCCATTAAGCAGAGGCCTTATCGACTGAATCCCAGATACAAAGAAAGAGTGAAGGTAGAGATCAATAAGATGCTCGATGCAGGGATCATTGATCCAGTCAAAGAATCAGAATGGATAAGCCCTATGGTTATCCAAAATAAGAAGACAAAATGAGAAATCAGCATCTGCATAGATCTGAGGAAGCTGAAGGATGCTTCGCTACATGACCCATTTCCTACTCCATTCACAGATGATGTATTTGATAATGTGGGAGGAAATGAGGCCTACTCATTCATTGATGGATTTTCTGGATACCATCAGATCAGGATTGATGAAGCAGACAGACTTAAGACTATATTTGCTACCGAATGGGGCTCATATCAATATACAGTCATGCCATTTGGTTTGAAGAATGCACCTGCTATATTTTCCAGAGTTGTTGTGGCTGCATTCGAGGAATTTATCCATAAGTTCTTAGAAGTCTATTTTGATGATTGGGATGTATTTGGTTTACTGAAAAACCATTATGAAAACCTCAAAATGATGCTAGCTAAGTGTAGACAACATCAAATCTCTTTAAATTTGAATAAATGTATTTTCTATGTACCCTATGGAATTCTACTGGGACACATTGTGTGCAAGCAAGGCCTGATGGTTGATCCCGCGAAGATCGCAGTCATTGTGAATTTACTAGCATCGAATTCAGTCAAGCAGCTTCATGGGACACTGGGACATACCGGATATTACAGAAAGTTCATCAAGGGTTATGCGCAAATCGCCGCGCTGATGGAGAAACTTCTGAAGAAAGAAGTGTAGTTCATATGGAATGTAGAATGCCAGAAAGGACTAGATACACTAAAAGAGAAAATGGTAACTGCGCCAATCCTTGTTTTCCCATATTGCAATAAACCATTCCATGTACATGTTGATGCTTCATCAATAGCATTGGGCATTATGCTCGCTCAACCTGGTGAAGGGGGAATTCATCACCCCATTGTGTTTTCAAGCAGACAACTATCTTCAGCCAAAAAGAACTACAAAACTACAGAAAGAGAAGGTCTAGCTGTGGTTTACGCACTCCATAAATTCAGACACTATTTACTGGGTGCGCACTTCTTCATGTACACTGACCATTCAGCTCTAAAATACTTGGTCAATAAGCCAGTGTTAGTGGGGGAGAATATGCAAATGACTTCTACTCTTTCAGGAGTATAAATTTGAAATCATTGTTAAACCAGGAAGACTGAACCTAGGACTTGACCATCTCTCAAGGATTGAGTCAGGTGAAGAACCCACTAATCTTGAAGACAATCTACGTGACGCGTAGTTATTTTCCATACAGATTGTAGATGATTATTACAAAGAATTTGTCGAATTATTGACAACAGGATTGGCACCCATAGAGTTTACTACGCAGCAGAAGAAGCAGCTGGTAGTTAAAGAGGCAGACTTCACTATCATCGCAGGACAACTAAACAAGTTGGAACCAGATGAAGTGCTGCGTAGATGCATGTTAGAGCATGAGAAACCATTTATATTGGCTGAGGCACATTTAGGTGTGTCTGGAGGTCACTACGCAGGTAGAGCTATTGCATAGAAGATATTAAGAGTAGGGCTATGGTGGCCTACCCTACACAAAGATTCAAAGGAACATTGCCGCAGTTGCGATGCATGCCAAAGGACTAGAAATATATCGCGAAGAGATGAAATGTCGTTAAGACCGCAACTCACTTTACAGGCATTTGACAAGTGGGCCATTGATTTCGTGGGACCTATTAACCCACCGGGAAAGATGACTGTTGCGAGATACATTATAACCGCGATAGATTATCTCACCAGATGGGCAGAAGCTAAACCAGTGAAGGACTGTAGCGCAGTTACTGTCACACAATTCATATTCGAGAACATCCTTACCAGATTTGGATGCCCAAAAATATTGATGAGAAACCAAGGAACTCATTTCCTGAACAAAACCATTGAAGCATTGACTGCAGAATTTTAGATACATCATCAAAGGAGTACACCATACCACCCACAAGCCAATGGAACTGTTGAAGCATTTAACAAAGTGCTGGAAAATGCGCTGACCAAGGTATGCAATGTAAACAGAGATGATTGGGATCTGCGCATACCGGCTGTACTATGGGCATATATAATAACTTGTAAAAAAATGATAGGCCATACACCTTTCAGACTGGCCTATGGACAGGAAGCTGTGATTCCTATAGAGTACATTGTACCAAGCTTGAAAATTGTTGCATTCACAGACATGGCAGATGAAGAGACATTGCAAGAAAGGCTTCTACAGTTGGTTGGATTGGAGGAAGATCGCTTCATTGTAGGATTTCACCAGCAACTGCAGAAGGACAGAGAAAAATCATGGCATGATCTCCATATCAAGCACAAAATCTTCCAGGTAGGAGGCCTTGTCCTCCTGTATGATAGTAAATTCATGAGATTTCTTGGAAAATTTAAAATGCATTGGCTTGGGCCATATATTGTTATGCATGTCACTAACAGTGGTGCAGCTCAGTTAGCCACATTATCCGGAGACAACTTACCAGGTCTAGTTAATGGAAGTAGACTAAAAACCTACAAGGATAGTCCTATTTCGCAGAACACTCACTGAAATGAAGCTACAAAAACAAAAAGAGAAAACAAAAGAAAAGAAAAGAGAAGTAGAAGCGTGCAGTCGAGAAGTTCTAAATGCAGCTGCGTAGCTCAAAGGAAATGCGAAGAAGGAAAAGTTCTAAGATGACACCGCGCATTTCACCACGTTGGGAGTGGTGACAACTGTCTGCATAGTTCGACGCAACACCTCAAAATAGCCATTAGAGATGGAAACTAGCCGTTATACAGTGATTTTGCCGACATCACTTGAGCATTTAACGAAAAATTAGCCGTTCTAAAGCAATTAAGGAAGGAAAGGCCCAAAATCCTCGGCGGATTTGGCCAACGACCATCACAGTGAATGCTGATCTAGCCGTTTTTGGGCATGGGTAAGGCTTACAGTGCCTATAAATACCGCAATTTGCATAGTGATTCGGTTACCACGATTTTGAAGCTAAGTACTACAGAGAATTCATTGATTTTCTTGAGCTCGTATTCACACTGTAAGTGAATGTTTGAAGAGACTACTCTAGAAAAAGTGCTGCATGAATTCAACCAAGTTGGGACAGAAGGGTTGATGAAAACCCATGCCAAGAAGACTGTTACAGAAAAAGGTCAGGGTTCACACCGTTCACCACACCATCCTACAATGATGCATCCCAAAGGAAAAGAACCTGCAGTTGAAACATCTAAACCGAAGATAATAGGGCCTAAGAGACTAGACGCCCCACTAGCAGATGCAGAGTTGCCGATATACTTGAGACCAACATACATTTCTCCGCGTGCACAAGATGCACCGCCTGTGAAACTTTCCAGAAACGCCAAGTATGAAATACCACTTCCACCAATGTCCAGTCATGTCAAGCCATAAGAAAATTTGTTGGGCAAGATCGCATATTGCAAGTTCAAAGACTACGATTTACTACAACAGCTCAAGGATCCTGATGAGCCGAAGTACCCTCAGGTTCAACCCGACAGATATATGTGCCGAAAGATGGATGTAAAGAATAATCCACTGCTGGTAGCGTAGAGTTTCCTTTCTGAAGTCGTGGACTCAAGCCTTTTGAACCTGCTATGCATCCCACACTTCGACAGGAAACTTGAACTCAATGCGGTTGTGCGCACACTGATATCACGCACAAACCAAGGCTACCTATGGATGGACAAAAATGTCGATATCAACATAGAATTTATCCATAGGATCACAGGGCTTAGTAAGCGGGGTGACGACCCTAATAATTTCTTTGTGGGAAAAACCAAAGATAAAGAGATCGCCGCATAGATGAAAGAATAATATCATACTCCCAAAGGAAAGTGAAGCTTTGTCACAGAAGACCTAAAAGATGACACTATGCGGTTTGTAGTACAACTGCTTGGAGGAAAAGTCTTGCGAAAGGCAAGACCAACAGAAGTACCAGCAGGAGCAATTCACCTCGCTGCAAAGACAGTGCAGGGAGCAAGGTTTAATTGGTGTCAGTATCTACTAAATGAATTTTTGGATGATGTCCACGACACTTAGATCAATGTCACAGCCTTTCACTACAGCTGGCTAATGGTGTTGATCTCCTTTGTAGGATGGAAAGAACCAAAGCATTTTGTCGATCTTTCCTCTCTCATCTAGGATTGCCGAGGACCTAGATATGCAAATCTTTGGGCAACTCTGAAGACAGAACAACAATGCGCCTCCAATGAATTATTACTCACATACTACGAGTAGCTGTGCGATGTCATTGTTCGCACACCTCGCATTTCAAAGGAGGTAACAACAAGTATATCCGCACTTTAAATTTTAAAGCTGAAATGCATTTCATTTATATTTAAGCAAAAGCACAGAAAAAGAATCCAGAATGGTTCGCAGGGAACTATCACTTGGACGAAGAGGGTATTGACTTGATCATGAAGGAATGGGTAGATGAATGGAAGGTCGAAGGAACAATGGTCATCGACAGTGATTCTGATGAAATTTTTCAGACCCCAACAAATATCATTGAAGAAACTGACGAAGACCAAGACAAAGCAACCGACGAATTTCAGAGTATACCAGGAGAAAAGAGGAAGGATCCAGAAAGCTCGGTACTAGAGAAAGGGCCGAAAAAGAAGCAAAAAGCAACAAATCTCCCCTCGGAAGCAATATTGCACGATGATGATTATGAGATCATTGCAGGTAGGTTCATTGCATATCTGGACGACGCGCTTTCCCTAAAAGACAACAAAAATGCAGAGATCCAAGCGAGACTAAAAGAAAATCTGACCACCCTACAGAGCATCGCAGCGAAGATGGAACAAGTCTAGAAAGACTTGGTTCGCGATCCTGATTCAGAAGGAAAATCCGGTGCCACATTTCCACAGAGAAAGCCCTTGGCTCTAACCATGGCACTGCGACCGCACATCGTCCGCATAGACCCACTCAGTGTAATTCTACCAAGCAGCGAATTAAGTGAAGGCGCGAATACATTGCCGCATGTGGATATTGATATCACAATGTTACCACTAGAAGGCTTACATAATCTGCACTTGCAGGTTGTGGAGGAAATCCATGATAGAGATATGGTGAGTTTGAGCCAACACCAGGATCTTGAAGCAAACTATAAGCAGCTCTAGGAAGAGAGCGCGCAAAAGGATAAAGAGCTTGAAAGTGCACATGAGCAGTGCAAAAGAATAAAGCAGACTGTTGCTTCGGTCTACGCAGAGATGCCAGAGTGTGACGAGTAGCCAGATCTCGTAGACACCATCCTTAAGATCGGCTTGGTAGTCAGCAATCTTAAGGCCGAAATAGCAGATATGGAGACTGACTACAAAGAAAAGCTTGCCACTTTGGAAGCACATAATCTCTCGAAGACACCACCAGATCAAACAAAACTTAGAAAAATAGAAGTGAAAGCCGCCACAGAAAACATATCTGGTGAAATATCTAAGTGTCAGAGCTTGCTAGATGAAGCAACAAGAGTATGGACTACTCTGCAATAGGACCCTCAGCCATTGCAAGTTCAGAACATCGTGCAGGAAAAACAAGCAGCTTTAGACTCTCTAAACGCGGAGATGAAGAACCTGCTACCAAGAGAGAGACTCCACCGATTTGTGGAAGTCAAAGAACTAAAGAGGGAACTTCAAGTGTTAAGAGAAAAGGAGGCAGAAACTGGGGAAAAGTCACAGCCCCTGTAGGAATAAGCCCATGGTATCTCGCAAGAGATTGAAGAGAAAATGAAAGAACTCCGAGAGTTAGAGAAAACAGTACAAGAATAGGCTCAGGAAGACCTAACACCAGATGTGTTGGAATTGTTAAGGTAGTTGAGCAAGACGCTATAGACACAGTTGCGACGCTAACCGCAACCTTTCAAGAATTAGTTGTGAAGATAGATCAACAAGGAGAAGCGCAGTGTAGTGAACCTATGGAAAGTGACTCGGGGGTGAGCCACATGTAAGTGTTAGGGGCCTATTGGGCCTGGCCCAGGTTAAGACAATTTTGGACAAGTCAATTTTGGCAGCTACGAAGTAACAACACATCAAAGCACCAACAAAGTAGAAGAGCTAGCGCTACGGAGATATAGCGCTGTGGAGATATAGCACTGTGGAGATATAGCGCTGCGAAGTTACTGCGCTGCGGAGATACAACGCTGCGAAGAGCCAGCTCCGTGAAGATCCAGTATGGAATATTTTTGGATGGAAAATGGTATAAATTCCGGTGAGATCGATTAGTGATCTATTTTGGTTAAGATAAACTGAGATTCCCAGGATACGGGTAAGGAGTGGTGAAGAAGGAAAGCGACCGGTCGCACAAGCAAAGGTAGCACTACATGAACCGAGCACACGAAGTTGTTAGAGAAGGAACGACGGTATGAAAGCGACCCATTGACATGCGTTCGACAAAGGGGATGAAAGCGACATGACCACGCGCATTCAGAAGATTTCAGAATCTAGAGATAGCACAAAAGGGTGGCCACGACGGTGAAGTCGCTATCAGATCCTAACAGTTCTGGTTAGCAGGGTAACCACACCAGTTTTGGGTAACCTTAGGGTTTTTGGCCCACCATGATGTAACAGACGTGACCTAAGGGCACGATCTATTTAAAGGGAAATTTTGTAAGAGAAAGGGTTGATTATGTATGGGATTATTGTTGAATATTGATATCTATTGAGAGACTATTGTAAGAGGCTCTGCAACTGTGTGCGCAGAGACCCATAGAAGAGAGAAGAGAGTCTGCAACTGAGTGCATAGACTGGAAGTGTTGTACCCTTCCCATTGATAATATAACAACAGTTCTCGTGGATGTATCTCCCATCCTAGGGGCGAACCACATTAAATCCTTGTGTTATGTGATTGAATGTTTGTTTGTCTTGATGAATGGTTAAGTTCCTGCTTATGAGTAAATGTATCTTTGCTTCCATGTATATTTTCCATATGAGTGAATGATAGGAATAATATGCTAAGTGTTGAATGCATATGAGTGAATGTTGAATGCACAAGTCTTTCTGAACATGATGAACACATAAGTAAATGGGTAAAACAATTAATTCAACGAAGTCTATATAGTGCGATTCCCTGAAGCACAACACCGGAAGTGCGCAGTGCATTGTAGATCATCATATTGTATAAGCTTGCAAGGTTTACAATTTAAGATGCTTGTTGAATACATAGGTTCACATTAAGTAAAGACTGTCAAAGTAGTGTGATTTCCAAAGAGGAAGCGCAGTCCTCCGTTGCATTGTCATGTTGTTCAGCGGCCATTTTGAACGGCGCAGTCCTTGGATGCGCGATAGTATAAGTGTGCACCGCGAAGTAGGTGGAGCTTCACGTAGTACTGATGTAGAAAGACAGACATACAATGTTCTGCAAATACAATTACTAAGAAAAGAGTTTAGGGTTAGAAGGATATGTACCTTATTTAGAAGGTTGATCCAAGACTTTTTCTTCCTCGCTCTTCAATGAAACAACCTACAAAACAACTTCAAAACCTTCCTCAAACTAGTTTGACTACAAATAAAGAGATTGACATTTATAATAACATAAAACATCAACTTGTAATCAGATTTGAAACATACACAAACAAATCATATTTGGGAAAGGAAGAATATCTGATCTTTATGAATGCATGAAGCAAGTACATAAATTATACCTATCTGTAGTAAGCACCGTCGTAACTAGACCTTGAGTTCCTGCTCCTCTCTCTTGATTAAGAATTCCTCCAGCATTACATTACCAAAAGTGGGCTCCCCTTCTCCAAGGTTGTTGGCAGGAAATACTACCCTATAGTGAGGAAATAGACGCTATCAACTTAAGGGGGTGACAGGTAAACATACTGATTGTATCACAGAAGCGTTTATAAAGGAAAATGGATTAGAGACCTTGAGGACATACCTTATGAACGAAGTTTGATCCTAGCTTTTGTCGAACCTTGGGCTTGATCCTCCACTCAATCTCCCGTCCGATAACCTGCAACACAAAGACCTTTCTCAGCGTATCTTGGCCAATATAATAATGATGGAATTGAAAAGTAATTCAAACATCAAGCATTAACCAACATTGATCCAAACAAATACATAGTCCATTAAGCATTTGATTTGGGATGGGAAAGATGTTTCAACCTTTTATTGTCAAAAACATATGAATAATACAAAGTATACCTGACTTTGCAGCATGCTCATGCAACCTGATCCTAGGCTCCTGCTCCTCTCTGACTTCAAAGTTTCTCCAGCATAAACACCTTCAATACAAGTTTCTCATATAATAAGAGTCTCTCTATGGCTCTCTTGTCTATATGTCTAACCCCTCTCTTCAATCCTCCTTGTATTTATAGGACAAGGTAGGCAGTTCAGGTCGAGAGGTGGTTGAAGGGGAAGTTGGGGAAGTTGGGAAACCAATTGCAACTAATCCCAATTCGTCAAATTAATATTTTTTTGATCATATAGATGTGCGCGACTATTTCACAGTGGAGTAGCTCCCAACATGCAACTACAGTGTTTAACAACTAGTGTTTGCCACTTTTTTGATGATGTGCACTACTAGTTTACTAAAGTAGAGTAGCGCATACTAGGAGGTGTGCGCTACTATATAGCTTATAGAGTAGGGCATATGCGCTGGTTTGCTTAAGAAGAGTAGCGCCCATGCCAAAATATGATATTTTTTAGGGTTTTGTCAGCTTGCAGGAAGGTGATTCAGGTCAAAGTCTCATCTGAGGTTATCATGCTCTTCAATCCAAGTTGTCCTTTTGTGTGATCGACAAATCAAGGTGATCACAGACATAGAAGTGCATATTTGACCTATAATAGATGCCCCCTAATGTGTGAGGTCAAAGGGAAATGATGGCTGAAATACATTATAATCCAAAACCATAGGAGGAGAAAGAAACCGCAGGACCAAGTCACAGAAACACCTGAAACAAAGATCAAGGTCAGCTAGCAATTACATTCTTGACATCATATAGATGTGCAGTGTGATACAACATGATCTTCGATACATAACGAGGAGATGTATATAGCATGGCCACTTGAAATACAAGCATGGATCCATGTCAAACTAAGAGATCATAGCCATAACAACAAACTGGATCTATGTCTCATGGAGAGACGAATATAAGTGAGGCTCAGTCTTGCGCAACTTGGGTGATAACATAATCAGGTAATGTCATCAACATCCCAAGGTCTTCATCCAAAACAACCCAAGGTACGAACCCTAACCATGTGAATAAATGAGCTGATAGTTGAACATGGGGGATATCGTTTGATTACCGGTCCTTGATGTATACCGTTAACAAACACGAGGGCTTCCACCGATAATGATGATGGGGCCCAAGGTACCTAGTACGATCCAACAAGTGTGAATAAGTGGACTTGGAGTCGAACACTTGAGGATCCTGTCGAATGAGAAACATTGATATATTCTCATCATTCAACAACGAGGAAAATTGCCACTGGTGACTGGAATCTCCAAGGTACTAACCGAAACTCTAAACTTCATTCCCAGAGCAAAATGAGTTGATGTCGATGGGAAGAAGTCCGTTGGAAGGGAGGCCTTAAGGAATCCTCCATCATCTAACATGAGGGACACTCAACTGGTATGAGCTGATATGGAGTAATATATGTAACAAGACTGACACTAAGATGGCTGACACATGAGGTCAAGGTAAACTGCAGAATGGCCGACACAGGGTATATCCTTGAATAGTAAGCACGTCACAAAGTGACTCGGGCAGTTTTCAACATAATGGGGAAAATTATATAAACCTGTAACGTAGGAGACATTAGCAGGCCCTCCATATGGTTGGAAGAATAACCAACCGGGGGAGTAAAAAACTTAGAGATCAGGTTCACCCTAAGGTCAAAAACTAAACCCAACCGACATGATAGACTCAAGTAGATGCTGTGTTCAAGGATAGAACTGAATGAACTTTCTTTGACACGAAAGATCAGGGTAAATTTTAAGGGTGAAATTTCACCAATTGGCTATTTTTCGGGCTTTTTTTCAAAAAATAAATTCGCTATTTGGTCATTTTTAGTCTCTAATATCGCCTATATTTACATAAAATATGTTTTTTATCATAATATTCGCCAAAATTTATATATTTCTGTAGTAAATTGTACGTTTCATATTTAATATTCGCCTACCTATCCATATACATGTTTTTTTCAATCCAAAATAATCGCCTATGATACTATACTTAAGTATAATATTAGAATCCTTAAAAAATACCCTGCTAAAGATATGATACATCTTTCTCATCCCTTATTCTTTTTAGATAAAAGAATACCTTTCTTGTTGTTTTAATGAGTCCAAGAAAGAATGAAAACTCAATAGATCCAACCATGTAAAAATTTTAATGAGCCCATGGGAGGAAGACTCAAGACCTTCTTCATTGTTTACAGAGTTCAAAGAAAAGATAGAAGATTACTCTATATTACTGATCTCTGGATTTTAATATCGAGCCGAGATCTGTTTCTGCTCGCCTATGTTTACAATTTTAAGGAGTCTGAAAAATTTAAACAATAACTCCATACACTTACTCATGGATTTTAATATCGAGCCTGTTACCTCCCCATCTGCATGGGTGGTCACTCAATGATAGGATGAAACTGTTGCATGAAAATTCAGTAGAAAGTTGGCAGGTTGGTCATAATGATTAGAGAGATTCTGAAACATAGGACAGCTAGTGTGGTCAGGAGCAGGGCTACTGAATCACCATCTTGCACAGTGCTCCGATTTGCTGACTGGTCGTTCCATTATTAAATTTGCTTTCTGGTGATGGAGTTACAGGATTGTTTAAAGGAGGTTCTGCCACCAAATTGTGTTGTGACCACTGTGAAATTATTCTCAGGGTGTTGAAACAAAATACAGACCTACAATCATGTCCCCTAGTAGCAGGTTATGTAGAGATAAACAACGGAAATGCCTGAGTGGGGAAATCGTGATCAAATCTCAGAAATTCTGAAATGTTTTCCAGATTCTTGCTTTGCTACAAATCGCGGAGGGGTACAAAAGACTTCTGCTACAGGAATTTGCTTATGAGCAGGAAAACGAAACACTCGATGCTGCCTCATTTAGTGTCAGCATTACACGAAATTGGGGAGTAGGCGAGAGTGGATATTTTATGGGCACTAGCAATCCACCTTATATAGCAACTAGTCAAATACAGTTTATAAGGGCATTCTTTCAGATGGTAAAATGGTGGTAATGAAGCAACTCTCTTCTGACTCTAGGAAAGGAAAACGCGAAGTTTATAAATGAAGTAACTGTAATATCTGCAGTGAAACATAGAAACCTTGTAAAGTTGCATGGATGTTGATGCTCACGACTCATAAACAACTGAGTTCTTTGAATATTCTGAATACCGCCAAGTTTGTTATGATTATAAAATTGTACAGAAGCTTACAAATGAAGAGACCCCGCCATCACAGCATCCTCTTTCACACATGCTCTTTTTATTACAACAGGAATAGGTCCATTCAAAGTAATTACAGACGCAATCAGATCTGGTAACCGACAACTTAGAAACCCGTTGAGGTTGTCTTTATTGACCACTGATGTCAACAGAGCCATTGGATTCTTTAGAAACCATGAAGCTTGAAACAGAGCATCTTCAGTTGAATCTATCCGGCAGAATACCTCCTCCCGGACCGTGAAGTTCAGCCTTCAATCAGTATTGAGAAGGGAGCATTATAAAAGAATATATTTCCCACGCATCGAATCTGGAGGACGACCTGGAAAGTTTGATAAAGCAGCAATCTATGAGTAAATTCGATCCTCTGTTTCAAATAGAGACAATCGATTCGGCACAGTGCTTATCCACCGGTTTGACCCATGTTCGCGTTGGTAGTGACTCACCCACTCTAAATCGATGCATAATTAATATCAAATGCCACAGCTCGGCTTCATCGAGACGATCAACACACAGCCGATTACAAAGTTACGAGTGAACATATGCTTGGAAAATCAGCGTGGCATGATCCAAATCGCCCTGGCCCTCACGACTCTCCGCTTGCCTTTCTACATTATAGGTGCTTGGAAAGTGACGAAAAGGACGCAGCAGAGCTTAACACCAATCGAAGGTCACACCGAGTCGTGGAGTGTTACTTGGGTTTTTTCACATGAGTCGTGGGTTACCGCCGAGTCCACCTACCACGTGGATCATCGACATCACTCATCAAAAGATGCATCCAAATCTACAGCTCCAATTTGACGTGATCGGACTGAGTTTCCAAAAAAATCATTAAGATAATGGGTCTTACTCATTCAGCAGCCGATTACAACGCCGATTGGGTAATTGCTAGATGTTCAAATAATCAACATAGCAGAGATTCATGCTTGGCAGCCGATTTACTTGTGGTCGAGTTCTGATAGTCGGTGGGGGGTTTTTTATCTCGCGGTTGCACCCTGTGTTTATCCACGCCAGTTTGATGTTCCGATTGGTATCAGCTGACAGCTGTGTGGGCATTTTTGTTTACGTGGCTGTGGAAGCAGCTGGGTGTTGAGTTGAGTTCCACGCTGAGCTCGAATTCCACTAGGGTTTATGAGATGTTTTTTGACTGACAGATGCATGGCAACCAACTTCAGCCGAGCCCACAAACAGGTCACGATATGGAGGTGTCACATGTTCATTTGGAAGCCGATTACATCTTGACTCAGTCGAGCTCTTTCATATTTGGCTACGAGAGGGTTGGTGTGATTAGCCGAAAGTGAAGTCCCTTTTTAATTATTATTTTATTTACTTCTAGAGACCACTTTTAATTTTTATGATGATTTTATTTTAGGAAAACCTTTTGGGTTTATAAAAGGAGATAGCCTCCTTCATTGTAAAAAAATGGAGAATTTTGGAAGTTTTTTTTTCCGTGAGCTAAATAGAAAAATATCATGATGGGATTCTTTGGATAAATGGAGAGTTCTTTCGTCCTTTGTTTGCCATTTCTATTTGTATGACATCTTTCATTTTGCATGAGACAATAATTCTCTTAGCTATTTGCTTTCGACTCTTAAGCTGGGATCATCTGAATGGAAGGCTAACAATCTAGCACAATTTTATTTGACCCATGTTTTTCTCTTAAGTTTTGCGGCTTTCAGGTATGCTCTAGTGCAAGAGCTCTTAGTTGGTTACTACTTTCACCTGGCAGCAAGGTCCTATTAGAGCTCTCCTTTGACTCCATTCGCCCCTCTCTGACACTGGCACTGGTCTTTCCCTGAGGATTGATCTTCCTTTCCTTTCCATCACCCATCTAAAATTATCTTTCGTTACCCCCGTTTCCCTAAAGCAGCCTCTTCCATTCACCTTGCCCGTTACTGAACCTGCCTTAGTGATCCTATTTTAGGGATACCCCCCTAATGTTGGAGAAGAGCCAACCTAAAGCGAAGAGGAGAGGAGTGTGGTGACATTGGCCTCTCTCCTGAGAGAGTTGTCATTCCAGCCGGCGTTGCACATTTTGGGCTTTCAAACGACACGCATGCCATTTCGGAGGACAACAGAGCCCAAGTAGGTTAATGTTCGTCGGTGTTTCCTTGTTTATAGAGTCTGAAAAACTTAAACAATCCTCTTTTCACCTATCCATGGATTTTATATCGAGCTCGGATTGGTCTATGCTCGGCGGTGTTTTCTTGTTTATAGAGTTGAAAAACTTAAACAGTCCTCTATTTACCATCTCATGGATTTTACATCGAGCCCAAGTAGGTGAATTCTCGCTTGGTGTTTTCATGTTTAGAGAGCCTAAAAACCCTAAAGAAAGGCTCTGAAAGGTCATTTTTCGTAAAGTTAGTCTCCTCCCCCGAAAAAGTATAAAACAATGGAAGAAGAACTCTTCTAGCGCATACAAAAGTATACCTAGAGTATACCTTTTCCGTAATTTATCCACCAAGGCCCGGAAAAGGGTTAATTCTATACCTGAGTGGATGAACCTTCAATTACTTTAACGAGCTTGAAGAGGACAAGTTTGCTCGGCGATCTTGTTTAGGTTTAAATAGTCCAAACAAGAGCTTAAAATGACTTAAATGACAGCTTCTAGGTTCACGACTCATGATCTACCAAAACTAGGACTTCAACAAATATGTTAGTAATCGCGACAAAAATTCTTAAATGATATGTAAATTTTAACTATGAGCTAGTTGAGAAGGTCTATCACCAAAAAAATTAGTCTTAAAGGATTGATCCTACAAAATTTTAGTGAAAAAATGAGAACCATTGGGTGAAATTACCTTAATACCATATGTAGCTATTAATTGATTAAATAGAACAAATTGGTAGAATTTGCAACTATAGAGATTTTACCAAAGTGGGTAAAAATTTAAAAACAAACTCATATATGTAATTTCAAAATTAAAACTCAAATTTCAATTTGGTTTTGTAGTCAAGAAAATTGGTAGCAAACCCTTGGATTTCAATCCTCCATGGCAATCAACTCAAGCAACTAACCAACATTTTGCCTCCATCAAGTAAGTTTAAATCATCCTAACTTGCATTTCCATTGTTCATTTGTCAAATTTTGAGCTAAAAATCAATTTTAAGGCCATGTTCACATCGTGAGAAGTGTGTGCGCTACTCCGCAGTAGACATAGTAGGGCATACTGGGAGGTATGCGCTACTCTACTTCTACACAGTAGCGCCCATGCGTGACTGTGTGGCTTATACAGTAGCGCACACCCCTGAACATGAAGAAAAAAGTGTCGAGATGCTAAAAATTGACATTTTTGTGGCAGGATGGTACTTATTTGGAGGGAGAGAGAACATGAGGAGATGGATAGGGTGGCAATGAAAGACCCATCCACTCTCCATGCACTTCGAATATGTGGTTTGTTAAAGTTTTACCGAATCGTGAACATGAGGGCACTCAATAGATTGCTTTGAAGACTCGTTCAATACTGGGATGTAGATGCCAATGCATTTGATATCCAAGGACAAACCTTGAACCTTACTTTCAACGACATATACTTCATTACCGGACTCTCTAGGAGGGGAGATGCAGTAAACTTGAAAGGATCTTCTCGCAATGTGGGTGCTAAATCGGTGCAAGCATATTTGAATGCATACTGTGTGGCGGGAGCCAAGAAATCAAGAAGTCAAATCCTAATTTCTACTATTGAAAGCCTCCCTCTAAAGGTTATTGTGAGTATGCTGAACCGCATGGCGGGGAGTGCCACACAACATTTAGCTTCAAGGCATTCCATGCATATTGGTGTTAGATGCTTGCAAGGTCATGTGTACGATTGGTGCACTAGTTTATTGGCAAATATGAAGCTTCAACTCACGAGTTGCAAATCCGGGAGAATGAAGAACTTTGGATATGGTAGCATTCTATGTACCTCCTTCTTCGAGAGGGTACCTGCTCTTAGCTTGAGGATGCCTCTACCTCTAGCTAACCCTCATGAGCCAAGATTGGGCCGTTGGGGTGACATATTTCTCCTCCAGGGTGGTGGTGAAAGTCACTTTTGTTATCATACTTATGATTTCTAGGGGTGGTGGGAGAGACAGGTGCCAACATTCGAGCAGTTTCCGTATGCTGGATTGGACTTCCCCCATGATCCAAAGCTGGTGCTTCCTCCAGGTGGTGCCTGGGGAGATATTGGTATGTTTTTACTTTGAGAATTATTTAATTTTTTCAAATTTTCAATTATATGATTTTATGAATGAATTTTGAAGTACTAAACAAGTGTCATATGCAGATATTGGGCTTGTTCGTCTCGAGGGACATCCTACTATCTTCGTGAGGCCAGCAGATATTGGTGCAGCTAATGCTATGTTAGGGACCATAGAGTGGAAAGTGAGTCGGTTGACTCATGATGTTCCTGCATACCGCATGGATCAAATACCTATTGATATGCAAGAAGATGTAGCTGGGGTGCCCCCAGCATGGCTTAGGGTAATGCGGAAGATAGCTAGGTTGGTCATATGTTATCGGGATACAGTAGATGATGATGAGGCCCCTCCTTCTCCATAGGAGATGGATACTGTATGTATATTTTTTAGGCCACTGAGCCCAATTTTGTACTTTATGACATGACTTGTGATCCAAAACTCATATATTTTTTGATACAGTATCGGATATATATACAGTATCGGTTATTTACATGTGTATGTGTTTGAACTTTATGTCTGAAATGTTGTTTATGGAAGTGTATGATACAAATGCCAATCTAAAACATAATTTGCAAATGAATCAGCTAATGCATTTAAATTTCTTGGAATGTGTTGATATATGATAGAATCAAACTGTCTTTCCAATAATCTAACTCGCAAAAACTGTCGTAGCAACATAGGATCTCTAATCTGGTAAACACCCGTTAACTGAAATACAACTAGTTGCGAGTCAAGTCTTACCTCCAAATGTGAAATTCCATGAATAAGAGCATCTCGGAGAAGTTCTATAATTGCACTGTACTCAGCTACATTGTTCGTAGTGGGACCCAAACA
This sequence comes from Larix kaempferi, assembly GCA_027924585.1. Lineage (NCBI taxonomy): Eukaryota > Viridiplantae > Streptophyta > Pinopsida > Pinales > Pinaceae > Larix > Larix kaempferi. The sequence goes on from BSBM01000365.1 coordinate 515,544, forward strand.
AACCCCCCCCAAAGAGACCAGTTGGCCAGCTGGTGAGTAAATGACCCAAGCTGCTGAAGCCAACTGTCGGGTGTGGCAATTGGCACCATCAGCAAATCCTAAGAAATGTTCAGTCGACATCTGATACACAAAATGAAGACACACATAAGGTTAACTAAGCAAACACAAGCAAAAACTAGCTCTACAAAATATACAGCTATGTTACAAGAAAAAGCACAACTGCCTAAGCGTAGTACTTCTCCAGGTAGAGCCCATTTCCAGGCTCAGGCAGCTTATTACCCTCGTAGTCTACTAGCTCGTAAGCAGCCTTCTTAATTACTTTCGAAATTATGTAAGGCTCGAGCCACATGGACTTGAACTTGCCAAGTCCTAGAGGTTCCTTGTCCTGATCCCAAAGTAGAACAAGATCTCCTCCAAGGAACACCCTAGGTTTGACAAACTTGTCATATTGTCCTTTGACTCATTTCTTATGAACTTCGTTTGCTATGAGCATGTCGCGGTGCTGCTCATCTAGATGCTCTAAATGCAACAAACGTTCTTCCAGTGCTGAAGTATCTGGTAGTAATTGAACAACAAGTTTTAACGAAGGAATCTCGCATTCAATCGGAACGACTGCTTCTATCCCATGCACAAGCTGGAAGGGAGAGAACCTGGTAGCAGTCTTTACATTCGCTCTGTAAGCCCAAAGAGCAGGGTATAGCATGATGTGCCAGTTATTTCGACTGGCATTAATAGTTCTTTGCAGAATTACCTTTAAAGTTTTGTTAACTGCCTCAACTTGTCCATTCACCTGTGGATAATATGAAGACGAATGTTCTTGCCGAAAACCTAACATTGTGTATAGATCGGTCATCATGCTATTCTGAAAATGACTGTCGTGATCAGTCACAATTTCTTTGGGTATGCCGAACCTTGCAATAATCTGATTGAATACAAAATAAGTGGCAATTTCTCCATCTGCCTTGACAGTAGGCATTGCCTCGTCCCACTTGGTGAAGTAGTCGACGGCAACGATGATATAATGATGTCCTCCAGCCGAAACTAGATTGCAAGTCATATAATAAACCCCCCATTTTGTGAAGGGACATGCTGTAATCACGGGATGAAGAGGAGCTGGATGTGCTCTCATTTTCCTGGTGAAAAAATGACACGTACGGCAGCGTTTCACAGCTTCCACACAATCTTTAAAGATTGTGGGCCAAAAATACTCGGCACATAGTATTTTCTGGGTTGTTTCCAACCCAGAAAGATGACCCCCACAAGCTCCATTGTGGGCATCATTCAATATTGATTCTGCTTCTTCCAAAGTCAAAAAATGTCGTAAGATGGAATCTACCCCACATCTATACAAAGTATCAGAGATGATGAGATAGTTTTTCACATGACTTTTCAGTTTGCGTTGTTCTTCTCTAGAAAAAGTGGTAGGACACCTCAAAGTCTGGAGATATACTAATATATCCCCATACCATGGGTCAGAGGAGGCAATAAGGAAGATATGTTTATCCGGGAATGATGATTCTTCCTCGATATGCTCTAAGTCACTCGAAAACTATGAGATTAACTCAGCGAACACTAGTGATTTCTTCGACTTGGCCGATTGAAAGACCAAATCGAACTCTTGTAAGATTACAATCCATTTATTATACTTCCCACCGATGATTCATCGAGTGAGAACATACTGGAAATGATTGACTTTTGCTATCACAGTAGTTGTTCTTAAAAGTATGTAATGACGAAGCCTCTATACCGCATAGACCGCAGCAAGTGCTAACTTATCAACATGCGAATATTTGACCTCAGGGGCTATCAATGCGTGAGAGAGATAGTAAACAACATGTTCTTGGAACGTGTCGTCCTCCTGAACTAATACTATGCCAATTGTATTAAGAGACGCCGCCAAATATAAAAGAAAATATTTTGTATAGTCCGGTAGGCTCAACAAGGGGGCTGAAAGTAGTGCCTTTTTCAAGGCCTCAAATGATGCTTGAGCAGCCTCATCCCACAAGAAGTAGGTATCTTGTTTAAGCAGTCTCATAAATCCTTTCATGATCTTAGCATAGTTTATGATAAAGCGTCGCAAGAAGTTAGACATGCCTTGCAGACTTTGAAGTTGTTGCAAGGTGTGAGGAGGAGGAAGATTTACAATTGCCTCAACTTTTAATAGGTCGACCATTATACCACAACTGGATACAATAAAACCCAGTAAACGTCCCGATTCGACGCATAATACCCACTTATTAGGATTCAAACAAATCTTATATTGTTTGCATCTTTCAAACACAAGTCTCAAATGAGCTGGATGATCCCCTCTCTTTTGAGATCGCGCCGAGAGGTCATCGAAGTAAGGTTCAACTATGTGTTTGATATCGTGAAAAGCGAAATTCATAGCTCGTTGGAACGTAGATCCAGCATTCTTTAAGCCAAACGGCATATTCCAGTACACAAAGGTTCCCCACGGGCAAATGAAAGTTGTTTTGTGTTGATATTCGGGTTTGATTTGGATTTGGTTATATCCCGAAAATCCATCCATGAAAGAAAACATCTCGTGTTCCGCACATGCATCTATGATCTAGTCGATAAATGGTGTGGGATAGTTATCTTTCGGATAAGCTTTATTCAAGTCCTGGAATTCAGTACAAACTCGAATGGTACCTTGCTTTTTATCAACTAGAACGGGGTTTGAAACCCATTCCGTCATGTCAATCGGGTAGATAAATCCGGCTCTAAGCAAATTTTCAACTTCTGCCTTAATGGCGGCTGCTTTTCAAGGATTCACAGGACGAAGCTTCTGTCTCACAGGTTTTTCATTAGGGTATGTAGTGATGGCATGCTCAACTATGGATGGATCGATGCCTGGAATCTCCTCATAAGACCAGGAAAAAATGCCACGAAATTATTTGAAAAGCTTGGTATACAAAGCGATCTCTTATGGAGAGCAGTCTGCACCAATAAAAATGTTTTCCACGACCCCGGTTTTGGTGGAAATGTTAATCGGGATTGTTCTCGATATATTAGCCATATTCCCTTCAGCGTAAAAAACTCTTGAAGTAGAAGGAAAAGATGACAAATCAACAAATCCACCGGGTCTCATAGAGAATTCTCCTCTCTCTATCCTGTCTATATTTTGAAGTAGGTAGGACCTGTGATGCATATGTTCCCATGGATGGTCCAGGCCCATCATGGATTCCAAAATGGCTTCATCAGATGGTAAGAACGTGTCTAAACAGTCGAAAGAGTGGGTAGAATTCAATGACCATGCGGGAGCATAGTCCATATCCGACTCAACAGAGACTGGTGGAGTCACGATATGTTCCATTGCAACATGTTGTGCTTCCATTTATGATATCACTGCAATGGTTAAAGTCACTGAAGGTTCTGATACAGTAGGAAGGATCCACGGATCAGTCCAAATACCAACCGTGAAAGTTTCAGTAGAAGTACCTACATCAGAACGCATGAAAAGAACAAGAGAGGGTAGGTCAAAAGTGCCTATTAATGACCCGTAAAGCCTTGCTCCTAAACTCTCGCTTACTGGGGCAGCTTGATCAACTAAAGGAATAGTGGTATCCGATGAAGTCTGGTTGTTTTTCCGAGAGAACGAAAGTTGATCGACTGTGACGATCTTGCCTTTGTGAGGGAACATAACAACTCGGAAAACTTCCGATGCAATGGCTCGCATGACATATGTCCAGTTCCTTCCTAATAACATATTGTAATCAAGTGGAGAATCTAGAACTTCAATCTCTACAGCGACTGTCTTACCGGAAAGTGTAATTTCAAACGATGGTAGAAGTCCATGTGGACGGAAAGTCCTGCCATCGAAGGTAGTAAGCAGCGTGTTAAAGGGGGATATCTCAGGAGAACCCAAAGCTTTCCAGCAAGAAATGGACATCATGCACGTCGACGCTCCCTCGTCTATGACAACCCATCTAATGGTCATAGGACTGTGAACCAATTCTATCTGTAGGGAAACGTGGTACGACAACTAATATTTGATATCAAACATATCAAAGCGCACAGTCATGTTAGATGAATCCATACTTCCAATCGTTTCCAGAAGTGCATTTCGTTGTAAAGGTCAACTTTGCAAAACTTCTAAGGTGGACATGGCACAAGGGGTCTGGGCTAAATCTTCAACCACATTGTAGTTGGCAGCATCCCGTGCATTGGGATTGTGCAATGTCTGTTTCAAGATACCTTTCGGAATCTTGGGTTGTGGGTCCACAGGTATGTGGAGAGGAATGGAAGATTATGGAATCTCTTTATCTTTTTTCTGTGCATCCGGGGTATAATTTCTTGCTCGTGTTTGCAAAAGTGCATCTGCGCTAACCATATTAATGAAATTTTGATCAACTGAAGCATGAGTAGTGCCCCCATCTTTGGAGGTGCCAGAAGCTGAACCCTACCCCTTAGGAAATGGATCTTTAAGTACGGCAGGTTTCTTTTCTTGAAGCAACTTCTGGTATTCTTCGAGTAGAGGGAATTGGTGAGTGAGGTGATCCTGCTTGCAAAGCTTACAAGGGAACTTAACCTTCTTCTTTTCTTAGTTACCCTCCTCAGCATTCTCTTTGTTCTTGGGCTTTTGCTGGTTCCCCTACCAGGAGGTGTGTGCTACTATATAGCTTACAGAGTAGGGCATATGCGCTGGTTTGCTTAAGAAGAGTAGCGCCCATGCCAAAATATGATATTTTTTAGGGTTTTGTCAGCTTGCAGGAAGGTGAGTCAGGTCAAAGTCTCATCTGAGGTTATCATTCTCTTCAATCCAAGTTGTCCTTTTATGTGATTGAAAGCTCAAGGTGATCATGGACGGAGAAGTGCGGATTTGACCTATAACAAAGGCCCTCCTCTTGTATTTATGGAAAGAGTAGGAGGATAAGTTCGAAGGGTGGTTGGCATAGGTAGTTGAGGAAGTTGGAATAACTCCCAAAACTAATCCATAGTTAGAGTTTTAATATATTTTTTTGAGATTTCTTAAGATACTCGCAACTATGCCATAGGGCAACTTGCGAGTGACTCGTGACTATACTGGCTTGCAGCTAGTGGGTGCATCTTTTCAAAAAATAACTGCGGGTTCTCAGTATAGACACCCGTAGCTAACCCGCGTGTTGGAAAGCATAAGAGTTGTGGTTATGCTCTAAAATAGGCAGAAAAAATATGTTTTAAGGAAATGAATGCAAGTCTAATCTCTAAATAATCTAAGGTCAAGTAAGCTCTTCCATCCATAGTGTCATTTTGTGTGACCGAGAGAGCAATGTGGTCACAGACGGAGAAGTGATAATTTGATCGATAATAGATGCCCCCTAATGTATGAGGTCGGAGGGAAACGATGGCCGAAATGCATTACAATCCATGAAGAGGGGTAGTGAGGAAACCATAGGATGAGATCACAAACGGTACCTGAAACAGAACAAGGTCAGTCATTAATTACAATCTTGATATCAGGAGATGCTTAGAATGGATGAACATGATCTCCAATACATAACAGAGAGATGTATATAGCATGGCCACTGGAATACAAGCGTGGATCCATGTCAAAACAGGAGATCATAGCCATAACAACAAACTAGATCTATGTCTCATCAAGAGCCAAAAAATGGGTGTGGCTTAGTCTTGCGCATCTTGGGCAATAATAAAATATGATGATGCTATTATAGGCCCAAGGTCTTCATCCAAACTGTCTCAAGGTACGAGTCCTAACCATGTGAATAAATGAGTTTAGGTCAAACATGGAGGACATTGTTTGATTACCGGCCATTGATGTGGACCGTTAACACACACGAGGGAACCCACCAATAATGAAAATGGGTCCCAAGGTACCTAGTACATTCTAACAAGTGTGAATAAGGGGTATTGAATTCAAACAATTGAAGTATCCATCGAGTATGAGACATTGATGTATTCCCACTACTCAATAGTGAGGTAAATTTCCACTGATGACTGCAATCCCCAAGGTCCTACCAATAAATCTAAACTTCATTCCCAGAGCAAGATGAGTTGAAGTCGATGGGAAGAAGTCTGTTGGAAGGGAGGCCTTAAGGCATCCTCCATCATCCAACACGAGATACAATCAAAAGGTTGATTTGATCTGGAGTAGGATTGAGTACATGATGAAACATACTGACACCAAGGAATGGTCGACACATGAGGTCAAGGAAACTGCAGAATGGCCGACACGGGTTGTATCCTTGAACAATGAGCATGACACAAGAGCGACTTAGGAAGCTTTGCAGACAAAGGGACCATGATATAAATCTGCAATGTAGGAGACATTAATAGATTCTCCATATGATTGGAAGAGTAACCAATCATAGGAGTAAAAACTTTGAGATCGGGCTTATCCTAAGGCCGAAACTAGAACCCAACTTGTTTGGTAGACTCATAAAGGTGCTTTGTTCAAGGACACAAATGACTTGTTGCCATTACATTGAAAGATATTTAACATTCTTCCTTTCCCTTTTCTCTTTTTGTTAAAGAATGTCTTTTCTTAATTTTAACGAGCATGAAAAGGTGGAAAAGAAAGCTCGATAATATCCTTATTGTTAGTTTTAATCAGTCCAAGAAAGAAAACTCAATAGTCCTTCTTCATTTTTTAAACAAGATCGAAGAAGAGAGAGAAGAATGCTTGGTATAAGTCCAACCATGTGTAATTTAATGAGTCCATGGGAGGGAAACTCAAGACCTTCTTAATCATTTAACGAGTTTGAAGAAGAGATAGACTAGAATTCGATAGTTTACGGATCTGTGGATTTTAATATCGAGCCTAGATATGTTTGTGCTCGTCGATGTTTTCATATTTAAGGAGTCTAAAAAACATAAACAATAACTCCATACACCTACTCGTGGATTTTAGTATTGAGCCCGAGTTGGTATATGCTCTCCGGTGTTTTCATATTTAAAGAGTCTGAAAAACTTAAACAAGAACTATATACACCCTCTCATGGATTTTACATCGAGCCGATTTGGTAAATGCTCGCTGGTGTTTTCATATTTCGAGAGTCTGAAAATCCTAAAGAAAACTCCAAAGGGGTCATTTTTCGTAAAGTTAGTCTCCTCACCCGAAAAAGTGTAAAACAATGTGAAAGAGAACTCTTCTAGCCAAGTATGACTAGAGTATACCTTTTTCATAAATAATCCACAAAGATCCGTAAAAGGGGTAAAATTAAACCTAAGTGGATGTATGTTCAAGTCCTTTAACAAGTATGAACAAGACAAGTATGCTCAGAAATCTTGTTAGATTTTAAAGAGCCTAACAAGAGCATGAAAAAACTCTATCAGACCATGGAAACTTAATCGTACTATGTAAAAATAATGTACAAAGTATAAGTTCCTTGATCTGTCAAATGATGGACAGACTGCAACTAGAAACAATGTGAATGGATAATATAAAATGTCAGTTCAAAGTGCACAAAGGGGTTTCAAAATGACATATAGTGACATAAAATATTAAAGTGTTAAGCTAAACTGGCATGCCAAAAATAAAACAAACCTCTATATAACTACCTTTTGTCACTGATGGTGAGAGAACACATTTTAAAGCTTTACCTAAGCAAAATAACTCAAAAAGGGTCATTTATAATTAAATAAAGTTAAAAAAGGGAATTGAAACTATATAAAGTGGGTAACGATTAAAAATAAATTGTATATATAGAGCCAACTAGAAACATAACTCACCAAACATTTTACCATTGGAGCAAAAGGTGAAAAATACCTCTTACTTTAATCGTTGATTCCAAGCAATCCGGGGAACAAATCCGAACACCGTCACTTGTAGATAGATAATCTCAACCTTCTTAAGCATTTTCATTCATTATTTTAAAATTTTAATGGGTTTTTGAAGTTCTTTTCTGAGTTTAAAATTTAGGGCCTTGTACCCATGGGTCTGCCTAAGTGAAACTCGTGGGCATGGGAAATGTGCGCGGGTTCACTTCAAGGAGAGTTGCGGGTACTCGCCTCTGTGTAAGAGGTGAACCCGCGGCTGGCGCCATTTAAAAATGAAAAAGCTTCAAACTAATGAAATGAATGAAAACATTGATGCATGATGGTTTTGACCTGGAGGGAGAGAGAGCATGAGGCCATGGACAAGTTGGCCATGGGAGATCCACTCACTTTAAATGCATTACGAAAGTGTGGGATTCTAAATTTATTCCGTACAACCAATATGCGTACGCAAACGCACCTACTCCAAATTCTTGTAAACTATTGGGATGTCGATCACGAAATGTTCAATATCCAAGGTGAGATGTTGGAAATCACCATTGAGGACATCTACTTCATCACCGGTTTGTCTCGACGGGGTGAGGTAGTAAACCTCAAAGGCACATTTAGGGGATTCGATGCACCATCTATCCAATGATATATCAACACATACTGTGTGGCTGACATCGAGAAAAGTGGGAACCAAGTACTGATTGGCCATATAGCTAGCTTCCCACTAAAGGTAATCCTGAGTACCATAAACAGGATCGGGGGAAGTGCAGCTCAACACTTGGCCTCGAGGAACTATATGCAAATAGGTGTTGAATGCCTAAGGAATGTCAGCTTTGACTGGTGCTCAGGGCTACTAGTCAACATGAAGCAACAGTTGACGGAATGCAAGACGAGGAGAAAGAAAAAATTCGGATATGGAAGTATATTATGCTCTTTCTTCTTTGAGATATTCCTCGCTTTGAGTCCGAGGATGGCTCTACCAGCGTTGAACCCCCGCGAGCCACTGATGAATCGGTGGGGTGATATATTTTTTCATTAGGGTGGAGGTGAAACAAGATTATCATACTATGATGACGACTATCTAGGGTGGTGGAGCCGCCAAGTACCTGCGCTCGAGCAGTTTCCATATGCGTGGATGGATTTCAGAGGAGATCCATATCTCATGCTGTCTCCAGGGGCATCTTGGGGCGAGATAGTTACCACAATGTTTGTGTTTTTGAAAAATTTATAAATTTTTTATGTCTTTTTATATATATGATTTTTATTATGAGTAAGAGTACTGAAAAAATGTAATGTATGCAGATGTGGGGCCGAAGAGACCTGCTAGACATCCGAGGACATATGTACGACCAACCGATCCAGGTGGTGCGGATGACATGCTGAGAACTATTGAGGGAAAGATGAGTTAGTTGAATCATGCTATCCCCACCTACAGGATAGAGCGCATGCCACTCAAGATGCAGGAGCATGTTGTAGGGGTACCCCCATCCTGGATTAGGTTACTTAGGAATGTAGCCAGGTTGGTCATATGTTATAGGGAGGTCGTAGCGGAGCTAGCTGAGGCTCCTCCCTCTCCATAGGGAGAGTGACGCATATTATTATTTTTTAGGCTATTTATGCCCATTTTGTATATTTTGACAGTGGATGACTCAAACTCATATGTATTTTTTGGACCATATATATATACAATAGCGATTTATATACATGCGTACTTATGTGTTTTAAATGTTATTGTGTGTAATACAAATGCCAATCAAGTACATAATTTTCAAATGAATCGGCTAATGCATTTAAATTCCTTGAAATGTGTTGGTATGTAATGAAATCAAAATGTCTTTCAAGTAACCTAACTCACAAAAAATGACGTAACAAAGAAGGATCTCGAACCCTATACTCACCCGACAACTGAAGTACTACTAACTGCGAATCAAGTCATACCTCTATATGTGAAATGTCGTGATGAATAGAATCTCAGAGTAACTCGATAACCGCACTATCATAGGCTGCATTATTCATTGTATAGCCCAAACAAGCACCTCCCGAAGAAACGAGCTGGCCAGAGGATGAGTAAATAACCCAAGCTGCTGAATCCAACTGACGAGTGTGGTGACTAGCGCCATCGACAAATCCTCTGAAGTACTCAGTTGTCATCTAAAAATACAATCCAGAAGACAGATAAGGAAATATATCCAAAAAAAACTAATAACTCTACAAAAAATGTACAACTATAGTACAAGAAAAAGCATGTAGGCCTAAGCGTAATACTTTTTCAAGTAGGGCCTATATATAGGCTCAGACACTTGAAAGGGTCGATGCCTGGCATCATCTCGTAAGACTAGGAAAAAACATCGTGGAAATCCTTTAAAAATGAATTGGTGTACAAAGTGATCTCCTGTGGAGAACAATTTGCTCCAATAAATATGTTTTCCACGACATTGGGTTTGGTGGAAATATCAATCGGTATAATATTCGATATGTTTTCCATATTACCTTCAGCATAAATATTTTGTTTAGTAGAAGGAGTGATGGACAAATTGATATTCCTATCGGGTCTCAATGAAAACTCACCATTCTCAATCTTGTCTAGATATGGAAGGAAATAGGTCCTGTGATGCAGGTGTTACCATGGATGATCCAGGCCTACCATAGCTTCCAGGATGGCTTCATCGGAAGGAAAAATAGTATCCAAACAGTCAAAATAATGGGTGGAGTGGGCTGCCCATGCAGGTGCATAATCAAAATCTGACTCAACTGAGACGGACGGATTTGAGATAATATCCATTGCAGCATTCTGTGATGCTTGGTATGCCACTTATGCAATGGATAATGGCACGTTTGGTTCTTGTTGAGTTAGAAGGATCCATGGATCAGTCATTTCACTAATTGTAAAAACTTCTTGAGATGATGTATCACTAGTACTCATAGAACCAATGTAATGTACAGCAGCAGGTAGGTCAAAAGTGCCCATCAGTGATGAATACATGCCTACTCCTAAGCTCTCATTGGGTAGACGAGCTTGATCAATCAGAGGGATATTTGAATCCAACGAAGTCGTTTTGTTCTTCTAAGTGAAGAATAGTTGATCAACTGTGATGATCTTACCTTCATGAGCGAACATGAGTACTCAGAAAACAGACGAGGGTATGGCTTGCATAACGCACATCCAACTTCTTCCCAATAATAGATTGTAGTCGAGATAAGTGTCTATGACTTATACCTCTATTGACACTACTTTATCGGCAAGTGGAATCTCAAATGATGGTAAGACTCCATGCGGATGGAAATATTTTCCGTCAAACGCGGTAAGTAGTGTAATCGACGGGGGTAACTTGGGAGAGCCCAAGGATTTCCAATAGGATATAGAAATTACACACGTTGACGCACCTTCATCTACCATCGTTCGTCCAATAGTCTTTGAACCATGGACTACTTCGATCTGGAAGGCTACGTGATAGGGAAATCGGGGTTTGATATTGCACATATCAAATCTAGCAAGCATACTTGATGAGTCCACGCTACCTATTGCCGCTAGAAGTGCATTCCACTGTGAAGGGAAGCTTTGCAAGACTTCCAGGGAGGACATATCACATGGAGTTTGGCCTAGGTCCTCCACAACAAAGTACTTGGGAGCAACCCGTGCATTAGGGTTGTGCATAGCCCGTTTATAGACACCATTTGGTATCTTCGGCAAAGGCTCTGTTGGTCTCTCGATGTGGAGAGGAACATATGACTCAAGAATGTCTTTATCTTTCTACTGCATGTCAAGGTTATAATTCCTGGCTCTCGTTTGAAAAAGAGTGTGTGATTTTCTAACCATGCTGATATAAGGCTGATCAACTAACGTGGCACGATGAGTGCCCCGAGTATTAGAACTACCAGAATCTGAGCCTTGTCCTTTGGGAAAAGGATCCTTCAGGATAACCAGTTTCTTTTCTTTCAACATCTTTTGGTCTTCTTCGATAAGATGGCATTGGTGAGTGAGGTGGTTGTAACAACAATAATAATAGTAGGTTAAGGGACATGTCCCCTCATTCATGGCTTCCCACACCATATATAATGGCAACTACCAATTGTAATCGATCATCTATCATACATTATATTTTTACATTACTACTTAGCCATTTATGGCTTTCTTATGTTACTTGTACTAGCTATTCTATTATTAAGGAACCTTGTTCCTTTAGTGGTATCAGAGCTCATAACAATCTACTAGAGAACCAAGAAGCACAAATCCAAGAAAATGCATCCAAAAATCAAATTGAGGAAGTGAAGACAGTCTTGGCCAGAGTCCAAAAGAAAGAAAAACAAACAACACATATGCCTTATAGACATCTTAATTATAATCGTCATTTTGACCAACCACATGGTCAAAATGAATATTCACAGAAGACTTATGTTGACATGCGAAAATATCAACATACTAAGCAACAATTGAGACGAATCGTACCACAAAATGATCTCAGAGCTCCTATAAAAATAGATCTGGGATGGACCACAACATATACGATGCGACAATTCTCCTTGCGAATCCGTAACTCGTATCGTCTCATTTCATCAAATGTCACAAATAAAAAACGGAAAGGATCCCGAGACGACAATTCAAAGGAAATCAGACATTGTTGTCAATACAACTTTGAGGACAAAGCTTCCCTTAAGGGGAAGGAAATGTAACAACAACAATAATACATTAAATATTAACTATTGATATGTAATACTAGGTTAAGGGATGTGTCCCCTCATTCATGGCTTCCCACACCATATATAATGGTGGCTACCAATTGTAATCTATCATCTATCATACATTATGTTTTTACATTACTACTTAGCTATTTATGGCTTTCTTACGTTACTTGTACTGGCTATTCTATTATTAAGGAACCTTGTTCCTTCAGTGGTCGTCCTTGCAAATTTTGCAAGGAAACTTTACTTTCTTTTTGTCTCTTTTTCCCTCCTCGGAATTTTCTATGTTTTTGGGTTTCTGTTGGTTTCCCTCCCCTTTCTTACCCTTTTTCTTGGGTTGCGGAGGACCCTTTTGATTCGTCTGCACATTTTGTACAGATTTTGTTTGTGAAGGGGAGGATGCAACGGCAGTTTCTTCCACCATGGATTGCTTCATTGAAAGTGCATGCACTTGTTTCGTTAAATCCTTCGGTGCGGATGAGTCAGTTGAACCAACGATGCCATCGAGATGAGGTCCAGGTTTGGGCTTACCAAGATCTATATTAGATCTCGGTGCATCATGTATAATCTCGTAAAGGATCCCAGATTGGGAATAGACTAGGTTGAGCTGCTAGGTACTTATAATTGTTTCCTCTTCAAATGTTACCCCATAAGTTGAAACATCTTTTGAGACGTAAGGGAGCAGTGATTTTAAATACCACTCCAAAAGAAACTCTGGGGGAATCTCAGCTTTTATGAGTTGCTTCCGTCTTCACCACTCCTGAATGTGATGAGAAAGATGAGTGGCTTTGTTCTGTCTAAATGTAGAGAGAAGATCTGTGTTGGCATCATACCGGACGGGAAGCTGGAAGTGATTCAAAAAGACTGTCGCTAAATCCCAAAAGTTATCATATGCTGCAGTCGGCAATTTGATGTACCATTTGGCTGCTACACTCGTTAAGGTTCTCTGAAAGAGCCTAAATCAAATTGAGTCGTTGTTAAACGAGTTCGAGGAGCACCAGAGATGAAAATTTGTAACATGATATCCAGGATCTTCACCAGTCTTACCTTTGAACTTTGGAATTTTCGAAGGAAGCTTGGTTGGGACCAGAGGCCAAGCAGGGTTATGATGCACTGGATCGTTCACTAGTTTCAAAAGGTCTGGAAAATTCAAAGTTTCTATAAATGCTAAGTGAGGTCGTGCCGATGGCATATGATGTGGAGGAGTTTGGTAAGGGGAACCAACCAAAACCTGGCTGCTATAAGGTTGTTTGGAGTTTCCCCCAGCCATTGGTTGTGAAGAAGAGACATTCTCAAAGTTGCTACAGGAAAAGGATAATGGATTACTTCCTTGTGGTGTCGTCCACTGTGGCTGAGTATAAGTACCTCCAAATGGAGGGTTGGTATAACTATTACTGCCCATTCCACCAAATAGTGAAAAGGGAGTACTCCCTACGGGTACATTAGAGGTTTGCACATTGGAAGAATGTGCATTAAAACCTGTGAAGGGGTTATAACCTAGCATAGATGCAGTAGACGAGGAAGGAATTGAGCCTACAAACGACATAGAAGGAACAATATGTCCTGCAAGCCAAGGAAACACTTGATTAAAAGGAGCAAAATTAGGGTTAAATTGGAATTGTTGAACAAAGGGGGAAGATGTGAAAGACATCGAAGGTATCCCTGAAAAAGGAATACTAGAAGGGCCAATGGAGGATCCAAAAGGCATAGATGTCGTCGCACCTTGAGCACTAGACAAACCTGAGGAGCCAACATTGAAACTAAAGGAGGTGCTCGGAGCAGAAGTAAACTACCGCAAGCTCGGTGTGGATGTGTTTAGATGAGTAGGAGATAGACCTCCTGACATAATAACTGAAGTGGGAGTATGGGGCACTCCCGATCCATCCCCTGTGTTATCCATAGAAAAACCAGGTGTAAACCTATATACACTCAATTCAGGGATCCCTAAAGAGACAACTCTTTCCAATAAAGGGGTGTTAGGTGCAGTTAATGGAGGCTTGAAAGGTCTTGTGAACTCTTCAGTAGGAAAATATTCAACCTTAATAGTTTTCTGAACCGGTTGAGTTTGAGAAATGAGATGTGGTTCTCTAGGGGGTTCAGTTGTACCCGTGAGTTTGAATGAACCACGTGAGTCAGTTCCGTGCCGCTGAGGTGGAGGTGGAGGCTCCACTGTAAATGGAGGAAAGTTTCTCAACCTTCATGACCTACGAAGAGTTTGGTCCTCTACACTTGCAAAAATTTAAACTAAGTATTAAACCTAGTGGCCACTAAAACAACAGGGAAAAAACAACACACCACTATAAAATTTTTCCTAAAGTAACCAAGACCAGGAAAACATAGATGATACTCTCAAAGGAGAGTCTGGGATGATTAGGGCCCAGAACTAACCAGTACAACAACAAAGGACAGTTACCCAGGTTCCACAATACAGAGTCTCTGGGTGCAAGCGTTTGAATCATTAACCACCTTCCCAAATAACTGTAAGGGATTTCCTCCCACGTCTGTCCTAGGTACAGTGGAAATATTCTTCCACCATCAACTGTGTAGAACCCTATAGGTCAAAGATACTAAAGGATACCACAGTTGCAGAAAGAGTTTGGGGGGACAGTCGCAGGTCTAGCCAAGACACATGGGTAGGGTAACTAAGCCCAAAATCCAAGAGTACACAAGGCACTAATGGATCCCCATACGCAAATTGGCTCTGGTGTATGCTCGAATGAAAAGCGGGGGGGGGGGGGTATTCCCAGTCCAATCTCACATGACCTCGTGCTTAAATATGGTTTGAGTAGAGCTTCCTGGCACACCTCCAAAAAAGTGGATTTACCTAAACGATAATCTTACTACGATTTTGAGGTTTTAATGGTTTTGGAAAGTTAAAAGTGTTAATATTCCAAAAACGTAGCCTAAGCTAGTTGGTTTGTGTGAGACCTAAAAAGAAAAATTTACTAATAAATTTTATTAATGATTCTTTTTAAGTTTGTATTACTCAAAAAGGTAGTGCGTTTGTGTGCGTGATGGTTACAACCGAAAATAAAGTGTACATATGGAAATGTAAAAACTTTGACAATTTTTCTTTCTTGTCTTTCAAAACATAAAATGCAAAGTAAACCTAAAATACAACTATATTTTTTTTATTTTTCAAAGAAGAAAAGCAATAAACAACTTCTAACTACTTTGAAGAAGAAAATTCTTGTCCTAAAGAAAATGTTCTTTTTTTATTTGGTTTTTTCTTTATGAGTGAAAGAAAATACAAATAACTTATGAACAAACAAGAATAATCAATAATGCATGCGAAGGAAAACTGGACCTAAGGCTATAATAATCAGAACTTCACCAACACAAAGTACTGAAAATGACCAACCCAACAAGTAGCTTCACAAACCCTAGAAGTAACTCAAATTTGGAACCAAGATGCTATAAGAACCAACCGATATAAAAGATAGAAAGTAAATGAATAACAAACTGCTCTCCAAACAACCGGTGACTACAAAGGACTAAATCCAAGCATCTGCCAAATAAAGTATGGGCTAGAAATACTTAAGGAACCTTCAACAAGAAAAAATAACCAAAAGAGGACTCGTAAAGGGATAACAAGACTCAAACCACTACACATAAGTAGTCAAGAACATAAAATCAACAGAAACACTTTCGAGATCAAAGCAAAACAACCCTAAAAAGGCAAACCCTAAAGAAAACAAATTTTCCTAGGAAAAACCGTGACTGTAACAACATCAGCACGTGGGTACCCACAGGTACAGTAATGGGAAACATGAGGGTGCAGGGTAATAACCGTGACTATAAGTATAAAAAACTCCCGGATCTTCTCTAATAAAAGGTAAAAAGGAAAGCAGACTGCAGACCAGACCACAAAGAGTCAATAAAAAAGTATAACAAATGTCCCAAAACCTTCACAAATACCTAACACATTGATAAAAACTAAAAGAATAGACTCTCAAGAATCCCCAAAGCAAAAAACATGTGCTCCCCAGTGGAGTCGCTAGTTCTGTTGTTAGGGAAAGTATCCTATAGCAGGGGAGAGACTACTAATGTACTGATGTAGAAAGACATACATACAATGTTTTGCAAATACAATTACTAAGCAAAGAGATTAGGGTTAGAAGGATGTGTACCTTATTCAGAAGGTTGATCCGAGCCTTTCTCTTCCTCGCTCTTCAATGCAACAACCTGCAAAACAACTTCAAGACCTTCCTCAAACCAATTTGACTACAAATAAAGAGATTGACATTTATAATAACATAAAACATTAACTTGTAATCAGATTTGAAACATACGCAAACAAATAATATTTGGGAAAGGAAGAATATCTTATCTTTATTAATGCATGAAGCAAGTACATAAATTATAACTGTCTGCAGCAAGCACCGTCGTAACCAGACCATGAGTTCATGCTCCTCTCGCTTGAGTAAGAATTCCTTCAGCATTACATTACCAAAAGTGGGCTCCCCTTCTTCAAGGCCCTCCTCTTGTATTTATGGAAAGAGTAGGAGGATAAGTTCGAAGGGTGGTCGGCATAGGTAGTTGAGGAAGTTGGAATAACTCCCAAAACTAATCCATAGTTAGAGTTTTTATATATTTTTTTGAGATTTCTTAAGATACCCACGACTATACCATAGGACAACCTACGAGTGACTTGCGACTATCCTGGCTTGCAGCTAGTGGGTGTAGCTTGTCAAAAAATACCCGAAGGTTGTCAGTATAGACACTCGCGGCTAACCTGCATGTTGGAAAGCATAAGAGTCATGGTTATGCTCTAAAATAGGCAGAAAAAATATGTTTTGAGGAAAGGACTTCAAGGCTCAGCTCTAAATCATCTAAGTTCAAGTAAGCTCTTCCATCCATAGTGTTATTTTGTGTGATCGACAGAGCAATGTGGTCACAAACTGTTGACTCAAACCCAGTCAACAAGGGTTCCACTCATTGTCGACATCCAACCCACTGCTCTCTCCCTAAGCATCAACCTAGATAGGTTTTACCCCGTCCAGCAACACCTGTGGAGCAGATGAGGTCTCACCCGAGATGTTCAAGGGAGAGTCGACGAAACCATGTTTCTGTCGAATGAAGGAGGATGTTTGCGGCAACAATCACTTAAAATTAATGCTACATTCAGAAATAGATCTATGCCTTTAACTTCGACATCATTATATTCATTGCATCATTCAATAGAAACATTCATCGCAGTAAGTACACAGCAAAGTATTAATTGCAACCGGAAAACATAGCATTATTCATATATCGGAACATGCATTACCATAAGTGAACAGAAAATACATAGGGATTTCGCAAAATAGCTCTGTCATGTCATATTAACTCAGCAATACCCAGATACAATATCTCTGCAAAACACAGATCTTGCCGATAACTCTTGATCACAACTACAGACACATATCATCTCCACTTCTCTGGTTTCGCATGAATCTACAACACATATGACTCTATGACTATAAATAGGCTTCCGCCTTTACATTGCTTTTCCAGTTACTAACAACTTCCTAACTGACGCTTTGAGCAACTGACCCAAAATCTAACTAACGCGGTCCAAATAAACTAAAAACCTGCATACCGTGGTACAATTGACCCAAAATTACATAACATATGGTCCAAATGACCCAAAACCCGCATGCTGCGGTCCAACTGACTCAAAAATACATAAAATATTCTCCTTTGCGCCCAAGTTTCCACCTTCCGCAATACCTTCTAATCTGTCACAGCATCCGCGATGCTGCGATGATACCTTACCAAACCTCCTGCCAATAGGCCCCTAACACAATCTTGTGGCTCGCCCTCGAGCCACATCGAATGGACATGGTGTATTCAATGGTCTTGACTCAAAAATATTCATACTGCTACTGGATTGCGTTGACCTGCTGCACAACTACTGCAGCAATTTCCTTATTGTTCTTGAGGTCCATTGCCAGAGGGTGGTCACACAGGTGTGTGTCAACCTTATGCTTGGCCTCATGTACTGCTTGGAGTGCAAAATCAGCAGCAGCATTAAGCTCGGCCCCAATTTCCTGAAACTCGTCCAACTGTGCAGACCGCTACTTCTGTCATTCTTCTGCTTTGGAAACTCGTTGCTACAAGTCCTTGAGCTCTGCCTTCTTCGATACCTGTGCTACTGGTGGCATGGTGTGCATGGAAGTATTCAGTGTATCTAGCTGCTCTTCCACCTCATGTCGTTGCTTGGTCAGTAGTTCTAGCGGCTCATCCTGGACGATGCTGCCCCAGAACAACGCAGTCTCTGTGGTGATCCTTGTCGTCTCCTGCTCTAACTCGGCTAGCTAAGTCGCCACTTCTTCAATGGCACTCTTTCGTTCCTCGACTACCTTCTGCGGTGTGGCGGGCTTCAGAGCATGGGTTAACACTGCATTGTCCTCTCGCAACTGGGCGATAACAACCCCCAGCTTCTGCGCTCGCTCGATCGGATCTAACTCGGCGATTACTCAAAGTCGTCTTGTGGCAGTCTTCCTTTGCAATGCGGATATGGTGATAGCTTGAGAACCCATCCGTGAAAGAATACATCTCCTGTCCACCCACTCCTTCGAGTACTTCATCAATAAACGGGGTCGAAAAGGGATCATGCAAGAAGGCATCATTCAACTTCCGCAAATCGACAAAATTGCGCACCTTTCCAATATTCTTGTCTTGCACCACCATAGGACTGATCCATTCTAACTCTTCAATCGTTTCAATGATACCAGCATCCAACATGAGATCAAGTTCTACCTTGACCCTCTCCTTATGTCATGGATTCAGCCGGTAGGGTCGCTGCCTGATCGATTTAGCATCTGGTTTCAAGGGGATCTTCATCTCCCCTAGATTGCCCAAAATACCTTTCATCTCAAAAAACTTAGTAGGAAAGAGGTCTTGGAATTCATGCAGCAAAACAATGACCTTTCCCATCATCTCATCATCCCAATAATCAGTGACCTGGCTAATCGGATCACTTGGCACATCAGGTGCTACCACATTGTGACTCCCTTCAGATTCGGGAATATTGAAATTCCGTGGATCATCACCATCTTCGGGCCCACTGGTGATATTGTAACATTCCATCATCGATTGCATTTGGCAATGCGCATGCGGATCCGCAGGATATGCCACTGGAACAACCTTCAGAACCACATCGCGGATGAGCTGCAATGCATTATTGACATCTAGGTTGGCATCCGCGAAGCTGAACGTATGAGTGAAGCATACCGTCAACTCCACCCAAGTGGTAATTTCTCCTCGCAACTCGACTGCAGTATACCATGATCGTGACATCTCATCTAAAGTATGGATAAAGGCATGGACCCACTCATCTCGCGGTTGCGATGCCCATAATGTCTGACACTCCCTCAAATGACTTCCAGGGTTATTCCGACCATCATATTTCCCAGTGTGGTAAACCTCGGTATCGCCGAAATGAACCGTCATCAATCTCCTGCATTGCGACCATCCATTAATTGATTTCTTGTGCGTCACCCACCAGCGTACTGGAGCAACCTTTAGTGCTTCTTCTAATGCCAACAGTCGTTGGGGTGCTGAAACTCTTTCCTTGAACTCTGCAAGAAAGTCGGTCAAACCAGGCAGCCCCCCATATACTGGTAGTGTGACCATTTTAGTCATGACGCGGCATAGCGACTGCGTAATTAACCCACACTTGCGGAGAGAAACCTCATGCAAGTGGTTCTGTCAGTGTTCTAACGCGTCATTAGAGTCAGAAGACGCAGAGCTGTCACTGCACCATCCCAGCTCACTGTTGGTAGTCAAATGAATATAGTCTTCAGAAATGTTGAATGCATAGTCCCATCCACTAGGAGCTTCGTCCTTCACTGGCTTAATGTATCTGCATCCTTCAGTAGGATCCAACGGGGCTACGACTCTGAGATCGCGGTTTTCTAAGGTCATCATCCGCCACTTGAAGTTGATTACCGCTCCACTGTCATTATCCCATCCGATCCCCAACAACGTCGGATAAGAGATTCCCCCTTCAACTACTTCGATGACATCGAAGTCGGCATAAGTCTTCATTCCCTCAATGTCCACCACCAGGCGTGGAAATCTCCTAATCGGTGTCACCTTAGCATGATTAGCTAACCGGAGTTGTACAGGAGACTAACTCAATGGGGGGCTCCCCATTTTCTGCATGCTTGCTTGGTTAAGATGTTGACATCCAAACCAAGATCTAGAATAACTGAATCAACATCATAGTCCCCAATTTGTATGTTCATGCGCATCTCCTTACTGGTCTTCCGTCGCTGTAAGGAGTTTACCACAGACTCTTGTTGTCCCCTGGTTGGTTGTTGCAGCAACCCCTCGATCTCCGCCAGAGCAGCAGGATCTCTTTCCAACAATAAGTAGCTCTCAAAAAATTTCTGCAAAGTTCCAGACGACGCCGACGGACCTGCTTCTGATGTAGCATAAAAAACAAGGGGCATGTCGTAGATAATAGCTTTACCGCGATCCTAGTCCATCCCACGATGCGCATCACGTTCGGACTCAATGTCAAATGAGACCTTCTTCTACCCGACTAATCGAATGAGCGGTTGTGAACTATCCCCTCCTGTTGCTGCACCTCCCCGTGTGATAACTGCAACAACCGCATCCTGTGGCCTTGGCTCCGCAGAAATCATTGCAACACTCGCACCTTGATTCTAGTTCAGCGGTGGATTCCCCAGTTGGTTCGCATTCAGATTGGCATTCGGATTTGGGTATTGGTTCTGGTTCTCCACCAGTTGCTGCACTTGATTCTGTACCGACTGCTGCACATGATTTTGATTATGCAATTGTGGAACATTCCCTGCCTGCCATTGCGCAATCAACTGTGGGTAGTTCTCCACTGTATGATTCATGACAAAGAAAAACATGCACTGCATCTGCAATAGTGGGCAATCGCACTAATAGTGTCCCCATACCACACAGTGATAACACTGAACATGTCCGCGACCTCCTCGTCCTCCTCTGCAACCAAATCCTCTACCACGTCCACTCAGGTATCCTCCACAGAATCCGCCCTGCTGTTGATACTGTGGTTGGTTGTACTATTGCTGCATCGGAGTGGGTTGCATGCCTTTCCCTTGGTGCACATACTGCGGTTGTTGAATGTATTGTGGCTACTGTGGAGCCATTTGCATCGGAGGATATTGCGGCATAAACTGCTGTGGTACAAACTGTACCTGCGGTTGAGGTAGCGGCTGGGCTACCTGCGGCTGCGGTTGCGATTGTTGTATGACACGTTGATCGTCCTCTACATAGAATGCATTGTACGTTTTCTCATGAAGTAACCCATATACCCAGCAATCTTTGTCGTCATGTCCCACAGATTTACAGAATGTGCAATACAGATTCATCGGTTTGGTGACCATATTCTACATGTATGGACATTCCTCATGGCGGTGCCCATATACCTGACAAACGCGACACCAAGGCATGCCACCACCATTCAACGGGTTTGGTGCTCCTGAAACCAAATAGTTGCGGAAGTCAGGGCAATTGTCCTTAGTGTGCCCTTCCCCTCGACATTGCGTACACCATACTTCTTCACACTACTCCTTACTCTTCTTCACATCTTGTAGTTGTATGGTCAAGTTATCCAGCTGTGTCTGTATCTGCATCATCGTAGGTGCGCTTTCACCAATTGGCGATGACTCCAACCACATTGACATATCCAAAGCTTCATTGGGTGTCGTAATGTTCTGTTGCATCAGCGGTAGTCGAATGTGCGGGAGCAGTGTCACGATGAACCACTCTTTGTGTTGGACAATGCTCATATCAAAACTAACCCTCGCCATCAGCATCTTAAACTGCTGGTCAAAATCCCACACCGTCTCATTGGGATACTGCTTAATTTATTTCAATTCTGTAATGTACTATGCTTCAGAATTGGGTTTTGTAAATTCTACAATCAAACCGTCTCTGATATCATCTAGTGTTTTCTTCGGAGCTCTTGTAGGGACTAGAACAAACTTCATAAACCAATCTAATTCGTGACCTCGCAGAGTTGTCGCTAACTGTCCTTTCTTGGCGTTATCATTAGTGATCTGTTTCATAGTCCATACCACTTCACATAAAAACCAACACTGCTCAGGGTTATCTGTCCCATTCCCATGGAACAATGGTAACTTAGCGTCCTCGCCCGCCATCCTGGGCTTCCTTCCTGCAGTCGCTAAACTACTAGCAATCAAGTTTTGTTGACCCGGTAGAGTCGAAGTTGTGTTTCTCACTGATTGGAAGATAGTGAGCGGAGGTGTGGGTACATTGCTGCTGGGGTTTGGTCCTGCCTCTATCCTGGGCGTAGCCTGGTTGTCCTTGTCCAGACTGTGAGGTCGCTTCATCCTGTGTGGTATTCCTTTGCGAACTTGCGGTTCGATCACAGCAGGACCTTCTCCTTTCCTCTACCTCTTTTCCTATCGAAACCTCGCTCCTCCCCTTGTAAGACCACTTTCTTCCTTGGTTCACTCATATTCTCGTCATGACCTGCACCCATCTACCCCTTATCATTCCATGTACCGACCCCCTGCTATCGCGATACCCACGGCCTCCACCCACCAGGCTATTTACTGATCTAGATGCATTTTCAATATACCCTTCTCGCAAATAAGCATCTTAATGGACAGTTGGAGCGACAGCAGAAACCTTCCCCGAGGTCCATGGAAAAAATATCTTTCAGCTTTGCTATAAGATTTTTGCGTATCAACAGCAAATTCAGTGATATACCCTTCCAAGATACTATCAAGCCACACTTCGACAGCCTACGATGCTTTGTTGTCGACTTCCCGCAGTTCTTGGATCAACTCCGGGGTCCAGGTCGTCAGTTCACCACCTTGGAAGTTCCTCTTCTGGAAGGTCAACTTCGCCAACCACTCGTACAAAATGTCTGGGAATTCACAGAAAAACCATTCACGTGGACCATCGTGAATATATCTTCCCACCCACTGATCTATTGTCAGTCGAGTGTTCCGACTTTTTTCTTCAGCAAATTCCTGCAACTTCTGATCAAACTAGCTTTGTATCTCCGGTTGCATTGGATACCACAACATATCCTCCTTTCACTTCGCACATGGTCCCGACAACGGAACCATTTGTTGACTCAAACCCAGTCAACAAGGGTTCCACTCACTGTCGACATCCATCCCACCACGATCTCCCTAAGCACTGGCCCGAACAGGTTTTACCCCGTCCAGCAACACCTGTGGAGCAGATGAGGTCTCACCCGAGATGTTCAAGGGAGAGTCAACAGAACCATGTTTCCGCCGAATGAAGGAGGATGTTTGTAGCAACAATCACTTAAACTTATTGCGACATTCATAAATAGATCTATGCCTTTAACTTCGACATCATTGTATTCATTGCATCATTCAATAGAAACATTCATCGCAACAAGTACACAATAAAGTATTAATTGCAACAAGAAAACATAGCATGATTCATATATCGCAACATGCATTACCATAAGTGAACAAAAAATACACAAGGATTTCGCAAAACAGCTATGTCATGTCATATTGACTTAGCAATACCCAGATACATTATCTCCGCAAAACATAGATCTCGCCGATAACTCTTGATCACAATTAAAGACATATATCAGCACCACTTCTCTGGTTCCGCATGGATCTACAACACATATGACTCTATGACTATAAATAGGCTTTCGCCTTTACATTGCTTGTCCACTTACTAACAACTTCCTAACTGATGCTTTGAGCAACTGACCCAAAATCTAACTAACGCGGTCCAAATAACCCAAAAACCTGCATACTGCAGTACAAATGACCCAAAATTACATAACATATGGTCTAAATGACCCAAAACCCGCATGCTACGGTCCAACTGACTCAAAAATACATAAAATATTCTCCTTTGTGCCCAAGTTTTTGCTTTCCATGATACCTTCTAATCTGTCACAGCATCCACGATGCTGTGATGCTACCTTACCAAACCGCCTGCCAACACAAACGAAGAAGTGCTAATTTGACCGATAACAGCAGCAGAACTGGCAATACCTGTTCGATGGGAAGAAAGTTGGAATTCTTGGATTTCAGATATGCTCGAAGGCTTCATCAAGGTAAAGGAGGCTCCTGACCGTTTGGTCTCGATGGGAAACTTGGAGGGAGGGAAGTATGCAATTAATAAAGCTTATAAGATTTTCTGGAAAACCAAATTTTCTCTCGATTGCTGGTGGTGGAAAGTCCGGGTGCCCCAAAAGCACAAGGTTTTCATGTGGTTTATATTGAGAGAGAAGGTCCTTACCCGAGACAACTTGAGAAAGAGAAATATAACAGGGCCTAGCTGGTGTTGCTTATGAAGGGGATCAGAAGAAACAATTGCACACCTATTTATGGAATGTCCCTTTTCGTATCAAGTATGGAAATGAATGGAAGACAATCTTCAGTAGGTACGACTTTGGGAAGCTAAGTCTATAGAAGAAAACCTCAAATGTTGGTTCAAGCAACCTACTCTCAAATCTATTCGGTATATCCCTTATTTTGTTCTTTGGAGCATATGGAAGGTAAAGAATGCATCAATATTTGAGAATACCCACTTACCAGGCTTCTATGTCATCTCTAATGTCACAACAACCTACAGGTGTTTCATTGATAAGGAAAGAATGAAAAATCCTAAAATAATGAAGGAAATTGTTATAGAAGCAGATTGTACAGGTTACTTTGATGGGGCCTATGAGGAACCTGATAGAGTCTGTGGTTTAGGGGGGATACTACATTTACCGAACAGGGGAACTGTAGAGTTCAAAGCTAATGGAGGTTTAGGCTCAAATAATAAAGTTGAAGGTATGGCTATGCGAACTTTGTTGCAAATAGCAAGAGAAGAGTTGGTACATTCACTCCATATCTTTGGAGATTCAGAAATATGGATCAAAGTTATGAAAAAGGAGCAAAAAATTACAAACCTGAATCTCACAGGTATAGGACACCATCTGGAAATTATAGCACAGAACTTTGAGGTCCTTAAGTATAGTCATGTATATAGAGAGCATAATGAGACAGTCGATGAATTATCCAAAGAAGGTCTTCTCCTTGCATTATGATTTTGTGAGATGATCAAAATAATGGGAGGAAAAGGGGTAATTACAAGAAAATGTCTGGATTTCATTGCCATAAGACAAGGCTGGAGAATTTATAAGGTCTTTTTGTATTTTGAAAAATGATGGATATAGCTATGTTGTAATTTTTGAACAATGCAATTTTGTAAATTTTTTGAACAGTGCAATTTTGTAAAGTTTTTGAACAGTGCAATTTTGTAAAATTTATGAACAATCCAATAGGATGTCATGATTATGAATGTAGTTTTTTGTGATAGCTTGGCTGGATACAACTATGATGTAAAAATTCTCGGAACAATGCAACGACACCTGAAGAATGTAATCTATACTTCGTAGGAATGAATAGGTTATGACTTTTTTCTATGGAAAAAAAATATTTTTTTATATATTTAATTTTTGGAGCCGACATTAACACATCTTATTCACTTTGGACTATAGAAAGCACTTCTCAGCTCAATAAAAATATTGCATTATTACATGTTACTTAAATTTTTTTTGTGACAAATGTTATTATTAAAAAATATTATGTTATAGATAAAGTTGAAATTGAAACATTTTTAATAAGAAAAATAAAAAATCTCAAAATATATAAATACATATTTTATATTAAACAATAAACGACATACACAACATTCCAAATTTTGATACAAAACCAATCTTCAAAATTCTAAGAATAAATATAACCATGAAGTTAAAAATAAAACAAAAATGAAATGTAATTTTGATTAAGATATTTAAAAAAAATAAAATCTTTTTAATTTATTAAATAATAATACATTTAATAATATATAAATCAATATGATGATAATGGTTTTCAATGATATATATACATAGTCAACTATTTATTATATTAATTTTGAATAATACATTTAATAATATATACACTCACTTCTGTTAAGCAATGATATATGCATCATTAAAAATGTAAGTAAATACATATTTAACCATGGAAATAGAGGGAATTATTTTATGAACCCCATACCTAAGAAACTCCAAGTAGGGGAGAAAAGAAGGCATGAACCATTATATTATTACAAAAGTCAAATTTAAAACAAGGAATGCAAGAATATGTATAGGTCGATGTTTTCTTAAACCATGATCGTGACCCATCAAAGGATGAGTTTTTTTTGTTAATAATAAATGTCAAAGAAAGGATGATTTTTTTGTTAACAATAAATGTCAAACAAGGTTGGGATGAGGAAAGGTTTTCTTAAACCATGATCATGACCCAAGGATGATTTTTTTTTGTTAATAATAGATGTCAAAGAAGGTTGGGATGAGGAAAGGTTTGGCGTGTTGCGTTGACCGACTCTATTAAAAAATAGCGAGTCACATGTAATTGTTATGTAATAAAGAAATAGCGAGTCACATGTAATTGTTATGTAATAAAGAAATAGCGAGTCTTAATTTTTTATATATACATATATGCATATAGGGTTGGAGATCAGTGATATAGGACAAACATGCAAAATATCCATCAAAAGACTAGAAAATTTGATTAATGCTGAACATAAGGAAAAATAGTTTACTCTCTAAATATTAGAGTTGAGCATAATGGACAATTTCAGCGTAAATTCAATATAAAAATAACTGAATAAAGTTTTACTCTCTAAAGATTAGAGTTGAGCATAAAGTTTAACATAAAATAAAAATAACTGAATAAGACGCGACTAATTTGTTTACATAACATTAAAAATGAAAATCGAATAAATAATAAATGGCATTCACCCATCCTTTATATCTACAAATTCATTTCAAGTAAATATTCCATGTATTTTCAAATTCTTTAGATTAACATATCACGTAAATATTCGATGTATTTTGAAGAGATTAAGAGAACGTCTTTGAATTTTTATTTTGAAAATTGAATGATTTTATCAACCATCAATGACATATTCCTTTAAAAAAAACTCTTTTTGAAATTGTCAAACGTAATAATAATGTTACAAGTAAAATCATAAAAAAAAATCTTGATAAATAATTTATATAAGAGATGGTCGAAGCAATTTGCAATAGTTTATCAATAAAAAAATGAAGAGGGTAGCAACTTAAATAATAATGGCATGACCAAGAGAATAACTAGAAGGTTGGAACTTAAAAATAATAGTTGATTGGATTGGGGTGGGAATTATACATGAATGAAAATAACATTTGACAAGCATTTCTTTTGAGCACGTCATATAGGTATTTAGTTATCTATGAAGGGCCTTCCTGTCACGGCCACACTTCGCATGCACTCTCGGCAAGCACAAGTATGGTGTGCGGCACTGCTAGGGCATTAGTTGAGGGCTTGGCCAACTCAACTTCTGCACCTACAGACTACGCCTCCAATTACCTGCGGAATAACCTTCACGGCGGAACACTTAACCTATTCAAGTATTCCTACTTATCATATTACTCTTTAACACATGTTCAGTCATTAGCCTTACGGCACATCAAGTAAAACGCAGTAAGCTTTGCAAAGAACACAGAAATGAGTAATGGTGGGTTGCCCAACTGGCAGAGCCCGTTTTTATATAGAAGAACAGAAGAAGTTACATCAATGGAGTTGCTTAACCCAGCAGAGCTCCAGGGTGCTGCCCAGCTAGCATACACCCTCAAGAATTACAATGGAATGGCATCTATGACTGTTGCCTGCCGCACCCAGTCACAGACCCTAAGAAACCCTCCGTGAGCTTCAACCACCGAAATCTTGATTGCCTTCGTTCGTGCCTCCTTGCTTCTTGGTTACTTTGACGAAATGAAACGCACTCCTTATATACGCTTCCATCCCGAGTTATCCGCGTGCTTCCTTCACGAGCTCGTCGGCTTGCTCCCATCCCGAGCTAACTTTCTCCCATCCCGAGTTGCTCCCATCCCGAGTTGGTCGTGCTCCCATCCCGAGCTGGTCGTGCTCCCATCCCGAGCTAGACGTGCTCCCAACGCGAGCTGGAAAATCTCCCATGACGAGCTGGATTGTCTCCCAACCCGAGCCAGATTTCCTCCCAACACGAGCCAGGGTGTTTTCTCCCAAAACGAGCCAGGGTGTTTTCTCCCAAAACGAGCCAGCTCCTTTGCTTCCAAAACGAGTCAGCCCCAACGCCCGCTTGGTTTACACCGTGGGTTGCTTGCCCATGTTCCAAGTGGGTCAAGCACCCTTGCCTTGCATGCTCTTGCTTCCTTGCATTGTCCACATGCCCCACTTGCCTTGTGGGTGTTTGCCCAAGTCCAACTTGGTGCAAGTCTTGCCGAGGGGTGTGCCAAGCCCCAAGGTTCATTTTTCCAAGTGTGCCACACTCCCGGGTGCCGTTCCGGTGGTGAGTGTGGGCGCTTGCCGCAAGGGTCGTTTCTCGTTGCCGCTGCCGAAGTACACTTGCCCGTATGGGCTCTTGGACCCTGTCGCGGACCAAGTGCGCTAATCGGGTGTGCATGAATCTTGGGCCGTGACAACCTCCCCCACTAAACTTGTTGCCGTCCCGGCAACGCTGCCTGCTGCAACACCTGCTGTCGCTGCCTGCTGCAACACCTACTGTCGCTGCAACTTTGCTGGAGTCGTTCTGCCCGTCCACTAGCTTCCGTTCCCTTCATTCTTGCATCAGCCGGGTGATCAGTCCGTTTCTGCCTTCCTGTTGGTTGCGTTTGCCAGTCCTCGCCAGCATCACTTCTCCCTTGGTTGAATTGAGCCCAACTAACTCAACTCTTTTGGCTGCATTCTGGTTACTCCCTTCTCTCGAAGCTCCCATGGCCTGCTCTACCTGCGCCAAAGGTAGTGGCCACTTCCAGTCTTGACTTAACCGAAAGTATTGAAGGGATGACTTGCCTCGTCATCCTCAGCCCTTTGCCGATTTTCTTCCTTCTGACTCAAGTATTGTAGAAGGGGCACGTTTGACCCAACGGTGCCGCCTCCTTCCTCAAACAGTCTTTGTGCCTCCGGGTCATCTAACCACACGTTTGAAGTGCCGGTTAGCGTTGCGGCCACGCCCACCCCGTCATCACACTTCTGTTCGTTCATACTTGTGCAGATTTTTGTGAGTTGTTCCAAACTCGTCACGGCTGTCGTAACAACCCTTTCCATGATTTCAAGACGCTGCTCTAACTGTGAGACAACCTCTTTGGACGCGAGACGTTCTTCCAACCGAACTGCCTCTTCTTTGTTCATGCACCTTTCATTCTGCCCATGGTTGTGCTGCACCGGATCCCTTGCTGCTGTACTAGGCTGAGAGGCACCAATGGCTGATACCTTCCTCTCACCAAGCAACTTCTTCACGGTTGGCACGTAAATGGGTTTCTCTCGTGCAAGAAACACAAATTGGTTGAGATGGGGAAAAGGAGCTGCCTTCTCCTTTTTCATGAACTGCTGCCCAATAACAACATCGAAATCATCAAGAGGGACAACTGTGAAGTCTCCCACACCTGTCCAGTCTCCTATCCGCAAAGAAACTTGGCGAGCCATGCCCACCACTCTTTCAATTCCTGAGTTCACTGCCTTGAACCCGTTCATCCCAGCTTCAACTTTTAACTTCAACCGTCTTGCTACTTCTTCGTTGACGAAATTGTGGGTAGCTCCACTGTCAACAAGTGCCAAGACTTGGTGTCCGTTCAACTCAACGTCCACATAACTCAATTCTGTTTCTGCGGAGTCATTTACCTTTGGCTCCTCCAGAACTGCGTTCAAGACTTGCAAAACTCCCACAGTCGGCTCCTCCACTTGTTCAACCGCAGCCAACTTCTGCGGACGCAAAGGACAATCTTTTGCATAATGGTCCTTCGCACAAATGTAACACGAGACCGGTTTCCGTGGTCCACCAGCGTTCTTGGGCTTGCCTTCCTCACGCTTTTCACCATTCTTTGGCTTGTGGTTTTGCTCCTTCTTGAACTTGCCTTGCGATTTTCTGCCTTCTTCGTTGTTGCCCCTACCTTCTTCCCTTTTGTCTGTTCTGAAGTCGTGCAACTTCTCAGCTGCAGAAATCGCCTCTGCTAGAGTATTCACCCCTTGCCGTCGCAGATCTGCCTGTGCCCAACCTTGCAGACCCTTCATAAAGTGATACAAGCGATCTTCCTCACTCATATCCTTGATTTCAAGCATGATGCTTGTGTAAGCTTTTACATAAGCCTGCACCGTCGTCGAATGCTTGATTTGCATCAACTCGTTTCTTGCCAACCACCCTTGGTTTCCTGGACCGAATTGTGCCTTGAGTGCAGCTTTCATCTGCTCCCAATTTTCTATCCTCTCCACCACCTTGCCGGCAGCCACATCTTCTGCACGGTTCCTCCACCAAAGTTTCGCAACATCAGTGAGAAACATCGCAGCAGCATTGACCTTAGCCTCATCTGAACATCCGTTCATTTGATCTAAGTATTGCTCTACGTCCCAACAGAAGTTACCAAGCAACTTGGCATCTCGTGTCCCGTCAAATGGTGTTGGTTCCTTCATGCGGATCTTCATGGTGGTGCCTCCACCAGATCCTTGAGCCAATGCTCGTTTCAGCACAACGATGGTGTCGTCTTGGTCCCTTATATGAAGCTGAAGTTGCTGCACAACTTCCTCAAGCTTCCTGACCCTTTCTGTGACATCCTGCTGCACTGCCGCATGCAACACATCCGTGGCTTCCTTGCACTCAGCCACAGCTTCGTTGTACGTCCTCCGCATTCGTTCCATCTCATTTGCCAAGGTAACGTGCTTCTCTCCATGTGCATAGAGAGCCTCTGCGAACTGTTCCATGTTCTTCTCCATGGCTGCAATTCTTCGTTTCCCCTTGGTTGTTTTGGGTTCACGTTCCTCATGGACCGATTCTTCCCCATCCGAATGCGGTTCTGCCTCTGACGCAGAATCGTGTTCCGTTTGCTTGCCCATCTTGGTCATCTTTTCACCCAAGAAGAAGCTCACGAAACCTTGCTCCTCAGAGCTACTTTCCATCTTCCGTCTATCAATCTTGATTTCGTCTAACTGGTGGCTTCAAACCCTTGTTTTTGCCTTAGCCCACTTCCAACAGTGTGCCCTAGCGAACGTTGGTCCAAACGTCCGTCGTGCTTCGAAGACGAGCTGCCTGCCCAGCTCCCAACCCGAGCTAGCTTTGCTCCCAACACGAGCTAGCTTTGCTCCCGACACGAGCTGGAACTTCTCCCAACACGAGCTGGATTTTCTCCCAAGGCGAGCTGGAATTTCTCCCAAGGCGAGCTGGAATTTTCTCCCAACGCGAGCTGGAATTTCCTCCCAACGCGAGCTGGAATTTCCTCCCAACACGAGCTGGAATGCCGATCTTCCGAAGCGAGCTGGTTTGCCAGTCTTCCAACACGAGCTGGTCTACCAGTCTTCCGATGCGAGTTTTTGCCTGTCAAAACCCTCGTTTTCCAAAAGCTAACCCTTGGCTCGGCTAACCTTTGAAAGAGCACAAACCCTTGCTCGATTTGCTGCCCTGCTGAACCCTTGCACCTGGGCTCTTTGTTTTCCACTTGTTTTGCAAGCCGTAGCGATGAGCCGTTCCGCAACCCTGCTGCAAAACCCTGCTCTGATACCACCTGTTCGCAAGAACAGTGGTGAAGAGCTGTTCTACAACCCTGCTGTAAAGCTCTGATACCACCTGTCACGGCCACACTTCGCATGCACTCTCGGCAAGCACAAGTATGGTGTGCGGCACTGCTAGGGCATTAGTTGAGGGCTTGGCCAACTCAACTTCTGCACCTACAGACTACGCCTCCAATTACCTGCGGAATAACCTTCACGGCGGAACACTTAACCTATTCAAGTATTCCTACTTATCATATTACTCTTTAACACATGTTCAGTCATTAGCCTTACGGCACATCAAGTAAAACGCAGTAAGCTTTGCAAAGAACACAGAAATGAGTAATGGTGGGTTGCCCAACTGGCAGAGCCCGTTTTTATATAGAAGAACAGAAGAAGTTACATCAATGGAGTTGCTTAACCCAGCAGAGCTCTAGGGTGCTGCCCAGCTAGCATACACCCTCAAGAATTACAATGGAATGGCATCTATGACTGTTGCCTGCCGCACCCAGTCACAGACCCTAAGAAACCCTCCGTGAGCTTCAACCACCGAAATCTTGATTGCCTTCGTTCGTGCCTCCTTGCTTCTTGGTTACTTTGACGAAATGAAACGCACTCCTTATATACGCTTCCATCCCGAGTTATCCGCGTGCTTCCTTCACGAGCTCGTCGGCTTGCTCCCATCCCGAGCTAACTTTCTCCCATCCCGAGTTGCTCCCATCCCGAGTTGGTCGTGCTCCCATCCCGAGCTGGTCGTGCTCCCATCCCGAGCTAGACGTGCTCCCAACGCGAGCTGGAAAATCTCCCATGACGAGCTGGATTGTCTCCCAACCCGAGCTAGATTTCCTCCCAACACGAGCCAGGGTGTTTTCTCCCAAAACGAGCCAGGGTGTTTTCTCCCAAAACGAGCCAGCTCCTTTGCTTCCAAAACGAGTCAGCCCCAACGCCCGCTTGGTTTACACCGTGGGTTGCTTGCCCATGTTCCAAGTGGGTCAAGCACCCTTGCCTTGCATGCTCTTGCTTCCTTGCATTGTCCACATGCCCCACTTGCCTTGTGGGTGTTTGCCCAAGTCCAACTTGGTGCAAGTCTTGCCGAGGGGTGTGCCAAGCCCCAAGGTTCATTTTTCCAAGTGTGCCACACTCCCGGGTGCCGTTCCGGTGGTGAGTGTGGGCGCTTGCCGCAAGGGTCGTTTCTCGTTGCCGCTGCCGAAGTACACTTGCCCGTATGGGCTCTTGGACCCTGTCGCGGACCAAGTGCGCTAATCGGGTGTGCATGAATCTTGGGCCGTGACACTTCCTACATCTAATGGTATGTGATGTATAAGGATAACTATAATTGACTAACCATGGCTTTGATATAAATAGGTCATGTTACTACTAAGGTGATGATGCTGCACGTGAAAGAGATTGTCGTGATAAAGTTTTGGGTATGCCAATGCCACTCCAGTTTGCAACATGAATATGGATTTCATTTTGTGTTAATTAAAATAAGACATTAAATCCCTAAGCAATAAGTAGAAACCCTAATTTCCTCAGGAGATAGATACAAGCCCTGGTTTACTGGTCACATGTTTCCACTGTGATCGCTAATGAATAAACTATTGTATGTGAATTGCATGGATGGATTTTATAAGTTTTATGATCTATGATGTTTGCAATGATTGAGGTTGACTATGTATCGATGAAGGATGAGCTTTGAACCGAATAGATATGGTATCTCTATTGTAATAAGCTCACTCACAAAATTAATTAGGTAGGGAAGTTAACTAGCGAGGGAATGAAACATGAAAGAAAAAATAAATTGATGGTTCAATCATTTATAACTTTCAATAAGGCATACAAGCATACATGTACTTAATCCCCTTCAAAATGGCTTGGGCATTGATTATCCATCAATCCCTGCACTCCTCTAACCAAATGAAAATAGCAATGTTGATTGCCGATATATTTATAGTTAAACTTGATAACTACCAAGCCATTTATTGTTTTACTCACATATGCATACTTTCTGGTATGAAAAATTAATGTACATTTCATTTTACATTAGCACTTGTACTAGATTTTTCCTTCTTAGACTTGATTTCAACACATAAACTTATCTATTCTGCATACACACAACTTTCTCTCACTTTTGAAGCATTTCA
Organism: Larix kaempferi; assembly: GCA_027924585.1. Lineage (NCBI taxonomy): Eukaryota > Viridiplantae > Streptophyta > Pinopsida > Pinales > Pinaceae > Larix > Larix kaempferi. Next base: position 549,625 of record BSBM01000365.1, read on the forward strand.
AATTTGTCTTCGACGTTTCATTTCCCTGTCATCCTTCTTTCCTGGATATGCGGAATCAAGATAATGTAAAGACTCAAAGTTAGGCCTTCGAGACTCCAAGCTCTCCAATCAATGTAAAAACATGTATTGACTTCTTCTTTTTGTTAAATAATGTGGAAGCTTACCATACCTTCAATCAATCAAGGTACAATGAAGTTCTGGGAATTTGTTTTTACACAATCTTTAAAGATATGCCCAATCCACCAAAAACAGGTTGGATTTAAATAATGCATAAATCAGTCCAACCATTTGCAAATCCAAAACAAAATTTCCCTAAATAGATTTGTTTTTCAACCCTACCAAAATTTAGGCCTCCAAACAAATGGTTGATGACTCAAGGGGATTGAGGTTACAAAAAAACCTTTCACCCGTGGACAGATAGAGGATTAAGATTCATTGGGAATCCATGTCTCCAATCCAATGCAGGCTCTCATGCCCTGTAATCTCTGTCACTATCCGTCTTTGTCAGCTTCTCAAAAGACTGGGATCTTAAGGACTCTTTTCCAAATAAGATAGTTTTGAGCCATTTCCCATGATGCTTCCTTGTGGCTGCAAGGATCTGCCTTAGTTCTCTGCAATGACAAACTAAGAGTAAAACATTGTTTATATTACAAGGCATGTGAAGACTCAAAAGAACAAGTCGGTATAGATTTGCGCATAGTTCAAGGCAAAAGACATAACAAGACTAATATCAGAATTAGTGACCTGGGTTTTCTTCTTGAACCATTGCCATTCAGGCTTGAAATTTCGCTCTCGCCTCTGTTGGCATGACCTCACTCGGGTTAATGGATGTGCTTGTTTTTGTTTTAACCCATGTAAATTCCCTTTGAAATTGGCGTGATTCCTTTCCATCGGGTGCGATCTTAGGCGTATCCATAGACTTCACTCTTTCGTAGCCAAATCCACAGATATTTTGTCTTTTGGTGCCCAGTTTATTTTGAAATTGAAGGATATTACTGTTATGAAGGGACTTTTCCACAATATTTTCATTGTGTTCATATGTATCAATTAGGGAGTTGTGAACTCACTGGTGTTACTTGCTAAAGATAATAAGCATTGCATACAGATCCTCACTTATTGCCTCGCCATCTATTGATCCACATCAACAATTGGACAAAATAGTGTCCATCCCCTGCTGCGGTTCCACTCGAAATGGTATATCAGCAGCTTCAGCAAGTTTATCCCCATTTTCCTCAAGCTCTTCTTCCTGAGCACTCTGTCATGGAAGGCCTAGCGAGGATCCCTCTGCTCCATAACCGATTGCGGTCTCACCCCCCTTCCTCATCAATTCCTAGCTCATTGGCGGAGCGATCTCTCCCCTTCACAGTCTATATCGCTTTGAGATGAGAACCACCCAAAGCTCCACGGAAACTGCACACAGATACACGATTTACCCATGTTGTCGATGAGATAAAATCCCACAGGCTGGATCTGAATCCAAATTTTTGCCACATTAATATCATGGATGACGATTATGACGCCGAAACTGTTGCCCACATTGCTGATATAATCCCCCGCATTCGCAAACTTCCTAAAATCCATAGTCTTCACGAAAAAATATATTATGTAATCCTTTAGCCGTTGAAAAATCACATCACAACTCCTCTCACACCATTGAAACATTCCTTTGAGATCAGCTCCAATCCAAAAACACTCTCGAACCAAACCTCCATCTCTTTGCCACCTCTCGTAATAATAATTGTCTAGGGTCGCGGCATGGCATACAGAAATTACATGCCCCCTCCATTAAAAGCATTTGCGTGTTATGCATGACTATCAACATCTGTATCATCACCCCTCTCGTCACCCGCGTAACGTGACACACTATCTCAATGTTTCCATGAAATAAAATTGAATTTTTATAAAGTCAAAGGAAAAAAAAACATCCCTTTTGTGCAAAGCCAGTCACAAAATTCTACGTGGCTCAGACGCTTATACATCACATTCGTTTTGCATGAAATTATATTTTTATTGATGATGTTTGCAAAATATACGTTATAATGTGATGCTTTTGGAAATCAATAACAAAAATATTATATCATAGAATCCAATATATTATATATCATATTGCTAATCGTATTTTTATGATAAGACAATATAATTATATAAATTAATCAATCATAAATCAATAATCCTATAGGAGATAGTTAACACAATAGAATTATATAGATTAATCAATTATAAATCAATGTAATCTTATAAACTTATAGGAGATAGTTATTGCGAAACAAATTAATATGTTTGATATATACCCATTCATATGACAAATTGATATAAGTTAATATGTTTGTATTCATAGAGTAAAAAAATATATTTTATGAAAAAACGTTAAATAAAACAATTTTAAAAATGTCTATTAAATATTTTATTTAAATTAATATTAAAATTTTTAGATAATTTTATAGTGGGTTAATATTTTCAAAAATAAAAGTTTTTAGAGATAAATCTCTAATACAAATATAAATATTATAGATTTTTTAAGCGTAGTCTAAAATTTTTACGATTTGAGTCGGAATAGATAATTTTTCGAGGCACAATTTTGAAAAAATCCCATTGTAAATTTTCAAAACCCACTTTATACCTATCAAATTCTAGAATTTTGGGTGCCCCAAAGGTTTTTGAGGGTGTTAAATCCATTTCTACCATCAGAAATCCCAATAAAACACAACTAAATTTGGATTTTGTAAATAATAAAATGCCATATTCAAGTTAAAAATGGTCGTCCATGAATTTTTAGACAACTCCAATTTTTATAGATACTTCAATAGAGTTTTCCTTTCATCTACATACACACAACTTTCTCTCATTTTACAACATATTGAAGTTCTTCTCGGCGTTTCGTTTCCCCGCTTTGGGAGTACGCTAGATGATAACTGATAACAAAGTACACATGAGCTCTAGGAACCAAAACCAATAATCAAGCTTTAGGAATATACCAAGGATGTAAGATAGTTTGACAAGAAGGAATAAACTCGTCTATAATTTTGGGCGATTCCATGCTCATAATAAAAAGCATCAACCACAAATCCATCCCAAAAGATATAGACTTCCAAAGAACAATCGACATGATAAAACAAGAAACAAAGTTAATGGAAACTGTCCAATTCATCCATGTCCTAAGAGAGCTTAGTGAACAAGCAGATCGTGCAACAAACTAGGAAACACGGCTTTGCAAGCACCAAATTCAATACGATCAAGGGCACACAAATTGGGACTCAATCCCATGATTGTAGAAGGTGGATTAAGGGAGCAAGCGTCAGCAATAATAGGGATGATGTCGTCAAGCTCATACCAAAGAAGGACACATCAAGTCAAGGATACGGTGGCTTGTTGGTGGGGTTAGATGGATTTAATTCCATCCACTCGGGTTCAATTCCGTTGAGACATCTTCTAGTCTGACTTGGATTCCCAAACAACAATGAGGGAATTAAATGGTGGCTGGAGGACAAGTACAGAATGGCAATCCGCATGAATGAGAGAAGTACAGAATGGCGATCCGCATGAATGAGAGAAGCCTTGGCAGACCTGCAAGTAGATTGAATGGAGGACAGTTAAATCCTCCATGAGAAAAATCACGACAAGGCATGGGGTAGGTGCATTACATAACTGGTATCGACTTAGGAAGTGGATAATCCCTTGAGACTGGAATTACGCTATCAAGAAGAAGAGTCCGGTACAAAGTATTTGAGGAGTGCAGGAGCCTACATTCTACAGTATGTCGTGATCAAGATGGACGGATGGGAGGATCTCTCTCTCTTCCATAGGATGTAGAGAGTTGATGAGGAATGCCACCAAGTTGTGAGAGATCTATGGAGATTCATCAGAGAATATAGAACAAAAAAACACATGGCAGAGCAATGTTGTGAGTAAGATGGCTAGGAGCGAGAGATTGAGAGGGACGAGAACTGACAGAAGAAAAAATTGTCTTTAACGAAATTAGTTGTAGAAAATGCCAAGTCTGAATTGTTGGCCATGAAAGTGTCAACTTTGGAAGTTCATCTGGAATTATCTGCGGGCATGAGTTCGAAACTTGGAACAGGGAAGCACAACACAGTACAATGGTTACTTCAGCTCCTCCATCTTTCTCATTGAGGAAGCTCCTCACTCAATCCCGCCCTAGATGCCGACAACAAAGATGGAAAGAAATTAGTTCAAGCAGAGAAACTTTGAAGAGTCAGGTTAGTTTTGGGTTCAGTTTATTAGCAAGTGCACAAAACCATACGTGTAATGAGTTAAGCATGTAGGAGAATAAATAGATCAATGATGTAGATAGATGCAATGTTTTGTGCTTTTGAGATAGAAGGGAGGACTCTAATGGGATATATTTCATTAATGCCTAGTAATGTTTGAGGGTGGTTTTGATGATTAGTAATCAGGTCTTGTTTGGCTTGTTAGTGTGTGATCCTAAGAGTAGACACCTCTAAGGAACTTATTGATTGAAATGGGTAAGTTCCAGGGTATGTTTTAAGGATTCTAATATTATATTTAAGTATAGTATTGTAGCCGATTATTTCATTAATGCCTAGTAATGTTTGAGGGTGGTTTTGATGATTAACAGTCGGGTCTTGTTTGGCTTGTTAGTGTGTGATCCTCAGAGTAGACACATCTAAGGCACTTACTCATTGACATGGGTAAGTTCCAAGGTATTTTTTAAGGATTCTAATATTATATTTAAGTATAGTATTCTAGGCGATTATTTCATTAATGCCTAGTAATGTTTGAGGGTGGTTTTGATGATTAACAATCGGGTATTGTTTGGCTTGTTAGTGTGTGATACTCAGAGTAGACACCTCTAAGGCACTTACTGATTGACATGGGTAAGTTCCAGGGTATTTTTTAAGGATTCTAATATTATATTTAAGTATAGTATTCTAAGCGATTATTTCATTAATTACTAGTAATGTTTGAGGGTGGTTTTGATGATTAACAGTTGAGTCTTGTTTGGCTTGTTAGTGTGCGATCCTCAGAGTAGACACCTCTAAGGCACTTACTGATTGACATGGGTAAGTTCCAGGGTATTTTTAAGGATTCTAATATTATATTTAAGTATAGTATTCTAGGCGATTATTTTGGATTGAAAAAAAATATATATAAATAGGTAGGCGAATATCAAATATGAAACATACAATTTACTACCGAAATTTGTAAATTTTGGCGAAAATAATGATAAAAAAACATATTTTATGTATATATAGGCAACATTAGAGACCAAAATCACAAAAAAGTGAATTTATTTTTTGAAAAAATGGCCAAAGAAGTCAATTAGCGAAATTTTGCCCCTAAAAATTACCCTGGTAAGTTATCATGCTCTATGTTGTTTGTTTGCTTGCTTCCACAACATTATCGGTCCTCTAGTTTTATATTAGGCTATGTATGGGAATTTTTAGAGGCAATCTCAACCTGTTGTGGCGAGGTGGTTATTCATGTGTGGTCAAGAACTCGCAGGCTGAGCACTCCCATAGATGTTATGTGGTCATTTTTTGAGTTTTTTCTAGATTATTGCTTGTATCGTGGGGTATCTTCCTTTAGTCTAGGATTTGAAAAGACCAACCCCAGTAATAAAAATCTAGTGGGAGCATAGGATAATGGCGAAATAAATTTGTTGTATGAATACCTAACTTGACATCATGAGGCAGTCAATAGAATACCTTAATATACACTAGGAGAAGCATGAATTTGAACAAGAGGAATTAGACAATAGCTTGAAGAAGTAAAACATGAAAATGGATAAACTTGCAAGTGACATTGACATGCACTATAATAGAATCCTAGTATTCTCCCATGGTTTTCACTCTACCATAGGTCAACCTTTTATTTCTTCTAGTTCTAGGCATTTTGAGGAAGAAATGGTCTAGTAAACAATCATGGGTATATTAAAGCAGTCTCATTCTTGGATAGTGAAGGGACCTGATCAAGATTACCAGTTTAAGGAGGAAGCACACAATGGACATTGTTTCTGCTAATTTCATCTTCATTTCTTATGTATTTCACTTTGTATTTTGTTGCTTGGCCAATATATATGGCTAAATAGTTTTAGGTATAGTAGTGTATTGGACTTTTCAGTAATTTTTTAAGAGGTCGTGGAAGAATTTTGTTTGTTGATAAGCTCATAGAAGCAATTTTGAATAAGTTTTGGATTGTAAGTATTTTATGGTTGTTTGGTCTTCCAAAACCCTTTTCATACAAATTATATGGATTGGAAGTATTATCTTCATGTGATCTATAAGGAAGAGAAGGATTAACTGGGTTAAGGGATGTATGGAGTGGTGACTCTACTGAGGTAGGGTTAAGAGCTTGGTGTGAAAATGAAAATGTTAAGAGATTTAGAGCTTTGCCTATAATTTTTCCTATGGTAGATGGTTGGCTAAGAATGCTAGTATTTTTTATGACAATGTGCTTCTCAAGGGCTTAATATTCTCTCAACATTCTATTAATCTTCAAACAAGTAAAAACGAATATTAATCCTATTTGGCATATTATATTGGAGGAACTTGACAAATTTGGTATGTCGACATACTTTGATGGTGCCTCACAAGGTGGTCCATTTATTGGTGGTGTTGTGGGAATAATTTTTCTTAGGGAATCACTTTCCTTAAGGCTTAAAGTAGGTTTAGGCCTGGGAACACACAACTATATAGAATTAATGGTACTAAAGCTAGTCCTCTCTCTAGTAGTAGAACATGGTGTATCTAAAATGCAAATCTTTGAGGATTCTTTATTACTCATAAAGTAACTAAGAAGGAACATGTTTTGAGAAACTTCACTTTACAACCTTTGTTGTAGGATATTTAGTGCATACTAATAGTGCTTAATGTCATCTCTTTTCATCACATATTCAAGGAATGGGACTAGATTGTTGATTATTTGTTGAAGATTGGTGTTTGGTGGGCTCATCTAAGAGGAAGAAAATGATACCATTTCTTAATATGTACATATTCCTTTTGTTTATACTTTTTAAATTCTAGTTTCATTAGTAAGGGTTTTTAGGGTTCCCTATTGACTTTCCATAATATACTATCAATTTTTGAGATACTATTTTTGGAACTGTACTAGACGTTTTATGTTTGAATTATTCTTTGGTACGAGGTATATCCTTGAAATGTATATGGTTGATAAGATAGGTTAATTTTGATGCAAACCTCACATATTAGATATAATTGTCCTCTTTTACTTAACAAAGGAATTTTGAATACTGAAAAACATTTAATATATGTAATTTTGTTTTCCATAAATAAAATTATAATTTTTTTCATTTAAAAAAATACTAAAAACATTTGTTAATATCAAACCAAAACTATACGAAACCTTGTATAGTTAAAAGTGAAACGCATATGCCATATGAGGTAATGTTAATAATAAATATTTTTTAATGTCCATCAATATTTTTAATGTCAAAATAAGTAAGTAATTTTAATAAATAAATAAATGATATTTATCAATATTTAGTGTTCATAATATTCATTAAATAAATAAATTTTAATTTATTAAATAATGACCATTTTGCTTTTTTTTCATCTTTATCAATATTTGATAAATTTAACATTAAAATTATTATTTTTGGAAATAAAAAAATCATTATATGGTATCTTTCACTCTAACTCATTATTGAGCAAAATTGGAAGACACTGAGCATTGAATGCCCAATTTGGACTATCTTTAAACATATATAGTAAATATTCCAAATTAAAAACCAAGAGACATCTAGTGGCCTTGTTGGACTATGATCTCCATGATGTTGAGTTGTCTTGCACATGCTATGGGAAACAACTAAGGATGCAAGAGAATGAATTCACCACCTCGTCAACTTAAATGATTGAGGTTCAACAACGACATGACTTGGTCCCTCCACCACTTTGTGAAGTTTCGATAATGTTCAACGACATGACTTAGAGGTGGGTACAAATCTAGTTCTTCAAGGAATTCTAGATCGCTTTGGAAAGTGGTTATGATTGAAAATGTAATTGTACAATAAATGAATGAGACTCATGGTAGATTTTTAATTTCACAATAGATGAAAAAAGTGCAAGGTTCTTAAAACTTTTCTTTGGAAAGAAATTGTACTACATGAATGAGTTTAATGCGTAAGAATATCTGTTTTTTTGGTAGGTTACATGTGCACATATGGATGGGTAGGGTATGTACATGTGGGTGGTTGTTATTTATGGATATTAGTGTGGGGTTGGAAAGGTAAGAATATTCTTATTTTTGCTTATGAGTTAGAGAGATGAGTTTGGAATTTGTATTATTCAAGTGGGTTTTAATGCCTAATTTTTTTGTATAGCCTAAGTGGGTTCAATAATTAAGAACATGGGTCTTTGGATGTTACATTTTCAATTATGGAAGGGGTAGGGTATGTATATGTGAGAAAGTGTTTACGTTTGTGTGACACTAGCAAGGTACCAACACTTTCACTCTCACTTTTGGGCTAGAGAGGGACAAATAGTATTTCTCGAGCAAATCCCAATGCCAAAAAAAATGTTAATTAGGTGTATCTTGAGTAGTTGAATGGAAAGTTGTTATCCTCCCCCACCTAGCTTTAAATCCCACTTTCTAACATGCTTACTTTATTCGTGAACCAATTATTGATTGTTGACCTACCCTTGAGCCCTTAAGAGTCTGATTTGTCTTAGGTACCATCCTTGGAATTAGAGGAAGTATTTGATGGGTTTTTTCTGAAAAATGCATTACACAAATAACTATATAAAAATTCAATGTAGAAGTGAGCTAATCTTGTAATAAAGAGATCTTTTTCCATATAAAATTTTGAGATGAGTTTAAGAGAAATTTTAAGTTTAATTAGAGTTTTTATGATCTAAATTTTTTGTAATATATAATGAGGCCTATAATATTTTTGCTCAATTCTAGATCAACAAGAATCTTCAAAAACAATCAATCAAAATTATAATCGATCAAAACTCTAATTTTTATATAACATGATTCTAATCATTGTAAAAAATAACTACATAATTAAAAACTATGTCACACCAAGTTTCTAGGATGTGGGGATGCACGAGTAGAGAAACACACTTCGAGGATGTGTGGAGACACCCTCTAAATTTTAGGGAACATCATGGTGGAAGGGGGATGTTGGGGTCCATAGCTTAGGGGCCTCATCTTCAAGTTTAAAGTGTGGAAATGATCAACATGAAATAAAAAAAAAAAATCCACTAAAAAATTAAAAAAACATCTATTTACCCTACGTCTACATTGCTAAATAAAAGAAGCCACTCGTAAATGGTTGTAGTTTTGTTCTTTTATATTTTTTTTACAACAAAAGATGCTTTCTATAGCCTATTATGGGGAAGATGGGTAATCTCTTCCATGCTCAACCTACAACCGACATGTGTCACTTTAAAAAAGTAAAAAAAATTAACTTAAAAATATACAGTTTTGGCTCTAGACCCCCCCCATATATAGTTTTAATAAAAATAATCACGAACGCCAAATATATATTGCTTAGCTATTTGAGATATGTCAAAACTTTGTCAAACATTATAAGCTATTTGTTGCTAAAGAGTATTTGTGATCTACATAGCACCAATGTAGATCCATCTGAACTCCAGATCTATCATGCACAAAGAGGTATCAAATCCCTCAAGGTGCAAAAGAAAGGGTTTGCACCTTGAGGGATTTGATCATGATTTGATCCCTCTCACCGCATTATAGATCCGATGTTAAGATGGATCTACGTTGGTTTTAAACAAACTTGTAAGTGGGGGATAGGGAGTGGGAAGTTTGAAGACCCTGCTTTTTGGGAAGGGATGTCAAGATGTCCCGCTTTTTGATAAGCACGCTCCTGAACATTGATGAAATGTTTTTTCATATGTTTCGTAGAATTTCACAAAAAAGCTAAAAATAGATGTCTAACTATTCCACTTTTTGAGAAATATATACCCAAAGTAGCAAAATGTTTAACCATTAATTTTACTAAATTTAACAAAAAAAATACAAAATGTTTAACCAAGCACCCCAACCCAACCCTCTTCCTAAAGAAAATAACATGTGCATAACCTTGGGAAGCACGTTACATCGTTGAAGCTGTGGGTTTTGCTGGGAATCACATAATTATTTGGGATCAATTTACCAAAGATCTTCAACGCTGTCACATTCACATTAGTGACAAGGAGGACACTCTTGTTTGGATTAAGAATGTTTCTAGTGGTTCTTATTTGCCAAGTTTGGGTTATCTGGTGTCTAGAGAAGAAGAAGACCACCTTGCTTTGCCTTGGTGGAACCACACTTTATGGAAGATGAATTTCCCATTGAAGATTAAATTGTTCTTTTGGCTGGCTATGTGCAGAAAAATTCCTGTGTGGGACACACTGATATCTTTCTTGGGCATTGGGCCAAGTAGATGTCCCCTATGTCAGGATGCTTCGAAATCCATTGATCACCTCTTTGTTTTTTGCCCATATTTGCGTGATATGTGGCAATTTGCTGCTCATTATTATGGCATTCAGTTTATTTGGCATGGGGATAATATGGTAGATGCTTTCCAGAAGTGGATGAATAATGGTAATTTTTCTGATTTCAGAGCCTTGCTTGTCCTTTTGAATTGGGGCATTTGGCTCGCTAGGAACAAGTCTATCTTTCAAAATGTTACATTCTAGCCTTGACCGACACCTCATAGAGTGTTTCCATATTGGACTCTTTCCCTCAATCACATGTTTTCAACAAGAAAAGACTTATAAGGGAGGAAGTTATTGACAAATCCATTGGTTGGTGTTACTTTGATGGAGCATCTCAAGGTTCGCTAGTGATCTAGGGGCGGGAGGCATTCTCTATGGTTTTGAAGATCATTGCTTCAAGTTTGTTGTAGGGCTAGGCATGGCTACCAACAATATGGCGGAGATGAAGGCTCTTAGACTTGTCCTTCAGTTGGATTTATCCAAGAGAGTTAAGCATTTACAAGTTTTTGGGGATTCCTTACTGGTGATTGATTGGTTTAGGCTTAAAAAGCCTCCAAAAACATCATTATGAAGTCTATCTTTGAAGACATCCTGAGATATATGGGGCTATTCTAAGAGGTATCTTTTCATCATGTCTATCGGGAGAGGAATGTGACTGCATACTTCTTATCTAAACTGGGGATCCATGTGACTAAGAGTATGTGGCATACCTTGGATGGACTTGGTGCTTTTGAGTTTGAGAATGGCCTACAAAACCAACCTATATGAGGGTAATAGTTTTTGTTCAATGGACCTTTGGTTCATGAGTTATCTTTTTGTATTTTGTATGCTCAACCACTACTTTCAACATAGCTATCGTTTGGTACTGTTTTGATTGATCTTCCTTCTTTTTGAGAATATCTTGGATGGCTTCTAGTGAAATCTATTAAATAAAGTATATATTTTTTTCTGCTGAAAAAAAAATCTTGAATGGCTTCCATTGAAATCTATGTAAAACAAGGTACGACCATTTTGTACAATGTGATACATTAATGAAATGATTACACTTTTTTTTTGAACAAAAATATAATATTAAAATGAATGCTTTGCTAAAAGCTTTGATATGCTATTTTAGTCCAGGATTCATACGAAGGAAGTAAGTGGTCATGAATATTACTTATAAAAAATTAAATAAGTTTTCTTTCTAAAAATTGCCCTGACATTTGTGTTTTATATTAAATTCCATATACTTTATTGAGAAAGAACACGGTACCAGATCTCGTTTCTTCCGAGATGATAAAAATACATCTTTATCACTTTGGAAGGATAATGGTGACTTAACAAAAAAAATAACACCTTTATCACTTTGAAACTAGATGTTGCAGATTTACTTTAAATTTTATCAATTATTTTTTTTGAAACATAATGCAATATTTTAAATATGGAATAGTAATTGTTGAAGTAAGGCGTTACTATGTTGATAGATCAATGTTTCACTTTGCATATGCCATATCTATTAAATATATATATATAATATTTTATTGCAATCATTTAATTATAAAATTGATTGTAACCTTTTATAATGTAAATTCTAAAGAGAAATTGTCCTTCTCAACCATAACGTCGCCACCTTACATAATAGTGTAATGAGTAAATAACAATTTTTTCTTTGTTCCTTTACCCATAATAGTGTAATGAGTAAATAACGTCGCCACCTTACATAATAGTGTAATGAGTAAATATCTTTATGGTTTTGGAAATTTAGATACATACTAATAATTGCTTCACAATTACTTTGGAATGAATGAATTGGTTTTTTAAACACAACTTAATATTCTAAGTATGTAATAGTTTAGTTGTTGAAACAGGACTTGCCTATGTTTATTATGGAGGTTTACATTTCAGTAAAATCTTGAAAATTAAAATATAAAAAAATGTTATTACAATAACTTCATTATGAAAATTATTTATAATGATTGTAAAGTGTAAAGTAAAATAGTTCTTATCAATTTTAACATCGCCCTCGCCCTTTCACGTCTTAATATAATGATGAAATAATAATTATTCTTTAATCCATTTTAATATATTTATTATTTTGACAATTTAGATAAACAACTAAACCGGACTTGCCTATGTTTATTTTTTTTTGTATAAGCTGCAAATTATATTAGATTAAAAAAGAGTACAAAATAGAATACAGTCCTTGATGGCCTGGCCCGAAGGTGTCATCCATGATTTTCGAGAGAGTTCATGACAGTCAAAATATCATACAAAAAAACCCTTGTCTACAAAGGGGAGAGTCTAAAGGAAATTAAAAAAGTTTAAGGTCTTAGCAGCATTAGGCTGAATGCATATACATAGTAGGGCAAGAAAGACAAAACAAACAACAAAAAAACCTGCTTGGACAGTAACTCATGGCGTGTCTTCCAGAATGGCGCAGCTGTAAGGTGCATTGTCCTTCCACACGTTGTCTGAGATTAGGGTAGCGTTCTCCTCCATAGAAGCCAAAGAGCCAGGTGCCATTACTGACTTGACAGGCAGGGGAGAAGTTTTCCTTGGCATCACAGGGACGAATACAGAATGTTCCTTTCGAGTGCGCTTCTCCAGAATAGGGCCTAAGGTGCAGGGGATGGGAAAAGAGGCCTGAGCTTTCTCCTTGCCTTTGGTTTGAACCTGGCTGCGTGTTAGTCCTGCAAAGTTGCCACCTAGGTTGAGGTTATCTAAGCCAAGAGTAGAATTCAGAGCAACAACAGAAGAGGTGGCTCCAGGGGTGGTGCTGCCAGAGCGAAAGTCGCGGCCAAAGGAATGGGTAGGGGCGTAGGAGTCCCAACTTTGAGTGTTGCGCATGGTGCCAAGGGTGGTGGCCCAATTTGGCAGAGTGGCAAGCAGAGACTAAGTAGCCTGGTGTGTAGAGACCCAGTTGGCTTGCATGTTTTCCATCAACTACCCCATCATGTTCTTGACCAACCAGTACCGGTCCCAAGTTGGTTGTTGTTGTCCAGGTGCTATGGTTTCTGCGTTGATCCTAGCTTCCCAGTTGTCCAGCAGCAGATGAATTGCGATGGAGATAACTGGATCGTAACCCTGTCGCAGTGGAGCTTCTGTCTGAGCGTTGGCCTCCTTTGTGCTTTTAGCTTTGGCCCCCTTAGTTATGCCCATAGTGGAAATAGGAATGGTGATACTAACGCCGAAGTGCGCCTGCAGGTAGCTGAGGTTGCAGAGATTTTCGAGCGTAGAGAGAGTACTGCTGAGAGCACAGAGTGCCTGAAGAATGAGGTAACCAGAGTGCTTCGATGAACAAGCAGTCAGATGAACCTCGCCTTGATCCCTAGGCCTGTGGTTCACACGCAAGAGGATCCTCATCAAGGTGGCCAGAAAGGCTGAGGCGACGTTGATGGCAGGCTTATTAACTAGCCTCAGCGATTGACATCATTTCAATGACTTCAGCATGGATGTGCATGTGGCTATGTGTCATTGGGTTGTAGCCATCTAGCTGCATGGTGGAGCTGGCACCCGCATCCAGGGGACTTGCCTATGTTTATTAAGCAGGTTTACATTTTAGTAAAATTTTGAAAATTAAAAAATTAAAATATAAAAAAATGTTATTACATATCTTCATCATGAAATTTTAGTAAAATTTTGAAAATTAAAAAATTAAAATATAAAAAAATGTTATTACATATCTTCATTATGAAATTTATTTGTAATGATTGTAAGTTGTAAAGTAAAATTGTTCTTATCAACTCCGTTTTAATCCATTTTAATATATTTATTCTTTTGACAATTTAGATAAAACTTATTATTTTTTTAAATATAATATAATATTTTAAGTATAGAATAGTATTGTTGTTGGATTAATATTTTTGGAAATATAACTTTATATTTTAAGTATAGAATAGTTTTGTAGTTGAATTGAGATTTTTGGAAATATAATGTAATATTTTAAGTATAAAATAGTATTGTTGTTGAATTGAGATTTTATTATGTTAATAAATTAAAATTAAATTATGAGTGAAGTTTTTATATATATATATATTAAAAGGTTGTAAAGTAAAATGAAATACAAATAAATTGATATATAAGTTTTAAATTGCTTTAATATAAAAAATATGTGGTTGAGTTGTAGTATGCCAGAGTTTTTATTCACTGGTATGATTCTTAATAAAAATAGAGAATCTTTATAATGACATATATTCATGAGCTCAATGCCATATTTGGTATTCAAGCAATAAAGATCCATCTTATCTTTGGAGAAGGATAATGTTGTAAATGCTAACACATTAATTCTACAGATAGACAAAAATTGCATTAATTAATTAATTATGAAGTAAAATAGTTATTTACTCAAATTTAATCCTGGAAGTGCTAACTATTTCATGTTGTAAAGTGTAACACATAAAAGTTGCTATTCCAATTGGAATAGTAAAATATAACACATAAATCCTACAAATATCCAAAAATTGTATTTCATTCATTGACTATGAAGTAAAATCATTATTTACCCAAATTTAAACATCAAAATGCCAACAATTTCATGTTGTAAAGTTTAACACATAAATCCTACAAATAGGCAAAAATTGCATTTATGAAATAAATATGAAGTAAAATACTTGCAATTTACCCAATTATTGATTAATTCCCAATTATGACAAAACTAATATTTGTTCTATTGTTAACTTAACAATACATATTATTCTTAAAGATTTATTTAAAATGCAAGGATGCCTGAATGAAAATTATAATTGAAATTTGGTATATATTTATATAAATTTAAATTTGAGCACACATGTGCTTGGTTATATAATTCAAACGAAGATAGGGTTCAGGGATGAACCAATGAAGTAGAACGAAGGAGAAAATAGAAATTCATCTGGCTCAGGAGTGGGGTCAAGATGACGATAGGGGAAGACCTAAAAGTAGAAGATATCTTGACCTATTCTGGAAAAAACCTTGTTGGACGATTCTATGGAATCAGAGTTAGGGAGGAGTGACTACGAGCTTGGATTCATAATCACTGGGTTTCGATTCTGAACTATTGTCCAAAGTTCTACATCATGACTCGTGGGTGGCTCAGTTTTAAACTGAACAAGGAGGAAGACGCAGTCAATTTACTTAATGGTTTCTGGATGTGGGGAAAGAAATTTTTAACCCTAAATTTTCGGAATCCCTGTTTTCATCCTCGTAGGGAATTCTCTCAACTGACCTCGGTGTGGGTTAAAATCCCTGGACTCCGCTTGGAACTATGGATAGATCAATTTTTAACTACTCTTGGGAACCAAGTAGGCACTATGGTGTTTGTAGATCCATCGTATAAATTTCAAGCACCATGAACAGTAGCAAAGGTTTTAATTATAGTAGACCTGAAGCAAGGCCTCCCTGATATTATAGATTTAGCAATTGGAGACTGTATATTGAAGCAGAGGTTGGACTATGTTAACATTTTGTTTAGGTGTGTTCAGTGCCATGTCTACGGCTATTTAATTAAGGATGGTGTGCTATCTTTTAAGAGACAGATATGGGCTGTTAAGGAATCCAAAGGATTAATGAAGGAGTTGGGTCTCCCGGAGGGACCAAAGTAGCAGAAAGAGGAATTGCACTCTCAGGAAGGTATGGAAACACAAGAAACCATAGTGTCATCATGTAAAGATGGGCCTTTGGGAATATGTGTCGATCTAGGGTTTCAAAGTAAAGGAGAAGGGGATCTTGAACACCCTTGTAATTTCTTAGTGACGACTGGTAAAGCTGATGAAGGCCTTTCTATCAGGTTTAAGTAAAAAATGAAGCAGGTAAGGGTTTCAAGCAAAGAAATCTAAGGGTTTGATGAGAAAGGTACATCCAGAGAGGAAGGCTAGGGAGACGAGGACATTGAAGTGAAAGATTATAATTCCTTTCTCTCAGAGGATATACCAAGTGCTCGCTATGAAGAATCCTATCTGAAATTAAATTCAGTTCTCGAAGAAGAAGGAACTCTTGTTCATGAGGTGTAGACAAATTCCTATAGAAAACAATTCGGGGCCCAAGTAGAGGAAAAGCATATGGCAAGTTTGCCAGTTGAGGAAGAAGAAGGTTACAAGTCACCGATTGAGGTATCCCTGACGGGTATGTACTTATTATCCCTATATTCCCTCAAACCTCTGAATTTTGGCTTGAAATATTTATCTAAGCATGCTTTTGGGACTGTAAGGCCTGTGATGAACCGGGTGGATAGCCCTAGTCCTAGGAAATCACTAAGAGCTCATAAAACCCCAATCATAAGTCATTCCCCTTTGCTGGTCCTAAATTATGCTGGATTGGCACACCTAAAGGGTTGCTGGAAGGTCTCAAACCCCTATGCTCTTAGATCTAAAGGCTCGGTCCTTGCCGAGGATTCTGTAGAGGCTATAGGTCTAGGTTTTATCACTCCTACCCACAGAAATTAAAAAAAAAAAAAAATTCGAGAGGGAGGGTTTTAACCTGGGTATTTTGGAAAAGCTTACACTGAGGGCCCTTAGAGTCAAGCCCGTTTCCTCAATTATCCCATGAAACTTATGTCACTGAATTGTAGAGGGTTGGATAGCAACATAAAACAGCTAGCGCTTGCGAGATTGGTAGAGATACACAAACCTGACGTCCTTTTATTACAAGAAACGATGTGCGATGGGTAGTTTGTAGTCGTTTGTTTGAAGAGGTTACTTAAAGGTTGGGACTCTTTGTCTGGATGGATGGGAGGGGACTGTCAGGAGGCAGCCTAACTGGATGGAATGTAAACTTGGAAATCTTGAATAGCTTCTCTTTTAAGTATGGTATAGGTACTACTTTCGAAAGCAAGGCTCTAGAATTGAAGTTTTTTATTCTGAATGTATATGGCCCATACGAGAGTAAAGTAGAATTCTGGAATGGTCTTTTTGAGAAAACTTTTTTACAAGACCTTCCTTTTCTAATGGTAGGGGACCTGAATTTTACACTTAGCAGAGATGATATTTTGGGGAATAGAGCTAGACAAGATCCTTTACAGGCCTTATTCCAACACCATATGGAGTCTATGGACCTGATTGATATTGAACCAGTGGAGCTCAACCCAACCTAGTTGAATAAGAGAGTAGGAGAAGCGACTATTTCTAAAAGGTTGGATCGCTTTCTACTCCAAGGAGATCTTTTAAGGAAAGTGGAAAATGTTAGGTTGTGGAAATTAACTAGAGGGGGGTCATACCATCTTCCCATTCTCTGTCAGCTTGAAAGAGGAGAAAGGAAACTGACGACTCCATACAAGTTCAATCCTCACTGGTTGATAAATGCTGAGTATACAAAATTAATCAAAAATAGCTAGAAAGGATATGATGCTAGTATTAATACTCCATCCTGTAGACAATTCTCAGATGCATTAAATGAAGTAAAGAAGCTATCAATAGATTGGTCCATCAAATAATTGGTGAGTCAGGATAATAGACTAAAGAGCATTGAAATTAAAATAGAGGACTTTTCTAATGAAGGCCTGGTTCTCCTCAATCAACAAAGTTTGGAGGTTTTAGCAGAAATTTAAGCACAAAAGAATGGGATCCTAACATAAAAGGAAGCGAAACCCAGAATGAAGAGTAGATCTGTATGGCTATCCCTAGGAGATGAAAATACGTCTTTTTTTCATAAGCTCATAAATCACAGAAAAAAAGATCTAATACAATTTGGGAGATGAAGAATAAGGAAGGGGAGAGTATCCAAGGTTTTGAAAGACTGGCAGCAGAAGGAGTAAATTTTTTTTGAGGAACTATATACAGAACCAAGCATGAATAATATTCAGGATATCGTTCAACTGAGTACAAAATTCCCTAAGTGTATTAAGGAAGAAGAAAATGCTCAGTTGGAAGCGTCGGTTACGATGGAGGAATTAGAAAAATTTATGGGTAAATCTAAGAAAGACAGAAGTCTAGATCAGTACGGATGGACCTCAAATTTTTTTTCTGGGGTTTTTTGATCTTCTGGGAGGTGATCTATTGAGAGTTCTGGAACAAACCTGGCTTTCAAGGAAAATGCTAGTCTGTTTTAACTCCAATTTCATAGTGTTGATTCAAAAGGTGGATAAGCCAACTTCCTTTGGGGATTTTTGCCCGATATCGCTTTGCAATGCACTGTATAAGATAATATTGAAGATTATAGCAGAAAGGATTAAACCATTCTTGGCTACCCACATATCCGCAATTTGGGTTTTTGAAGGATCAGAGCATTCATGAGTATGTGGGTATGTCTCAGGAGTGCATATACATAATAAAAACAAAGCATATACCATCCAATTTTCTTAAGATAGATTTAGCCAAGGCTTATGATAGAACTAAATGGATGTATATAAGGTTAGTCCTCTTGCAGACTGGACTCTCTCTATTAGTGGTAAATTGGATTTGGTTGTGTATTTCGTCAGTGGTGTTCACAATATTGATCAACGGAGAATCTTCGACGTTCTTTAAACCTCAGAGAGGGCTTCGCCAGGGCTTCCCCTTGTCCCCATATTTGTTTCTATTTTTAATGGAAGGACTTAGTCAGTATTTTTCTGAAGCAAAGGTAAGTAACATAATGAAGGGCCTAAGTATCGAAGAAATCTCAATAACACACATCTTCTTCGTACATGATGCTCTGTTGTTTCTAAAGGATTAAGAATAGGAAAATATAGTAGTAATGAATATTTCGGATCAATTTATTCGGGCTACAGGTATTCTTTTAAATTTGAGCAAATCAACGTGTTATTATAACAAAATGGAAATCCTTCAATTGCATTTGTTTCAAAATAGTATGCCGATGGACCAAGTCCCCCTGGAAGAGAGATTTAAGTATCTGGGGTTCTTTTTAAAACCTAACTGCTATGTTAAGGCAGATTGGGACTGGAAAACAAACAAGGTGGAGATAAAAAATAATTTTTGGTGCAATAGGTTTTTATCCCGTGGAGGTAAATATGTGCTGATTCAATCGGTGCTAAACACTAGTCATGTATACTGTATGATCTTAGCTTCTATCCCTAAAGGAGTCACTCATAAGTTATGCAGATTGTTTTTCAAATTTCTATGGAAAGGAAATACAGATGCAGGGATACATTGGGAAGCTTGGACCACAATTGCAAAACCAAAGGAAGAGGGAGGCCGGGGATTGAAGGAACTCCATATGTTTGGAAAATCTTTGGCAGCAAAATCTATGTGGAAGTTCATAACCAAGGAAGGAAAATGGCAGTCCATTCTAAAAGCAAAATATTTGAAGAATTGCTTTATATTAGAATGGTTCAGGGCCCCTGTAAAGGAATGCAAAACAGGATCGATGTTCTGGAATTGATGGTAGGAGTATTTCCAATCAACGGGGACTTATTGTCTTGGGAGGTGGGAGACGTCCAAAAATCCTTAGTGGGGAAGGAAAAACTAGTGGGGGTTTCTAAGCAGAGAAATCTCCTGGAAGAAATGATCCATTACCTAAATGAAAGAGGTTTTACAACCTTACAGGATGTAGCTGGAATTGATTCCTTTAGTATTTCTCGGACATGGAAGTCGACAGCTGTTGTTAGGGAAAGTATCCTATAGCAAGGGATAGACTATCAATGTACTGATGTAGAAAGAAAAACATACAATGTTCTGCAAATACAATTACTAAGCAAAGAGATTAGGGTTAAAAGGATGTGTACCTTATTCAGAAGGTTGATCCAAGCCTTTCTCCTCCTCACTCTTCAATGCAACAACCTGCAAAACAACTTCAAGACCTTCCTCAAACCAGTTTGACTACAAATAAAGAGATTGACATTTATAATAACATAAAACATCAACTTGTAATCATATTTGAAACATACACGAACAAATCATATTTGGGAAAGGAAGAATATATTATCTTTATTAATGCATGAAGCAAGTACATAAATTATACCTGTCTACAGCAAGCACCGTCGTAACCAGACCCTGAGTTCCTGCTCCTCTCTCTTGAGTAAGAATTCCTCCAACATTACATTGCCAAAAGTGGGATCCCCTTCTTCAAGGCCCTCCTCTTGTATTTATGGCAAGAGTTGGAGGATAAGTTCGAAGGGTGGTTGGCATAGGTAGTTGAGGAAGTTAGAATAAATCCCAAAACTAATCCATAGTTAGAGTTTTAATATATTTTTTTTGATATTTATTAAGATACCCGCGACTATGCCATAGGACAACTTGCGAGTGACTCGCGACTATCCTCGCTTGTAGCTAGCGGGTGCAGCTTTTCAAAAAATACCCACGTGTTGTCAGTATAGACACTCGTAGCTAACCTGCATGTTGGAAAGCATAAGAGTCGTGGTTATGATCTAAAATATGCATAAAAATATGTTTTGAGAAAAGGAATGCAAGGCTAATCTCTAAATCATCTAAGTTCAAGTAAGCTCTTCCATCCATAGTGTCATTTTGTGTGACCGACAGAGCAATGTGGTCATGGACGGAGAAGTACTAATTTGACCGATAACAGATGCCCACTAATGTATGAGGTCAGAGGGAAACGATGGCCGAAATGCATTACAATCCATGAAGAGGAGGAGTGAGGAAACCACAGGATGAGATCACAAACGGTACCTGAAACAGAACAAGGTCAGTCACTATGTACAATCTTGATATCAGGAGATGTTTAGAATGCTAAAACATGATCTCCAATACATAATAGAGAGATGTATATAGCATGGCCACTGGAATACAAGCGTGGATCCATGTCAAAATAGGAGATCATAGCCATAACAACAAACAAGATCTATGTCTCATCAAGAGCCAAAAAATGGGTGTGGCTCAGTCTTGCGTAGCTTGGGCAATAATAAAATATGATGATGCTATTATGGGCCAAAGGTCTTCATCCAAAACGTCTCAAGGTACGAGTCCTAACCATGTGAAGAAATGAGTTGAGGTTGAACATGGAGGACACTGTTTGATTACCGGCCATTGCTGTGGACCGTTAACAAACACGAGGGAACCCACCAATAATGAAAATGGGACCCAAGGTACCTAGTACATTCTAACAAGTGTGAATAAGGGGTCTTGAATTCGAATACTTGAAGTATCCATCGAGTATGAGACATTGATGTATTCCCACTACTCAATAGCGAGGGAAATTTCCACCGATGACTGCAATCCCCAAGGTACTACCTATAACTCTAAACTTCATTCCCAGAGAAACATGAGTTGAAGTCGATGGGAAGAAGTCTGTTGGAAGGCAGGCCTTAAGGCATCCTCCATCATCCAACACGAGATATAATCAAAAGGTTGATCTGATCTGGAGTAGGACTGAGTACATGATGAAACATACTAACACCAGGGAATGGCCGACATGGGTTGTATCCTTGAATAGTGAGCATGACACAATAATGACTTAGGTAGCTTTGCAGACAAAGGGACCATGATATAAATCTGCAATGTAGGAGGCATTAACAGATTCTCCATATTATTGGAAGAGTAACCAATCGAAGGAGTAAAAACTCTGAGATCAGGCTTATCCTAAGGCCAAAACTAGAACCCAACTTATTTGATAGACTAAAAAAGGTGCTTTGTTCAAGGACACAAGTGACTTGCTGCCATTACATTGAAAGATATTTAACATTCTTCCCTTCCCTTTTCTCTTTTTGTTAAAGAATGTCTTTTCTTAATTTTAACGAGCATGAAAAGGTGGAAAAGAAAGCTCGATAATATCCTTCTTGTTAGTTTTAATCAGTCCAAGAAAGCAAACTCAATAGTCCTTCTTCATTTTTGAAACAAGATGGAAGAAGAGAGAGAAGAATGCTTGGTATAAGTCCAACCATGTGTAATTTAATGAGTCCATGTGAGGGAAACTCAAGACCTTCTTCATGATTTAACAAGTTTGAAGAAGAGATAGACTAGTATTTGATAGTTTACGGATTCGTGGATTTTAATATCGAGCCCGAATATGTTTGTGCTCGTCAGTGTTTTCATATTTAAGGAGTCTGAAAAACTTAAACAATAACTCCATACACCTACTCGTGGATTTTAGTATCAAGCCCGAGTTGGTATATGCTCGTCGGTGTTTTCATATTTAAAGAGTCCGAAAAACTTAAACAAGAACTCTATACACCCTCTCGTGGATTTCACATCGAGCCCGAGTTGGTAAATGCTCGCTGGTGTTTTCATATTTCGAGAGTCTGAAAATCCTAAAGAAGACTCGAAAGGGGTCATTTTTCGTAAAGTTAGTCTCCTCACCCGAAAAAGTGTAAAACAATGTGAAAGAGAACTCTTCTAGCCAAGTATGACTAGAGTATACTTTTTTCGTAAATAATACACAAAGGTCCGGAAAATGGGTAAAATTATACCTAAGTGGATGTCTGTTCAAGTCCTTTAACGAGTCTGAACAAGACAAGTATGCTCAGAAATCTTGTTAGATTTTAAAGAGTCTAACAAGAGCATGAAAAAAATCTATCAGATCATGGAAAATTAATCGTACTAGGTAAAAATAATGTACAAAGTATAAGTTCCTTGATCTGTCAAATGATGGACGGACTGCAACTAGAAACAATGTCAATGGATAGTATAAAATGATAGTTCAAAGTGCACAAAGGGGTTTCAAAATGACATAAAGTGACATAAAAGATTAAAGTGTAAAGCTAAACTGGCATGCCAAAAAGAAAAAAAACCTCTGTATAACTACCTTTTGCGACTGATGGTGAGAGAACGCCTTTTAAAGCTTTACCTAAGCAAAATAACTCAAAAAGGGGCATTTATAATTAAATAAAGTTAAAAAAGGGAATTGAAACTATATAAAGTGGGTAAAGATTAAAAATAAATTGTATATATAGAGCCAAATAGAAACATAACTCACAAAACATTTTCCATTGGAGCAAAAGGTGAAAAATACCTTTTAGTTTAACTGTTGATTCCGAGCAATCCAGGGAACGAATCCGAACGTTGTCACTTGCAGGTAGATAATCTCAACCTTCTTAAGCATTTTCATTCAATATTTTAAAATTTTAATGGTTTTTTGAAGTTCTTTTCTGAGTTTAAAATTTAGGGCCTCGTACCCGTGGGTCTGCCTGAGTGAAACTCATGGGCATCAGAAATGTGCGCGGGTTCACTTCAGGTAGAGTCATGGGTACTCACCTCTGTGTAAGAGGTGAACCCGCAGGTGGAGCCATTTAAAAATGAAAAAGATTCAAACTAATGAAATGAATGAAAACCTTGATGCATGATGGTTTTGACCTCGAGGGAGAGAGAGCATGAGGCCATAGACAAGTTGGCCATGGGAGATCCAGTCACTTTAAATGCATTATGAAGGTGTGGGATTCTCAATTTCTTCTGTACAACCAATATGCATGCGCAAACACACCTACTCCAAATGCTTGTAAACTATTGGGATGTCGATCACGGAATGTTCAATATACAAGGTGAGATGTTGGAAATCACCCTTGAGGACATCTACTTCATCACCGTTTTGTCTCGACGGGGTGAGGTACTAAACCCCAAAGGCACATTTAGGAGAGTCGATGCACTATCTATCCAAGACTATATCAACACATATTGTGTGGGTGGCACCAAGGAATGTGGGAGCCAAGTACCAATTGGACAGATAGATAGCTTCCCACTAAAGGTAATCCTGAGTACCATAAACAGGATCGAGGGAAGCGCAACTCATCACTTGGCCTCGAGGAACTATATGCAAATAGGTTTTGAATGCCTAACGAATGTCATCTTTGACTGGTGCTCAGGGCTACTAGTCAACATGAAGCAAGAGTTGACGGAATGCAAGACGGGGAGAAAGGAAAACTTCGGATATGGAAGTATATTATGCTCTTTCTTCTTCGAGAGATTCCCCACTCTAAGTCTGGGGATGTCTCTACCAGCGTTGAACCCTCGCGAGCCACTGACGAATCAGTGGGGTGATATCTTTTTGCATCAGGGTGGAGGTGAAACAAGCTTATTATACTCTGATGATGACTATCTAGGGTGGTGGAGCCGCCAATTACCAGCGCTCGAGCAGTTTCCATATGCATGGATGGATTTTCGAGGAGATCCAAATCTCATGCTGCCTCCAGGGGCATCCCGGGGCGAAATAGGTACCACAATGTTTTTGTTTTTGAAAAATTTATAAATTTTTTATATCTTTTTATATATATGATTTTTATGATGAGTAAGAGTACTAAAAAAATGTAATGTATGCAGATGTGGGGCCGACGAGACCTATTGGACATACGAGGACATATGTACAACCAACCCCACCATGTGGTGCGGATGACATGCTGAGAACTATTGATGGAAAGATGAGTCAGTTGACTCATGATATCCCCACCTATAGGATAGAGCGCATGTCGCTCGAGATGCAGGTGCATGTTATAGGGGTCCCCCCATCCTAGATTAGGTTACTTAGCAAACTAGCTAGGATGGTCATATGTTATAGGGAGGTCGTAGCGGAGCTAGTTGAGGCTCCTCCCTCTCCATAGGGAGAGTGACACATATTATTATTTTTGAGGCTATTTATGCCCATTTTGTATATTTTGACAGTGGATGACTCAAACTCATATGTATTTTTTGGACCATATAAGTATACAGTAGTGATTTATATACATGCATGCTTATGTGTTTTAATTGTTATTGTGTGTAATACAAATGCCAATCAAGTACATAATTTTCAAATGAATCAGCTAATGCATTTAAATTCCTTGAAATGTGTTGATATGTAATGAAATCAAAATGTCTTTCAAGTAACCTAACTCGCAAAAAATGATGTAACAAAGAAGGATCTTGAACCCTGTACTCACCCGACAACTGAAGTGCTACTAATTGCGAATCAAGTCGTACCTCCATATGTGAAATGTCGTGATGAATAGAATCTCAGAGTAACTCGATAACCGCACTATAATAGGCTAAATTATTCGTTGTAGGGCCCAAACAAGCACCTCTCGAAGAAACGAGCTAGCTAGAGGATGAGTGAATAACCCAAGCTGTTGAAGCCAATTGATGAGTGTGGCGATTAGTGCCATCAGCGAATCCTATGAAGTACTCAGTTGTCATCTCAAAACACAATCCAGAAGAAACATAAGGAATTAAATTAAAAAAAACTAATAACTCTACAAAAAATGTACAACTATAGTACAAGAAAAAGCATGTAGGCCTAAGCGTAATAATTTTTCAAGTAGGGCCTATATATAGGCTCAGACACTTCAAAGAGTCGATGCCTGGCATCTTCTCGTAAGACTAGGAAAAAACATCGCGGAAATACTTAAATAAATTGGTGTACAAAGTGATCTCCTGTGGAGAACAATTTGCTCCAATAAATATGTTTTCCACGACATTGGGTTTGGTGGAAATATCAATCGGTATAGTCTTCGATATGTTTTCCATATTACCTTCAGCACAAATATTTTTTTTAGTAGAAGGAGTGATGGACAAATCGATATTCCCACCGGGTCTCAATGAAAACTCACCATTCTCAATCCTGTCCAGATCTCGAAGGAAATAGGACCTGTGATGCATGTGTTCCCATGGATGAGCCAGGCCTACCATAGCTTCCAGGATGGCTTCATCGGAAGGAAAAACAATATCCAAACAGTCAAAAGAATGGGTGGAGTGGACTGACCATGCAGGTGCATAATCAAAATATGACTCAATTGAGACTGATGGAGTCGAGATATAATCCATTGCAACATTTTGTGATGCTTGGTATGCCACTTATGCAATGGATAAGGGCACGTTTGTTTCTTGTTGAGTCGGAAGGATCCATGGATCAATCATTTAACTAATCGTAAAAACTTCCTGAAATGATGTATCACTAGTACTCATAGAACCAATGTAATGTACAGGAGCGGGCAGGTCAAAAGTGCCCATCAACGATTAATACATGCCTACTCCTAAGATCTCATTGGATGGACGAGCTTGATCAATCATAGGGATATTTGAATCTGACGAAGTCATGTTGTTCTTCTGAGTGAAGGATAGTTGATCAAAGTATCCTATAGAAGGGGAGAGACTACCAATGTACTGATGTAGAAAGATAGACATACAATGTTCTGCAAATACAATTTCTAAGCAAAGAGATTAGGGTTAGAAAGATGTGTACCTTATTCAGAAGGTTGATCCAAGCCTTTCTCTTCCTCGCTCTTCAATGCAACAACCTGCAAAACAACTTCAAGACCTTCCTCAAACCAGTTTGACTACAAATAAAGAGATTGACATTTATAATAACATAAAACATCAACTTGTAATCAAATTTGAAACATACACGAACAAATCATATTTGGGAAAGGAAGAATATCTGATCTTTATTAATGCATGAAGCAAGTACATAAATTATACCTGTCTGCAGCAAGCATCGTCGTAACCAGAACCTAAGTTCATGCTCCTCTCTCTTGAGTAAGAATTCCTCCAGCTTTACATTACCAAAAGTGGGATCCCCTTCTTCAAGGCCCTCCTCTTGTATTTATGGCAAGAGTAGGAGGATAAGTTCGAAGGGTGGTCAACATAGCTAGTTGAGGAAGTTGGAATAACTCCCAAAACTAATCCATAGTTAGAGTTTTTATATATTTTTTCGAGATTTCTTAAGATACCCACGAATATGCCATAGGACAACCTGCGAGTGACTCGCGACTATCCTGGCTTGCAACTAGTGGGTGTAGCTTGTCAAAAAATACCCGCGGGTTGTCAGTATAGACACCCGCGTCTAACCCACGTGTTGGCAAGCATAAGAGTCGCGATTATGCTCTAAAATAGGCAGAAAAAATATGTTTTGAGGAAAGGACTGCAAGGCTCAGCTCTAAATCATCTAAGTTCAAGTAAGCTATTCCATCCATAGTGTCCTTTTGTGTGACCGACAGAGCAATGTGGTCATAGAAGGAGAAGTGCTAATTTGACTGATAACAGCAGCAGAATTGGAAGAAAGTTGGAATTCTTGGATTTCAGATATGCTCGAAGGCTTCATCAAGATAAAGGAGGCTCCTGATTGTTTGGTCTGGATGGGAAACTTGGAGGGAAGGAAGTATGCAGTTAATAAAGCTTATAATATTTTTTGTAAAATCAAATTTTCTCTCGATTGTTGGTGGTGGAAACCCATCTGGAAAGTCCGGGTGCCCCAAAAGCAAAAGGTTTTCATGTGGCTTATATTGAGAGGGAAGGTCCTTACCTGGGACAACCTGAGAAAGAGAAATATAGCAGGGCCTAGCTGGTGTTGCTTATGAAGGGGAGAAGAAGAAACAATTGCACACATGTTTATGGAATGTCCCTTTTCGTATCAAGTATGGAAATGAATGGAAGACAATCTTCAACAGGTACGCCTTTGGGAAGTTGAGTCTATAGAAGAAAACCTCAAATGTTGGTTCAAGAAACCTACTCTCAAATATATTTGATGTATCCCTTATTTTGTTCTTTTTAGCATATGGAAGGTAAGGAATGCATCAATATTTGAGAATACTCACTTCCCAGGCTTCTATGTCATCTCTAATGTCATAGCAACCTATAGGTGTTTCATTAATAAGGAAAGAACAAAAAATCCTAGGATAATGAAGGAAATTGTTATAGAAGCAGATTGTACAGGTTACTTTGACGGGGCTTGTGAGGAACCTGATAGAGTCTGTGGTTTAGGGGGGAATACTACATTTACCAAACAGGGGAACTGTAGAGTTCAAAGCTAATGGAGGTTCAGGCTCAAATAATAAAGTTGAAGGTATGGCTATGTGAACTCTGTTGTAGATAGCAAGAGAAGAGTCGGTACATTCACTTCATATCTTTGGGGGTTCATAAATATGGATCAAAGTTATGAAAAAGGAGCAGAAAATTACAAACCTGAATCTCACAGGTATAGGACACCATCTGGAAATTATAGCATAGAACTTCGAGGTCCTTAAGTATAGTCATGTATATAGAGAGTAGAATGAGCCAGTGGATGAATTATCCAAAGAAGGTCTTCTCCTTCCATTAGGATTTTGTGAGATGATCAAAATAATGGGAGGAAAACAGGTAATTACAAGAAAATCTCTGGATTTCATGGCCATAAGACAAGGAAGGAGAATTTATAAGGTCTTTTTGTATTTTGAAAAATGATGGATATAGCTATGTTGTAATTTTTGAACAATGCAATTTTGTAAATTTTCTGAACAGTGCAATTTTGTAAAATTTCTGAACAGTGCAATTTTGTAAAATTTCTGAACAATCCAATAGGATGTCATGATTATGCATGTAGTTTTTTGTGATAGCTTGGCTAGATACAACTGTGATGTAAAAATTCTCGGAATAGTGCAACGACACCTGAAGGATGTAATCTATACTTCGTATGAATGAATAGGTTATGACTTTTTTCAATGGAATTTTTATTTTTATTTTATATATTTAGTTTTTGGAGCCGACAATAACACATCTCATTCACTTTGAGCTATAGAAAGTGCTTCGCAACTCAATAAAAATACCGCATTATTACATGTTACTTGATTTTTTTCGTGACAAATGTTATTATTAAAAAATATTAGGCTATAAATAAAATTGAAATTGAAACATTTTTAACCAAAAAAATAAAAAATCCCAAAGTATATAAATGCATATTTTATATTAAACAATAAACAGTATACATAACATTCCAAATTTTGATACAAAACCAATCTTCAAAATTCTAAAAATAAATATAACCATGAAGTTAAAAATAAAACATAAATTAAATGTAATTTTGATTAACATATTTAAAAAAAAACATAAAATCTTTTTAATTTAACAAATAATAATACATTTAATAATATATAAATCAATATGATGATAATGGTTTTCAATGATATATATACATAGTCAAATATTTATTATATTAATTTTTAATAATACATTTAATAATATATACAATCACTTTTGTTAAGCAATGATATATGCATCATTAAAAATGTAAGTAATACATATTTAACCATGGAAATAGAGGGAATTATTTTATGAAGACCCCATACCTAAGAAACTCCAAGTCGGGGAGAAAAGAAGGCATGAACCAGTATAATTACAAAAGGCAAATTTAAAACAAGGAATGCAAGAATATGTATAGGCCGATGTTTTCTTAAACCATGATCGTGACCCATCAAAGGATGAGTTTTTTTTGTTAATAAATGTCAGAGAAAGGATGATTTTTTTTGTTAATAATAAATGTCAAAGAAGGATGAATTTTTTTGTTAATAATAAATGTCAAAGAAGGTTGGGATGAGGAAAGGTTTGGCGTGTTACGTTGACCGACTCTATTAAAAAATAGCGAGTCACATGTAATTGTTATTGTTATGTAATAAAAAAATAGCGAGTCTTAATTTTTCATACATACGCATATATTAAAGCTAGTAAAGGTTTATATAATTGATAACTGATAACAAGGTAGGCATGGGCGCTGGGAACCAAAACCAATAATCAAGCTTTAGCAATATACCAAGGATGTAAGATACTTCGACAAAAAGGAATAAAATCGTCTATAATTTTGGGCGATTCCATGCTCATAATAAAAAGCATCAACCACAAAAATAAAACAAGAAACAAAGTTAATGGAAACTATCCAATTCATCCATATCCTAAGAGAGCTTAGTGAGGAAGCAGATCACACAACAAATTAGCAAACATAGCTTCGCAAACACCTAATTCAATACGATCAAGGGCACACAAATTGGGACTCAATCCCATGATTGTAGAAGGTGGATTAAGGCAGCAAGCGTTAGCATTAATAGGGATGATGTTGTCAAGCTCATACCAAAGAAGGACACATCAAAGGGAGTACGTGTCGACATGACAAACAACAATGAGGGAATTAAATGGTGGCTGGAGGACAAGTACAGATTGGCGATCCGCATGGATGAAATTACCCTGGTAAGTTCTCATGCTCTATGTTGTTTGTTTGCTTGCTTCCACAACATTATCAATCCTCTAGTTTTATATTAGGCTTTGTATGGGAATTTTTAGATTCGACCTCAACCTGTAGTGGTGAGATGGTTATTCATGTGTGGTCAAGAACTCGTGGGTTGAGCACTCCCATAGATGCTATGTGGTAATTTTTTGAGTTTTTTTCTAGATTATTGCTTGTATTGTGGGGTATCTTCATCTAGTCTAGGATTTGAAAAGACCAACCCCAGTAATCAAAATCTAGTTGGAGCATAG
This sequence comes from Larix kaempferi, assembly GCA_027924585.1. NCBI lineage: Eukaryota > Viridiplantae > Streptophyta > Pinopsida > Pinales > Pinaceae > Larix > Larix kaempferi. The sequence goes on from BSBM01000365.1 coordinate 580,097, forward strand.
GATAATGGTGAAATCAATTTGTTGTATGGATACCCAACTTGACATCCTGAGGCAATCAATAGAATACCTTAATATACACTTGGAGAAGCATGAATTTGAACAAGAGGAATTAGACAATAGCTTGAAGAAGTAAAACATGAAAATTGATAAACTTGCAAGTGACATTGACATGCACTATAATAGAATCCCAGTATTCTCCCATGGTTTTCACTCTACCATAGGTCAACCTTTTATTTCTTCTAGTTCTAGGAATTTTGAGGAAGACATGGCCCGGTAAACAATCATGGGTATATTAGAGTAGTCTCTTTTCGGCTAGTGAAGGGACCTTATCAAGATTACCAGTTCAAGGAGGAAGCACACAATGGACATTGTTTCTGCTAATTTCATCTTCATTTCTTATGTATTTCACTTTGTATTTTGTTGCTTGGCCAATATATATGGCTATATAGTTTTAGGTATAGCAGTGTATTAGACTTTTCAACAATTTTTTAAGAAGCCGTAGAAGAATTTTGTTTATTTGATAAGCTCATAGAAGCAATTTTGAATAAGTTTTGGATTGTAAGTATTTTATGGTTGTTTGGTCTTCCACAGCCCTTTTAATACAAATTATATGGATTGTAAGTATCATCTTCATGTGATCTATAAGGAAGAGAAGGATTAATTGGGTTGAGGGATGTATGGAGTGGTGACTCTATTGAGGTAGGGTTAAGATCTTGGCTTGAAAATGAAAACGTTAAGAGATTTAGAGCTTTGCCCATAATTATTCCAAGGGTAGATGGTTAGCTAAGAATGCTAGTATTTTTAGGACAATGTGCTTCTCAAGGACTTAATATTCTCTCAACATTCTATTAATCTTCAAACAAGTGAAAAAGGATATTAATCCTATTTGGCATATTATATTGGAGGAACTTGACAAATTTGGTGTGTCGGCATACTTTGATGGTGCCTCACAAGGTGATCCATTTATTGGTGGTATTGTGGGAATGATTTTTCTAATGGAATCACTTTCCTTAAGACTTAAAGTAGGTTTAGGTCAGGGAACACAAAACTATATAGAATTAATGGTACTAACGCTAGTCCTCTCTCTCGTAGTAGAACATGGTGTATCTAAAGTGTAAATCTTTGGGGATTCTTTATTACTCATAAAGTAGTTAAGAAGGAACATGTTTTGAGAAACTTCACTTTACAACCTTTGTTGTAGGAGATTTAGTGTATACTAATAGTGCTTAATGACATCTCCTTTCATCACATATTCAGGGAATGGGACTAGATTGTTGACTATTTGTTGAAGATTGGTGTTTGACTAGCTCATGGGGGATGGCTCATCTATGAGGAAGAAAATGACATCATTTCTTAATATGTACATATTCATTTTATTTATATTTTTTAAGTTCTAGTTTCATTAGTGAGGGTCTTTAGGGTTCCCTATTGAATTTCCATAATATACTATCAATTTTTGAGATACTATTTTTGGGACTGTACTAGACTTTTTATATTAGGGTTTAGGATCATATTTGGTATTATGTTTGAAGTATTCTTTGGTACAAGGTATATCCTTGAGATGTATATAGTTGATAAAATGGGTTAATTTTGATGCAAACCTCACATACTAGATACAATTGTCCTCTTTTACTTAACAAAAGAATTTTGAATACTAAAAAACATTTAATATATGTAATTTTGTTTTCCATAAATAAAATTATAATTTTTTCATTTAAAAAATACTTAAATTTTTTTTATTAATATCGAACCAAAACTTTATGAAAGTATGATTTAAAAAATACCCTTGTATAGTTCAAGTGAAACACATATACCATATGAAGTAATGCTTATAATAAATATTTGTCAAAATAAATAAGTAATATTAATAAATAAAAAATGATATTTATCAACATTTAGTGTTCATAATATTTATTAAATAAATAAATAAATCTTGTTAAATAATGACCATTTTGTTTTTTTTCATCTTTATCAATATTTAATAAATTTAACATTAAAATAAATATTTAATAAATTTAACATTAAAATTATTATTTTTTATAAAAAAATCATTATTTTTTTATAAAAAAATCATTATTTTTTATAAAAAAATCATTATTTTTGGAAATAAAAAAATCATTATATGGTATCTTTCACTCTAACTCATTATTGAGCAAAATTGGAAGATAGTGAGCACTGAATGCCCAATTTGGACTATCTTTAAACATATATAGTAAATATTCCAAATTTAAAACCAAGAGACATCTAGACTCTGATCTCCATGATGTTGAGTTGTCTTGCACATGGTATGGGAAACAACTAAGGATGAAAGAGAATGAATTCACCCCCACTTCACCACCTCGTCAACTTAAATGATTGAGGTTCAACAACGACATGACTTGGTCCCTCCACCACTTTGTGAAGTTTCGATAATGTTCAAAGACATGACTTAGAGGTGGGTACAAGTCTAGTTATTCAAGGCCTTCTAGCTCGCTTTGGAAAGTGGTCATAATTGAAAATGTAATTGTACAATAAATGAATGAGACTCATGGTAGATTTTTAATTTCACAAGAGAGGAAAAAAGTGCAAGGTTCTTAAAACTTTTCTTTGGAAATAAATTGTACTACATGAATGAGTTTAATGTATAAGAATATTTGTTTTTTTGGTAGGTTACATGTGCACATATGGATGGGTAGGGTATGTATATGTGAGTGGTTGTTATTTATGGATATTAGTGTGGAGTTGGAAAGGTAAAAATATTCTTATTTTTGCTTATGAGTTAGAGAGATGGGCTTGGAATTGTATTATTCGAGTGGGTTTTAATGTTCAATTTTTTTGTACAGCTTCAGTGGGCCCAATAATTAAGAACATGGGTTTTTGGATGTCACATTTTCAATTATGGAAGGGGGTAGGGTATGTACATGTGAGAAAGTGTTGTTTATGTTTGTGTGACACTAGCAAGGTACCAATACTTTCACTCTCACTTTTGGGCTAGAGAGGGACAAATAGTATTCTCGAGCAAACCCCAATGCCAAAAAAAATGTTAATTAGGTGTATCTTGAGTAGTTGAATGGAAATTTGTTATCCTCCCCACCTAGCTTTAAATCCCACTTTTTGACATGGTTGCTTTATTCGTGAGCCAATTATTGATTGCTGACCTACCCTTGAGCCCTTAAGACTCTGATTTGCCTTAGGTACCATCCTTGGAATTAGGGGAAGTATTTGATGGGTTTTTTCCGAGAAATGCATTACACAAATAAATAAATAAAAATTCAATGTAGAAGTGAGCTAATCTTGTAATAAAGAGATCTTTTTCCATATAAAATTTTGAGACGAGTTTAAGAGAAATTTTAAGTTTGATTAGAGTTTTTATGATCTAATTTTTTTGTATTATAGAATGAGGACTATATTTTTTTTGCTCAATTTTAGATCAACATGAATCTCTGAAAACAATCAATCAAAATTATAATCGATCAAAACTCTAATTTTTATATAACACGATTCTAATCATTGAAAAAAATAATACATAATTAAAAACTATGTCCCACCAAGTTTCTAGGATGTGGGGATGCATGAGTAGAGAAACACACTTCGAGGATGTGTGGAGACACCCTCTCAATTTTAGGGAACATCATGGTGGAAGGGGTATGTTGGGGTCCCTAGCTTAGGGGCCTCATCTTCAAGTTTAAAGTGTGGAAATGATCAACATGAAATAAAAACAAAAACAACCCACTAAAAAATTAAAAAAATAACAGTGATTTACCCTATGTCTACATTGCTAAATAAAAGAAGCCACCCCTAAATGGTTGTAGTTTTGGTTCTTTTATATTTTTTTACAACGAAATATGCTTTCTATAGCCTATTATGGGGGAGATGGGTAATCCCTTCCATGCTCAACCTACAACCGACATGTGTCACTTTAAAAAAGTAAAAAAATATTAACTTAAAAATATACAGTTTTGGCTCTAGACCCCCCCAATATATAGTTTTAATAAAAATAATCATGAACGACAAATATACATTGCTTAGCTATTTGAGATATGTCAAAAATTTGTCAAACATTATAAGCTATTTGTTGTTAAAGAGTATTTTTGATCTATATAGCGCCAATGTAGATCCATTTGAACTCCAGAGCTATCATGCACAGAGAGGTATCAAATCCCTCAAGGTGCAAAAGAAAGGGTTTGCACCTTCATGGATTTGATCCCTCTCACCGCATTATAGATATGATATTAAGATGATCTACGTTGGTTTTAAACAAACTTGTAGGTGGGGGATAGGGAGTGGGAAGTTCGAAGACACTGCTTTTTGGGAAGGGATGTCAAGACGTCCCGTTTTTTTGATAAACACGCTCCTCAACATTGATGGAATGTTTTTTCATATGTTTCATAGAATTTCACAAAAAAAGCTAAAAAGAGATGTCTAACCATTCCACTTTTTGAGAAATATATCCCAAAGTAGCAAAAATGTTTAACCATTAATTTTACTAAATTTAACAAAAAAAATACAAAATGTTTAACCAAGCACCCCAACCCAACCCTCTTCCTAAAGAAAATAACATGTGCATAACCTTGGGAAGCATGTTACATCGTTGAAGCTGTGGGTTTTGTTGGGGATTGCATAATGATTTGGGATCAATTTACCAAAGATCTTCAACGCTGTCACATTCACATTAGTGACAAGGAGGACACTCTTGTTTGGATTAAGAATGTTTCTGGTGGTTCTTATTTGCCAAGTTTGGGTTATTTGGTGTCTAGAGAAGAAGAGGACCACTAGGAAAAATTTTAAGGATACATAATTTTCTGAAAGTGTAAAAACCTTGGCAAATTCTAGTAATTCTAAAATTCGCAATCATAAAATGTCTGGCGATTTAAAAAAAAAAATCAAATTTATAAATAATTTATATAGTTTTTGGATAAGTTTGGCAATTTTTAGAGTAAAAAAAATTATCCCATGCAATTTGGGCAAATCACCTTTGAAAAAAAGGGAAATTGCCGAATCTTTGTTTAGAAAAAAAGGTTTGAAAAATAGCCTATGAGATAAATTTCACCCCTAAAATTTTTCTTGCTTGATTGTATTACTCATCATGATCGGAAACTTCCATGTAGAGATGAGGTCGAGGGTGATTCCCAATGTATAAAAAAAAAATTAAATGCGGACCAATTAGATAATGGAGACCATTAATTCGTGGCCAAATCCAATGGATCCCATTCGATGAGCAATTTTTTTTGAATTAGGATAAATTTGTAGCCATTGTTTTCCTTATTTTTGAGTTGAATCCATCAAAATTTCATGGATAGTATGAGTATCTCATGATCCATGATCCTTAATAGAAACTTGCGTTCAATAGTTTTGCACATTTTAAATTCAAGTAGATGATTAGAAAATTTGTCTAAATTTTGAATTGACTTGGATCACCGATTCCAAAAAAAAGAAGAAGAAGAAGAAGTCTTACAACTTTATCCTACTCCTTTCTTTTGGAGAATACGTTGTTCTCACTATTTCAAAAATTTAATTCGTTCTGTGATAGAGACAAATTTAAGAAAGAAAATAATAACTCTAAACTCAATATCATCCGATTAGAGACATAATTTTCAAGAGAAAGAATACGAATTTGTCTACTGATTGAAATAATCGAGGGAGGCAGATTGATGCTCATGGTTGATAGACGAATAGGGTTTTAAATTAATTAAAAAAAAACAAAGAAAGGGGATATATATAGATGCATTTACCATCCCCACAATTGTAGCATTCGTTTCGACGTGTAGAAAGAAACTTGAAAGAATGGGTTGTAAAGTTTATAAAGGAAAGGATAGAGAATATGAATATAAGCAGTGTTTTGTTTGTTAAATACCTTATGCAAAGAATGATGATAAGAATAAATATGAGGTGGAATAAAGGTATTGGAATGAATATATATATACATATATATATATATAATTTTTACTGTCTTAAATATTATTTTAAATTTTCACGTGAAAACAAAGTATTCAATTCATGTTCTCCAGTGGTTCTTTCCTGAGATGCATTTATATATGTTTTGAGCATTGAATATTACTCATTAAGTTAGAGATAGACAAGATAATCACAATAAGTGTTGGAGTACTTTATGTGTAATTCTAAATCACAATAGATCATGGAGCTAAGTATACCTCACATAGAAAGAATGAGCAGAGAAATCGAGTTACAGTGAAAATTACAGTAAAAAAGAGCAGTCAATTAATCATGCATGAGAACTCAGATAGGAATAGAATAATGTCACATGATCCAATAATCAGTATAGTAAAAATGATGTTACAATGGACAGAATTCGAATCAATTCGGAGAATTCCAGTCTCAGTGTGTCTAGCATAGGAATTGTCACCACTGGAGTGCTCCAGGAGACCCAAACTCAACTCAACTGAACCTAAACTTAGTTAACTGAATAAAAAATTAGTTAACTATCTAAGGAGGTCGCATTAGTGAGTTTTTCATTAAAATCACTCAGAAAAGGGCACATGAGGCCACAATCAGTGGCAATCAGAGCATAAACCCCCCACAAACGTCATCTAACTCAAGTGGACTGAACTAGTGACATTGAGTAGGCTTCTAAAATGTAGGGAGCTAAATTAAGTGGTCCTAAAATGATGCATGCAGGGTGCATTAGGTGGTATATGGATCCTAGATGACATATGCACACCACTAGGGGGGAAATGGCATCATCAACTACTAGGAAAAAATAAATAATGCTAGGTAGGACAAGGATGCAGTATTAATGATCCTAACACTCCCCCTTAATCCAAACTTATGCATCTTGGGCCCTTGTTATTAAGACCAAAGGTCACCCCCTGGTTACTAAGACCAAAGGTCACCCATACAATCAAATAAAGGATGAAAATAAAATAACTTTCCATGAACCAAGGAATTGGGGAAAACCTCATGGGAAAACCACCCCCTCAAAATAGGGACATCAGGTAGCTCAAAAATATTTTACACCAAGTAAATATATGAGATCAACAAATCTATTCTAAGTGAAAAAATTAGTGAATATGTCTAGAATCATCTCCTCTGTAGGAAAATAATGTAGTGAGATGGTCTTGTTGTGCTCTAGCTCCCTGATGTAGTGCATGTGAACCTCAATATGTTTGGTCCTTTGATTTTGAACTGAGTCACTGGATATCCTGATGGAACTTTTATTATCACAAAAATGGTCTACTGTAGGAGAAGTGTGAATGCCAAACTTAGTCAAGATCCCATGCAACCAAACTGCCTGGATAGATGCATTCACAGCCCCTCTGTACTCTGCCTCTGCCGAAGAAAGTGCGAGTGCTGCTTGCTTCTTGCTTGACCAATAGATTGGTCCTGATCCCAACATGAATAAGTACCCAGAAGTAGACTTTCTATTAGTATTGTATCGAGCCCAGTCTGAGTCAGCAAAACCAACTAGATTTAGTTGAGCACCAACAGAATAATGTATACCAAACTCTCTCGTACCTTGCACATAGTGCAAGATCCTCTTAGCTTCCTTACAATGAAGCTCATTTGGCTCCTACATGTACCTAGCCACAACACCAACAACATATGATAGATATGGTCTCGAATGTGTCAAATATAACAATCTACCAATCAACTGTATGTAAAGAGTGATATCAACTAAGGGAGTGGAACCACCTTCTTCCAACTAATGCCGGATAGGAAGGGAAATGATGTGCTTTGCAATCAACCGTATGAAAATTTGTCAGTAAATCAGATGCATACCTTGACTTTGAAATCATGATCCTTGAATCATTTTGAGTTGCTTCAAGACCAATGAATTGTTTCAATAGTCATAGATCCGTCATAGCGAATGCTTTGTTCAAGGAGTACTTGATGTGCTTCAACCCAGTAGCAGATCCACCGGTGATGAGAAAGTCATCCACATACAAAACAATCAACAATAGACATCCTCCCTTTTGTTGCATGTAAACATTGCAATCATATTTGCATCTTTCAAACTTTTATGATAGTAAGAAGGAATCCATCTTTTCATACCATGCCCTTGGGGCTTGCTTGAACCCATACAATGATCTCCTCAGTATGCATATCAAGCAAGGATCATCAACGTACCCCCCCAGATGTTTCATGTATATCTCTTCTTCCAAGTCACCATGCAAGAAGGCACTCTTTACATCCATGTGATGTACTTCCAATGCATTCGAAGCTGCAATGGCCAAAACAACTCTTACTAAATCCATTCTTGCTATAGGAGCGAATGTCTCATTGTAGTCCAAACCTTGAACTTGTGAGTACCCCTTTGCAACCAACCGAGCCTTGTACTTGGTTGTAGATCCATCATATGCAATCTTTGTTTTGTAGATCCATTTGCACTGAACTAGTTTCCTCCATAGGAGAAGAGGGACAAGATCCCATGTCTCATTGTTCTGTAGTGATTCATGTTCTTAATCCATGGCTTCTTTCCATCTCAGATCATGGAAATCTCTCTATAAGACTGTGGATTAGACCCCACCATCATGAAGCACCTCTCAGGGAGAAGTGGATCTATATGGAAAAGTGCAATGTTTGCATCTTGGTATTGAGATCTTGTTCTTCTGTATTCAGATGGATCTCTAGCAATGTCCCCAACTACCTCAATAAGATTTTGAGCCCATTTAGGCTTTGGATTGGGAGTGGGCGTTGGATCTAGATCTGGATCTGATAGATCTTCATGCTCAATATCTAGATCTAAATCATATTGATATTCTTATTCAAAATATGAATGTGGATCACCTGTAGAAAAATCATTAGGAGAAAATGGAATAGGTAGACCAGTTATACATCCTTCTTCAACTGGTTGCAGATCATGCAATGTATCCTCATTGAATTGAACACTTCTTTCAATGAAGAATCTCTTGGTTGCAATCTCCATCAGCTTGTAATCCTTTGCATCTTCTGCATATCCAAGAAGGATGCATTCACTACTTTGAGGTTGAAGAGATTTACTCTTGTCGAAGGGGATTCTGTCCCATGCCTTGGATCCAAAAACCCTCAAATGAGAGACATCAAATTTGAGTCCCTTCAATGCTTCGAATGGAGTGACCCCATCAATATATTTGTGGGGTACCCTATTCTGAATGTATGTGGAACAATTCACTACTTCTGCCTAGAGATTTTATGGGAGATCTCTTGCTTCAAGCAAGCAGGTAGCCATCTCTTTCAATGACCTATTATTCCTCTCTGCTACACCATTTTGATATGGTGTGTATGGGACATAATGTTTCATTTGAATACCTTCGGAAGCACAAAGATGTTGCAAATACTTCTTGATTTACTCTCCTCCATTATCTGATTTGAGTTCCTTGATCTTCCTTCCAACAGTGTTCTCAACTAAGGATTTTAAAATTTTGAAGCATTTGAACACCTCAGATTTCTATTTGAGAAAGTAGATCCAACAAAACCTAGAGTGGTCATCAATGAAGGTCGGAAGGTATCTGGATCCATTCATTGAATCAGTGGGCATCGGTCATGAAACATAACTATGAATAAGATCTAGGATGGCGGAAGCTCTCTTTTGCTTCTCAACATCATACTTTCGCTCTGGGTGCTTCCCTACCAAGCAACCTTTGCAGATTCCTTAAGAGAATTTTATGCTCAGAAAACCTTGAACCATATCTTCCTTGTTCAACTACTGTATATATTTGAAGTTTAGGTCTCTGAATATTTCATGCCATAGTATCCTTGTCTCATTTGCATGATTTAAGAGAGCACTTTGATGTGAGTATGGCAAGAAGCATTAGAACTCATATTCCTTGGAGGCATGGTTTGCAACTCCTTTGGCTATCAACTTCCCACATGAGATCTCTGCAAACTCAACTGTGTCAAGTCCAAATACTACTTTCTTTGGTGACCCTGTGTGTGTCATCTGATAAACAAACAACAAATTAGCTTCTAGAGTAGGCACACACAACACATTGTTGAACTTTCCATGCTCAAGTTGTATAGTACCCTTCCCTTCAACAAAGATTTGAGAGTCATCTCCCATGTGTATGCTAGGTCCATCGGTGAGATATAATGAAGAAAATGGCTCTCTGGAGGAAACCATGTGGTTGGAGGCTCCAAAATCAATAATAAAATCTTGGGATTGTGAGAATCCATTCTTCAGTGCATGGAATCTCTCATGATATTCTGACTTTCCACCTGGATCAGTCTTCCTTGCGCCTTCAGGGAGGGAAATGTTATGTTGTTCAAGGATTTTTTCCATTTGATCTATGGTATTCTTCATACAAGAACTCTCGGGATAATTACCCTTCTTGCAATATGTACACTTGTATTTCTCAAATTTCTTTTGTTTTTCCTTCTTGGAGCTGGAGGCTCCTTCCGATGGAATATACTTGGCATTCTTCTTGGGTTCAGTTTGCCTCTTCTCTTTTCCTTTTTGATTCCCTTTTGCATTCACACTTTTTGATTCTCCAACCAAAAGAGCTTGATTTTGGAGGCCTTCAAGGCACCCATCTAGATCAATTTGTCTTGTTCTTGGATGATATATTTAATGAAAACATCTACAGATGGAATTTTCCTATTAAGTTTTTACTTTGTTTAGCATAATAACATTAAACAATAGGATCACTGAAAGAAATACAAGCACAGAAACACAAAGAACAAAAAATTTCTCTCGGCGAAACCATAACGGAGAAAGCCCCGATAAAAATTCCTCAATATATAATTCACCAAGTACAAGATAAAAACCCAACACAAAACAACTTCTCTCCTTCACCAACGACCTTCTCTCTCTCCTATGCGAACTTGAGTGAGTGAGGTTAGTGATACAAATGAGAAACTCAAATTCCTATTTATACTTAACAAGTGACTTGACATTTTTACTAATTAGGTCGGCTTGACTCACCAAACTGGGCCAACCTGTACACTTTACAATAAAATATTATTTTCTAGTTATTTCCAAGTTGACCTAACAGTTAGGGTTTACATTGAATATTTCAATGAATCTATCAATTACATCAATGAAATATCTTGAAGGAGGAATACAATAATACAATAGACAAGTATATCTAGAATATCTTCCGCAGTTACATTTCTTTAACACTCCCTCTTCACTAGGAAGGTATTCTGCGGGAAACGTCAACAACAACAACAAATTTCCAACTGACTTGTGAATATCTATATGTCATAGGAAGTTTTTGTAACATCATCATATGTTTGGGGTATCATCAACATCATATGCTGGAACATCAATATCATCTGCTAGAATATCACCATCAACATCGGCATCATCATCTACTAGAATATCACCATCAACATCATCATCATCATTTGCTAGAATATAACCATCATCATCTGCTGTAATATCACCATCAGCATCATCATCATCATCTGCTGGAATATCATCATCATCATCATCATCTGCTGGAATATCATCATCATCATCATCATCACTGTATGAACATTGGAAGAAAAACAATCATCAGTAGACAAGTACCTGAACAACAATAATCAGTAAGTAAATACTAGAACAATAACATCAATCATCAGTCATTAGTAATTAAATACTGAAATAACAACAATATCAATCACTAGTAAAAAAATACTGGAACAACAACATCAATCATCATCATTAAGTAAATACTGGAACAACACCATCATCAGTCGACAAGTACTGAGATAATATCACCAGTAGTCAAGTACTGGGATAACACTACCAGTTGGAAAGTAATGGAGTAACATCATCAGTATGCAAGTACTGATATAACCTCACCAGTTGACAAGTACAGGGATAACACTACCAATCGAAAATTACTGGAGTAACACCATCAGTCAACAAGTACTGAGATAACATCACCAGTCGGAAAGTACTGGGATAACACTACTAGTCGGCAAGTACCGGAGTAACATCATCAGTCGGCAAGTACTGAGATAACATCACCAGTCGGCAGGGATAATTTTAAGGACCCATACTTATTTAAAAGTGTATAAACCTTGGCGAATCTTACCAATTCTTAAAATGTCAACAATATAATATTTGGTGATATTTTTCTAAAATTATTTGAATTTACAAGGATTTTATATAGCTTATATAATAATTTGGCAATGTTTAGAGTGAAAAAATTTTACCCCATAAAAATTGGGCGAAACGGGGCTTCAAAAAATGCAAATAGGTGAATCTTTTTTTGGAAAAAAACATGGAAAAATAGCCCATAAGCTAAATTTCGCCCCTAAAATTATCCTTGAGGACCACCTTGCTCCGCCTTGGTCGAACCAGAATTTATGGAAGATGAATTGCCCATTGAAGACTAAATTGTTCTTTTGGCTGGCTTTGTGCGGAAAAATTCCCGTGTGGGACACACTGATATCTTTTTGGGGAATTGGGCCAAGTAGATGTCCCCTATGTCAGGATGCTTCGGAATCCATTGATCACCTCTTTGTTTTTTTCCCATATTTGCGTGATATGTGGCAAGTTGCTGCTCATTATTATGGCATTCAGTTTATTTGGCATGTGGATAATATGGTAGATGCTTTCGAGAAGTGGATGAATAATGGTAATTTTTCTGATTTCAAAGCCTTGCTTGTCCTTTTGACTTGGGGCATTTGGCTCACTAGTAACAAGTCTATCTTTCAAAATGTTACATTCTAGCCTTGACCTACACCTCATAGAGTGTTTCCATATTGGACTCTTTCCCTCAATCACAAGTTTTCAACAAGCAAAGACTTATAAGGGAGGAAGTTATTGACAAATCCATCGGTTGGTGTTACTTTGATGGAGCATCTCAAGGTTCGCTAGTGATCTGGGGGCAGGAGGCATTCTCTATGTTTTTGAAGATCATTGCTTCAAGTTTGTTGTAGGGCTAGGCATGGCTACCAACAATATGGCGGAGATGAAGGCTCTTAGACTTGTCCTTCAGTTGGATTTATCCAAGAGAGATAAGCATTTACAGGTTTTTGGGGATTCCTTACTGGTGATTGATTGGTTTAGGCTTAAAAAGCCTCCCAAAAACATTATTATGAAGTCTATCTTTGAAGACATCCTGAGATATATGGGGCTATTCTAAGAGGTATCTTTTCATCATATCTATTGGGAGAGGAATGTGACTGCATACTTATTATCTAAATTGGGGATCCATGTGACTAAGAGTATGTGGCGTACCTTGGATGGACATGGTGCTTCTGAGTTTGAGAATGGCCTACAAAATCAACCTATATGAGGGTAATAGTTTTTGTTCAATAGACCTTTGGTTCATGAGTTATGATAGCTCATCTTTTTGTATTTTGTATGCTCAACCACGGCTTTCAACATAGCTATCTTTTGGTACTCTTTTGATTGATCTTCCTTCTTCTTGAGAATATCTTGGATGGCTTCCAGTGAAATCTATGTAAAACAAGGTACGACCATTTTGTACAATGTGATACATTAATGAAATGATTACACTTTTTTTTTTTAAATATAATATTAAAATGAATGCTTTGCTAAAAGCTTTGATATGCTATTTTAGTCCAGGATTCGTACGAAGGAAGTAAGTGGTCATGAATGTTACTTATAAAAAATTAAATAAGTTTTCTTTCTGAAAATTGGAATTATTCTTATTGCCTTGACATTTGTGTTTTATATTAAATTCCATATATTTTATTGAGAAAGAACACGGGACCAGATCTCGTTTCTTGATGATAAAAATACACTATTTCAAAGAAAATAGTTTGGAAGGATAATGGTGACTTAACAATTTTTTTTTTAACATCTTTATCACTTTGCAACCACATCTTGCTTTATCACCTTGAAACTAGATGGTGCAGAATTACTTTAAATTTTATCAAATTTTTTTTTAAACGCAATATTTTAAATATGGAATAGTAATTGTTGAAGTAAGGCGTTACTGTGTTAATAGATGAATGTTTCACTTTGAATATGCCATGTCTATTAAATAAATATTAAAAATATTTTATTGCAATCATTTAATTCTAAAATTGATTGGAACCTTTTATAATGTAAATTCTAAAGTGAATTGTCCTTCTCAACCATAACGTCGCCACCTTACATAATATAGTGTAATGAGTAAATGACAATTTTTTCTTTGTTCCTTTACCCATTTTAATATCTTTATGGTTTTGGAAATTTAGATACATACTAATAATTGCTTCATAATTGCTTCACAATTACTTTAGAATGGATGAATTGGTTTTTTAAACACAACTTAATAGTCTAAGTATCTAATACGAGACAGACTTGCCTATGTTTATTATGGATGTTTACAGTTTAGTAAAATTTTGAAAATTAAAATATAAAAAATATTATTACAATAACTTCATTATGAAATTTATTTATAATGATTGTAAGTTGAAACAGGACTTATGGATGTTTATATTTTAGTATCAATTTTAACATCTCCCTCGCCCTTTCACGTCTTAATATAATGATGCAATAATAATTATTTTTTAATTCATTTTAATATATTTATTCTTTGACAATTTAGATAAACAACTAAACAGCACTTGCTTATATATGTTATTTTGTATAGCAGTTATTTTTGGACTGATATAAGTTATTTTGTACAGGTTTTTTGATGGGCATCTTAAATTTTGTATAGCAGTTAAGCTGTTGCTTCTTTTTGAGAACAAGATCATGATCTGATATCTTGAATCTTCAATGTTCTCGAACTATCTTTGTACTATTTGATTCGACATGAATAGCAATAGTACGATTTTTTTCTGATGGAAAAAAAAACAACTAAACAACACTTGTTTATGTTTATTATGAAGGTTTACATTTCAGTAAAATTTTGAAAATAAAAAAAATGTTATTACAGTAACTTCATTATGAAATTTATTTATAATGATGGTAAGTTGTAAAGTAAAATAACTATTTTTTAATCTATTTTAATATATTTATTCCTTTGACAATTTAGATAAATTTTTTTTTTTTTTGGAAATAAATGTAATAGTTTAAGTATAGAATAGTATTGTTGTTGGATTAAGATTTTTGGAAATATAACTTAATATTTTAAGTATAGAATAGTTTTGTAGTTGAATTGAGAATTTTGGAAATATAATGTAATATTTTAAGTATAGAATAGTATTGTTATTGAATTGAGATTTTATTATGTTAATAAATTAAAATTAAATTATAAGTGAAATTTAGTGATTATATATATATATATATATATATATATATATATATATATATTTTACATTACAACTTATATCAATTTATTTGTATTTTATTTTATTTTACAACATTTTAATATATATATATATATATAATTTTTTTAATATATAAATATGTGGTTGAGTTGTAGTATGTTAGAGTTTTTATTTATTGGTATGATTCTTAATAAAAATAGAGAATCTTGATAATGACATATATTCATGAGTGTAATGCCACATTTGGTATTCAATTAGTATAGATCCATCTTAACTCTAGAGAAGGATCAAATCTACTCATTAAATAGTTAAAATGAAATAATGAAATAGTTATATATTGGAATTTGGAATGATGTTGTAAATGCTAACACATTAATCCTACAAATAGACAAAAATTGCATTAATTAATTAATTATGAAATAAAATAGTTATTTACCCAAATTTAATCCTGGAAGTGCCAACTATTTCATGTTGTAAAGTGTAACACATAAAAGTTGTTATTCCAATTGGAATAGTAAAAGATAACACATAAATCCTACAAATAGGCAAAAATTGTATTTAATTCATTGACTATGAAGTAAAATCATTATTCACCCAAATTTAATCATCAAAATGTCAACAATTTCATGTTGTAAAGTATAACACATAAATCCTACAAATAGGCAAAAATTGCATTTATTAATGAATATGAAGTAAAATACCTGCAATTTACCTAATTATGACAAAACTAATATTTGTTCTATTATTAACTTAACAATACATATTATTCTTAAAGATTTATTTAAAATGCAAGGATGCCTGAATGAAAATTAGAATTGAAATTTGGTGTATATTTATATAAATTTAAATTTGAGCACACATGTACTTGGTTATATTTTTTTTTTATATATTTAGTTTTTGGAGTCGAGAGTAACACATCTCATTCACTTTGGACTGTAGAAAGAGATTCTCACCTTAATAAAAATACCACATTATTACAGGTTACTTAGTATTCAGTATTTTGACAAAATATCAAAAAATTTAAAATGAAATTAAAAAAAAAAAATGTTATTATTAAAAAATATTATGTTATAAATAAAGTTGAAATTAAAACATTTTTAACCAAAAAAGATAAAAAAGATATGATATAATGAAGTAGATGCATATTTTATATTAAACAATAAACAACATACACCTCGTTCCAAATTTTGATACAAAACCAATCATCATCTAAGAATAAATAAATTAAATGTAATTTGATTAAGATATTTAAAAAAAAACATAAAATCTTTTTAATTTATTAAATAAATAATACATTTTATAATATATAAATCAATATGATGATGGTTTTCAATGATATATATACATAATCAAATATTTATTATATTAATTTTTAATAATACATCACTCTATTTCCATGGTTAAATACATTTTTAATGATGCATATATCATTGCTTAACAAAAGTGATTGTACAATAACGAAACCGACAGTTACACTGAATTGATAAATGAAGGACGCTACTTTATGACAGCTATGGTTTTTTATATTCCCTGAATTATTTTATGAAAACCCCATACCTAAGAAACTCCAAGTCAGGGAGAAAAGAAGGCATGACCAATTATATTATTATAAAAGGCAAATTTAAAACAAGGAATGCAAGAATCTGTATAGGTCGATGTTTTCTTAAACCATGATCGTGACCCATCAAATGATAAGTTTTTTTTTGTTAATAATAAATGTCAAAGATAGGATGATTTTTTTTGTTAATAATAAATGTCAAAGAAGGTTGGGATGAGGAAAGGTTTTCTTCAACCATGATCGTGACCCTTTATGATTTCTTTTTTGTTAATAATAAATGTCAAAGAAGGTTGGGATGAGGAAAGGTTGGGCGTGTTACGTTGACCAACACTATTAAAAAATCTCCTTGGAGAAGATAAAGTGAGGATCAAAAGAGATTAAGCATTATGCTCTATTGTGCCCAAATAAACCTAAAATATGGCTTGGTGGGCTATTGACTTAGTGCATGATTATTTGCCCATGATCATATTGCCTTCATTATGAGGATATTGGTCATGATTGTAACTTATATCACGTTGTATATAACCACAAAGAAAGCTATGATGTCCAATCATAATGAGGTGGTGAGCCCATGCATAAAATAACTTATGAAGAAAAAGTAAATAAGAGGTGTGAAAGCATTGCTTTACATAGGAATTAAGTATCTTATGATTTAAGAAGTATTATGTGATTACTGAGTGAATCATAATATGGCATACTTCTTTACAAATTAGAAAGAGAGGCAATTGATTCAAAGTGCATCAATGTATTAAGCCCAATAAATTTATGAAATTGTGCAATTTTATTTTAGGTACAATATAGGTAAAGATTGAAGTGATGTCTCATATAGTTATGGGATTTAGTATGGAGATAATTATTTTAGAAACCAATCGTATAAGTATTTATCATTTCAAAATTATTATAGATATAATATAAAACTCATTATTCTATCGCCTTGTGAAGTTATATAACACTTTATAATAAATGTAATCACATATTATACATTAGTAGTTATGCAAATTTACTATTAATGACACATTTTCCAAATTACACAAGGAAATAAAAAACTCTTGTATAAATTGAAGATCTCTGAATTGTTATATGATGCCGACGAATTTGGATGGGTGACTTAGTGGGGGCATTGAGTTTGTCAATTATTAGATCTTGTTGACCAGGATGCCAAAATTGGAGTTGAGTTAGCATGGTTGTATGCATGTTGATTTATTGAAGACTCCAAGTGGATGCCTTTCTAAGAAGAACTTGTGACTTGTTGAACATTTCGTTGGGTCATGATTCAAGAGAACGTGACAAAGAATAAATTCAAGAGATCGTGGATATTCCATAATAACAAATTGCCATAAAAAATCTTACAATATTTTGAACTCTTTTATAATGCATACAATGGTTTTACTTTAGTCTCAGATTTAACGTTATTAGCTCTTGTGCATGAAATATTGAAATAATTGAGACTAAAATGAAAGAAGTGAAGCAAATAACACATTGTCCATACAATGAACATAAGATGTACCTTGGGGAAACCCAATATGGGTGTTGGCACAATATTTTTTCCAATTTGAATGAAAGATTACCAATCCAAAAATTTGTTTGATATCTCCTAAGTTTGGTGAGGAAGGCGCCAAGTTCCGAAGAAAATGATCCATATGACCACTGGCCACGCCAAAGAAGAGATAAAGAGTTAAATAAAGTACCATGTAATACCATATAAAGCAATCAACGGTCTAGATCGCACAAGAAAAGATCGACGGCAGAAGGGAAGTTTCGATGGAGAAGAAGCGAAGTAGATAACAGAGATAAAAGTCCACCAAAAAGTAAAAAAGGTGATGTTAAAAAGGGGACATGATCGATGGTCATTTGATCAGGCGACAGATAAATCAACGGCCAACATCCATTTCGCGCACAACGGTTGCGAAATACCATACCGCTTTCCACGTGTCAGCATCGTGTAATTTTGCAATCCAAAAAAGCAGTAAGAAAAACCACTCTCCCGCATTGCGAAACTGCCTTCGGGGTGCATAAAAGACAAAGGTACGTGAAGGCATTGACATTTGTCTTTTCGACGTCGGCTGAGTGGGACATGTGCATGCAACAGGAAGGCGAAAAAGCATATATTTTCGACTTGTCAGTGCCAGGTAGGTCCTTCAAAACTCGTGCAGACAGTTAGAAGTTTATATAAAATGGAAGACTATGGTGAAACACTTCCTCGGAATGTTGAAAGTGTGAAAATAGAAGAAACCCTATAAGACAGAGATAGTGATATTTATGACCCTGTAATGTTTAAGCTTCCAATTTATGAAATCAAAAGAAGCTTGGAGGGTCTGCGAAAACAAAATTTAGATGTGCACAATGTTTCTAAGTTGAATTTAAATCATTTTTGTCCAGAACAGACTCTAGCGTTTCCAAATTTTGTTTCATGGTGTGCAATGAATTATTCACAGAATGAAAGGGTGATTATGAATTCATCTGGAAGAAAAATTCTTTGCCCTGTCAGCTCGTCAGTTGTTAGGAAATCCTTAGAAGTGCCCCTATCCTTCTCCTGTGACCAAGAAGATTATTTTGAAGAAACCTTAGTAAGCCAATACAGGCAGTCATCCCCTGAAACCAAACAAGCCTTCATGACCAGCTGTCTAAAACCTGACCTTACAGTTAACAATACACCTTACCCACTAGACATAAATTTCTTAAATGAAAATTCACAGTTAGTTTTGTCATTAATTTCCCAGTTTTTAGGGCTTGACAATGATTCAGTGGTCACAGAGGTCCAGTTAAGTTTACTCTTCAGACTAAGTTTTGGTAAACTAGAGATGGAGTACAATCAAGTTCCCTGCCTTAAATTTGATGAATTCCTGGTTAAGAATATTCACTCTCAGCTAGTGAATTTCCACACTACTAGACATTTCAGATTCTAGACGTACCTGATGAAAATGTTCCTAGTTTCAAGTGAAGAAAAATTGCATTTCCCACCAGCAGTATTTTCAAACACAATAGAGAACGGTATGTTCAATTTTATGAAAATGACCATTTTCTAGCTTTCAAGAAAGCTTCAGTTATAAAGTTTCCTTTAAAAATTGGTCCTTTCATCATCAAAAACAGGAATTATCTTTCCTTTGTGGAAAAACAATTGGACGTATTAAATTTTAAGTAGGCCTTTGCTATAGATTATGGCCCTCGTCATATCATTTCCCAGAGGAGACAACAGAACAAAAGCAAAGCATTTGATCATCAGGAGGTTGAAGGGTTAGCAAGGAGGGCCAATCTATTACAATATGAATCTGATACAGAAGATTCAGAAAGTTCATAGTCAAATCCTTCTACCCTGGCTAAGTTTTCAGCTGAGTTGATACCTACCCCAAGTAAAATTGAAACATCTAGTAAAATAATTTTCCATGAAAGTACAGATATGCTGTTGGAGGAAGAAAGAGAAGCTAAGAGACTAAAATCAAGTCAGCAAGATGAGATGGTTGTATTAGATGTTGGAAAATGAAAAGGGAAAGAGAAATATCAAAGCCCATAAGTTCAAATACATGAGTACAAATTTGATGAAGAAAAGGCTGCAGGTGACACTGATAAATTTCAGTCAAGAGATGAACTATATGTTAAGTATGGACAAGACAAGCAAACAACCTCAGAAAAAATCTATAAATTATTTCCAAGAGTTAGAAGTGTAATTGACTTAGAGGTTTCTCTGATGATCTGTAGAGATCCTGCAAAAAATACCTTGAATCTGGCTGTATCATCCGATGAGAAGGTCACAGAGATGAAAGTGAATTTACAAAAAATAGCAGTCCCTGATAAAATGCACTTGCATAGGCAGACTGGAGAGGTGATTTACACAGATTTAATGAAGTCTACCCTAAAACTTGCAAAGTTACAAAATACAATGAAATGTTAGAAATGCAGTTGAAACAGGAGAAGATAGAAAACAAAGATCATCAACAAAAAATTAAAAGGTTTCATATTGACTTAGTGGAGAGTAATGATGAGCCTAACAAAGGAGAGGCAAGCAAAAGGATTTTAATTGAGAAAGAAAACACCATTCAATTAATCAAGAAAAAAACTCAAAATCCCAACAACTTAGTTAATTCAAGCCTCTGAATTGACTATGTTGGAACAAGAAAAGGAAAACTTGTCACGACAATTGGATGACTGTAAAGCTAAATTGCTTATGTTTGTAGAAAAGGAGGTGAGTTGGGAGAAAGACAGATTGAGTTTCAAGACTCAAATTGAAGATCTTAAAACAAAATTGGGAGGTATGGTGCAAGAGAAGCAAGGAACTAGTCAAAGCAACAGAGAAGAAAGTACATAAGATCTGATCCAAGCTATGTCTCAAGTTAGCCTGAAAGAAGTGGAAATAAAAGAGTTGAAAGAAGAAAAACAAATGTTAGAGGAAGAAAAAAAGAAAAAAGAAGCTGAAAGAAAGGAATTGGAAATTAAGAATTAAGAGTCGATGGAGAAAAAACAAAAGTTAATGTCTCAAGTGACTGGGCAAATTCCCTTGCAGGGTGCCAAACATTTGATTTGGGATTCTATCATAAATGAAGCTACAAAATTCATGCCTTATTTGAGTTTTATGAAGACAAAGGAAGCAATAGCAGATGATAGTATACAAATCTATACAACAATGAGAGAAGTTCTGGAGAAGAAGCCAAAAGAGGCAACACAAAATACGGTTACCTTCTTAAATACTTTAACAGAGGATGATTTGAAAGCAATGGCAATTAAAAACAGGGTAACGATTATAACCTGGGCTAGAAGAGTTCTTGGGAAACATTCTCACATTGAGAATGTCCAGGCCAAAACAGAGCAAATGAAACAACATGTGGTAGCTTTCAAAAGAGCATTTGAAAAGTTGATTCATAAAGGATTGCCTTCTTTTTGGGATGGAAATGATAAGTTAATTTCCCAGAGTGATTATAAGGACTTATTATTTGAAATCGGGATGAACCATGACAAATTTGAAGATATGACTTGTGTCCTAACAGGGAAGATTGTACTAGAAAATATTTCAAACAATTTTGAAATTCTGAACCAGATGGCCATCATAGGTGCAAAGATACCTCCAATTTCCATTGCAAAGCACGTAGATATGAAAGTTTTGGTCAAGGAAATGACTAGTTATGAGATACCTTCTACAGAACAGTGGAAGATGGTGGAGAAGTATGGGAAAATGAATTACAACCTGTACACTTGAAGACTCTTGTTTGAGAAAATCCTTGTCAACAGCTGCAGCCAATAAAAAGACATCAAATGTCATATTTTGAGAAATTTTGGAAATTGTACAAATTTTGACTAAAATACAGTGTAATAGTTAGTTTAAAATTTACTACTTTTAGTAATGAAGTAGTTAGGTTTTTCCTCGAGAGTTTTTTCAATGTATAAAAGACAAATTTTGACAATGTGACAAGGGTTGGAACCTGTGAAAGAGACATACATTTTGTATTGATATTACTTCAGTTTTAATAAAGATAGCCATGCAGAGTTGAGCACATTTTGAAGAGCAAAGATTCCTGTGTTGATTAAATTGCAGTCTGTAATTTCCCTTCCTTTATGTGATTTGTTATTCATGTTAATTTCTTTCCATTATGTTTTTATTTCATACTTAGATGAGAGTTTGAATGAATCAGGATTCATGTAACTATGCTCTGATTTATTAGGTCTGAGTATTCATAATTTTTCCTCCAAAGTTAATATTGGATTCATCTATAATCGGTGCCCAATGTTGATGGATTGTTTATTTTTCTTCCTTCATCACCTGCAAATAAGAACTTGAATATGAAATAACAACTACCTTACCTGCAAAAATACTTATTGTTAGAATTCTCCTGGTCTTTAAAAATTCAGATTTGACTCCATGCCCAATGGTATCCATGTGTTTCAACCTCTTACAATTTTTAAAAACATAATCATTTTGAAATATCTCTAGCCATTATATTTATTTGTTGAGAGAGCCCTCTCCGGTAGGAAAAAAGCTAGGTTTCCTCCTAAAAATTGGTTTGAAATAGTTACCTTAGAATTATCCCTCCACAAACAAGGGATAAATTTTGAGTGTTAACATTTTGGCGCCGTTGCTGGGGAACAAAGGTTCAAATTTTACCTGGGAAGAACGACATTTTAGATCAGATTTCTGTTTGGGAAAAGAAGTTTGGTATTTGTATTGGTTGTATTTTGCCTTGGCGACTCCAATCTGAAATATTTAGATTTTAAGGAAAGGTGACTCCAAAAAGAAATTGTGGCTTCCAGAAAGATCCATACGAGTAATAATCTAGATTCCCAGTCATTCCAAGCGGTAAAAAGTCCTGAAAAGCTTCTGAGAAGGATTAAAGGGAAAGATCCAGAAGATACATCTCAATCAGAAACTTTGTTCCCTTCTTTTCAAGAAGAACTGTTAAATATTGAAGACATTGACTTAGGAGAAAAGTTTGAACAGTCTTTATTTTGTTGAAATATTGTAACTTATAAGAATATTATTATTCCAGAGATGTTTCATTCCTCCGCCGGGACTTTATCATGTATCCGGAGATGTTTATGCCTCCGAGAGAATGTTGTAACTAGGGCTATTAGATCTCCCTTGTGGGGTCGGGCCTGAGTTTGTTGTTTAGGGGTTATTAGACTCTCCTAGGAGAAGTCAGCCCAGTTAGGGTGAAAAGTCAATTAGGAGTTGAGTATAAATAGAGGAGGTGTGTTCCTCAATTACCTCATTCATTCACTCACTTGTGTATTGCACATAGGAGAGAGAGAGATCTGCATAGGAGGAGAAGGAGCTCTTGTTTGGGGGCTACATCTGTGTATTGGTTGATTATCTATATTGAGGAAAGCTTTGTTGGGTTTTCTACCCCATGAGGGTTTCCTAGGGTAAATATTTGTCTATCTTGTGATTGCATTTCTTTCAGTCATATTGCTTGTGAATTTAGGCTAAAATTAACATGGTATCAGAGCTAGCCTGAATAGGACATCTTTCACAAGGTGAAAATAGCTCTCTCTCCTCCTCTGGTGAAAATTAGGGTTTCTGCAAAAGTTGGAATTTTTGGATTCTGAGAGCATGGATGGATGCTCCTCCTAAAAATCGAAATTCTGAGCCCTAGATCGAACTTTTTGAGTGGGTAGAATCCCGAGCTTTTTCAAACCCTAGTTTGACTTTTGGACCAGAAAACCAGTGAACCAGAAAAACTGCGCACCTGTGCACCAGTGAACCAGAAAAGTTGTGAACCTGTGCACCAGTAAACCAGAAAAAGTGCCAACCAGAAAACCAGAAAACCTGTTGCAGATCCGAAAGTTGTTGGTCTGATTTGAAGGGTGAAAAGTTGAAGTTTCCAGAAGCAGAGTACACTAGTCATCTCAATTCGATCAAGCATATCTCCTGGTAAGATCTCTTCTACTTTTTGAGAAACTTCAATTGATGTGAGCTCCTGGATAAGATGGCTCCAAGCACTAAGATTGAAGACAAGCTAGAGGGTATAGAGAATTTCCGGGCATGGAAATATAGGATTGGTCTCATTCTTGAAGAGAATGATCTTGCCCAATATATCAAAGATGAGGTTGCAGAACCTGCGAAAGATGAATCCAAAGAGAAGTATAAGAAGGACTTGATTAGAGCAAAGAGAATCATTGTTGATTCTATCAAGGATCACTTGATTCCCCATGTGGCATCCAAGAAGACCCCAAAGGACATGTATGATGCCCTATCCAGAATGTATGAAGGGAGGAACATCAATAGGAAGATGAACCTAAGAACTCAGTTGAAGAGCACTAAGATGAATCAAGAAGAATCCATTCAAGATTACTTCACAAGGGTCTCCCAATTCAAAGAAGAGCTAGAAGCCATTAGAGACAACCTTGATGAAGATGAACTAGTCATGAATTCTCTCAATGGTCTCACTAGACCTTGGGACACATTTATCCAAACCATGTGTGCCAAAAAAGAAAATATGAAGTTTGATGTGGTATGGGAGGATTGCATTCAAGAAAAAGCTAAAATAGCCAATAGAGAAGCCTTGCTCAAAGAAGATGATCAAGCATTAGCCACTCATACCAAGAGAAGAAGGAGTCAATCCAACTTCAAGAAGGATATTCACAAGGAGTCTCAACCTCCACAAAGATTTCAAAAGAAAAGAGGAACTAATCAAAGAAGAGATTACTCCTCATTTCAATGTTTCACTTGTCACAAATTAGGACACCTTGCTAGAGATTGTCCTTCAAAGAAGAAGAAGGGTTTCCACCACAGAAAAAATAAAGCACATCTAGCAGAAGATGATAGTGAAGAAGAAGAGGAGGAAAGGCCTCAAAAGAAGAAAGCTAAAGTAGTAGAAGAAGAAGATGCAGAAGAGTATGTTCTATTCTCTGCACTCTTTGGGTCAGTAACACCTGGAGAAGATACATGGCTTATTGATAGTGGTGCTCTTTCAAGACTTGAAGAGAAGATCTCTCCTCAAAAGGTATCTTTAGGAGATGACTATCAATATCCTATCAAGGGAATTGGTGAAGCAAGCTACAAGCTTGATTTTGTAACTCCATTGAAGATGAAGGAGACCTTATATGTACCAGGGTTGAAGAAGAACTTACTTTCTATCTCAGCATTAGATAAGAAAGGTTATAGGGTTGCATTCATAGATGGACAAGTACTCATGTGTCCCAAAGGGAAATCAATTGAGGATGCAATTGTTATTGGTGAAGAGGAAGGAGGTCTATACAAACTCAAGGGTCATCCAGAAGCTTCCCTTGTTCATGAAGCCACTAGCCCAAGTGAGCTATGGCATAGGAGGATTGCTCACATTAACTACAAAGCACTACCTCATGTGAGCAAGGTAGTTATAGGACTACCAGATTTGAATATTGATCATAAAGGCACATGAAAAGGATGTGCAAAAGGGAAGAATATCAAGAACCCATTTCCAAAGAGTGAAACAAAGACAAAAAGTACTTTGGAATTGATCCATTCAGATGTATGTGGTCCCATGCTCTCCACATCTTTGAGTGGATATGAATACTACCTTACATTCATTGATGACTATTCAAGAAAGACTTGGATATACTTTCTGAAAGGAAAAGATGAAGTCTTTGGAAAGTTCAAGGAATTCAAAGCCTTGATAGAAAACCATTCAGAAAAGAAGATCAAGACACTCAGGATAGATAATGGTGGAGAATATACTTCAAAAGATTTTGAAGTCTTTTGTAAAGAAGCTGGAATCAAAAGGAAACTAACCACTCCCTACAATCCTCAACAAAATGGTGTTGCGGAGAGAAAGAATAGAACCATTATGGAAGCAGTGAAGACAATGATACATGATCAAGATCTACCTATGCATCTATGGGCTGAAGAAACCAGGACAACAGTCTATGTGCAGAATATAATATCTCATAGTGCCCTTGAATTCAAGACTCCATAAGAAGTGTTCACAGGGAAGAATCCTGAGGTGAGCCACCTCAATATATTTGGGTGCCCAATATATATTCACATACCAAAAGAAAAGAGAACCAAGTTGGACCCTTCCGGAAAGAAGGGAATATTTGTTGGATATTGTGAAGCATCCAAAGCATTCAGAATATACGTCCCAGGATTTCATCATATGGAAATTAGTAGGGATGTGACATTTGATGAAGAAGCAGCTCTCAAAAGATCTAGGAAGTGCCAGTATGAAGAAGTATATATGGAACATGCACCTTCCAGAACTACATAAGCTGCACCCATTCCTGAAGATGAAACACTAGAAGAGCATGACATGTTAGAACCGCAAGAACCCCCTACCTTAAACATATCAAGAAAAAGAAAGCCAACATGGGAAAGCGACATTATTTAGGGAGCAGAAAAGTATGGATCTCCTGAAGGTTCCACAAGAGTAATAAAGAAACCAAAGTCATTCTCTAGCTATGTGGCTTTGATGTGTGAACCCACTAGTTATGATGAGGCAGCTCATAAGAAAGAGTGGGTAGAGGCAATGACGGAGGAGTAGCAATCAATAATGAAGAATGATGTTTGGGATATAGTTCCCAAACCAAAGAACAAAAGTGTGGTATCCTCCAAATGGATATACAAAATAAAGCATGCCGCAGATGGTAGCATTGAAAAGTATAAGGAAAGGTTTGTGGCCAGAGGATTCTCTCAGAAAGAGGGAATTGACTATGAAGAGACATTTGCACCAGTTGCAAGGTACACTTCCATTAGAACCATCATGGCACTTGCATCCATTATGAAGTGGGAATTACAACAGATGGATGTGAAGACAACTTTCCTGAATGGTGTGATTGAAGAAGAAGTGTACATAGAACAACCACAAGGATTTGAGGTTGAAGATAGAAGAACCCACTTATGCAGGCTGAAAAAGGAATTATATGGGTTGAAGCAAGCTCCCAGAGCTTGGTATGGAAGAATTGACAGTTTCTTAACAAGCTTGGGCTTTACCATAAAGTAAAGTTGATCCTAATATTTATCTCAAGGTTATGGATGATGAACCTGTCATATTTTTGCTATATGTGGATGATCTATTTCTGACAGGAAATGAGAAACAGGTTATCGAGTGCAAGAAGAAGTTCTCTTTAGAGTTTGAGATGAAAGATCTCGGATTGATGCACTACTTCCTAGGTCTGGAAGTATGGAAAGGCCCAGAAGGAATCTTTTGCAACCAAGGAAAGTATGCTGTGGAAATATTGAAAAGATTTGATATGTTGGAATGTAAAGCCATTGCCACTCCCATGGATTCCAACTTGAATCTATTAGCTAATGAATCATCAGAGTTAGTGGATGTAACTATGTACAGACAGATTATTGGGTCATTGATGTATTTGAGGAATACCAGGCCAGATATATGCTTTGCTGTGAACACCTTGAGTCAGTATCTGGTTGAGCCCAGACATGTTCACGTGATAGCTGCAAAGCATGTGATGAGGCACCTAAAGGGTACGATAGACTTTGGTCTATATTATCTTGGAGATCATGATTTCAGATTGTATGGTTACACAGATGTTGATTGGGAAAGAAGTGTATCAAACAAAAAGAGCACATCGGGCAGATGTTATTGTTTGGGATCTGCCATGATCTCGTGGTTTAGCAGGAAGCAGTCTAGTGTGGCTCTCAGCACAGCTGAAGCGGAATATATAGCTTCTTTCTCTGCTAGTTGTGAAGCGATATGGGTTCGGAAGTTGTTATCAGGATTGTTTGACTTCGAGATGGAACCCACTGTGATCCTGTGTGACAACTAGAGTTGTATCAAGATGACAGGGAATCCAATTTTCCATGATAAGTCAAAGCACATAGAGATTCGATATTTTTATATACGGGATATGGTGCAGAAAGGAGCTATAAAGTTCGATTATGTGATAACTGACGTACAAGTTGCTGATATATTGACCAAACCTCTGTCTCGAGTAAAGTTTGAGTATTTTCGAGACAAGCTTGGTGTAGTTCAGAAGGACCCTCCTCGAAAGGGGGAGTGATATGGTCGATGATGATATTTGGATACCTGTATCAATGCTGAGTTTGCCTACATCGACAGTAAGGTCGATGATGTGGATACCTGTATTGATGACGTGGATACCTGTATCGATGATGAGGATACTTGTATGAATGATGAGGATACTTGTATCGATGATGAGGATACTTGTGTGTGAAGAACCTGCAATAATTAATTAATGCAAATACACGAGATATCAGAAATAACAGAACTCAGAATCACTTTTATGTTGATCACGGGCCACTTCGAGGGGGAAACCTCCTTTGAGCAAGCTCAATACAATTAACTTCACGGTGCCTTCATAGGCCTCAACACACACTTATATACTAAGTCTAGGTGCCAATACCATGGGTGAATACCATGTGTCAATACAAACCATGGGCCAATAAAAAATATACATCAACAATTATTACGGGTCAAAACCATGGGCCAATACAAACTATGGATCAACAAAACTATGGGCGACTTACAAAGCATATGCGCTAACAACAATAACACAAACTATGGATCAACAAATACTACGGGATGACTTACAAAGTATATGCATCCAACAATAATATACTAACAAAGTAAAGACATGGGTTCCTAACATCCCCTCTCCCTTAGAAAAAGTTTTGTCCTCAAAGCTTTAGATGTGGAAATTGATGCAGAATCTGAAGGAGTGGGTCCCCTGTAGCATCCTCGAGTTGCATTCCGGGCCACTGGCACCTCTTGAGTTTCAGGGAGGATTGCATGGAAGGCTTTAGACGAAGAAGAACCATATCAGCGATATGAAAAGTGCACGTAGAACGGTGCTGATCGGCTTGTTGTTTCAATCGAATTCTTGCCATGTGAAGATTGTCTTGCAGAATGAGAAGAAGCTGATCGTGGTTTCGAAGAATTGAGTCAATTGCTTGAAATGGGGAGTTGTTGAAGGTGTATGGAAGAAGAACTGGCGGTAGCTATCCAGAGACTGCTTCATATGGTGTCCTTTTAGATGTGGTACTATACCACTGGAGCACTTCCAGGAAATCCATAGAAAGAGTTGTCCAAATCTGTGTAGGGATGGGAAAGGGTTTGAGCAGTCCCGAAAGGAGGGTCATTTCACCCTTGTTGACCTGGAAAGTATCACATTCAACCACCATCCGTTGATTTGTCATTTTCAATCCCTGCCAAAAGAAGTTACATTGTTCTTGGTCATACGTTTTGAGGAACCCAGAGTGCCCTGCTGATGAAGAAGCATGGAGTTCATAGAAGAGATAGCCCCGTTGAACAGATTGCAACCAATTTGGAACAAGCAGAGAAATAGCTATAAGAGAAACTGGGTCGTCAAATGTGCGAGAAGGAGCATCTGCCACCATATTGTCCTTACCCTTCTGGTAAGTGGTCGCATAGTCATAACCCATGAGTTGGAGAACCCATTTTCGGTGTGCTGGGGAGGAGACTCGTTGTTCCAGGAAAGTTTCCAGACTCTGGAGATCAGTCTTGATGCAGAAATAATTCCCCAATAGGGATGGCTGCCACTTCTGTACTGCATGCAAAATAGCCATCATGTCTTGCTAAGATGTAGATGCGGCAAAATGCTTACCAGAAAGGTCTCGTGAAGGCGGCAAGCCCACTGGTGCAACAAAGACACCTGCATATCTATCCAAGGAAGTAGTGGAGACCGTTGGTGGGTGCATCTGAAGGGAATGGAGCTGAGCAATGACACCATGTGAATTCTTCTTAAGGATCTTTTCCAAGCGATGTGAACTGATGATGCAGAGAGACCCTGGTTGTAAACCCATAAATTTGTGTTGTGTCCCATTGACTGAAAACTGCATCCAAAGTTCATCAACATCCCATAAGATGGGGCCAAGTGTGCGTATCCATTGAAGGCCCAAAACTACATCACATCCACCTAAGGACAAGGAAAACATGTCAGAGCATAGGTTATAATCTTCCATAGAGATACGCACATTATGACACTTCCCCTTGCAAGGTAAGGTGCCCCCATTGGCAACCATGACTTCAAAGTTGGAACAAGGATGGACGAAACAATCATCCTGTTTGGCAATTCGAGGGTCAATGAAGTTATGAGTGCTACCAGAATCAATGAGTATGGTAAGAGGGAGCTTCTTGAAGTATCCCCTGACTCGCATTGTTTGTGGGGTGGTGACGCCAGTTACAGCATGGAGAGAGATCTCGGGTGGGTCGTCTTGAGATGGGGTGTCAACAGGTAGGTGCTGAATGTCGACCTGAACATCTACTGTATCTGGAGCTTCTTCACCAAGTTCTGAGGCAGGCGAAGAATCCACATCCAAGAGATAGAGATTTTGTTGAACACATCTATGTCCCCGAGTGAATTTCTCATCACAATTATAACAAAGCCCTTTTTCTCGGCGTGCTTGCATCTCTGTTTCAGACAAATGCTTGATAGGAGTTGTTCGAGGAGCAGGCGTGATGGGAGGGCATTGGGAACCCATATTTCTGAAGGGAACAAAGGTGGGTTTGGAGCGTTGTTGAGCTGCAATCTTGTCCTCTTCCAACTTAGCCAACCCTAGGACTTCCATCATTGTTTTGGGACAAAACATTTTGACTTCTGAGCAGATTTCATCATTGAGACCACTGATAAAACAACTCCTGTAGAATTCATCAGACAATCCTTCTGTGTGATTGGCCAGTTTCTCAAATTCTGTTTGATACTCTCTCACTGTGCCCATTTGGTGAAGTTTAGTGAGTGCTCCTGTGAAGTCATCAAAAGCACTAGGACCAAATCGTGGCAAAAGGAGTTGGCAAAAATCTGTCCAGTTTGGCTCGAGATGAGCTTTGATGTACCAATGGTACCATTGAAGGGCTTCTTGTTCCAAATAAAAGGATGCAAGTGGAACTTTTTGGACATCAAAAGTATTATGCAGCCTAAAATATTGTTCTGCTCGATGTATCCATCCAGTTGGATCAATACCATTGAAGCGAGGAAAATCAAGCTTTGGCCCACGAAAATTGCTGGAAGAAGAGAACCCAGTGGCTGCAGAAGATTCTGGTTGTCGGTTATTGTTCATGGCTGAATGCTGAAGATGGAGGCTAAGAAATTTTTCATCCAGATTTTGGAGTTTGGTTTGGATAGCTGCAAGTGCTTCCTCCATGGTTTTTGCTCTTGTGCGAGTGACAACCATAACCAAAAAATTTTTATTTATTTTTTTTGTGGGGGGGGGGAATGGATAGAAAAACACAAACACAAGCTTATTTAGTAAGGGAAATTTTGGATTTGGGAAAAACTCAGAGGGGTAAATGGGGTTTGACTAGGTTTTCGACACTTTCTAAGGGACAAGGAAGCAAAAAATGGGGATTTAAAAAGCGGGAACTCTATGGTAAAATGTGAAGGCAATTGGGTGAAAATTGAAGAAGTTATGGCAAACCCTAAAAATAGACAAATGTGGGATTTCTGGTCTTGGGAAGTGGAATTTGGGATAGGGTCTTCAGGAATGAAATATGCAGAATGGGATTGTAGGGATGTCAGTGAAGTTTCAGGGAAAACAGAGTTGAAACAAGGGAGATATGGCCGAAAAACAAAGGGACAGGGAAGCAAAAAATGGGGATTTCAGAAGCGGGAACTCTGGTAAAATTTGAAGGTGATTGGGTGAAAATTGAAGAAGTTATGGCAAACCCTAAAAATAGACAAATGTGGGATTTCTGGTCTTGGGAAGTGGAATTTGGGATAGGGTCTTCAGGAATGAAATATGCAGAATGGGATTGCAGGGATGTCAGTGAAGTTTCAGGGAAAACAGAGTTTAAACAAGGGAGATATGGCCGAAAAACAAGGTTTTTTTTTTAAGAAATGGATCGGCAACAGCGCCGCGAAAGGGATCCGCAACAGATGGATCTGCAACGGCACGGAAGGGATCGAAAATGGCTGGATCTAAAACGACGACTGGATCTGGAGCGACTTTCAGAATAGATCTGAAATGGCTGGATCTGGAGCGGAAGTGATCGGCAACAGTTTAGCTGAAAATAGATATGGACCCCAGGTATGTATGGCTTCCTAACAGTTTAGGTGTTTCACTCGGCCACCAATGCTGTCTGACGGCTTGCGTATTGGGGCAGTACCCCTCACTCCACGACTTAGGTAAAACTGATAACCGCTTTGCCACAAACGACAGCTCTTGGTTTACCTCACGGGTGGGAACTAGTCAATCAGGTAGGGGTTGTTGCCCTTTTCACTAGCATGTCCTCTCAATGGGCCAGCTACTTTGGAGTTCCTGTGGTACTCCTCACAATGAGTTTTAGGGCTTATGCCCAAGTACTTCCCATAGTTAAGCGGATACGGATTATTCCCAAATCCGAAGCTGCAACAGATGCGAAAATTTTTTTGGCAGAAATTCCACCCAACGAGCCCAAGAAAGTGCTCTGATACCAGATGTGAAGAATCTGCAATAATTAATTAATGCAAATACAGGAGATATCAGAAATAACAGAACTCAGAATCACTTTTATATTGATCACGGGCCACTTCGAGGGGGCAACCTCCTTTGAGCAAGCTCAATACAATTAACTTCACGGTGCCTTCATAGGACTCAACACACACTTATGTACTAAGTCTAGGTGCCAATACCATGGGTCAATACCATGTGTCAATACAAACCATGGTCCAATACAAAATATAGATCAACAATTATTACGGGTACAAACTATGGATCAACAAAACTATGGGTGACTTACAAAGCATATGTGCCAACAACAATAACACAAACTATGGATCAACAGATACTACGGGACGACTTACAAAGCATATGCGTCCAACAACAATATACTAACAAAGTAAAGACATGGATAGTTGTATGAATGATGAGGATACTTGTATCGATGATGAGGATACTTGTGTCGATGATGAGGTTACCTGTTCTGACGATGAGGTCGATGATGAGGTTATCGGTTACGACGATGAGGTCGATGCATGGTCCTTAGAATTTCTCTAAGTGGACAAGGAGGGATTGTATCATCCCTGGACTTCGGTCCCTAAAGAGATCTGTAGATAGATGTCTTTGAGAAGTGGTCCCTAGTGGACGAGGGGGATTGTATCATCCCTGAATAGATCCGTAGACATATGTCTTTGAGAAGCGGTCCCTAGTGGACAAGAGGGATTGTATCATCCCTGGACTTCGGTCCCTGAATAGATCCGTAGACAGATGTCTTCGAGAAGTGGTCCCTAGTGGACAAGAGGGATTGTGTCATCCCTAGACTTCGGTCCCTTAATAGATCCATAGATAGATGTCTTCGAGAAGTGGTCCCTAGTGGACGAGAGGGATTGTATCATCCCAGGACTTCGGTCCCTGAACAGATCCGTAGACATATGTATTCTAGAAGTGGTCCCTAGTGGATGAGAGGGATTGTATCATCCCTGCACTTCGGTCCCTGAATTGATCCGTAGACATATGTCTCCGAGAAGTGGTCCTTAGACTTTGTCTAAGTTGACGAGTGGACTACATCGTCCCTAGACATGATATGGTGTCTTAAAAGGATAAGGATTGATCATCCTGTAAGATAGATCATGTGTATTGCAGGGTATGCTGCTATGGTGTTGTTGATCTAGAGATCTAGATGATGTTGTTGATAGAGAGATCGAGACGATGAGGATGTTGATCTAGAGATCTAGATGATGCTGCTGATAGAGAGATCCAGACGATGAGGCTGTTGATCTAGAGATCCAGATGATGCTATTGATAGAGAGATCCAGATGATGAGGCTGTTGATCAAGAGATCCAAATGATGATGATGTAGCTGATCAAGTGCTGCAAAATATGAAGACTCAGTACTGATGATGTTGATGATCCAGTATTGATTATGTTCTAGTAACTGATTGAGTTACTGATGATGTATGAATAAAGCTTCCAATGATTTATAGATGTATCATGTATCATGTAGTTGATGACTCCTTGCTCCTGCAGATGTTGTTATAATATCCTTCTCGTTAAGGGGGGGTGTTGAAATATTGTAACTTCTAAGAATATTATTATTCCATAGATGTTTCATTCCTCCGTCGGGACTTTATCATGTATCCGGAGATGTTTATTCCTCCGATAGAATGTTGTAACTAGGGTTATTAGATCTCCCTTGTGGGGTCGGCCCTGAGTTAGTTGTTTAGGGGTTATTAGACTCTCATAGGAGAAGTCGGCCCAGTTAGGGTGAAAAGTCAGTTAGGATTTGAGTATAAATAGAGGAGGTGTGTTCCTCATTTACCTTATTCATTCACTCACTTGTGTATTACGCATAGGAGAGAGAGAGATCTGCATAGAAGGAGAAGGAGCTCTTGTTTGGGAACTACATCTTTATATTGGTTGATTATCTATATTGAGAAAAGCTTTGCTGGGTTTTCTACCCCATGAGGGTTTCCTAGGGTAAATCTTTGTCTATCTTGTGATTGTGTTTCTTTCAGTGATCTTGGTGTGAATTTAGGCTAAACTTAACATATTTAGATCTAAGTCTGAGTCAGATTTAAAAGAAACAATTATTGATCAGAATGGATTTCAGTCATATCTATTGCATTCTGTTTGGGAAGATTTACAAAAAATTGGAAGAGTTGAGTTGAAAGAACAAAAAGTTTAGAATCCACCACCACAAACTCATAATATTGTTCAAAACCCCTAGTAAGAATGGCTACTAAATTTTCCCCACTCGACCTGTCTTCTGTTTTACATGACCTTCCTCAAAATTATGCACAAAGGATTACACTGTTTGATGGAGAAGGAAATTACACAGCTCAGCAACACATTGATAGGTTTAGTGATTTTATTGATCTTGAGGAAGTAGATTACGATGATGCAAAAATGAGGTTATTGGCTCAAAGTTTATCAGGATAAGTTAAAAAATGGTTTAGAACTCTTGTTGCAAGGTCTATTCCATCATATGATGAGTTTGTAAATCGTTTTCTTGAAATATGGGAAGATGAAAAGAACCCTTTACAAATTTTAATACAGTATAATAATTTGAAAAAAGGGAATTTTGAATCTGTTCAAGAATTTTCTGGGAGGTTGATGAGAGTCTATAATTCAATCACTACTGATGTTCAACCTCCAATAGGGGATGCGAAGTTACATTATGCAGATGCTTTGACGGTGATTTTTGTTGTATGCTAAGAGAAATAAAATCATCCACTTTACCATACATGTTAAAAGATGTAGTAGAAGTATAGGCGAATTTGATGGCTTCTGGAAAAATGAAACAGAAAACAGAAACAGATAGAAGGAAAATTAAAGAAGAAAATCAAGCTTCAACTTCCTTTTCCACTGATGCTAAATTTTATATTATGATGAAAACTATGGAAAGACTCATGGACAGATTAGCCTTGGAAAATAAACCTCAAAATAGAGACCAACAAGAGCCACAAATTAGAAATCTGAATTAAAGAAGACCAATTCCTCCACAAATAAGACAGAGAGATCAGAGAAATCAAAGAAATACAAAAGATCATCAAGTAAAACCTCCATTTCCTGAAAATTTTGTTGATAAAGAAGGAGAAACTGGACTTGTGGAAAGTGAGATACATCATTTTGATGATCTTGACTCTGAGGTTTATCTAACTAAAATGGAACATGACATGTTTTCTTAAGAAGGGGAGTGTAATACTTTTGAATTAGAAACAAAACAATATCAAATTGAGTATTAGAATACAGTGAATGACATTCAGAGAAAAATCAACCTCCAAAACAGAGATTTAGTCATAAATAAAGGAAAAGGTCCTATTGATCAACCTTCAACTAGTCAGCATAAGAAAGAAAAACCAAAAGAGGGTGTAGTGAAAAAGATTCCATAGACTAAAAGAGCTTTAATCAAAGAAAGTGATAAAACACTCACTTCTTTCAGCTTGCAAAGTGAGATTTCAAAAATTAAAATTTCCATTCCTTTTAATGAGATATTGAAAAGCAGTGAATACAAAGAACAAATTTCAAAGATGGTTAGGAGTGAAGGACAAATGTAACTTGATACGTTAGAAATGAATGATGATGCTCCAACTATTCTTTTGGGTTCCAAAATGGAAGATAGTAGTTTGGAAGAGGTTCCACCTTTCTATGTGAATTTGAATATCCATGATATGATTCTCCATAATTGCATGCTTGATTCAGGAGCTTCACATAATTTGATGCCAAAAGTTGTGGTGGATGTTTGGGTTTAAAAATCAAAAGACCTTACAAAGATTTGTTTTCTTTTGATTCAAAAAAGGTCAGGTGTTTGGGATTGATCAAAGACTTGGTAGATTCCCTCACTAAAATTCCAGCTAAAAGTATTGTCATGGATGTTGTTGTGGCTGATATTCCCCCAAGATTTGGTATTCTATTATCTATGTCCTGGGATTCAAAACTCAGAGGAAACTTACAGATGGATATGTCTTTCGCTACAATTCCAGTTTTTGGTGAACACAAGAGATTATACACAGAAAAAAGACTTGCATATGTGGTAAGCAATAAAGATGAACCAGATAATCATTCAATTTATGCAGTAGACATTGATTTAGGGTCTTCTACTTTTTACAATGATTTCCATCTGGAGAAAGAAACAGATTCTGACAATCAGAAGGAAGACAATAATTTGATTGTAGAACAAGAAATCCTTAAGCAGAAACAAAGAGCTGAAGTGATTTGGAATATGCATTTTGATGGATCAATAGGTAGAGAAGGTGTTGGTGCAGGTGTGTGGATAATATCTCCAGATCGAGAGTTCTTGATTTATTAAAAGATGTGAAAGCAAACATAATATATGTATATGGAGATTCTGATTGGTAATTAATCAGGTGAATGGCAGTTACCAAACTAAACATCCAAGAATGAGGGCATACATGAATGAAGTTTGGGATTTGCTTGGAAACGATTTTTATGAGCATAAAATGGTGGTGATACCAGGATAAAAAAACTCAATAACAGATTCTTTGGCTACTACTGCTGGCACTTTTAAAGTTCCTAGTTTTTCAAACAAGAAATATGAAATTGAAATTGTGAACAAGCCTTCAATCCCTGATAATTCAAAATATTGGCAAGTTTTTGAAGATGACTTGCAGATTAAGATATTTTTAGAGATGTCAGATGAGTTTTCTAATACAATCATTGATAATGAAGATCAGAATATGGAGTAAGTTGTTGATAATGAAGAATTTTCAGAAGAATAAGAAAAGGTCAAGAATGAAATTGGAGGAAAATAAATTATTCAACTAAAAAATAATGTCATTACAAAGGGTCCTATACCCTTGGAAAAGATGTTTGATAGAAATGACGTGGCAGAGAATCCAAAAGTGGTGCCCCATGAAAGTGAGATTAAAGACTGCAATATTGAGATAGAAGAAAAATCCAAAATAGTGAAAATTTCAAAGAATCTGTCACCAGAAGAAGAAAGAAATTATATTGAGTTAATGAAATAATTTTCAGATGTATTTTCTTGGAGCTATGAGACTTGAAAGAATATAATACTTCTATTATTCAACATACTATTCCCATCAAACCAAATGAGAATCCCTTTAAAGAAAAGCTCAGAAGAATAAATCCCCTGCTGCTTACAGTGATTGAGAAAGAAGTTAAAACATTGTTTGAAGCTAAAATCATTGTATCTTTGAGATTTTCAAGATGGGTAGCAAATCTGGTTCCTGTTAGGAAAAATAATGGAGAAATAAGACTTTGTGTAGATTTCAGAAATTTAAATAGAGTACCTTTGAAAGATAATTATCCTTTACCAAAGATGGACCACATTTTGCAAAAGGTTGTAGGGGCAAAAATGATATCTATGTTGGATGGTTTTTCAGGATATAATAAAATCAAAGTTCTTCTAGAAGATCAAGAGAAGACATCCTTTACAACACCTTGGGGAACTTTCATGTATGCCAAAATGCCATTTGGATTGATGAATGCGGAAGCTACATTTCAAAGGGCCGCGGATATTGTATTTGCTGAAGAGAAAGATAAATTTGTAGTGGTATATCTGGATGATATAACAATTTATTCAAAGTCTGATGTAGATAACTTGAAGCATTTGGAAAAGTTGTTTTTTGAAATGCAGAAAATTTGGCATATCTCTAAGTCCCAAAAAGTCTAATTTTGCCATGAAAGAAGGAAAATTGTTAGGACATATTATTTCAAAATATGGTATTAAAATTGACCCCGAAAGAGTAGAAGCTATTCAAAAGATTGGGATACCAAGGGTAAGAAATAAATTCAATCTTTTGTTGGCAGAGTAAATTTTTTGAGGAGGTTTGTTCCTAGTTTTGCAGAAATTTTGAGGAACATTTTAGACTTGTTAAAGAAAAATAATGATATCAAGTGGACCATAGAAGCTAAAAAATATTTACAGATATAAAAAAATCTCTCATAGAAGCTCCTGTTCTAATTAGTCCATATTTTTCAAAGGAATTCATCATATTTTCTTTTGCATCACAACATACCATAGCTGGAGTTTTAATGTAGAAAAATCAAGAGATTATGGAACAACCAATTGATTTCTTCAGTAATATTTTGAGAGATGGGGAATTGAAGTATGATATAATGGAGAAACAAGCTTATGCATTGATCAAATCCCTAAAGGATTTTAGAGTTTACATTTTACATTCACATGTGATTGCTTATGTTCCAACTACTGTTGTTAAAGATATCCTTACTCAACCAGACCTTGAAGGAAAGAGAGTCAAATGGATTGCAATATTGTTGGAGTATGATCTGGAAATAACACCTACAAAACTGATTAAAGGACAAGGTTTGGAAAAGATAACTAATGAAACAAATTATGATTCTCTAGACATGAATTTCATTTATGATATTTCAATTGAGACAATTCCAGACTTACCAGTGGTTAAATATTTTTCCTTATCTCCTTGGTACAATGATATTGTTTATGTTTTACAGAATCTACAGGAACCTCCTGAATTGAACAAAACTAGATCAAGATCTGTAAAATTAAAGGCATCAAAGTTTTTCATCTTTATGAAAAACCTGCAATAATTAATTAATGCAAATACAGGAGATATCAGAAATAATAGAACTCAGAATCACTTTTATATTGATCATGGGCTACTTCGAGGGGGCAACCTCCTTTGAGCAAGCTCATTACAATTAACTTCACGGTGCCTTCATAGGCCTCAACACACACTTATATACTAAGTCTAGGTGCCAATACCATGGGTCAATACTATGTGTCAATACAAACCATGGGCTAATGAAAACCATGGGCTAAGTCTAGGCGCCAATACTATGAGTCAAAACCATGGGCCAGTACAAACTATGGATCAACAAAACTATGGGCGACTTACAAAGCATATGCGCCAACAATAATAACACAAACTATGGATCAAAAAATACTACGGGACGACTTATAAAGCATATGCGTCCAACAACAATATACTAACAAAGTAAAGACATGGGTTCCTAACATCCCCTCTCCCTTAGAAAATGCTTTGTCCTCAAAGCTTTAGATGTGGAAATTGATGCAAAATCTGAAGGAGTGGGTCCCCTGTAGCATCCTCGGGTTGCATTCCGAGCCACTGGCGCCTTTGGAGTTTCAGGGAGGATTGCATGGAAGGCTGTAGACGAAGAAGAACCATATCAACGATGTGAAAAGTGCGCTCAGAATGGTGCTGATCGGCTTGTTGTTTCCATTGAATTCTTTCCATGTGAAAATTGTCCTGCATAATGAGAAGAAGCTGATCACGGTTTCGAAGAATTGAGTCAATTGCCTGAACTGGGGAGCTTCTGAAGGTGTATGGAAAAAGAACTGGTGGTGCCTGTCTAGAGATTGCTTCATATGGTGTCCTTTGAGATGTGGTACTATACCACTGGAGCGCTTCTAGGAAATCCATAGAAATATTTGTCCAAATATGTGGAGGGATGGGCAAGGGTTCGAGCAGTCCCGAAAGGAGGGTCGTTTCACCCTTGTTGACCTGGAAAGTATCACAGTCAACCACCATCCGTTGAATTGTCCTTTTGAGTCCCTGCCAAAAGAAGTTACATTTTTCCTGGTCATACGTTTTGAGGAACCCAGAGTGCCCTACTGATGAAGAAGCATGGAGTTCATAGAAGAGATAGCCCCATTGAACAGATTGCAACCAATTTGGAACAAGGAAAGAAATAGCTGTAAGAAAAACTAGGTCATCAAATGTGCGAGGAGGAGCATCTTCCACCATATTGTCCTTACCCTTCTGGTAAGTGGTCGCATAGTCATAACCCATGAGTTGGATAACCCATTTTAGGTGTGCTGGGGCGGAGACCCGTTGTTCCAGGAAAGTTTCCAGACTCTGGAGATCAATCTTGATGCAGAAATAATTCCCCAATAGGGATGGATGCCAATTCTGTACTGTATGCAAAATAGCCATCATGTCCTGCTGAGATGTAGATGCGGCTAAATGCTTACCGGAAAGGTCTCGTGAAGGCTGTAAGCCCACTGGTGCAACAAAGACACCTGCATATCTATCCAAGGAAGTAGTGGAGACCATTGGTGGGTGCATCTGAAGGGAATGGAGATGAGCAATGACACCATGTGAATTCTTCTTAAGGATCTTTTCCAAGCGATGTGAACTGATGATGCGGAGAGACCCTGGTTGTAAGACCATAATTTTGTGTTGTGTCCCATTGACTGAAAACTACATCTAAAGTTCAGCAAAATCCCATAAGATGGGGCCAAGTGTGCATAACCATTGAACGCCCAAAACCACATCACATCTGCCTAAGGACAAGGAAAACATGTCAGAGCGTAGGTTATAATCTTCCATAGAGATATGCACATTATGACACTTCCCCTTGCAAGGTAAGGTGCCCCCATTAGCAACCTTGACTTCAAAGTTGGAGCAAGGATGGACAAAAAAATCAGCCTGTTTGGCAATCTGAGGGTCAATGAAGTTATGAGGGCTACCAGAATCAATGAGTATGGTAAGAGGGAGCTTTTTGAAGTATCCCCTGACCCGCATTGTTTGTAGGGTGGTGACTGTTGGTTGTGGAGCCAGATCTTCTAGTCTCATAGATGATATTGTATCAGCCGTGTTTGTACCCCAGTTTTATGTGATATGTAGGTGGACTGTACAGTCACCCCAGCGGAGGGGTGTGGGGGGGCATCACCCCCCCACGGGGTTCCAGGGGGGACCATCCACCCTGGCTGGGGGGTCTGGGGGCAGTGCCCCCGAGAAATGGGGGTTCAGGGGAAACGACCCCAAAAGAAATTTTTTGGGGCTGTTTTCGTCAGCTGTTTTGCGGGCCCATGGTTTTGGGTATTTCGTGGTATTTTTCCATTGTATTTCCCTTATAAAATAAAGACATTGTAATACGGCTAGTGTGGATGATCTATTAGGTTTTATGCATTGTAAAGATCTCTGAGATCAGGAGAGAGACTGTGAAACAGAGAAGAGGAAGTGCAGCGGTTGTGCTGCAGGTTGTATCCCTTCACCTTGCTGGACAGTAATAATAATAAGGACTGGCAAATTTAGTGTGGACGTAGCCCAAGTTGGGTGAACCACGATATATCTGTGTCTCTCTTGTAATGTGTATGTGTGATTATATTTGCATTTCTGTTTATTGTTATTGCTCTGCGATCCTGTTTTTCTAACAATTGGTATCAGAGCCAAAGGTCTATTTGGCAGTTAAACCTGTAGGAAGCGAGGGTTTCTGGTTTGAGTGGGAGCAATGGCAGAAGAAGGAAAGTTTAAGGTTGAGAAGTTTAACGGCCAAAACTTCGGGTTATGGAAGATGCAAATGGAGGACTATCTGTACCAGAAGGATCTATTCCTACCGTTGGGAGGGAAAGCAAAGCAGCCGACGGCTATGAAGGACGAAGAATGGGAGGTTCTTGACAGAAAGGCTCTGGGAAAAATACGGTTGAGCCTGGCTTCGTCGGTGGCTTTCAATATCTCAAAAGAAACGACAACAGAGGGTTTGATGAGCGCATTGGGTAAGCTATATGAAAAACCCTCGGCCTCCAACAAGGTATTTCTAATGAAGCGTTTATTTAATATGAAGATGTCTGAAGGTGGATCTGTTACTGATCATTTAAATGAGTTTAATACGGTTACAAATCAGCTAAGTTCTGTAAGTGTGAACTTTGATGATGAGGTTAGGGCTCTTCTAATCTTGTTTTCATTGCCAGAAAGCTGGAATAGCTTGGTCATGGCTGTAAGTAACTCTGTCTCTGGTTCAAACACCTTGAAATTTGATGATGTTATTGGTGTTATTCTTAGCGAGGAAATGCGAAGAAAAAGCACAGGTGAGACATCAGGTAATGCGTTGACCATGGAGAGCAGGGGAAGACAAAAGGAGAGAGGAAAGAGCCAAGGTAATCATGGAAAGTCTAAAACAGGCAGATCCAAGTCCAGACTGGGAAAGATATAGTGCTGGAACTGTGGAAAGAAATGACATATGAAGAAAGACTGCAAATCTCTAAAGAAGAAAGGAGATGCACAAAAGGAAACTACCCAAGAAGCAAATGTAGCAGGTGATGTGTTACAAGATGCTTTGATTCTTGCATTAGATAATACTAGTGATTATTGGGTAGTAGATTCAGGAGCTTCATGTCATGCTACACCCCATAGGAAATACTTTCATGAGTATGTTCCTGGCGACTTTGGACATGTTTTATTGGGTGATGATGAGCCATGTAAAATTGTTGGAATGGGTAAGGTATGGATAAAAGTTAAGAATGGAACTGATTGGTTGTTGAAAGAAGTTAGGCATATTCCTGCTATGAAAAGAAATCTGATCTCAACAGGGCAGTTGGGAGATGGCGGCTGTCTATCTACGTTCGGAGAAAAGTGGTGGAAGATCACTAAAGGATCCATGGTGATAGAAAGAGGAGACAGAGTAGGTACGTTGTATTTATGTCCTCATAATACTGACCATTCTATCTCTTTAGCTTCCATAGGAATAAATACAAGTTTGTGGTATCATAGGCTTGGCCACATGAGTGAGAAGGGGATGCAGATTCTCCACTCAAGGAAGTTGCTGCCGGATTTGAAGCAGGTAAGTTTGGAATTCTGTGAAAACTGTGTTTATGGAAAACAAAAGAGAGTCAGATTTCTCAGGGTTGGGAAATAGAAGAAGAATGAAAAATTAGAGCTTGTGCATATAGATGTATGGGGACCGGTTCAGGTACAATCTCTTGGTGGCTCTTATTATTATGTTACATTTATTGATGATGCAACTAGAAAAACTTGGGTTTATTGCATTAGACAGAAATCTGATGTGTTTGCTACTTTTAAGAAGTGGAAAGCTT
Source organism: Larix kaempferi (assembly GCA_027924585.1). Classification (NCBI taxonomy): domain Eukaryota; kingdom Viridiplantae; phylum Streptophyta; class Pinopsida; order Pinales; family Pinaceae; genus Larix; species Larix kaempferi. The sequence continues at coordinate 623,354 of BSBM01000365.1, forward strand.
TGGTTGAGAATGAGACAGGAAAAAGATTGAAGTGTCTCAGATCTGATAATGGAGGTGAGTACTGCGGCAAGGAGTTTGATAGTTATTGTTCATACCATGGGATTCGTAGAGAGAAGACAGTCCCAGGAACACCAAAGGAAAATGGTGTGTCAGAAAGGATGAACAGAACGATCATGGAGCGTGCAAGGTGTATGAGACTGCATGCAGGGTTGCCCTTACAGTTTTGGGCGGATGCTGTAAATACTGCTGTTTATTTAATAAACAGAGGACCTTCAAGTGCTTTGGATGGTGGTATTCCAGAGGAAGCATGGACAGATAAAAAGGTAAACTACTCATTTCTGAGAACGTTTGGTTGTGAAGCATTTGTCCATATTGATAAAGAAAATAGAACAAAGCTTGAAGCTAAATCCAAGAAATGTACCTTTATTGGATATGGGGTTGATGAATTTGGTTATCGTTTATGGGATTATGAAAATAACAAAATCATCAGGAGTAGAGATGTGATATTCAATGAAAAGGTCATGTATAAAGATCAGTTGCAGGGAAAGAAACAGGAAAAGGAAAACACAGAGTACATAGTGCTTGATGAAATTAAAGAAAATGAAGTTCCGAAAGTGCCAGAAAATCAAGAGCAGCAGCAAGTACCTGAAACTCCTGCAACTGTAAGAAGATCTACCAGGTTAAGTAGACTCCCTGAATGATACTCTCCTTCAATGTATTATTTATTGATGACTGATTCTGGTGAACCAGAATGTTATGAAGAAGCAATGCAGGTGGAAACTAGAAAGAAGTGGGAGCAAGGCATGAATGAGGAGATGGACTCATTGGTAGGAAACCAGACTTGGGATTTGGTTCAGGTGCCTGCTGGTAAAAGAGCATTGCAAAACAAATGGATTTACAGGTTGAAGGAAGAAGAAGGAGGTAAGAAGCAGTACAAAGCCAGACTTGTTGTAAAGGGGTTTGCACAGAAGAAAGGTATAGATTTTGATGAAATATTTTCTCCTGTTGTTAAGATGAGTTCAATTAGGACTATCTTAAGTCTAGTGGCGGTAGAAGATTTGCATCTTGAACAGTTAGATGTAAAAACAGCCTTCCCCCATGGATATTTGGAGGAAGAAATATATATGCAGCAGCCATAAGGGTATGAGGTCAAAGGTAAGGAGGATCTGGTATGCAAGTTGAAAAAGAGCTTGTATGGCTTGAAGCAAGCTCCAAGGCAGTGGTATCTAAAGTTTGATAGGTTTATGACAGAACAAGGTTATAGTAGATGTCATTCTGACCACTGTGTTTATTTCAAGAAGCTAGACAATGGAAGATATATTATCTTGTTATTGTATGTGGATGACATGCTTGTTGCAGGGTCTGACATGCAGGATATAAATGTACTCAAAAGGAAGCTAGCTAATTCATTTGCGATGAAGGATTTGGGTGCTGCAAAGCAAATCCTTGGTATGAGAATAACGAGAGACAGGAAAAATCGCAAATTGACATTGTCTCAAAGTGAGTACATACAAAAGGTGTTGGAGAGGTTCAGAATGCAGAATGCAAAACTTGTAAGTACACCTTTGGCTAGCCATTTTAGTCTAAGTAAGGAAATGTGTCCCAAGACACAAAAAGAGACAGATTACATGTCCAAGATTCCCTATCAATCAGCAATTGGCAGTGTAACATCTCCCAAATGATGATGTTAGGATTTAGTGAATTTAAAAAAAAGATTTCTCCACTTGTGACATACCCAATTTTCTGAGTTAATAAAATTAGTGAAATTTTAAAACTGAACTGCAAAAATTCTTCGTCCTAATTCTATATTTATTACAAACCATCATCCTTTCAATAATTTGGTCATTACGATGAACATTGCATAAAGAAAAAGAAACCTTTTAAGTAACCTATTTGCATTAGCTCTCACATCAGCCAATTGACGATTAGATAACCATAAAATATATTCAAACGTGCATAAGGGAGACTAGAAATAGATACATCAACTAAGAACGACAACATGATCACACATATAGGAACACATATTTCACGTGGTTCACCCCTATTGGGCTACGTCCACCAAACATTCTAGATATATATTATTTATCGACAATGAGAGATTACATTCGGCAACACCGATGTTGCCTTTCACATTTAAAAGCCCTCTCTAGAGGCACTTTCCATCAGAATGATCATACCTTATTTAAGGATATCTTCTACTTTCACAATGAAATAACTAAAAACTGTTGAGCCCGAGGTCCAACCTCTTAGTTTCCAAAATGAGCATCAAGGCCCATAAGTCATATGCCAACAAATTGGTCATTACAATAAATCTCAGCGCATCAAGCGCTTGTTCAAGGGAGGAGCCCACGAGGATCAACACACAGTATGCTACACATCCGCCAACAAACTATACAATACACAATATGTGCAATATACATCTTTAAAATAAACTTAATACAAGGATATTGAAATATACCCTTTCCTATCCTTTCAAGCTATACAGTAAACAATATATATATAATATACATCTTATTTAAAATAAGCTTAACACAAGGATATTGAATTATGCCCTTTCGTATCCTTTCAAACTATACCATAAACTATACCAAAGGAGAGTCGCAATGAGTAAGAAGGTGATTTGGTAGGAAATTTTCTTTTGACAAAAATCAAACCTACAGCTTGTGAAGTGAACTCCAACAAACAGCCACAGTATTTTAAAGGCAAGAAATAGGATTTAAACTTAATTAATGATTCTGATTACTACAATGCCTACGTCCATTCCAAAAGGATTTTCTTACAAAATAAATAAATGGATCTCGAAGATCTCAAACCCTAATATATAATCTCAGCCACAACAGGTGATCAAGGGTTTAAAGGAACCTACACAAGAATTTTAAATAGATAATAAACCATGGAAAAATGGGACGTGCTCTAAGCCATTTCTTAAACTATTTCATCCGTCAAATACCCCAATGTCTCTCTACGCAGATCACAACTAGACAACCCACGGTAATGTTTATCAAAGCAAGGAAGATCTAACTCTGAGATTCAAACTTAAGAAGGCGACAACGTTTTTGCAATACAGATAAGATCCAGGGATCAAATTAATCTTCGTGTGGTTTTAAGCAAAGAAATAATACTTGCAGGGGTTGCGCTAGCCTCTATGCAGGGTTTAAGTGACATAACTGCACCTACAGGGATTCGATGTCTCGCCTTCCACGATCAGGTAAATGGAGGATTTAAGACCACCCAAGGAAATGATCATGCAGAGATAAAGGTTCAATACTACCGGATTATCGCACAATATATATATATATATAAAAGACAGCGTGGCGTTTTATGCAGAGATTTTTAACTCAAACAGAAGAAAACAACAGTCTACGGATTTATCAGAGTTAGGAAGAGAATTATGAACAGCAGTGAGTGACTTACTTATGCAAAGATCACCTTAATTATATGACGATTTTGTCAATAGCGCAATTTGTTCAATAAATAATAATTTAAGCACTTAATGCATATCTCACTAACACGCAGGTAGCTCTAGATTTTACTAAAGTGCAAAAATCAGGATTACAGCGTTCACAAAACTGGGAAGAGGTTACCTTTGCAAGGGCGAATACAAAACAGAGGAAACCGTGATACCAGGGTCACATTCCATCTCATTACTGGATGAGGCTCTCCTGAACGATCTCACTCTGCGCTCGCTCTGTCAAAATATTCTGAAAGGATCACCCGTTGTTTGGCCAAACAACTAAACCATTCATCCTCAAATCGCAGGCTCTCTCTCCTCCCTCTACCGAAATGGCGATCTATTCTGCTCCCATCGCAGAGATCAAGATCGATACCAAACTTACTGTGCCCATCCATCTCCAGGTTCCTTTCCAAAGTCCGCTCCGATTCTGGAACATTTGGTTACTCGCCTACCACAATCACAAAGTCGTCTATTTTTTCTTTTCTTTTTTTTTTTCCTCGGAACTCCCTCCAATCCCCTTATCCGCCATTCTTCCCCGGCTCCAGCGTTTTTCCTCCCCCTAAATACATGGGGATAAAATTAACCGAGATCCCCCTAAATACCAACCCGAAGTTATTTGGCATAAGCGCCACTACTCAAACGAGTTTTGACAGATGGGTGAGACTTCCTTCCAGTAAGGCGACAAGTGGCAAAATCCTCCACGTGGTGAGTACAAAAGTGGCTCTTGAGAGCAACAAATCTCTCAATCCAACAACGGCTTTCTCCAACTCTCATTGAGTTCGACGGTGGGGAAGTAGTGAACATTTAAAATTATCGAGTTAGTTTTAGGTGATCTTAGTGGTAGTTTAGAAGAACTCTTAGTGGTAGTGATTCGATGTCTCACTCAAGGAGACAAACTCACAGAAATATCTAAACATTTATACAACATTAAACATAAAAATTTCCTTTTTATCTTTTAACAATCTTCTTCCCTCCTATTTCTTAGTCGAACTATTAACATCTTTTGGGGTGAAAATATATTGCTAACAATTGTTAATTAAATGCATTCTTTACCAATTATTAAACCTTGTTTCTCCTCTCGACATGAGGAGGTATAAGATTACTTTCGACAAAAGAACCTACTTCTTAGCTTTTCTATAACAATCTTAAATCCATCAATATGGCTCGATCTCTCTTCCATTAAGTTGTGGAAATCCAAGCCGATGTTTAATATAATAAACTATACCCAAATAGTTTAAATAAAGGTTTTTAAGACCATCCCAATATATTAAAATTAACTTCTCCAAAGACTATCAAAACAATAGAGTACATACTCCAAATATATATATATATATCTATAAATACGTCATTTATAGTCATGGATAGTCTATCCAATGTAGCACATATATATATATATATATTGTTTTTTTTTGGGCATCTTATAAGATTCTCATTAAAAATAGAATCCTTAAGGTTATTATTTAACTAGCATCCTTATAGTAATGTCCCCATAGGGGCTAAAGGTATAAACACCTCCTTAAGAAGATTTCGTTTATTTTCCTACCATCAATGTTGAGAATAGATTGTGATATTCTAGTGGGTGACGTCCTAGGATCATTCACTAATGATCTTACCAAAGTGGCTTAACCTTATTTAGGTAAATTAAAACATTTAGGCCATATTATGCCACACACACGATTGTGGTGAATAGTATCGTCAATACTCTAGCTTCCCATGGCTTTTTAGCTAGTCGAGTTCTCTCTCTCTCTCTCTCTTTCTCTTAGTGGATTCCTTGCCTCGTCGTTTTAGTCATGTCTAAACCTTTAGTCGCTAGGTATAAAATAACATATAGTAATCAATTACAATTACAAATATATAGGTTATAAAGGAGGGATCTCACAGGCAGCTTGATGTATGCCATGGTGTGCACAAGACCAGATATTGCACATGCAGTGGGAGTTGTGAGCAGATATATGAACAATCCAGGTAAAGAACATTGGAAGGAAGTACATTGGATTCTCAGGTATTTGAGAGGTACTACCACTGAGGCATTATGTTTTGGAGGTCCAGACACTGTTCTACAGGGATATGTTGATGCAGATATGGCAGGTGACAAGGATAGTAGGAGGAGCACCACAGGGTATGTGTTTACTGTAGGTGGAACAATAGTAAGCTGGATTTTGAAACTACAGAAGGTTGTTGCACTTTCAACAACAGAAGCAGAGTATGTTGCCATTACAGAGGCTAGTAAAGAGATGATTTGGTTGCAGAGGTTTATGGAGGAAGTGGGTAAGAAGCAAAAGGATAGCAGATTGTATAGTGACATCCAGAGTGCCATTCACCTTGCAAAGAACTCAACATTCCATTCCAGGACTAAACATATACAGCTCAAGTACCATTTCATACGCTCTGTTATGGAAGATGAACTGTTGAAGCTGGAAAAGATACATACTAGCCAGAATCCTGCAGACATGTTCACAAAGGTAGTGACCAGAGAGAAACTGAGTTCGTGCTGGGTTTCAGTTGGCCTTCTAGCATGAAGGCGAAGAGAAGAAATTTGCCCAGTCCAAGTCCAGCAAGTGCAGCAGCGGTGGAGTTGCTGTGATCAGTCTCCAAGTGGGAGATTGTTGGTTGTGGAGCTAGATCTTCTAGTCTCATAGATGATATTGTATCAGCCGTGTTTGTACCCCAGTTTTATATGATATGTAGGTGGACTGTATAGTCACCCCAGTGGGAGGGTGTGGGGGGGCATCGCCCCCCCACGGGGTTCCAGGGGGGACCATCCCCCCTGGCTGGGGGGTCCGAGGGCCAGCGGTCCCCTGGCGGGGGTTCGGGGGCAATGCCCCCGAAGAAAATTTTTGGGGCTGTTTTGCGGGCCCATGGTTTTGGGTATCCCGTGGTATTTTCCCATTGTATTTGCCTTATAAAATAAAGACATTGTAATATGGCTAGTGTGGATGATATATTATGTTTTATGCATTGTAAAGATCTCTGAGATCAGGAGAGAGATTGTGAAACAGAGAAGAGGAAGTGCAACGGTTGTGCTGCAGGTTGTATCCCTTCACCTTGCTAGACGGTAATAATAATAAGGACTGAAAAATTCAGTGTGGACGTAGCCCAAGTTGGGTGAACCACGATATTTCTGTGTCTCTCTTGTAATGTGTATGTGTGATTATATTTGCATTTTTGTTTATTGTTATTGCTCTGCGATCCCATTTTTCTAACAGTGACGTCGGTTACAGCATGGAGAGAGATCTCGGGTGGGTCATCCTGAGATGGGGTGTCAACAGGCGGGTGTTGAATGTCGACCTGATCATCTACTGTATCTGTAGCTTCTTCACCAAGTTCTGAGGCAGGCGGAGAATCCACATCCAAGAGATAGAGTTTTTGTTGAACACATCTATGTCTCTGAGTGAATTTCTCATCACAATTATAACAAATCCCTTTTTCTCGACGTGCCTGCATCTCTGTTTCAGACAAATGCTTGATAGGAGTTGGTTGAGGAGCAAGCGTGATGGGAGGTCGTTGGGAACCCATATTTCTGAAGGAAACACAGGTGGGTTTGGAGCGTTGTTGAGCTGCGATCTTGTTCTCTTCCAACTTAGCCAACCCTAGGACTTCCATCATTGTGTTGGGACAGAACATTTTGACCTCTGAGCGGATTTCATCTTTGAGACCACTGATAAAACAACTCCTATAGAATTCATCAGACAATCCTTCTGTGTGATTGGCCAGTTTCTCAAATTCTGTTTGATACTCTCTCACTGTGCCCATTTGGTGAAGTTTAGTGAGTGCTCCTGTGAAGTCATCAAAAGCACTAGGACCAAATCGTGGCAAAAGGAGTTGGCAAAAATCTGTCCAGTTTGGCTCGGGATGAGCTTTGATGTACCAACGGTACCATTGAAGGGCTTCCTGTTCCAAATGAAAGGATGCAAGTGGAACTTTCTGGACATCAAAAGTATTATGCAGACTGAAATATTGTTCTGCTCGGTATATCCATCCAGTCGGATCAGTACCATTGAAGCGAGAAAAATCAAGCTTCAGCCCACGAAAATTGCTGGAAGAAGAGAACCCGGTGGCTGCAAAAGATTCTAGCTGTCGGTTATTGTTCATGGCTGAATGCTGAAGATGGAGGCTGAGAAATTTTTCATCCAGATCTTGGAGTTTGGTTTGGATGGTTGCAAGTGTTTCCTCCATGGTGTGTGCTCCTACATGGGTGACAACCATAACCAGGGTTTTTTTTTGGAATGGGTAGAAAAACACAAACAAAAGTTGATTTAGTAAAGGGAAATTTGGATTGGGGAAAAAATCTGATAGGTAATTGGGGTTTGACTAGATTTTGGACACTGTCGAAAGGACAGGAAAGCAGAAAAGGGGGATTTCAGAAACAGGGTGAAAGAATGAGAAAATTTGGTAGAGAGGGACAAAGAAGCAGAATTAGAAAAAGAAATCTGTGGGAAAATTTGAAGGTGATTGGTTGAAATCTGAGGAAGTTATGGCAAACCCTAAAAATAGACAAATGTGGGATTTCAGGCTTTGAGAAGTGGAATTGGGGATAGGGTCCTCAGGAATGAAATATGCAGAATGGGATTACAGGGGTTCCCGGGAAGTTTCAAGGGAAATAGAGTGAAAACAAGGAAGATATGGAGAAAAAACTATTTTTTTTTTTTTACAGAATGGAGCGGCTACGGCTCGGAAGGGATCTAAAACAGATAGATCTGCAACGGCCCGGAAGTGAGCGGAAACAGAGGGATCTGAAACGGCGCCGAGTGGATTGAAAATGGCTTGATCTGGAATGGCTTTCAGAATGGATCTGAACGGCTGGATCTGAAACGGCACATCAGTGATCGACAACAGTTCAGTTGAAAATAGATATGGACCCCAGGTATGTGCTGCTTCCTAACAGTTCAGGGGTTTCACTCGGCCACTAATGTTGTCTGTCGGCTTGTGTATTGGGGAAGTACCCCTCACTCCACGGCTCAGGTAAAACTAATAACCGATTTGCCACAAACGACAGCTCTTGGTTTACCTCACGGGTGGGAACTAGTCAATCAGGTAGGGGTCGTTTCCCTTTTCGCTGGCAGGTCCTCTCAATGGGCCAGCTACTTCAAGGTTCCTATGGTACTCCTCACAATGAGTTTTAGGGATTATACCCAAGTACTTCCCATAGTTAAGCGGATAGGGATTATTCCCAAATCCGAACCTGCAACAGATGCGAAAAAAAATTTGGCAGAAATTTCACCCAGCGAGCCCAAGAAAGTGCTCTGATACCAAATGTGAAGAACCTGCAATAATTAATTAATGCAAATACACGAGATATCAAAAATAATAGAACTCAGAATCACTTTTATATTGATCACAGGCCACTTTGAGGGGGCAACCTCCTTTGAGCAAGCTCAATACAATTAACTTCACGGTGCCTTCATAGGCCTGAACACACACTTATATACTAAGTCTAGGCGCCAATACCATGGGTCAATACTATGTGTCAATACAAACCATGGGCTAATGAAAACCATGGGCTAAGTCTAGGCGCCAATACTACGAGTCAAAACCATGGGCCAGTATAAACTATGGATCAACAAAACTATGGGCGACTTACAAAGCATATGCGCCAACAACAATGACACAAACTATGGATCAACAAATACTATGGGACGACTTACAAAGCATATGTGTCCAACAACAATATACTAACAAAGTAAAGACATGGGTTCCTAACAATCTTGAATGAGTATCTATATTGGAAATATACAAGGGGTATTTTGTTGAATTGTTTGTTGGAGAATGAAGCACAGTAGGTTATGAAAGAGTTTCACAAAGGAGTGTGTGGAGGACACCATTCATGGAAAGAAATAGTGAACAAAATCCTTAGAGCAGGTTTTTATTGGCCCACTATTTATTCTGATGTATACAAAGAAAGTTCAATTTGTCATGAATGTCAAATCTTTGATGGGAAAATGAAACTTTTTCCTCTGCCTTTAAAACCAATTTTAGTTGAAGCACCTTTTCAGCAGTGGGGATTAGATTTTATTGGTGAAATTAATCCAAATTCTTCAAGTCAACATAAATGGATCTTGACTGCAACAGATTATTTTACTAAATGGATTGAATCCATCCCAACCAGAAATGCCACAGATACAGTGATCATTAATTTTTTGGAAGAAAATATTATTTCAAGGTTTGGATGTCCTAGGAGAATAATGAGAGACAATGCACAGGGTTTCATATCAAAGAAGATGATTAATTTTTGTCACAAATACCATGTTCATTTAAATCATTCAACTGCATACAATCCTCAGGGAAATGGATTGGCACAATCCTCAAATAAAATTTTGGTAAGAATTATAAAGAATTTGTTGGAAGAGAACAAAAGGGCATGGCATACCAAACTCTAATATGCATTATGGACAGATATGATTAGCACAAAAAGAGCAATTCGTACACCACCATTTCACTTGGTATATGGAACATAAGTGATTTTTCCAGTTTCATTGAGTCTGCTAGTCATGAAGTTGCTACAGGAGGTTGCAGAAGAGCCAAATCACATGCATAGGAGGTTGAATCAGATGATAGAATTGCATCAGATGATGGAATTGCATCAGATGAGAGAAAACACATATAACAAAACTCAAATACATCAAGACAAAATGAAAAAGACATTCGACAGGAAGATCAAGGAAATAAATTTTCATATTGATGATTTGGTTTTAAAATGGGATGCTACAAATGAGGACAAACATGGAAAATTCGAACACTTATGGAAAGAGCCATACATAATTAATGCTTACCAAGGAGATAATTCTTTCATTCTACAGGATCAAAATGGAGAGTTTATTATAGGAAGCCCAGTGAATGGAAGGTTTCTCAAACACTATCTTTCTTAAAGCAAGCAGAAGAAAAGGTGATGTTGTACATAAATTGTATATATGTTATTGAGAAATTTGTATATAAATTAAGCTTGCTAGGCAAGCATTTCTTTCAGCATTGTACAATTTGTTTTCAGAAGTATGTTGTTTTTTCAGTTTGGATTGCTAGTTTGGTTTCAGTTGCATAGTTTGCAGATCATAGAGTGCAGAACAAGTTTCAGTTTGAAATTGGGAACAACCCAATGGTCAGGCACTTGGTCTACGGGTTCTTTTCTACCTCCTAGGGAGGATAGCATCCCCAGTTGGAGCCAGTTGTTGGCATAGTAGTTTTTCTAATTTGAATGAAAGATTACCAATCGAAAAATTTGTTTGATATCTCCTAAGTTTGGCGAGGAAGGCTCCAAGTCCTGAAGAAAATGAACCATATGACCATTGGCCACGCCAAAGAAGAGATAAAGAGTTAAAGAAAGTACCACGTAATACTATATAAAGTAATCAACGGTCTAGATCGCACAATAAAATATCGATGGAGGAAGGGAAGTTACGTTAGAGAAGAAGCGAAGTAGATAACGGAGATAAAAGTCTGTCGAAAAGTAAAAAAGGTGATGTTAAAAAGGGGACACGATCGACGGTCATTTGATCAGGTGATAGAGAGATCAACGTCCAACATCCATTTTGCGCACCCAACATGCATGATGAAATGAAGCTCACAGCGGTTGCCAAATACCATACCGCTTTCCATGTGTCAGCATCGTGTAACTTCGCAATCTGAAAAAGTGGTAAGGAAACCCACTCTCCTGCATTGTGAAATCGCCTTCGGGGTGTATAAAAGACAAAGTCACGTGAAGGCGTTGACATTTGTCTTTTCAATGTCGGTTGAGTGGGACATGTGCATGCATCAGGAAGGCGAGAGAGCATATCTTTTCGACTTGTCAGTGCTAGGTAGGTCCTTCAAAACTCGTGTAGACAGTTAGAAGTTTATATAAAATGGAAGACTATGGTGAAACAGTTCCTCAGAATGTTGAAAGTGTGAAAATAGAAGAAACCCTAGTAGACATAGATAGTGATATTTACGACCCTGTAATGGTTAAGCTTCCAGTTTCTGAAATCAAAAGCAGGTTGGAGGGTTTGCGCAAACAAAATTTAGATTTGCACAGTGTTTCTAAGTCCAATTTAATTCATTTTTGTCCAGAACAAATTTTAGGGTTTCCAGATTTTGTTTCATGGTGCGCAATGAATTATTCACAGAATGAAAGGTGATTATGAATTCATCTAGAACAAAAATTATTTTCCCTGTTAGCTTGTCAGTTGTTAGGAAATCCTTAGAAGTTCCCATGTCCTTCTCCTGTGACCAAGAACATTTTGTTGAAGAAACCTTAGTAAGCCAATATAGACAGTCATCCCCTGAAACAAAAAAATCCTCCATGACCAACTATTTGAAACCTGACCTTGCAGTTGAAAATACCCCTTACCCACTAGACATGAATTTCTTTGATGAAAATTCACAGTTAGTTTTGTCATTAATTTCCCAGTTTTTAGGGCTTGACAATGATTCAGTGGTCACAGAGGTCTAGTTAAGTTTACTCTTTAGACTAAGTTCCCTACCTTAAATTTGATGAATTCCTGGTTGAGAATATTCACTCTTAGCTAGTGAATTTCCACACTACTGGACATTTCAAATTCCATCCGTACCTGATGAAAATGTTCCTAGTTTCAAGTGAAGAAAATTTGCATTTCCCGCCAGCAGTATTTTCAAACACAGTGGAGAACAGTATGTTCAATTTTATAAACTTGATTTTATCATAAGTGTACAGATTGGTTTTTGAAGATATTTTTCCAAGAGTATTGCCAGAGGTGAAGACCCTGATGTAGTTGAGCCCAGAGAAATAAGTTGGAGATTGGTTTTTGCTGAAACAACATACAGTAATCAGGCGTTATGGGTTTGTTAAAGATCCATATGTTCTCCCAGCCTTTTTGACTTTGAGAATTTTCTCTTAAGAGTTTATCAGACAAAAGTTAACAGTTGAAAATGACCATTTTCTAGCTTTCAAGAAAGCTTCAAATATAAAGTTTCTTTTAAAAATTGGTCCTTTCATCATAAAAAACAGGAATGCTCTTTCCTTTGTGGAAAAACAATTGGAAGTATTAAATTTTAAGAAGGCCTTTGCTGTAGATTATGAGCCCTTTCATATCATTTCCCAAAGGAGACAACATAACAAAAACAAAGCATTTGATCATCAGGAGGTTGAAGGATTAGCAAGGAGGGCCAATCTATTACAATATGAATATGATACAGAAGCTTCAAAAAGTTCACAGTCAAATCCTTCTACCTTGGCTAAGTTTTCAGCTGATTTGATACCTACCCCAGGTAAAATTGAAATAGCTAGCAAAAGAAGTTTCCATGAAAGTACAGATATGCAGCTAGAGGAAGAAAGAGAATCTAAAGACTAAAATCAAGTCAACAAGATGAAATGATTGTATTAGATGTTGGAAAAGGAAAAGGGAAAGAGAAATATCAAATCCCATAAGTTCAAAAACATGAGTACAAATTTGATGAAGCAAAGGATGCAGGTGAAACTGATAAATTTCAATCAAGAGCTGAACTATATGTTAAGTATGGACAAAACAAGCAAACAACCTCAGAAAAAATCTATAAATTATTTCCAAGAGTTAGAAGGGTAATTGAATCAGCGGTTACTTTGATGACCAGTAGAGATCCTGCAAAAAATACCTTGAATTTGGCTGCATCATCCGATGAGAAGGTCACAGAGATGAAACTGAATTTACAAAAAATAACAGTCCCTGATAAAATCCACTTGCATAGGTAGACTTGAGAGGTGATTTACACAGATCTAATGAAGGCTACCCTGAAAGTGAAGTTACAAACAACAATGAACAGGTTAGAAATGCAGTTGAAATAGGAGAAGACATAAAACAAAGCTCATAGACAACAAATTAAAAGGTTGTAGATTGACTTAGTGGAGAGTAATGATGAGCCTAACAAAGGAGAGGCAAGCAAAAATATTTTAATTGAGAAAGAAAACACCATTCAATTACTCAAGAAAAAACTCAAAATCCCAGCAACTCAGTTAATTCAAGCCTTTGAATTGACTGTGTTGGAACAAGAAAAGGAAAACCTGTCATAGGAATTGGATGACTGTAAATCTAAATTTCTTAAGTTTGTAGAAAAGGAGGTGAGTTTGGAGAAAGAAAGATTATGTCTCACGACTCAAATTGAAGATCTTAAAACAAAATTGCAGGTATGGTGCAAGAGAGGCAAGGAACTAGTCAAAGCAGTAGAGAAGCAAGTAAAGAAGATTTGATCTAAGCTATGTCTCAAGTTAGCTTGAAAGAAGTGGAAATAAAAGAGTTGAAAGAAGAAAAACAAAGTTTAGAGGAAGAAAACTAGAAAAAGAAGCTGAAAGAAAGGAATTGGAAAATAAGAATAAAGAGTTGATGGAGAAAAATCAAAAGTTAATGTCTCAAGTGACTGGGCAACTTCCCTTGCAGGGTGCCAAACATTTGATTTGGGATTCTATCATAAATGAAGCTACAAAATTCAGGCCTTATTCGAGTTTCATGAAGACAAAGGAAGCAATAGCATATGATAGTATACAAAGTTGTACAACAATGAGAGAAGTTTTGGATAAGAAACCAAAAGAGACAACAAAAAATATTGTTACCTTCGTAAATACTTTAACAGAGGATGATTTGAAAGCAATGGAAATTAAAATCATGGTAACAGTTATAACCTGGGCTAGAAGAGTTCTTGGGAAACATTCTCACATTGAGAATGTCCAGGCCAAAGCAGAGAAAATGAAACAACAAGTGGCAACTTTCAAAAGAGAATTTGAAAAGATGATTAAGAAAGGATTGCTTTCTTTTTGGGATGAAAATGATATGTTAATTTCCCAGAGTGATTATAAGGACTTATTATTTGACATCAGGATGAACCATGAAAAATTTGAAGATATGACTCATGTCCTAATAGGGAATATTGTACTAGAAAAGATTTCATACGATTTTGAAATTATGAACCAGTTGGCCATGATAGGTGCAAAGATACCTCCAATTTCCATTGCATAGCACGTAGAGATGAAAGTTTTGGTCAAGGAAATGACTAGTTATGAGATACCTTCTACAGAATAGTTGAAGATGGTGGAGAAGTATGGGAAAATGAAGTACAACCTGCACACTTGAAGACTCCTTTTCGAGAAAAGCCTTGTCAGCAGCTACAACCAATAGAAAGACATCAAATATCATATTTTAAGAAATTGTACAAATTTTGACTAAAATAGAATGTAATAGTTAGTTTAAAATTTACTACTTTTAGTAATGAAGTAGTTAGGTTTTTCCTTGAGGGGATTTTCAATGTATAAAAGACAAATTTTGACAATGTGACAAGGGTTGGAACCCGTGAAAGAGACACACATTTTGTATCGAGATTACTTCAGTTTTAATAAAGATAGCCATGTAGAGTTGAGCACATTTTGAAGAGCAAAGATTCCTATGTTGATTAAATTGTAGTCTGTAATTTCCCTTCCTTTATGTGATTTGTTATTCCTGTTAATTTATTTCCATTATGTTTTTCTTTCATACTTAGATGAGAGTTTGAATGAATCAAAATTCATGTAACTATGCTCTGATTTATTAGGTCTGAGTATTCACATTTTTTCCTCCAAAGTAAATATTGGATTCATCTATAATCGGTGCCCAATGTTGATGGATTGTTTATTTTTCTTCCTTCATCACCTGCAAATAAGAACTTGACTGTGAAATAACAACTACCTTGCCTTTGCAAAAATCCTTATTGTTAGAATTATGTTGGTCTTTAAAAATTCATATTTGACTCCATACCCAATGGTATCCACGTGTTTCATCCTCTTACAATTTTTAAAAACACAATCATTTTGAAATATCTCTAGCCATTGTATTTATTTGTTGAGAGAGCCCTCTCTGGTAGGAAAAAAGCTACGTTTCCTTCTAAAGATTGGTTTGAAATAGTTACCTTAGAACTATCCCTCCACAACCAAGGGAGAAATTCTAAGTGTTTACAATGGGAAAACCCCAGCTAGAAGGTGAGGCTCAAGCCTTGAATTTTCTTCTCAGTCATGAAATGAAAATACAAAGAAAGTTCTCTCAATATGGATTTTCCATGGACATTATGGTTTGTATGGATACTACAAGATTTTCTACTTCATTTATTCTACTTCAATATCCCATTTCCAGATGCTATGCTCTACTATGAACAACGAAAAAATACCATATGAATGAAACCCCTTCTTTCTTGGTGGCACAATAGTTAACATGTCCTAATAGTCATTCGTGGTTAGGGTTAGAGTTTTTGTCTTCATCAAGTACCACTTAGGGTTAGGGTTTTCAACCTTCTAGAATATTCTTGAAATTCTACATATGACTAGATCCATGTAAGTGAGTAATGCGAGTTGACTTGGCATCCACTTGGTATCATGGTGGTCAACATGATAGGCCAACTTATGTGAGGCATAACTTCCTCATACATACTCCAATTGAAGTGATATTTGTGTCGTTGGAAGCTATCGGTGTGTAGAACAACGTTGAGAGGCTATGAACCTTGTTCACAAAGTTTTGATGCCAAAAATGGTCATTTAAGGACTCAAATAGGCTCTAGAAGTTTATGGTCCACAAATCACCAAAGTTCGACCTACCCCTAAAATGGGACCTGCAAGCAAAAGGCTCCAATTTTTCCACCCTTAAAGTACAAAAATATATGAAAAATTATATAATGATCCATTTTGAATCAAGTTGAGAGCTAATCAACACAAAAATCAGTAAATAAAACATAGATAATAAAAGGAAATCAAAGAAGGGTAAGAGGGTTTCAATTAAACTTTAGGATGTGGTTATTTGTTTTAAAGAATAATAAAAAGGGAAAAAAGAAGATGGAGCCCATCCATTAATGTGACAATGGTTTTTCTAGCAATAAAGGGTAAGTTGTAGCTAGGTAAGGAGAGACACTAAGGCTACAATATAAAACCACGAGTTTGCATGAGGGAGGTCACATGAGCTCTTAGAGCCACAACAAAGTGAGGGCATTTGTATTAATGGTTGTGCCCAAGGAAAGGGTTGCACCCTCCCATAAAGGTCACACATACAACTTATGAAAATTAATGTCCTTCTACAAGTTGCAATCTTCCTTTCGAAGACAAGGGAAAGGAGGATACTCAAGGAGGGCCACTTGTAAACCAACAACCACAAGGACCACACCCTTATATGTAGAAAGTTGTAACTATAAATCCCACTAGAAGGACCACAAAAGTAAGGTGTGACTCATTTAAATCACCCCACAATAAGAAGGGATGTGGGTGAATGGGTCATGCCTTTTGATGGGAATGAAGGGACAAAAAAATGAAGTATAACACGGATCCATCGTAGACTTGCAAAAACATTGTCCTTAATACGTAAGAAGTTGATTTAATACGTAATTTCCTTTTTGATATTTTTGTGAGGTATATGTAATTTGGGTTAAGTCAAAGTTTGTAATTTCTTTTGCGAGACTTTCGTGGGCGATAAATAAATTGGGTTTAAGTAAAAGTTTGAAATAATTTTTTTATTGATTGATAATTTATTTAAAACAAGTTTAAATATTTAATGCTTTCGTTTATATTGCAAGTTTTTTATTTGAATTTGGTGGAATTTATTTTTTATTGAAATTTATTTTGCAAGTTTTTGATTGAAATTGGGTGGGTTTTATTAAAGTTTAATAAAACAAAAGAGAGCCAATAAATAATCAAAACATCATTCACCATACACTAGCAAAGATATCCTTAGATTTCTTTATTCTATTTCAAGACATGTGAAAGACATTTACCACCAGTGAAAAACAATATAATTTTATTAAAAACTTTGTTAATAATTTAGACTAAGTTGTCTTTATTTATGAATGAGTTGCACTTTTAAGATAGTAGCAAACTTTTTTTCAAAAGAAAAATGCAATACCATTTATATAAATGGTATGATGGGAGATACATAGAATATAACAGATACAATGTTTGTGTTTTTCAAGATAGTAGCAAACTTACAAAGTTTTTCTTCAAAGGAAAAAAACCCTTATAGCCCCTTTTGCAAAGTCATCTCTCACTAATCTTTCGCAAGGTAGATTGTTGAGTAAAAAGATATTACTATTTGTTTAAAAAAACATCACAGACAAAATTTAACTCTTTATACACGATAATATAGTGCACTTCATGCAAATAACATGCCACCACTAGAGCCCATGATTATGGTCAATGGTGAAGAAAAGTTGTGATACCATGCATTAGATCAATCACAATACTCCTCACATTATTTGATATGAGATTCCCACCATGCCTTGGTGACAAATGACATCTTCGTAGTCACAAGATTGATTTTCTTGGCATCATTGAGATTCTCAATATCAAAGTATCCCTATTGAGCATCCAGTTAGTACTCCAATGCTGTGGCATTGATATTCCCTTTCAACAATGGTACATTGTGGTAAATTTTGACCTCAAAGGCTTTTTATGTACCGAATGTTCTCGATCCTTGAGATGAAGAACTGGATAATGTTCG
This sequence comes from Larix kaempferi, assembly GCA_027924585.1. Classification (NCBI taxonomy): domain Eukaryota; kingdom Viridiplantae; phylum Streptophyta; class Pinopsida; order Pinales; family Pinaceae; genus Larix; species Larix kaempferi. Next base: position 641,228 of record BSBM01000365.1, read on the forward strand.
GGATAACTTTCTCTAAATGAATTTTCAAATTGGGTTGGAAATTCTTCATGCTATTTATGGGGAGATTTTTTTAAATTTGTTCTACACAACACTTGCATCTTATTTTGCTTAGCCCAAGGAATCTTTTCTACCATTTTTAGAGAAGTCGAGTGTATATAAAGGATTTCATGGGTGACTCCTTACTTTTGATACTAAAAGTGTGTCCAAATTGGAATTCAATTCTCTTAATGTTACCTTTTTCCTACTAGTGATTTGGAAAACAAATATAATAAGTCTTTAGAATGATCACCAATGATTTTTGTTAATAAAAAAATGACTTCTTAATAATGGTCAAAGAGTTATTTTTTTGAAAATTGGAATTGGTCATAATGTTATTGATTATGGGTACCTGTATGAAGCTGGTACCCAAAAAGGTCACAATAGTAGCGTGTGAGCGGAAAAAAAAAAAAGCGACGCGCACGCGTTTCCAAATGCATGCACGCGTCTCGGCTTCGACAATGCCGAACGTCCATGTGGTTGAACCCACGTGGACAAAAAGCGCATGCACGTGTTATTAACGTGTACGCACATAATGACGCGCACGCATTAATGACATGTGCGCATCCCTGTTTTTTTATAAAAAAAAAACAGAGCTCATGGGTTTGTCATTTTCAACTAACCCGCGAGTGCATGAAATCCAAGCAAGCACCCCGCGAACGCGTCGTGGAGCACCCGAAGGCCTCCTCAATGCCACCAATTCACATCTCCACCACCTTGCCAACGTTGTCTCCAGGTAGGTGCTCAACAAAGCATGAATTTGTTGTTATTTTTGTTTTTTTTTGTTTTCCAATTCAATTTGAATTTTAAAAAAAAATTACAATCCATTAAAAAACCAAAAAAAATTCATTGCAGGCCATTTACACCTAACAAGATGACAAACACACTTGAACCATTAGATGAAACCAATGAAACCAATGAAACTCGACCTTCATAAGACAACATTGGAATGGATAATGAACCAAATGAAAACCCCGAAGATCAATTACACCAAGATTTAAATGAATTACGGGTATTAAGCGATGAATTGAAGAGCACCAAGGAACCCTCTCGGGTTTCCTTGGCTTCATCATTGCAAAACATTATTGAATCCATCAACATTGCACACAGTGAGATCACAAATCTAAGCCAATACAGGGCTCGAATGAGGGAACACTACTCCACTGGGATGTCCAAAGAATAGATAAAAGACCTCAACATCACCAAAGCCCAATTGTACAACAAATTCATAGTTCCCTCGATAGGAAAGCCTCCAGATGTGAGGAAGAGACGGGTTTGCATGGGCTAATGTATTTACTAGCCATGGAGAGATAACTGGAGAAAGAGATGGTTTATGGTGTTTGATAGGCCCCCGTGCAACAATTTGGAGGTCCCACAGTATTTCCTTCAGAAATTGTGGGCTGAGTTTGAGCTAGGCTACCATGTCAACTATTTTGACATCACTGAGTTTCAGGGTGTCGGTCTTAGCTCTGCCCAAGATCGACCTCAGGGCCACTGCAACCCACTTAAAGGACCTCCTGCACCCAAGAGAGAGCCAAACCCCCTCCTTAGCCACCCGAGTTTGGTAGCGGCCTAGATGAGATTGATGACTCAGTTAGACGTGCCACACATCATTTGCTTAGACATGCCACATTTGTGGCTATGTCTTCACAGAGCTGGGAGGACATCGATCAGATAGGCACAGCTGCACCGTCTATGGGTGGTGGCCGGGACATGCCAGGTACAGGTGGAACCCAGGCAGGGCCTTCTAGTTCTATTGGAACAATGACACATCGTTGTTCTCACTATGGTCATTCTTGCCATGGTCCTATGCAGCAGCATGCCACAGAGAGCTACATGGAGCAGGTTAGCTATTGTTTTATTTAATGTTCAAGTATTTGTTGTATTTTATTTGATATCGTATTGTTTAATATATTTAACTTTGACTTACACATTGTTGACTTTATTTGTTTTAATGTACAGTTATTCAGGGCCGAGTTTCCATCCTCCAGGTGGGAGGACATCGGTTCCTTTGACCTAGACCGAGCCATGGCAGCAGCAGAGGAGATTGCGGCACCATACACACAGGTAACTTCTTTACTTTGAATAATTAGATCCTGTTATGAGTAATTTGTATTCAGTAATTACAAATTAATTAGCATTGAGTAATTACCATATTATCATCATATTTTACAGTTGTGTTTTTCATATTGTCTAAATTATTTGAGATTCATATAATCCAACCAAACAAAAATGAAACCTTATAAAATATGAAAACTTAATAAAACTAGAAATATTTGTTCATGTTCACTTTAGGCATCCTAGACCTCTAATGATTATAGAAATGGGAGAGAAATTTCCAAAATCTATCATTCTTACTTGACCAATGATGAGCTCGCAGCTGGGTTTTTGGTGATGCCCGTAGTGTCCTTCATCCTTGGACTACCATCCGATGCTTTCTTTCTCTTCCTGTGCTTGAACAATGCCATGTGTGTTATTGATGCTTTTCCATTTGTCACCATGTCATCCAAGTTATCTTTTCCATGTACTCTCCTTGTCCAAATCATCTTCAAATGACCACAGTATGGGTCATTTGACTCTTGGCTCAATAGGTGTGCCAATGGCTCCAATGCCCATCACTTTGTCCACCAAATCAACCTTTGTTGCGATGTCCTTATGCCATGTGTTCTTCAAGCTTAAACTTTGTCATTAATGTTGTCATCAATGACAATAATATACAACCATATTCATCAATCTCTCCTCAATCTCCCAAAATCTTCACACATTGCTTCCTTAAAAATGAAACTTGTCTTCTATTTATACTCTTGTCTTCTATGAAACTTGTCTTCTATTTATAGTTTTATCATTAATATGATTAAATAAATCAAATATGATTTATTTAATTATGGCCATGCCATGTCACCTTCTATGCCATGTCACCTTCTATCCTTTCAAAATATTAAATGTGAGACACACATATGCCCTTAAGATGCCCGCAATGCACTCTTAAAAATTCCCACAGTGGGCTCCACTTTGATGCCCACAAGGGCCATCAACACATGCCTGTATTGGTCTTGGATTATTTATGCAATGGTCTGATGTAAATGCCCGCAAGCCCTTATCAATATGCCCGCAATACACCACAAATGCCCGTAGGTTTCTTTTGATTATGCCTGTAATGGTGCTTTGAAATGCCCGCACATATTCCTTGTCCACCTCATCATCTTGTCTTTGTCCTCTAATCTTATGTTTGCCAATTCATAGTCCTCCATGTCACCAAGTTATCAATCCTTGTTGTCACCAAGCATGTCCTCCTTGTCATGATCCATGTCATCAAACACCATGCTTGACAAGTCATCAAGCTTGCTTGCTTGTCACTTGTCTTTGTCTTGTCCTTAGCTTGCCATGTCCTTCTTCCATGCTTGTCATAAACATTTGTCACGCTTGCCATGTTTGTCATGCTTGCCATGTTTGTCATACTTGTCACCTTTGCCATCCCTCAAGCCATGTCACCATCTCCATTGTGGTTTCCATAATGTGTATGCTCCATGTTCTTAACTCTTCCATGTCTTTGTCATTAATGTATTGTCATCAATGTCATTATCAAGTCCTTGTAATCAATCCTTTGTCATGTCTCCACTTTGTCAAGTCTTCTACACTTGTCATGCTTGCTTGCCAATTGTCAAGTCATCAAAGCTTGTCATGTTTACCATTTGTCCAGTCAAGTCTTAGCCATGTCATCACTTCCCCCTTTGTCCTTAACGTGTTGTCATCAATGACAACTTTGGCCATCAAACACTTCAAGCATAAATTGTCAACCTTCTTTGCCAAATTATCATGGGTCCAATCCATTGTGGGTCAAAGGACACGATCCCCACAACCATGTTCTTTACCAAGTCTTGAACAAATGGACTGCACCAATACAATAAAACATTATATAATATCCAAATCCCATCAAACCACTATCATCTAACTTGAATATAAATTAATTGCAGTCATTTTTTTAAAGTACTATCATTGTAATTCTCATTAGCATTGTGTTTAATATTGTTTTTATAAATTCAGTCTAAAAATTGTAGTGTTCACACAGGTGTCCGCAAGCTCCAACGACCAGCCATCGCCACTGGGGATCAGCAGATATCCACATGCACAGGTATCGTGTGTATTCAAGCATAAATTTAATTTCAAATATGATGACTTGTCTGTGTATATTTATATTTTTCTATATTAAACTATGAGGTTATAAATGTGTATGCAGGTGCGAGCACCTCGGCCCGGTAGTGCCGTTATTCCTCACTCCCCAGCCTTTCAGCCACCATATATTCCAGTTGTATCTCCTGGAATACATGCCCCATTCCATGCATCCCTCCCTACCCCTTTCCATCCATCTCCCCCCTCCTATTCAACACTACAGTTCCATCCAGCTCCCCCTTCCATTTCATATCCTGCATCCCATCACCCCATCCCAACCTTTCCACCACCTCTGTATCAGTTTCCCATGTTCCCACCCTCCCCCATCCGACCACGACACACCACCCATCCACAGTCACCCATCCCTCCATCGCAACATAGACCTCGCCCCCCCCCCCCCCCCCACATTCCCCCACCACACTCGCTTCCCCTTCCAGGGTGCCCCGATTCATACTACAACCAGCTGGGGTTTATCGCCCTAGACATGCATCTCCACTTCGCCCACCCGAGTCCATGCCTCCTTCTCCCACCCCCCCCTTATTCCACTATGCCCCCCAGCAGTGTAGCCACCGTCGATGTTTCTACATCCTCCCCTATACCATCCACCCTAGCATCAGAGCAGGTTGTCTAGCCGATTGCTCCATCCGCCAACCCTGAAGACCAGCCGGTTGTGTTCACGGTGAGATTGACTAGTTTATGAAAATCTCGTTCAATTTTAACGAAAATTACGATATGCATCTAATTTCATTATTTATCTGATTGTTCTAAATGTTGTAGGGTGGCATTGCTGAGAGACTAGGAGCACGGAGGGAGACCCCTATCACAACTTACAGTCTCGCATGAGGTGAGTTATCTAATATTTGAAAACTATTTTTATTTTTAAATTATGTTTTATACTTGTATAATTGCCAGGAAAAGTTGACCTATTATTGTTGTCATTTCAAGGCTTAGGGGGACGTGGTCCAAGACGCCCGAAGGACCCAGCTTCCTCTAGCACGAAGAAGAGGAAGATTGATTTTGGAGATGCACCTGGGAGCTCCGAGGGTGGGAAAGAGGATTGAGAGACCCTCCTATATACACTAGCCACGATATGGCATTTTGGGCACGAGTTGCCATATTTTGTATAGGGAACCATGGGACATATTTTGTATAGGGCAAGAGTTTCCATGTTTTGTATAGGGCACGAGTTGCCATTATATAGACATTGGGAACGATGTTCCATTTTTCCAAAAAGTGTACATGATTGGATCATTTTTGCATATTAATAGATGGATCTGCACTTGTCTATATGACTTTGTCTTTGATTACATTTTTGCATACATGATTTTGTCTTCAATAACAATGTTATGGAAAAGTTTTCACATACATATAGATGTTATTTCTAGACACCAAGTGACCTCAATATGAGTCCCTTGTATTTGAATGGGTCTTGCATCTTTTCCTTTCAGCAACAACATACCTAACCAAGCAAACTAAGGAGTGATATTTACATTACAAAGTGTTGTGACTTTAGGGCTGCAAAAAAATAAATAGGAGATGATGACTTCTTCCATACTTAACCTTGTAATGGTTATAATAGTCAATTCTAACAAGCATTGCATCACATATTATATCAAATTAACCTATATATATGATAAGTTCATATGTGTGCTTGGATGGAAGGGTTAACCATATCACTTGAATTAGTTCAAACATGAGGGGTGTGCATAGGTGCAATTGGATTGAGCAATAAAAGAGAGTTGTTAATGTAGTTACATATGGATCATTCTTTGTGTGTTAGTATGTTCCTTTAATGAAAGCATGGTTAATGTGTTGAACTACTACTTGCACAAGTTGGCATAGACCCTTCGTGTTGATAATGTCTTCAATGTTTTGGTAATATTGATAATCACTCTTTGTAATATAAGTATCTTGGATTTTTTGATGTTAAGACACATATTGAACATAGTCAACTCAATGGTTCAAGACATCATTTTACCCCATGATCCATGGAAGATTCGTTGGAGTCATATGAACCTCATTGTCATCACCTCAACCATGGTCAAGACGCCAAGATCCATCCTTAGT